>CM068476.1:13289381-14489381 GCA_034769265.1 Remorina albescens | reverse complement strand
GGGTCAGGATTTCCATACAAGTCAATGCATTTGATTTTATTCTTATAATTTATCCTCTCATCAGCTGCAAGAAGGAATTCTGTCGCATTTTTGACTTTACTCTTTTAACAACAACATGGCAGTGAAAAACCACCACATTAAAAAAACACCACAATCATTTAAATTTTTACGGATTAATATCCAACCTCACACACTTAAGGCTGATGACTTAATTAGATTTGCAAACCCATCATTACAGTGCAGTTAATTAGGATAACCTGGACACTCACATATATGCACTCACACAGAATACACACATGGAGCAAACTGAACCGGAATAAAAAAAAAAACAAAAAAAAATCTAGTTATGGTTATTATCGTCATGGAAACCAGCTGACGACAAGCAGAGCATAAAGCAACTACCCCCCCAACACCACCCCCTCCTCTCTCTGTCTCTCAGGGCTGCTGGGAGAATTGGCCAAAAGTAAAGGTATTACTGTGTTGGACTGGTTCCGAGCATCCACCCTTCCCTCACATTAACACACACACACACACACGCACACACACAAGCAGTACAGCATGTGGAAATTTCAATAAAGGCATGCGCACACACACACATGCTTCCACACACATATGCATACACATGTAGACATGGTTTTAGGTTCAAACACACAAATACACACACGGTCCACTTTACCATTCCTGCAGCGTGTGTATAGCCAGAGCTCCCTCTGCTGGTGACAGGCGAAGCTGCTGACAGCAAGCTGACTTTACACACCATAATCATCATCATCACCATTAGAACATGAATGGTCTAAGAACAAATAATTTTCTCTCTTTGTATCCCACTTTTTCAATCATTTCCATATAGTTTTCATCTGACCCATCCAAATATCTTGAATAAGAGTAGGAGAAAAAAAATGCATCACAACATTACACACCTGTACAGTCTCTTGCTTGTGTACAACACAGATAAATTGCTCCCCATATAGCAGAGGGAAGGTGAGTCGAGATGTCTAAAGTGTATCGTTATTATAATATTTTGCCAACTTGTCCTTTGTGGAAGGTTCGTGCTCAGGATTCTACTTCTGGTCTTACCTCCACTTAGAAAAAAAAGATTTTTCTAAGTGAAAGCTTAAGTGGAAACAAGGTTTCCTGCAACCTGTGACAGAAATGTTGAAGTGCAATTGATTTACACTGTAATCTGAACTCTGTGTGATACAGTATCAAGGCCCTGCGAGAATAAAGAGATGGAGGGGGGGGAAGGAACACAGTCTTATTTCCAGAAAATAGATCTGAAAGCACACACACTGATACAAACAATTATCCAACATGAAAAACACGCACACACATACTGTACACACACCTGGCAGTAACAGCATCTCCTACTCTTCATTAGCGTCTGGTCAGAAATTGGGCCCAGATGAGGGAGCTGTTAATTAAATGTACTCACATTGGCTCCTCGTGGCCTAATGCCATTCACACACAACCGGCTCTTATCCTGCACAGTTGTCAAACAACACAAGACACATGGTTAAACCCTAAGCGACATCACGCCGGCTGCAGACAAACTACAGTCTGAGCCCCGAGTTTTACATCTCAGACGTTCAAGCAGATGCCTGGATATCCAGGCAGGCTTACGTTAAAGAGAGTGGAAATTTCCTTTGCAAATGCCTGCTGAAGAGAAACCACAGATTGTAACGAGTGTTGTATGAACCCAGATGCAGTACAATGAGACGCAGATCGGTTGAAAAGTCCCTGATTTATTTAGAATTTCTCTGACAAGCGAACAGGAACCAGGAAGGCAAAGGCAGAACTCGTGGTCGGGGACAGAGGGCTGGGATGATTTACTGGCAGGCAGACAAAACAGGTCAGTCAAAGACAGACGGGGTCAGTGCTGGGAAATCAGGCAGAAAACCGCCGGCGAGTCTTGAGTCATGAGGGCTAAGAACAATGTGGCAACTGGGTGAGTGTGAGGCTGGAGTCTATATACAGGGCTAAATTATTGGAGATGAGCTGCAGGTGGGTGATCAGGTGAGTGAAGACAGGTGTGAGGAGTAAACTGGTGAGGGGGTGTGGCTTGGCGGGCAGAGTGAGGCAGGGGCAGGTGAATGGAAAAGTACTGAGTCCATGCTGAGGAACAGGAAGACTGTGACACAGATGATGATTTGGAGTTTGGTTGAGACACTGAGACAAAAATAGCTGAAGTGATGTAAAAAAAAAAAAAAAGCTGGAACGTATCATTAAATATCGAGGGGATATAAAGAATTTGGCCAGCCAAGGCCTTAAATTACCTGCTATCTTTAAAAAGGATCAAATATTTGCTTTCATTTTCTGTTTTCTGTCACACAGTACTGAAGCTTTTCTTCCAAACCACTAAACCGGACAGTGGCTGCTCCCTTTGAGCTGCTTTTAGCAGTGATTTTAAATTCATTGGATACCTGCAGCATTGATGAATCTATGAAAATAAAAACAATAAATCATTTCAATAGATTAAAAGACAAATAAATAAATAAATAAATAAATAAATGAATGAATGAATGAATAAATCTATTTTCATCTCTTTTTTTCAAGTTCACACTTTGAACCAAACAGGAACTTAGTCATTGGACAGTCTGGTGATTTCATCATCAGCACAATTTGGACAACCACTTTCCTGAATCAACCCGAATCATGTTACATTCAGATTGATGTGCAGTTTCACCGTCATTAATGAAAGATGCATTAGCAGCAGGATGACAGAGCGGAGTCTTGTTCTGTGTAGTCGCTACTTGGAACGGACCGAATCAACACAGCTCCATTTTAACTGCTCTTAACTCCTTCATGTACCGAGGAAAATATGCACGGATGATAATAACACAGGTTTTAATCAGGTTTCCGCGGTGACCCACACCTGAAGGACTGCACTGGAGCTTCACTCAAATTTTAATGGAGATTTTTCAATGCTGTATTTCATGGCCATCATATGTGCAATTGAACAAGTGGAGACAAAGACCCAGATATCAGTGTTTTAAACATTAATAATCTCTAAAACAATATAGATGTGTCCTGCGTTTTTCTCCTATGGTGTTAAAATGAATAATATTAATAGTTTTTGTTGAATCAAGCTTGCTGATTTTTGTTATTTTGTCAAAAATATTAATGAAATTAATGTATATATAATAACATAGCTCACATGGTCACATGTAAGCAGCATCAAGACTCAGCCATCAGATGGAGGGGAGGGCTGGCTTGTCTTTCAGTGTGATGCTGCATCATGCTGGGCTTTACTGCGTTTCTTGGCGTTTCCACCGTCGCACTGTGTTGATTACAAACAGCTCGCAGGATCAGAGCCCAACCTCACCGTCTTCTTCTGCAAAGAGGATTTATTTTCCTGGGTGGGAGAGCGTGAGAGGGGAAGCCTTTCACACTCCCAAAGGCTGTAGTCATGCATAACAAAAAAAAAACCCGTCAAAGCATGTCTGCCGAAGAAAACCAGCCATACATGAAACCTGAATGGAAGTTGCCAGAAAAAGTAATTAGAGTAGCAACAAGAGGGAAAGTGTCCATGACTAAAGGAAGGTTTAAAAAAGGTGCTTCCCCAAAGGTGGAAATGAGATGACCATGCCTGCCATGACAGCAGGGTTAGATTGTATTGAAGTCTACATGAAAACCTCCCCACTTCTTGCTTGATTTACTACCTCATGAACATTTTCTCCATGTGTTTATGGTCTCAGTCTCTGGCTTCAAGTCTTCTTCAATACAACATGATGTTCATTTTCAATCAGGATGGAGTACAGAGCAGGTCAGATCCATCCCGTTCTCGAAATCAAGATGATGACGATGGCCAAATCACAAACTTCAGGCTTGAGAAGGGCAGTTCACAAACGAGTGGCAATGTCACCGTGGGTTGCCTCATGCCATGTTTTTGCCACTGTAATTGAACTCTTTGATATTTGTTTGTGCCCGACTGTGAGAAATGAGTCTCTGTTAAAATGATTTGTAGCAGTTTTCGTACCCCATGCTAATC
This sequence comes from Remorina albescens, assembly GCA_034769265.1. NCBI lineage: Eukaryota > Metazoa > Chordata > Actinopteri > Carangiformes > Echeneidae > Remorina > Remorina albescens. The sequence continues at coordinate 14,485,393 of CM068476.1, read as the reverse complement.
ATGCTGATGCTGAAGTCACAAGTGGATATTATATATTATAAAATCATGTCAACAATGAGCATGTAGTAGATTTTTTCAGTATGAAGACTTTGTATAATTTACTGACACAAAACAAAATTCTGACAAACATATTTTAGCCCCAAAGCATATGATGCTAAATAACTGTTTTAAAGTTTTCATAGAACATTGTGCTTTTAAAATTAGAGATAGCTTTGTATTTTTATTCTTTTTTTAAAGTAAAAGGAACCGAATATCCAGGCTCGAATTTGTTGATGAGGTGGTTTGACAATATCTTCAATTTATAGACCCAGTAAATCTTAAATATGCCCCCATGTGCATTATCCATTTCCTTTATTACTACCAGTCTCTTCACTCACAAGTAACATGACAATTTAATTATAGAATCATAAAGATTGCTAAATCATACCCAGATCAAGCTTAATAGAACTTTCACAGGATTAACAAACAAACCGTAACTCTGCTTTAAATATTACAGCATCATAAGTGGCGCGGATGGAAAATGAAAATTGCAGAGCCATGCTCTAGAGTCAAAAGTATAATGCACTAGTAAAACAGCCAAAAAAAGCATCATCACCATCATCATCATCATCACTTATTATTCTGAACAACTACCGTGTTTTACTGATGCTGCTGTTACATGTTATTGCCCCAATAAACCATATGGATGTGAGATATTTTTTAACATGGGTTTAATGTATCGCACTGTTATCTGTTGCAATTCAATTACTTAAAAGATGAAAGATGCCACCACACATGAACATGATATGTTTGTAAAATTTTTGCCAAGGCAGAAGCATCATGACCAAATGCTTCAAGAAAACTTGCCAACAAATTGGCACAATTGGAAACATCTTTACACATGGAAACATGTTTACTAGAGGTGGAAATCCGAGCTGTACATCAAGATTGTTAGCCCGAGCAACATGTGTGTTCCTTATCGCAGTTCATGAAAAGTCTTTGTTATCAGGAAGGTCATTATTATTATGTTATATAAGCGCTAAAAGCTGTGGACCTAATGAGGATACCTAAATTTGTGGTCACATGACATGACCAACACATGTTTGTAATATGTTACATAATATCTGTATTATTAGGAGTATATTATTGAGCTAACAGCTGGCATACAATTTGCAAGACAACTGTTGCCCTAAAACAGTCGGTGCTGGTGGCTTGACAGCACAATCTCCAGAGTAGGTTATAGTTTTAGAGCAGTGTAGAAATGCCAGCAAGTGATTATTATTATGGTATGGGATTGGCCCATGGACTGGCATACTCGCTGATACCCAAATATTACATGTTGTTATGATATTTGTATCAGGATTGCAACTGCATAGTTAGAAAGAGGTGATTAAATCTCTGGTCCCAGTTGTGTGTAAGAAAGCTTTTCCAAAGTCCAGCAGAAGCTGATACAAGGCTTCTGCAGTTTGAGTTCAAACACGCTTTAGAATAAGGAAAAGACATAAAACGCATCCCTATTTGATTTCGGTATCAGAGGCCCGATTACTGCGCACGCGATGTACATTTAATGAGGCACAATTTTTATTTCTTTTTTTTTTTTGATTCCGCTTTTGGTCCTGGACTGTAGCAGTTTCAACATTACACTGTGTGACATATGTGGAAAATAGAGGCATAGCAGAAAAAACTGCTGCCTGTCTGGAAGGAATCAATCTTTGTATTCCTCCTCACACCATAAAGTGCTGTAACCATTCAGCCATATGCCCTGGATGCCTATAAATCTGACTGCTCATTTCCTCCCTTCCCTCCCTGTCCAGGTACTGTTTTATTTGCCTCTCTCTCTCTGCTCTGTGCTTCAATAAAGGTAAGGTTCAACCCTGTTTGTTTTGGAGACCCGTCAGTTTCTCCACATAATAGCTAGAGTTAGCCAAATTAAATCAATAAATTAAAACTGAAATGAATGCATTAGCAAAAATCGAAGAAGAGAGTCAATTTCTTGTTTATCATATCTTTGGTCTTATTTTGTAGTTTCGGCCATGAGTCAGGCGGACAAAATGGATGAGAGTAACCTGCAAGATGGGAGTCATGTGTTACAGAAGCATTGCTAACTTGTCTAACTTTCAGTTAGTCAACAGTGAAGACAAAAAAACATAACTAAACACAACAGTCAAGAGAAAACTCAAACACATACGACACATGGGCAAACCCACAACGAGTGTGGTCTGCAAAGTCTCCAAAAGTCTTCCACTATGTAATTCAATGCACTCACTACTTCACCGATTTACCTTTCTGGTTAAAAAAAAAAAGAAAAGTGTGTTCCTGGAATTTAATCTGCATATTATAAATCCTGTGGCTGCTTCATCACTTCCTACTGTATTAGCAGAGCCAAATGTTTTATTGTTTTGGGTGTTATTGTACGCAACAGTTATGGCTTGATCCACAGAGCTACATTTTCATTTGAGGCCAAAAAACATCTCCTTTCACATGACCATTTTCACTCCGTATCAGAAACAATCACACCTGAAAACACACACGTACATGATCACGATCAAACATGAAGAGCACCAAAGGTCATAGCATTAAAATGCTGAATTTAAGTGCGCAGCTGCTGACAAAGACAGCAATGCCAGCTTCGTATCTGTTGTCCAGGTCACATCTCAGCTCAAAACTCCAGTGCAGTGTGGTTGGCAGGCATAGAGGGAGTGATCCATTTTAAACCCAACAATTTGTAGTGTTGACGTCACCTCTGACTAAACTCTCGGCGGCCAGAATCGGATAAAGACACATACATAAAGAAAGGAAAAAGCGAGGTAGCGACAGTGACTGAGAGAGAGGCTCCGACAGAGAGAATAAGGGAGCGGTTGGCTTCACGAGTGGCAAGATTTATGGCGGTGTGAAGGTTAGATAGATGGTTGTTTGACCAGTGGGCTGCTGAAAATGGCAGAGAAGCCCTTTATGGTCCAGGAGAGAAAATGAGGCAGCTCTCCCACACCTATACATCAGAGCCATTTAGTGGCTCGCTGGGGCCTTTAAATGGTCATGTGTGTGTGTGTGTGGGTGTGTGTGTTTGTGTATATGTGCTCATACGGACATTAGACTATTATAGCCCCCCTGCCTTGATGAGTGCCGGCTAGTTCTATCATGGAGGCTGTAGGGCTGCGAGGTGAAAGGTGGATCTTGAGTGCACAAGTGGAGCAGACCGTCAGCAGCAGTGCTGGGGCAGATAGTTATGTTGCTGTTAGGATTTGTGGTCCGACAGACTCTAATCCGCTGATAAACACTGAAAACATGGCAGGCAGGCACTTGTTCTCACTGTAGATCAGGGAAACAAGGAGCAGGTGAGCCTGAAGGATTCACACTGTCGACTTCTTTACTGTACCGTTTCTTTCCTCTCCTGACACTCACCCTTCCCTTTACCGTCCGCTACAACCCGCTCCTCTGCTTCACTGCCGTCTTTGGCCCTGGATTTATCAGAAGAAGATAAGTAGAGCACGAACGGCATTCAAAGACAATGAAAAGACCTGAGTGGAGGTGGGCAAAGAGGGACGAAGGGTATGGGTGTGAAGTTGGAGGTGACTGTGAAGTTAACACATTGGCTGTTTGTTGCAAAGGACCGGAGACCGCACAGAGCCCACCTTTGCACAGTCTGTATATCAGTTTGGTCATTTACTGAAGAGTGGGCGGTTTGATCCCTGCTCAGTTTGCAAATGCTGGAGTGTCCTCAAGGAAGACTCAGAAAACTGTACAGATACAATGGGATTGTTTACATGGCGGCATGCAATGACATTTACCCTGCAAAATGGATAGTAACGTAATTAATTAATTTGGTCATTGTTATAATATATATTGTTGTCAATATTTGAATCATTATTAAATTTCAAACCATGATGGCAAAAGTAAGTGGGATGCAAAAATAGGTGTAATGGTGACCAAGTGAGTTAATTTCACTCAGCATTTCTTTTTGACCCAGCAGTTTTTTTGTTTTTTTTTCTTGAATGGTCACGTGATACAGAAAAGCAACAGGACAGGACAAAGCGGAGCCGAAAAGTGCTGAGGCTGGAGTTGTAAATGCATACAGTTTTTGGATTGGCAGGTTTCGTTTCCCCTCTGAGCCGATGAGATTTGCGGAAGATCATTTCTCCACTGATGTTCGTGAGGATCTGTGACAGAGGAGCAGCCGCTGTTAGATTCAGCTTCAGGTGAGTTAAACTAGTCACTGCTGCTGTCACAATCTGAACTCCCCCGGGTCAACGAGATCAGCAGTGAGGGTGGATAACAAGTAACACTCAAACCCAGTAAAAAACACATTTTCCCTTTTGTAAAGGAGATATCATACTTTGTGTGTGCTCTCACATCGACCTGGAATCCAATATTTGATTAGTGACAGTGATTGAAAGTTATGGCTGCAAACATGAACATGCTCTGAATCATTAAAAATGCAACTAAACCACATGGACACAACCAAAAGGTCTGTAGATATTGTAATTAATTGCTTTTATTTCCAACCCAAACAGTGTGTTTGCTTGATCCCAGTCTTAGCATTTCAATACTGTCTGTCCCTTTATTTCAGGATTGACTTTAAACTTCCATTAACCAGTTTTAAGGGTATATTTGGGCTGGCCGTCCCTGTATTTCTGAGCGTTTATTCCCATCTGAGGGAGGATATGGTCCTCAGATCCTCTGGTAGTCCACTGCTGCTCATTTCAAGGCCAAAGTTGAAAAGCAAAGCTCTAATATTTGGAGCCTGCACTCACAGATTCCCTAACTCATCTTATATATCTTCTTTCGGTATGTTTTTATTTCAGTGATAGATAGATCGGTAGATAGATACTGTAGAGGATCGCTCTTTAGCTGGAAACATTGTTTCAGCAGGTTTTGGTTGTTTCGAGTCTCGGAGATGGCTGCACTTTCTAAATAATCTTGGTTGACTGCTCTCAGTGTTTAACAGTGTTCCTTTGTCGCGTTTTTTTTGTTTTTGTTTTTTTTTAAATTATGCAATTATTGCTGTAGTAAAGTGTCAAATTAGGGAAGTTAATAGAGCTTTCATTCTGTTTTACTTTACTCCATTATGTTTTGTTTGGATGTTAAATTTGACTTGAGAAGCATTTTGTTACTTTTAATGAAATTGCCACACAAATAAATTGCTCTCATTATTATGATTAGTATTCTTGTTGTTATTTGTCATGTTATTTCAGGACATCTGTCATCAAAATGAACTAAGTGATTGGAATTAAAAATATGAATGCTAAATGATAATCATAATTAATACCAAAGCTAATCTCGGGGCACCACCTTAAAAAGGGAAACAATAGTCCAGTCACCAAATCAGTCCCACTAGATACTATTAATTTGGATCTCTGACTAATAATTAACTTAATAACTGCAGCCAAATTACCATTTGAACACAGAAGGATTAGAAGTTCTACTGGGAAGAGGTTGGCAATATTCACTCTTGGGCAACATTAAACAGGCCAGTGATTTGGTTTAAAAACATTTATTACCCAGCAACAAAGCAAACAAACAAGTACCATTCTGATATTGGCTATATGCATATGTGTGAACATACAACAATCAGGATCATCTCCTGGTGTGGCTAACCAACAACCTAAACACACACAAGAAAGCCTAACAGAGATCAAATTTACTATATTACCCAGTTCTTGAACAAGCAACTGTCCTTCCTTATGCTTTGTCCAGAGTCCAGCAGCTGAGGCCAACTTGTGGCTCGTTGCTTGCAGGAAACAGCAGGAAGACGTTATGTCAAATTGGCTGGTGGTCAGCTTATTCACTCTTAGGACTCTAAGATAGGATCTTGCGCTGCCATCATGGCAGAGAGTGAAATATTGTGGTGGAGGTCAGGGCCAGGGGTTGTAGGTCCTATCTAGGTCCTAGATAGGACCTACAAGAGGCCTCAGAGGATCTAAGCCAAGAGAGGATTCAGGGCCAAGAGAGAAGAGAGTGAGGGGAAGAACAAACCAGGGTTTTTGTGGACCTGAGTCACATGTCATACAGTGAACAGTAGCAGCTGGACTCGGCGTTTGCAGCTGTTTACTCATCTAGGTGTGAAAAACAGAGGAGCTGTGTTCAGTTGGCCCTCTTTTGTCTGTGGAACAAAGGAGCCTTTTGTCTCATCCATTTCTTAAATGGGCTGACATTAAGATCATCATAATCAATTGAATCGTATCATATTGAGAAATTCTAGAGACAGTGCTTTAAATGACTAAATAATATAATAATAATTCTGTTCCTAATTTTGTTAAAACAACCAACGTCAATAAACGGCCAAAACCTGCCCTTTTTTTCCATTCATTGGGAAAATGACATATTTTTAATAATCACCTGGTCTTGATCAGATTTCTTGGCTCGTTGGAGTGAAGCTGTTCTTTTGTGCACGTATAATCCTAGAAACAACTTCCAGGATGACAGATTTGCGATGCCACCAAGTCTTTATTGCTTAAAAATCCCCCGTACTGACTTCAACTCCCACTCCTTTGAGTTACCAGTACAGCAACACACACAAGGACAAGGCTGTTTACTTGTGGCAATAAAACAAGAAGCAGACATGGGAACTGAAGGGAGGTGGACTAGTGGAGCGTCAAGTTGATTGACTGGCTGAATTGATTTGGAGTCTGTTATTTCGCTGTGTCGAAGACTCTTGTTCCACTAATAGTGCCATTTGTTCATGCTGGCTGTCTAGCTATCAATAGATATAGAGAGAAAGATATTAGCTAAGCACTTCCTCTGCCCATACACTGTACTACCGGAATTCTCTGGATCCTTAAAAAAGGGAATTGGACTATTTACCAGATGGTCTTAAAACAGAGGGTGGAATAGAGGATGAGTAAAGACAGGAAGCACCCCAAAGTCAGACGTTAATATCCCACTGGATGTGGTCAACCTGGGGTAGGTGTAAAACTGTGATTGGGTAGAACGGGAAATGAGAATATAAACATATTTAATAATACATACAAATTCAGGAACTGCCAGAGCCAATATACAAAAGTCACAAAAGAGCCAAAGAATCTGTACTGTGATGATGATATGAGAGAAATATAACATCTCCCACTGCAAAGAGAAAACTCTGCAATCATATTCAACATGTGAACTTTTGACTTGTTAGTAGAAGCTTGGACGTATGGACCATGGTGTCAGCGTGATGGTAACTGTGGGTCAGCCGGCTTCAAGGCAGTGCAACATTACTGATAGTAATACTACATAAATGAAGGATTTGATGTACCTCACCCTAGTGTCCTAAGGCATGAGTGCCCTCTGGCAATAGAGTCTTCTGGCACTAGTTTGAATGGGTTTGAAGAAAGAGGCGGCATAGTGGTTAGCGCTGTTGCCCCACAACAAGAAGGACGCGGGTTCGGTTCCTGGCCTGGGGCCTTTCTGTGTGGGTTAGTTGCATGTACTCCCCGTGTCTGTGTGGGTTTCCTCCGGGTACTCCGGTTTCCTCCCACCATCCAAAGACATCATGTTTGGGTTAATTGGTGACTCTAAATTGTCTGTGTGAGTGGTTTTTGTTTTCTGTCTGTTGGCCCTGTGATTGACTGGGGACCTGTCCAGGGTGTAGCCCGCCCTCGCCCAATGTGCACCCCCCCGCGACCTGGAAACGGATAAACTGTAGAAGATGAATGAATGAACAACATTCAAAGAGTTTAAGCTGTGTTGAGAGTATGAAGCATACTGGCTTCTCTGCAAAGCAGCAATCCCAATGCATTTTTTTCTGTTTTCCAGAGCTTTAGTGTGGCTGCAGAGGGACAGTTAGCTCGAATTTTTTCATTTGTGTTCGGATTGTTTATTTGTTTGTCCATACTGCATAAGAACAGTTAGAAACGCCAGGTTGTCCTGCCCCAGTTTATGACAAATTCTGTTGCACCATAATGTTAATGTTGAAAACTTAAAAGTGTACAGTGGCCACAGCAGGAAAAAGTTTATATGACAAGAAGATGAGGAGTGTCAGGTAGTTTTCTTGTGTGGGGATGAACTAGTTTGTCTCTCAAAATGCAATAACATTTAAATGTGACCACGGGGTGTACAGCACTGATGTGATGCGGAGGATTTGTCAAAATAAAGATAGATTGCTTCAGTGTAATTGCCAATTTAGAATATTCGGGGAGGGTAACCTTTATGGAGGCGATGGCTCGGGTTTTCTTAGCTAAAGGGAATCCCCTCTCAGTGTGAAGGGCTGTCTGAAAGGTTGGGGAGATACATGCTGGAAACATTGTTTTGGTTATTTCCCAACTTCTGACATGGCTGCAGTTTCTAAATAATCTTGGTTGACTGCTCTCAGCGTTTAAGAGTGTTCCTTTGTCGTGTTTTTGTTTTTTGTTTTTTGTTTTTTTCAATTATGCAATTATTGCTGTAGTAAAGTGTCAAATTAGGGAAGTTAACAGAGCTTTCATGCTGTTTACTATGCTTGAAAATGTTCATTGTGAGAATAATTTGACGGTGTGAGTAAGAACTGATTAAGGGGCAAGACTCTCAGTGGGATGTTTGTCAGAGAAATGACAGGGCATTAAGCTTGACAACTGAACCCAAATGCAGAACACAGATTCTCTGGTTAGATGACTGAACCAGGATTTTACTGCAAAAGAATTTGAAATGGATGAAAGTAGGAGAGAAAACAGGCGAAGTCTGTGGCTGGCTGACAGGTAAGCCAGGTGTGATCAAGAAGCGTTAGAATTCAGGCAAAAACATGAAATGAACTTAGTTGGCATATTATTAAAGGTGGCTGCATGGTGACAAATTGGCTTAACCAACAAGAACCAAGGGGGATGTAGAGCTGCACAGAAAGACAGCGGGGGGTCTGCATCACAGAGCTGGATTAGCATGCCCGGGGATCTCTTTTTCGTTATCTGGCTTCACTTACCCAGACATCAGCAATCCTGCTAAGCGGTCTCACTAAGCTGGCTATCAACACGTTAACTGAACCCAGGGTTTTCCCTTCTAGATGTGTGCGTGTTCACATAAAAGGGGCGGGGTTTCCTGCATATGACCAATCACACCATGGAGAGGTCACAAAAACAGCATATTTCGCAACTATTCTATTAAGAAAGAATATAAAGGCTATTAATTAATAATTCAAGTTAAAAAATAATACAGTTGCAGCTCCCAGAAGCAATGAATGCTGGGAAAAAAAAATCACTGTTAATTTACTGGGTTTATAATATTAAATCCCCACAACATCGGTGACATTTACTGTATGTGTCTTGATTTTTTTTTTAATCGCTTGTTTGACGATTTTATCCTCATTATTTCATTAGATCTGACCCAGAAGGAGCAAAGCGGACTCTGGAGCAAGACCGCTTACCTCGTCTGGAAAATCAAACGCGTTAACTTGGTCATGAGCGTTTATCCCCTCATGGATCTATCGCCTACATTAATGGGCTGGTCTAGAAATGGGCAGGGCATTTTCCAAGAGAATTGATTGGTCAATAGGCGGTGTTATGTACCCGCTGAGCTTTTATCCTGAACTTAACCTGCTCCAGGCTACACGTTCAGCCCAAGTTAACATGGCAATGTACCCCGATAGAATATAAACCACCTTTGTGAGACTGAAAACCCCAAATTAAACCTGAATTCACCTCGCTAAGCTGAAATCCAGCTTCATGATGCTGGCTTCTGGTGTGCAGGTACTGAAACACTCAGACCACACATCAACAACAGTTTGATGCGTATGTGTAAACGCTACATAACTGAATTCAGAATATTTTTGATAAACGCTGTTTGCTGTGGCTCACCAGGCTGCAGAGAGGTGCTGAATTTAGTGTACCTACTTTTCCTGAGCCTCCTGCGGCGTTGGAAGATTTCAGTAATTAAGGAGGGCACACAGGCTGTCTGACCCATGTGCGATCGTATGCATCACTTGAATTAGACTTCTCGCATGCAACCCAGGCATCATTTTCGCTGTTGTATAATGACAACAGATATTTAATCAGCCAAAAGGGATGGACCCTTATACATCCGAACAGCTGCGAACGAGAGCTAAGCATCGACTGAGGCTCATCCATGACAGACACCACCTTTATTTGAATTCCATGTGGAAAAAGCGCAACATGAAAAAGGTTTTTGAAATTCCTCTGTGTGCCTCTGCCCATCGAAGTCACCAAAAGTCATCTTTACATTGGGCTTCATTTGCAGCTTGTGCAGTAAAAGTGTAGTTGGAGTAGCTTATCCTTAATCAGCCATATCAACTTCTACACAAACCTGATATTAAGAAATGGTATGTTAACAAGGCTGCTTTGCAGAGAATCTCCTTATTCCTCCTCCTTCTGATTTAGTGCAAAGTACTTACGCCAAGGTCTCCTACTGCAAGGGAAGTTTTAGTAACGTTTTCGTAATAAAAACTTCTTCCAAGTGAATAAATGTAAAGGGAAGAGGTGGAATGCCTTAGTACTATCTTGAGAAAACAGCAGTGATTTTCATAAAGACCACATGATAGTGATACAGTTCTATGGATAACAAAATCAGTTCATTAGATCCACCAACTAGTTGACGTTATGTCCATAAGATTTACTATCAATTTCAAAATGAAATGAAAATCCATTCACTGAAATTTCACACTTTAAGTAACTGAAAAATATTAAGCTCCTCATAATTTCCATCATGAAGGGCATATGTACATATTTCACAGAACAAGATTTCTTCTAGGAGTGGGTGGCGGTCATGGTTGCACACTCCAAGTTCCAGCCATATTTACGTTTTACAAACTAGAAGGTTGTAATATGGCCTATGGATTTTTTCAGAGCAGATTTAGATGCTTCACTGACCCGCTATTGGAAAGGGAGGAAATGGCCCCGTCAGCAGTGGAGGAAAAAACATGACAGCTCTTGGTGGACAAAGTAAAGAAGCTGGTGTTTGTGCACTGATGATAAACAGCAAACACCATATTGACTATGTTCATTTATTCATCTTCAACCATTTATCTGTTTCCAGGTTGCAGGCGTGCTGGAGCCAATCCCAGCTCACACTGGGCGAGGGTGGGGTACACCCTGGACAGGTCACCAGTCCATCACAGGGCCAACACACAGAGACAGACAGAGACGACCAACAACCACTCACACTCACACTCAGACCTACAGACAATTTAGAGTCACCAATTAACCTGAATATGATGTCTTTGGATGGTGGAAGGAAACCTACACAGGCAAGGGAACCGAACCCACAATCTTCTTATTGTGGGGCAACAGCGCTAACCACTATGCCGCCGTGCTGCCCATATTCACCATGTTGTGATGGTAAAATTCATATTGCATAACTTTACAATGTAAAATTGTCAAATTGTGTGTTAAACTTTTAACATTCGGATTCTTCTCTTTCTCCCGACTATACACAATTAGAATAGGCTCTAGCAGCGGTTTAAGATTGTAAGGGTTTCCATTAAATGCTGCAAATTTCATGACTGGCTCTTAGTATGTGACAGGGTGCAAATCCTGGTCTCCAGTGTCTAAATTAAACACAGTGAATGGTACTCTCCCAGTGCATGTAAGGAGCTGTTGCTAATAGTTATGGAACAGAGTCAGCAGTTCAAGATGTGTGTTTCCTTTCCTCTGGTATTTGATTGTGCTACCGGCTTTTCTCTGTTTTCAACAGATGAGACGAGTTAGCCCGGCACCACCCCCCCCCCCCAATTGTCTGGAGCTCAGTCATCCTGCCCTTCTAAAGCTAATAACGCAAAAAACCTAATCTATCCTTAATGCAATCACATCTATTCAAATCTAATCCTATCCCATACTCCTAATTGGATCTGGTGGATCATGTTACACCCTCTGGCAGCCTTGTTGTCATGGTGATGGGTGGTAGATACTTCCTGGGCTGGTGGGGCTGAGAAAGAAGACACATTGCATTCGGTGGCTTTAAAGACAACATGTCCAACAAGAGCTATTTAATCTGCCTGCAGTCCCGTCTGCTGCTAAATGAGGGACACAGCAGGGTTTGGTAATTATCAAACCAGCAACATGAATATTCGACAAAACTGCCAAAGCAAATTTTAATATACAGTAAATTTCTCCTACAATGACAACAGATGGATTTGGAAAGGAAGAGAATTTCTTTGGAAAGTTGCACAACATGAAAACTCCAAATTTATACATTTAGAGGTTTTTATGGGGGTCTCGATAAAACCAGTATCTTCTGTCATTGGCCAGATTTGATAAAAATGATGGGAAAATGTGAAGGTGTGGGAGGAGTACATGCTGCAGGACTTATTCCCAATAAGTTAAACTACTTGGAACGTCAAAACATTTTCTGATCAACTCCTGGAAATGTTTTGAAATGTTCCCCAATTTCAAAAGTCCAGTTGTAGTGATGCTGGTAAATGGTTATTCAAGCGTTTATGAATGTTTATGGGGTTTTTTTTGTCAAAATGATCGGTGGCAAAGTCAAATGTTAAAGTAACACTTGGACATCTTCTCGGTGTGTTCGACAGCTTTTCGCAATCTTCCATGGTAGATGGAGTTTGTTGATCAAGATAATAAATTTCAACGACAAATCTTATTTTTGATCTTGGAAAGAGAGGTTTGACTAATCAGCCAACAGAGAATGAAAACTAGACGATAAAATGAAAAGTGAATGTGTTGTTCTACCATGTTTGCATGAAAATAGAATGAACCATTTTAAATATAAAGATTAATTTACATGCCTTTTCACAGAACAGAAAATCTAAACTTGATAACTTTCCTATATGCTAACTTTGATTTAAAAAAAAGTATTAGACGGCTGAAAATTAATACATCAAGTAAACGAACCCACATTGCATGAGGGAGACTTGCTGCTGATCCAGTAGATAACCTAACATGTTAGGTAAACCAGATTTGACCGAGGTCATCAGCCCATTTATAGTGACAAAATAAACTATGTGGGCAGTTTGTATGTTTTCCCTGCATGGTTCCCGTCCAGCTGCTTCCTGCTTCCTGCTTCCTTCCAAAGACATCCACATAAGCTCATTAGGCGGTTGTTTATCTCCATTTATGTGTCTGCTCTGTGATGCGCCGGTGAGCTGTCCATGGATGGATGAGTGGCGATAATAATGGGTAGATACCAACTCGCTGCCATTTCTACTGGGGTTTAGTCTAACACTAGGAGAAGTTTCATCTCTGGTCTCCAGCATTTTTCTTGTCAACTAAAAATTTTATAAGATATTGTGAGAACTTCATCCAATGGACTAAAAATACACAATATAAAGGACGCGATGTTTCTTTAAAACTGCGGTAAAAAAAAAAAACACAAGACACATCCAAGTATTACAGCCGAATAGGAAGAGGAAGTGAGCGTGATCGACATCTGATTTGGGTTTACAGACGCCAGCGCTAAGTAGATGGAAATGGCCTAACACAGACCGTCATGACCCAATTGGTGTGAGCACAGTCATATAAATTAACAACACGGGCCGAGTCACACATCCACATTTTGTGTGAAATCTAATTTTCCATACATTGGGGACATTAAAATTTTTAATGTCTAAATTTCTCCGCAGGGCGTTCCAGAGGTTCTGATCACTGGTAATTCCACACTGCGGCAGATTGATTTTTTAAGCTGTCTTGAAACAATTTTAGGTGAGATTTAAATCTGCCAGGGGGTCAACATGAGCTGAGCTGCTGCTCCTCCCTTTGTCCCCCCTTCTTTCTCTCTTTCTGCCTCTCTGGTTTGTCCTCCTCCCTTTCTCTCACTATTGATAGATCTCGTTTTCTTCCCGGCTCCCTCACTCTCTCTCTCTCTCTCCCTTGTTCTCCTGCCAGTGAAGCTACATCTCCAGCCTTGTAAATAATTTAAGTTTCAATATGATGTATTTAATTCTACTCAGAAAAGGATATGAAAATGTAATAACATTTGCATAATTGTGCATTAATTATACATTCAGTAGTTTTTAATGACTTAAGCAGACTTTTGGAGGTAGCAGATCCCATCTACAGTGCAAGGCGAGGTCAATCGCTAATAAATCAGGCAGAAGCAGGGCTGAAATTTGAGAGAGGGACCTGTATAAATCCAGAGAGGCGGTGCAGCAAAATGATCCCACGAGTATGGGAGCGCTGTGCATTAAATAAGACAAGGTTTCAGTCAGAAAGAGAGCAGTAATCACAAGGTACTGTAAATATTTGCTCTCCTACTTTTCTGTCTTCAATATCCCCAAGTTTTTACTTTTAGAGATAATCTATATTATCCATAGACAATTAGATGTGAATTATTTATTGGATATATTCCAGGGAATTCATCTAATTGGTCCTTCGTTTTTCTTTTCTTCCCACCCAGGTGACAATATTATTGTCGTTTTGTATCATGTGATCATAGTTGCTTGACTTACAAATTGATATTTGCAGCTGATTCTTGTCACTTGCAAAGTGTAAGTTGTAAAAACAATATCACACAACAGTCACGCAAGCAGCTCTGTGAGGGAGTCCTGATGCGCATCAGCGTTTCAAACTAAATGCCAACGTCAGCATGTTAGCATGCTGATGCTTAACAGGTACACACTAGGCCAAAAAAGTCTTTGGATAGATGCATGGTTTCTGCTTTTCAGGAACTCTTTGTCTGAAATAAGATACCGATCACCAGCAGAAGAGCTAAATGTAATGCCGGAGCCAGCAGCCAGCTAGCTTATCTTGGCACAAACTGTCACGGTTTATAAAGATACAAAAATCTTTCACCAAATGACCAAAAGAAGTACGCTTGTAGTTTGCCAGTACATTAACCCATGGCTGAGGAAAATGGCGTAGGCAGCACTTTTATATGTGTGCAACGTGTTTTATCTTTTTGCCCTGGGACAGCTCTGTAATCTGAAATGCAATGCAGGTGCAGGCCCTTATTAAACCGTGCTTAGGAAAGGCCTGCACCTGCAAGCTGGCTCTTTTCTAAGAAAGTGCCACTGAGGGAACACTGTAGCCGATCATGCACTAGCACTGTGCATGTAAGCTTTGTGGGTTTCACATATCCTACGAATTTGTCAAATTGTCCTCTCGTGTGCTGCAACAGCTGTTGAGTTTAATCTATAAATTTTTTTCCGCCGAATCCATTTGCACAGTTGCATGAATAGAAACACCTTGTTCCTGCTCACGTTTTTTTACTTAGCCTGTACTGGAAGAGACTTGAAATGGGCCTTAGGGGTTCAGTAACAGCATCAGCCTGAGGCGTGGGCTGTAATGACATATGAACCAATATGCCTTCCAGGACAATTGCTCTCAATTATTCAGCAGCCACAAACAAGTCCACATTTACTCACATTTCACAACGATGGCCCTGTAAACCCTACTCACAGGGTTGGCACCCATAACAAGCTTCACAATTACAACCACTCAGCTTCCTCTTTCTGCTGCCTTTTGTCTGCATCTTTCTGTCACACAATCCGACCACCTCTTCTCCTTTTGCCTCATTCTCCACTACATTAGGGTGAAAGAGCACAGTAATATGGTGATGATTGTAAGTGCATTGTATTATCCATATTAGAGGAAATTCTATCTTTAGTATGACACATTGGAATGAAATCAATGACTGACTGAAGAGTCCATTAAGTCCTAAAACCTTAATTCTGTTCTCAGAAAGACAAGGTGTGGATTCATACATCAGGGACACACATTATATTGCAGTCTTTGTTCCAACATGGCTTAAAATGGGTTCATTCAAACTACAGCAGAACGAGATATTATCCTGAATTGGGAATACGTCCCAATTATCCCGTGACTAAAAGAACATTCAGTGCCAGAGAACAATAGTCTTTCTTAAAAGGTATTTAAAGGTTTTAGCCAATATCCACTTGTCTTCTCTTCACTTTCAGCTTTTGGAGGAACCAGCCGAGGATTCAGAAAGTCTCTGTTTTCATGAATGGTGAGAGCATATCTCTAGAACTACAGTTGTGCCAACTTCTAAATTTGCTTCCTTGATTCTCTACCTGAATCTTTGGTCAATTTTGGGGGCCTACAGTAAATGCTGAACGTTGTTAACTTTACACTAACATCTTTTACAGCCCGCACTTAAAACACTATGGTTGAAACTCTACTTACAAAATTACAGTTTGATCCAAAGTTTCTTTCCCAGTCTCTCGCCTCCCTTTCAAAAGCACAAGAGAGATTTATGTCTCAGCAGCTTTCAATCCTCATGTCTCGCTGTAATCTTCTTGAACTTTTTCATCTGATATCAGGACCTGTCGCTCCATTCTCAAACAGCACTTTCTCAAGTGGTATATGATCTGCTGCTCACTATACATTGTGATTCCACTTCTGTGCTTCTCTTACTCGATTACATTGTGGCTTTTGACACCGAAAACGTTGTAAACTCCCAGACCAACAGGTAAACAGAGTGGCCATGTACTCACAAGTCCGAGAGAGCATAGTCTGTCTTCAGTAATAAACACCTACATTAGTACCTCCTGATGTGAAACATGGAGTAATTAAAGGTTCTGTTCTGGGCCCTTCACTTTTCCTGAGACTACTGTGGACGAATAACCTGAAGGAGGTGCTACTTGTGGCTCTTTTAGCAGTAAAGAGCATCCTCGTATACTGCATCACGGTGTGGTTTGCAGGCTGCTCAGTGGCGGACAGGAAATCCCTACAGTGAGTGATCCGCTCTGCTGAAAAGATTATCAGCTGCTCTCTGCCCTCACTGGACGACATCTTCTCGTCCCGTTACCTCAGCAGTGCACAAAAAAATCATCAGGGATTCCACACACCCAGGTCACAAACTGTTTGAACTAATGTCCTCAGGCAAACGCTGCAGGTCTGCCAGAGCACGGACTACAAGGTTTAAGATAAGTTTCTTCCCAAGAGCCATCACAACAGTAAACGCTCATTTGGATAAATGACCTCACAAATCTGAATTCATGTAGATTATGCACTTTATTCTGCCTCTGCACTCTATCAGATCACTGCACCTAAATACACTTGCTGGATTTCTTTTAATCATTTGCCATATGTTGTGTTTGTCGTGTGTGTGTGTGTTTTTTTTTTTATGCACTGAAGGAGTTTTTCTCTTTTTTTACAATGACAATAAAGACATGAACTTTAACTTGAACTTGAACATGCCAGACATTGACCCAATCAGATATGGACACCTGTTGATCATCTAACACCTTTATAGCTGAACATAAACATATCTACAATTCAGCTTAAAAAAATTCCTAAAAGTGATATCCATTTGTGAAGTGAATTTCTGCAGTAATCCAAAAGCCAATGGAAAATCCTATTCAGGGGTATTTGTGATTGTTAATGTAAAAGTTATTGATGGTTTCAGGGATCTTAAAACCAAGACTGTCTTCATATATTCCTTTCTTTGTCGAAGATTTTCTGTTCCTCTCAGTCTTTGCTTTGGATCTTTACAAACACCCACAATGAATCAGTTCAAATCGTGCTACTTTGATCCTCAGTTAAAGCTTAATATTTTGCTTTTCTGCAGAGAAATGGCTGGAAAAAGGTATATTATATATTCCATTGGCTTCTGTACTTTCATTTTTTTTCTTTCAAATGATTCCACCATAATTCAAAACAGGAAAAATCAGTAATTTTAATCAACCGTTCTCTCTCATTTAATTGCCGTCAATGGAGTCAGATCTTTTTGGCACGTGTTAGTGTTGTGGTTGTCTGCCAGAAGCAGGAAAAGTTGCATTTTATTCACTTTTAAGGGAGATTTCTATGTTTAATTTCAAGGTGTTGGTCGTTTTAATTTTACATTTTACTCAGGTGAATGATTCTAATCCTCATCTGGAACTTAAGATTTTTAAAAAAAATTGTGAAAAAGAAATGAAACTGGTTTCGAAAATGTTTTTAATCTGTTTTAATCACCTGGTTCATTTGTTTTGAACAGGAGGAGACTTCTGCTATCTGAAAATGCTGCTGAAAACATCCTGAACGACTGAAGGAATTAAAACCAGAAGAAACTGACAGTAATGGTGGTGAAGAGAGCAGACATTGTGATCTCGCACAACTACCTGTCACCACGCTCCTTCTCTTATTGTATTGACTGGGAGACCCCTGGGGCCGGAAAATTATCTATCGTGTGTTTAAAGTTTTGCAAGTGCATGAAGTGAATATTTCTGCTCTGAAGACAAAGGATCAGAAAGAAGAAAGTTCTGAGTTTAATTATAAAGGTCCAGTCAGGATAACAAGCTCTTGTTCTGCCATTTTCCTTTTACTCAATGAGACACCACTAATGATTCAGCTCATTCATTCCAACTGTCTTTATTAGATTAAAAAGTGAATGTGTGTGTGTGTGTGAGAGAGAGAGAGAGAAAGAATGTCACCTTGTGTCCAATCCTAAGAAAATAAAAGATACAGCAAGTCAGAGAGAGACAAATGGTGTATGTTGATGAAAGAGAAAAATGACACCCCATTGGTTATCAGCTCTGCTACTTTGCACAGTCTCAGTCATGACTACCCACAATCCCCTGGGAAAGGCTGAGTCAAGCTACTGAAGCTTTGATTTGACACTTGACAAGATTCAGTCCCTTCACTGCAGACAGATGATCTTTCTTGCCCCGCAGATATAAAAACAAAAAAGGTAACATTTCCCAAAAACTGTGTGAATGATGGGGCTTTGATGTGTTGCAAAATTGCTGGAAAACCCCATTTTCAAAAAACATTGTTCATTATTATGAAAAAAAAAAAGAGAACAATGACAACATTACTCGTAGAATTCACAATGGAAGCAAACCATGATAAGTAGTATGATTACCATAATACTCGATGCAGGGAAGTTTTTCTTTTTTTCTGTTGTAGCTCTATGGTTCCCTGGCTGTGCAAATCTTTCGGAGGCAGCACTGCTCTGGACATTTTGTTGAGTTATCTCCGATTATTGCCCCTCCACTGACTGTATATTGAGCTCTGAGCTCTGGATGAATGTGTGCTGAGGAGAACTTGACAACACTTCCTGGTATCCTTCTTTTCTATGTCCCCGGTACACAAGATTCAAGAAGATATAAACAGAAAAACACAGCCCTGCTTTTCACATCATGTAATTTGGAGAATAAGGTGCTTGTTTTTTATTTACACAGTGTCTGTATCAATGGTGGCTGGTGCTAAAAAGTTATGGGGCGGGCGCAATTTACCTTGGCACACATAGGGGTGTAACGGTACACAGAATTCACGGTTCGGTACGAGCTTGGTACAATGTCTGCCTTTTCGCTCAGCTAAAAAAGACCAGGAATGAATTGTCGAATCACATTAGATTAAAAAAAAAAAAAAAAACACACGACACGATACTGATCGCTGATTCGCTGCTGATGTTTCTTGGACGCATGCGGGACGCACACAGCTGCATCCCATGAAGAATCTAATTCAGACCAATTAAAAGAGAGCCTCAGGTCACATGCTTATCAAACGTTCGAGGGCTTACACTGGATTCTGTTTTACCGGCGTCCTTCACTTCAGGAAGTGAATAAAATTAATTATTATGTACATGGAGTCATTGTTAGCATGGTGTTATCCTCTCTCAAAAAGGGGAAAGACACAGGCCAGGGTAGAAACTTCTCATTTTTCCTTTGGTTTATTCCAATTTTCTCAGGCATAGTAACAGGTACAATATATTTGACACTGGGAATACATTCTCTGAGGTCCCCTGGATGTCCCTAGACACAAAGAACATGCATATGAACCCTATTATTGTGGAGCAATTCTTGGCTTCCATCCATCCATCTTCTACCGCTTTTCCGTTTCCGGGTTGCGGGGGTTGCTGGAGCTAATCCCAGCCAACGTTCCGGGTGAGGGGCGGGGTACACCCTGGACAGGTCACCAGTCCATCACAGGGCCAACACACAAAGACACACAGAGACAAACAACCACTCACACTCACATTCAGACTTATGGACAATTGAGAATCACCAGTTAACCTAGACATGCATGTCTTTGGACCCAGGCCAGGAACCGAACCCGCAACCTTCTTGCAATTCTTGGCTTATTTTGGGTATTTCTTTTTGGGAATTTTTTCCTAATACTATGGACAGAGCTTAAAAGGTTTAAGAAACAATTGTTTTGGTTCATGAAATTCGGACTAAAATCTAGTGACAACACCATTTTTACAGCAATGACATCCATAGGTCATTCAATGAAACAGATAGTTATATACAAAACTACTGAATTGTTCCCTTTTGAAAAAGATATTCCCCTAATGTTGGGTAATTTATTTCAAACTTTGCAGCCTCCTATGAGGAGCTGCTGTTACCTTGTAATTTTGATGCCTGTCAGCCAGACAGGAAAGTTAATGTGTCTGTGACACTACAGGGGCTTAAAACCATCCTCTCACTTTATTTATCTGGCCTATCTCCATTCAGTGTATTACACTAGTGTCCACTGATATTTACTTTGCCCTCGGCTCCGGCCAGCAGGCCAATAACACCCGCGCCATTCGTCAAACTCAGCCTAGATAGAGCCACTGAATGGAGCAACGTCAATGAATCAATGTCAGCCCTGAAGCACATGGTGATGCTCTGATTGTTTGAGCAGGATTAAGAGGCCACAGGGTAAAGTGTGTGTGTGTGCGTGTGTGCGT
This sequence comes from Remorina albescens, assembly GCA_034769265.1. Taxonomy (NCBI): domain Eukaryota; kingdom Metazoa; phylum Chordata; class Actinopteri; order Carangiformes; family Echeneidae; genus Remorina; species Remorina albescens. The sequence goes on along the minus strand of CM068476.1, from coordinate 14,464,948 downwards.
GTGTGTGGCAGAATCAATAGGGCTTGTGACGTGAACGAGGACTAAGATTGGTGGTTTGAGGTCATCTTTCTTATCAGCTGCTGAATGTCTGGATGGGAGTGTGACACCGTGCCGTTTGTCTGCCACGCTGCTGATCAATATCTGATCAATCATTACTTTTCTGTAAAGTACAAATGTTTTGTTTTGTTTTGGTTTTTTTTCTTAATAAATGCTTCAGATGAAATAGTGATTGATGCTACTTTTGTTGTGCAACCCATATCAAATCGCCAACGTGAATTTTACTGTACGGCTAACGAAACCCTGTATATCAAATACAGCCATCTGAAGAATGATTTGATTGTTTTTCATAGGGAAATCATATCCAACAACCGCGGAACAAAGCAGCTGCTGTTTGATATGGATTTACTTATAACTGTTTCGGGGGGGGGGTTCACAATTTTTTTAAAATCACTTCCTTTTCTCCGTATACCTGGAGGGAAAAAGAACCAGGCGAGGTCTTTAGGATGTCCTGGAGGAGCTGTTCAGTGAGAGACAGGTTCAAATAATCTATAGTTGTTCAAAGGACATCGAGCTGCAAAAATAATGAAGTAAATGTTAGCCAGTGAATCTGCATTGCATTATTGTGTAATAATAATAATACTAATGATGATGCAAAAAATTAAGCGTTTTTGTAATGGTTTTAATGGGTCTTCTCATTGGGAGGAGGGTTTTTAAATAAACCCCGGCACCGCCATAAATCAAATGGGTTCTCAGTGGTGTTGACGTTTATATGTTGGTATTGATCGGAATTCTTTACAACACTGGTAGATATTATTTTCCTTATATGAAACAATATAATCCCTCTCTTTGTGACTACAAGCAGTTGCATAATGGCTCACACAATCAATACACTAAGGTGCACTGTGTGTGCAAAGCTTTAGCTGCCCATGGCACATCTGATATTTGATGGTCTTCAGAGGACACTAAAATGACAGCACTTAAATAGACTATTTGCAGTGAGAGGATAAAAACATACAGTTCCCTGCACTGTCTGACAATAATGATCATTTCTAAACCCCTTGTCACCTTCTGCTGCAAATCTCACCTGTCCATATCTCAGCCGGTTACTACACTATATGAATATGGCAGCTATTCCAGTTTGATAGATGAAATAAAAAAGGCAGTATGATTGTGTCGGTGCGTTATTCCTTTTCAAGATGACCCCTTTTTTCTGCTTTATGGTGAGATATAACAGCGGAGGGTGCGGGGAGCATTTACAGCAGTCTAAATTTATGTTGGGGGAGACGGGGGTCATTTCATGATGGTGCCACGCTAGTCAAAACTGTCTGCTGTGAGTTAAAAATCTTCACATATGGCTAAATTATACTCTCCAGCAAACAGTAATTACAGCCATGGGAACATGCATTCTGAACAGATGGTAAATTGTACGTAGTAATTATCGTACTTTTAAGCAATTAGTATTTTATAGCTGCTCAGACCCAATGACATTTGACATTTTTTAAGTAATTTCTCCCAGCAAAAAAAATCGAATCACGAAACTAAATGTGGTCTAAATATATGGCGTCACTTGTAATTGGGTCAGTAGCATCATCATGACAAGAAATAATGACTGCTGCGGTACTAACTCTTCCCCTTTTGATAAATAATGTCTTACATCTTGTTGTATTCTAAAACCTCGTGTAGTGTCTTGGCATCTGATCATTTCTTAAATCAATCAAGCATCAATGTGTCACTCAGACTGGACCGCCCCGGATTGAAGAAGTCTCTTTGGTTGTTTTAAGGAACACTGCCTGCTAAACAGTGTAATGTCACAGCTTGCAGCTTGACCAGCAATTTGGTCAGCATTTTGACATGCTCACAGCAATAATGTTAACATGGTGGCAGAAAAGACGAAGAAGGCAAAACAGCCAGTGGCGGCTGGTGCTAAAAATTTTTGGGGGGAACGCAATTTACCTCTGCATACATAGGGATGTAATGGTACACAGAAGTCACGGTCCAGTACGAGCTTGGTACAATGGGGAAAAAAGGTAAAAGGTAGAAAATAATACTTTGGTCCTTTTATTTTGAAAAATGTGAGCATCCAACAATGGTCCATTGGTCATAACCTTTAGTGAAGCAGTTCAGTTATGCTGCAGTGAAAAAAGAAAATTGTACATAAAGTAGGGGTGTAACATTTTAACGATACCACTGTTCTTTCGTATAGTTTTTTTTTTTCCTGGTTTGGGTTCAGTTTGTTTTACACATTAGAAGGAAGAAAAACATTTCCATTGTTCCATCTGGAATTTATATTTTTTGCAAAGATAACGTTCCTTCCTTTCAGATATTTGATAATATACAAAATCAAAAAATATTATTTCAAAAGCAAATCATCTTTTAATAATTATTTGCATCTTACAGTATGTTTGTTTTTTCTCTTGATTTTCATCTCTCGATTTGATGGGGGCGGCGCCTTAGCGCCCTCCACTGACCAGCCGCCACTGCAAACAGCTGTAGAACTAAAAATCACCAATTTCACAGCAACTCATCCTCAGAGGTCTATTAAAGTCTGCGTCAGAATTGGTTGCAATATATCTGATAGTTGTCAACATACTTCCCCTCAAAATTTCAAATGCAAACCTTGTGGCGTGACAAGAAAAAAAACATCTGAGCATCGCCAAAGTCAGCTTGATACTGAATCCGGGTATTGTTAGTATTATGGCATGAATGCAAAATTTGTTTTCACTCTGTGAAGTAATAAGGGATTCAAAAGAATACACAGCGAAAAGAAAATATTCTCTGGATGAGGTTTAGGCTCCCAGTGATTCTAATCTCACTGAATGCTTGGTTGTGAAACAATACAGGTTCACAGGGCATGTACACATGCTGCGCCTCGCCATTAACCCTGCCATAGTTTACATTAAATATAAGCAGCCTCCTCGATGGCCAACACTTATGTCCTCTCTCGCCATTTGAAATTATAGCTGGTGGGTGGGGAGGTGTAATCAAAAGCAGACAGCCTCGTAAAGTCACAGAGGTCTGGCTGTCAGGATCCTGTGTGTTCTCTGTTTGTCTTGGTCGTTGACTGGCTGGGCGTGGCTGACCTACTTCTCTGCTGCATCTCCTCCTCCACCACCTGAGCTGTATCACCGCTGATTGCCACTCACCTCGGCTGCAGCTCAAATACCGGACCTCACTCACCACTCGTTGCCAGTTCGTTGATTATCCTCCAGTGGTAACCAGCTCGGCCTTTTTCCTGCATTACTCAAAATCTACATACAGCATCATATGTTCCCGCATGCACCTATATTAAATATCTCCTCCTCCTGCCCTCATTCTCTCCCTACTCTACCCCCCCCCCCACCCCCCATGTCTCTCTCTCTCTCTCTCTCTCTCTCTCTCTCTCTCTCAACCCAACCGGTCAAGGCAGATGGCCGCCCCCCCTGAGCCTGGCTCTGCCCGAGGTTTCTGCCTCTTAAAGGAAGTTTTTCCTTGCCACTGTTGCCAAGTGCTTGCTCATCGGGGGACCTGTTGGGTCTCTTTAAATAATTTTATAAAGAGTTTGGTCTACACCTGCTCTATATGTAAAGTGCCTTGATGTAACATTGTTATGATTTGGCGCTATATAAATCTAATTTGATTTGATTTGTTTGTTGGATCCTTACGTCTTGCTAACCTGTGTCTCCGCTTCTTTGTCCTCAGTGCCCTGCCATAACCGCTGTCTGTTTTTTTTGCCACGTTCTTCCTGCCGCCTGTGTTCCTCCCTGGAAGTTTCCCCGGCCCTGTAGTTCTCGCCTCTCGCCCTTGGACTCTTTGTAAATAAAGTTGTTTTTTTTGTGATCTGCATTGGGGTTTCAGCTTTGTTTATTAAGCTTGGGCTTAACACTGGCTCATATTGTTCCAGGATCAGACCCCGCACCCACCTGCGCCGCGCTTCAGGCTTCTTTCCCCATCAATCATCCAGTAGTGGTCACATGGGATTAACCGGCTCCCTGAAGCACCTAATGTGTACACACAGGGATATACTTGGCTAACAACAGCACAGCTGAACAGGTGGAGAGGCGTAAACCTACTGCTAATGAACAGTTAGACTCACTTACAGCATTTGGCGCTTTAAATACAAAACTGTATTTATAAAGCAGTAGAAAAGGAACCATCACCTCATCACTGGTGGACAGTGAGCAGATAGTTTTGGTTTTATTCATTCAGGTTTAGAGATACTGTGTGTCACTGAGATTTATGCTGCCATCTCATTGCAGTTTAATGATGCTCAAAGCCTTTAAAAACCCAGCAGCAACATTTTTATTCCAGCAACAGTGTCTCACAAAGTGTGGATAATTCAGACTTCATTGGAAGCATTTTTCAACAAGAAAATGGTTCCAATTAGAAGTGTTGACTTACAAGGGCGTGGATTATTCAGCCCATAGTCCTGTTCAGAGCTAAGAGCTGTAAGTACAGCTGTGAACACACCCAAGGTGCATTCGGGACACATTTGAGATCCACGTTCAGATGTGATCTTGGTCACATGTGGCCAAAGACATTTGCTAGCCTGAACTAAATTGCGTCCTGGACCACATTGAAGGACTTTCTACTCAACTGATGTCCTCAGACAGTCTGATGAGTAAAATATTTTATTGTTTCAAAAAAGATAAAACTTTTTTTTTTTTAATCTGTCACAGGTTTATCAGATTGACTGAAAACTATGTTTATTTCCAAATAGGGAGGAGAACCTAGTGGTCGCTGGAGACACACTTGGGGTCTGCGTCTCAGAGGACATAGCGGGTTGCCCACAAATTAAATGGCTGGTGGCTCCATTTTCAGCTCTTCAGTTTGCATATTGAAGTTTCTTGAGGCAAGATAACTGAACCCCAAACTGCCCCAGAAGGCTTTTCTATCAGTGTGCACAAGTGTGGATGGATGAATGTGTGAGTGAATTGGCAACTATTGTGCTCTGAGTGGTCAATAAGACTAGTGTAGCACAAAATAAATGCGGTGCATTCATAGAGCCCATGACAGGGCTGTCTACTGTACTGATTGGATCACCTGAGACAATGTTAAAATACCATGTCTGAAGTAATGGATCCTGATTCTGTGAAGAGAAATTCTCTGTGATACTGTCTGATAATATGTATTGTGTGCATATGTGCAGCAATCAGCATCATTTAGTCAATGAACTTATGGTTGGTTTAAAATTAATCTAATTAGCATACTTTGACAATGGAATAGCACAAGATGATGTAATATTTGTCAAATCATTTGGTGGTAATGATAATTTATTCACCCGTGGTCTAATTATGATATGCTCACCCACAACTACCAGCACACAGCTCCTCCTTATATTGTGTTTGTGTGTAAAAGTAGAAAGTATAGCGATTCAGGCCCTGCTATCTTTAATGAACTTCAGATTGTGTTGCACCACCTAAATCTAATTAACTGTGTTCCAAGCAAGATTTCATCCTGTCCCCGAAAATTATTTAAAAAAACACACACTAAAGGTGGAAAATCTGGATAGCTGAAGGAATAACAACATTTTGCTCAATAACAGATAAGGGAGACATGAAAGACTTCCAGACCTTGAGAGGAAAATATGCAACTTGTTTGGTTATCTACAATAACGGAATTAAATTGCTTGCACTGGCAGATTTAAAGAGAGATGCGATGTCCAGACTGTATCGTGGCTTCATGACAAAACAAACGAACAAACAAACAAAGAAGAAAAAAGAAAAAAACACAATCCACAGAGTACATGGAGAATAAATGAGAAAAGCAGGTAGTTTAGAGTTTTCACTTGAGGAAAGGAACAGTTATTGTCACTTCCAGTAAAAGTGAACCAACTCACACACATGGTGAAAATTCAGATGGAGGTGTCTGATTAGGTTTTTTACTACCCCCAAAAAAGAAAGTACTCTCAACAGGAGAAGATCCCAAGCATATAAAGATACCTATTTGTATCCTTTATTTTAGAAAACTTCGCCTTTCCTTAAGGTTTCTAAGACAGACAGACAAACAGACAGATTTCCTTATCAGTCATTTTCCCAAAGTCATGGTCATAACACAAAGCCACACTTACTGTTAAGTAACAAATGAATAGATCCAAATCTTCTTTTTGTTTCTGTTTTTTTTTCCTCTACATTAAGAAAAGAACACACTCTCCTAATATTTGTATGCATGTTTTTATCTTATATATACATTACATATATGGTACTGAACACTTATTCCTTATTTTGTTATGTTTGGTTTTTTTTAGAACATAAAATAGAGATGAAAATTTTCTCCTGAATGTTGTCATTTTTAAAAAATGGAAGGAATGACATGAGGTGGGTGGGAGCTAGCTCCATATTCATGTTAATTTCTGTAGCCGTAGAAGACAGGAGTAAGCATTGATATTTGATGCTGAATTTCTTTTGAGTTTCGTCTAAACTGGTTAGTAAACAGCTGACAGTGCTATGTTGGCTAACTACCAATAACAAAACTCACAGATATCTCCTTTCATCTGTCGCTAGCATTAATTACAAGTCGAGAACTGCACAGAACGAGGGCAGAAGCCTCAGAGACCAAAACTATCTGCATGGTTGACACTTTAGAGGCGATCAGTTTATTTATTAATTGTGTGCACTAATCCTTTAAGAGAAATGACCATGTTTTCAGCAGATATTTTCTTTCCCTGAGCATGTGTATAGATCTTGAAGATTAATTCCGACCCCGTGAATATTCATTATAGTCAATATTCATTCACTTTTGATCATCATGAGCTACAACCATCTCTACAGGCTGAATGGGGTCCAGATCAATTCAACAGTTTTACAATTTAATGTAGTGATGATCACAATTTATGTGATCAATCAAACTGCATCACATCCATCCTATCAGACTTGTATATTGGCCTAACCCTAATAATAACCTGGACACACACATGCACAGACCTAAAGCCCTTTCTGGGCCACCCTGAGGCCATCAATCATCTGGCTGTGGCCTGGGATGAGATTCCCAGATAAAGCAGCATCTGAAGAGGCAACAAATTGATGCTGACCTCTCCCTCCTCAACAGCTACCGCTGCCACTTCCAAGCACAATAAAACATGTCTGTCAGCTCTGCGCAGCCAGATCTGTGGTTTTAGCCGCTGAAATTCTAAGCTACAGTACAACCTATACGCCATATCCATTTCTAGCACTCACAACATTCATACAATGTAACAGAACAATCATGTGGAATAAATAACATGGCTTAAGTGGGATAACGAGGTTTCCATATGTGCAGAGCCACACACTGGGCACAAGACACTCCAATATAGTCTAAGCAAAAATATTTACGAATATATCACCTTAAAGCATGTTTTCCATTTCTTTCCATTCTGTCCAAAATCTCCTGTTGTGTTTGTGTTGATGTGGTCCCATGCTATAATATAGCCAATGTATTTTATTTCTACTTTTCTTGGGCCAAGCTTATATACATCATGACATGACACAGGCTGTAGCAGGATGGTGAGAAACACTAAACTTAACAATTGTAACACCTATAAGACCGAATTACCATCAAAAGCAGGTAGCTATGCATTTCGAAATTGTGGGCAAACCCACTAATAAAAACCGGTGAAGCCCTTTTCCACTGCCACTTTCTGACTTTTTGTTCGGCCTGAGGATACGCACAACTGCAAAGAGAGATGTCATGAAATTCACAGCGCACACACACAGCAAGAGAGTGGAGGCAGTGCAGAAACAATGAGCTGCGAGCCTCGGTGCAAACTGATAAAACAGATCTGTCACGTCTCATCCCCAGGTTGGTGCTCCTGTAAAAGTGTCAGAGCCTCTGAGACACTTCAATTGGTTATTGTGTGTTTTTGAAACTTATCAGGGGGCTGAAGCTTACTCTGTTATCGCCAAACTCTGCGTAGCTGCAGCGTTTCCGGTCTAATAGCTGGGATGGGTGACATTTGTGTCTGCAGTGTATGAGCTGTGGAAAAACATCACAGCAAGGGGCGAAAATTTGCAGGATCACCCGGGTGCTGTGTTTACATCATTGTCTGTCAGATATAGACACCCACATCTTCTGCACAGTCATCCAACCTTAGTCTGAACACTGGCTGTAGCCTCCACTGCCATCCAGAACGAGATTTTAGCAAGTCTGAGCAGATTCTTTTTTTGTCCAGTCTGTCTCCACTCATTATTATGCTGCGGCTGATTCTCCATCTTTCTTCCTGCAGTAGGTTTAAGTGTGATCTTTCTCCACAGCTCTCTCTGTTAATGACATTAAAAGTGATCGCTTGATGGCCTGTTCTGTGCCTGTGAGAGTAGCGTGGCATGGCAGACCTCTAGCTGCCAATTAAACTATTGGACTAAAAGTGGAAATGAGGAACCATTGGAATCAGCCTATAATCATTCCTAGTTGCTGCCTAGTATGAATTATTTTGTCTTTCGCCCCTTTCTCCTCTCTCTCCAACATCAGCCCCCCTCTGTGTCCAACCATACAGATCTAATTTGGTGGCTTCAGACTTTCTCATGACTTTATTAAAGGACTTTTCAGATCTCCCCTTTTCCATTACTCTGAGTGGTTCAGCTGCACAGACTGGAGCGCTGTATATTAGATGACTTGATATCACATCAAAACCAATGAAGATGGACCCTGAATAGTAGCAGCCTCCTCCTCTTCACTCCTCTTATCTGCTGCCATTCATCGAGCCTCTACAATCAGCAGTAGCACTTCAAACCCTCTAGTTTTATAAACATTTAGATAAAAGGAAAGTGAGTGATGGCTAACGGGGAGCTGTTTGATCAGTCTTTCATATTACTGCATGTCAAGCCTCCCTTTCTGTGTGAAGTGAGGAAATAGCGCCATTTGGGTACAGTTACATTTCAGAGTTTGACTAAATTGGTGGTGTGCTCCAAGGCTTTTAATCTGATTCACAGTGAGTGAGCTGCAACACAGCTGGGCATTGTGTTACATTCAAATAATTAATAGAGTATGTATTAAAAAGTTCTGAAGACAATTGTCACTGCCACCAGATGTCACATTAAACCCCCAGCATCACAGACAAAAACAAACCACCCCACCCTGATCATTTTCAAACTTCTGCAAGCTCTCCTTCTAGGGTATCACAAACTGTAAGATCTTTAAAGCACACTTAATTCTCTCATAATTCACAAGCTAAAGAGAAATCCACTCTCCAAGGTAGAAAATTTAAGCCACTTACGCTTCGAAAACTGTACGGTAGCTCCTTGAGCGTCAGCCAAATGTGGCTGGCACAAAAAGGGAGCCAATTCCCATGTAGTTTAGTTAGTAACCAATTTTACAGTAGAATGTTTACAACCTGGTGCTAAACATATATCTAACTAATTTCCTTCTTCATTAACCTTGCAACAAAGTCTCAGCTCCTACACCTCTTTGCACAGGAGTCCACTGTGAGCTTCAATACTGCTCCTCAGAAATCTAAGTTCACCTATGGCCACATCCACCTTTAGGAACAATCTGTGGGAGAACTGCATTTTGCTTCTTTTGCGTAGTACTTTTTGACCCCACGAAGTGACTTGCTAAAGAAAACAAAGCCCTGAAATGGACACAAGTGTTCTGTGTCTTCTGACTGAAAAGTTAAATGGCATAATATACATGTCCAGTTTACAATCGTACTAATAATACTACAATATGATAGAAGGTACAGATGCTGGTTCTTGGACATTGTGATCTTTTTTTTTAAATTTATTTGGAAAATGTGAAATGACCTATGGACAACAGCGTGTAGAACGATTTAACATACTGCTGACCGAGGATGGAGCGTTGTGACGAACTGAAAAATAGGTGCAGGTTAACTAGATAGTCTTCTTCTCCTTACCACTGCTCCTCACTCCGTTCCCACCATACAGTACTTTCTAGGTTTCTCCCCAGACAAAGGAAAACACCCTCCAGTGTGATGACTCCAGAAATGCTAGGACAAGCCTATATTGTGTTTGTCAGGAGCTCAGTCCCAAATGTACATTTTCACCTCGCTTGAATTTGATTTAAATGTTCATCTTTTAGGTTTTTGATAGATGGTAGAAGCCAGTCACAAAAAAGTTGGGATGGTGCAACAAAAGGCAGAGAAAAGTAAATGATTCTAAAAGGAAAAAGCTGGAGAAACATTTTGGAGTTAATTAGGTTAATTGGCAACACATCACCAGCATGATGGATATAAAAGAGCATCTTAAAGAGGCAGAATCTCTCGGAAGTAAAGATGGGCAGAAGTTCACCAGTTTGCAAAAAAAAAAAAAAAAAAATGCATCTACAAATTGTGGAACAATTTCAGAATAATGTTCCTTGGCGTAAAATTGCAAAGAGTTTGACTATCTCATTATCTACACTTCATAATATCAAAAGATTAAGAAAATTTGGAGAAATCTCTTCTCATGAGGGAGAAGGCTGAAAATCAGTATTGGATGCCTATGATGTTCCAGCCCTCAGGCAGCACTGCATTGAAAAACCGCTCTGATCCTGGAATGGAAATCATTGCATGGGCTCAAGGACACTTCCAGCAATCACTGTCAGTGAACACAGTTTGCCATGCCATCCACAAATGCAGGTTCAAATTCTATCACGCAAAGAAAAAGCCCTATGTGGACATGATCCAGAAAAACCATGGTGTCCTCTGGGCAAAGCTCATTTAAAACGGACTGAGGCAGAGTGGAAAACTGTTTCGTAGTCGGACAAATCAGAATTTGAAATTGTTTTTGGCGACCATGGATGCTGCCTCCTCCTGACTAACAAGGAGAGGGGCCATCCGCCTTGTAATCAGCATTCGGTTCAAAAGCCAACATCTCTGATGGTATAGGGGCACGTTAGAGCCTGTGGCATGGCTAGCTTGTACATCTGGAAAGTCACCATCAATGCTGAAAGATATATATAGGTCTTAAAGCAACATGTGCTCTCATCCAGATGATGTCTATTTCCTGGAAGGCTTCGCATATTTCACCAAGGCAATGCTAAACTTCGTACTGCATTTATTACAACAGCAGGGCTTCGTAGTTGAAGAGTCCTCTTCTGCAGTTCAGTCCAGTCCACATTCTTCTCCCCAAACTAAACCAACGGGTCTCCTCAGTTCCCCGATGTTTACAGACTATTGTCAAAAGAAAAGAGGATGCTACATACTGGCAAATATGCTGCCCTCAAATTCCAAATGACCTTATTTTTTTCTAAAATGGTCCATTTTCCTGGTTTAAACATTTGAAATCATGCCCCATGTTGTATTGTGAAAAATCCAGGTTTATGAGATGTGCAAATCATCACATTCTGTTTTTATTTCACATTTTACGCAGCGTCCCAACGTTTTTGGAATTGCCGTTGTACACCCAGTGCTTTAACCATGTTTGTATGCTCTTGCTCTTATTCCAACTTGTGTAAAGTAAATGAAATGCAATACAGTAAAGCTACTTTCAGTATGATTTTATTGCATTGGATGTGCTTTGTATTGCGTACATCGAAATCAGTCACATGCTTTCAGTCACTTATTCCTTTCCATAAAACAAGAATTCATTTTAAAAGTATTTTATGTAGGAGGGTTAACACCCTGCGGGACCCGGATCCATTCAGACGTGAAGACCAGCGTGAAAACAAGGCAGGACTAGAGAGGGGAAGTGTGGAATTGTGGAATTGCAAGGAGAAAAAAAAAAAAGAGATGTTTTCGTTTTTTGCCAACATAAAAGACGGTGCACTGCTGTTGGTTTTTTCAGATGTGCACAGCAAGGCGGCTGGCACGGTTCAGCTACATGAATGCTGTGGGAAAAATATGAAAGGGCTTCAACACTGCTACTTTTAGTTCGGATACAACACAACAAAATCAAAATCCTTTCAGATGGTGTCAGAGTGTCAGAAGCAATTTGTTTTGAGAATTACATTTTTCACATCAATCCTCAATGGTTTTCAACATTGTTGCTGCCTGTCGGTGCTGTCATCTGTTGCGCTGATATCACATATCCTGGCAGACACAAATCTTTTTTATTAGACCTTATTTATTACACCTTACCTTTACTTATTCATAAAAAAAAATTTAATAATTAAAATAAAGAGATTCTGTTGTTTCATGTTGTAATTTATTTTTATTCTTATATTACAATCTCTGTTTTTACCTCAGAAATGCTGTGGTGTAATTATATTACTGCTCTCGGTTTTTTTCAATTGCAATAAATCAGTATAATTTCACTAATGTAACTATGACTGACTGCAGAGGCAGCTAAAGGCCATGGGCTAAACAGGTAAGACGTGACCTTTGAGAAGATTTACTGAGCCAATGCCTGTTAGTCGGTCATTGATTGGAGCAACCTGCCCATATTTATCAAGCTCAAACGTGCTGAGCTACATTTGTGGCTCTTGTTTTCCTGCATGTCATTATGACCTACATAATGCTCTAAATTGCCGCTGATTTATTTAATCTTTAATATGGTACGGTCACTCCAACACACTGTCCCCCCTGTTTTATAATTATAAAATGATTTAGAACTTTTTGCCTGAGTTATCACGGATACACTTATTTTCCACAATACATATTTTCAGTGTACAGCAGCATGTATATTTTTATTTATGAATTTGTATTGCAATGTGATGCGGCCTTTACATATAAGGTAGCAAACTGCAGCAGGCAGTCAGACTTTACAAACTGAGAGTCTAATCAATAACTTACCTTAACTTGAGTGCAGACAATAGAGATAATATTTTAACCACACTCAGAAATTACACTTCATCTTAACACGGTTAATAAATATGAAGACGATTTGGCGAATTTGGTCATTTCTGGCCTAAAAGCACAAATGACAGAACACTAATATCAGTTACACAAACGCTCTTCTTTTGACCAAAGCATTAGTTTAGTCAGGCATGAAGACTACAAATGTCCGTTTATCCATGAAGAAATGTTACATTTAGAAGTGTAATAATATTTTGGTTGAGGTTAGTTGAAGTTGTGGTGTATGGGTGGGCTTTTCTAATAAGCTGAGTTGTTCTAACTTATTGAGAATTGAGCGCCTACTTAATTAGTGGTAATTATTTGTGCTTTTAAGTGTTATGTGAGAAAATAAGTACCTCACTCAACCCAAAACATCACCTTAACCCCAAACACTCTCTGTCATTAAGTTGTAATGAGTTGTTAGTTAATATTAACTCAATTAGGTACTTGGAGGAATCCTTCAGGTTGGGCAGAGTGCGGTGTTAAAACAGGCTGTAAAAAATTAAGATTGCCAAAAAGTTCAATAGCATTACATGTTAAAGTACAAGAGAGTCTAAATTGAGATCACTAAGGATAATCATGTTTTGATCAATCCTTGCAATTATTCCAACCAATTCTACGCGGGCTTCTAAAGGGGCAGAGGGAGGTCTGTAATGCCAATTACCATAACTGAGCTATTCTGCCCCAGGTTAATGTTCAGAGAAATAAATTCAAAACATTAAAAAAATAGACTGAGATGATTCAAGGATTGAAATGGTTGTACAGTGTCAGCTACACCACCTCCTTCCATGGAATTTTTTAATTTATTAAAACAAATAAAAGGAAGAGTACAGTCCAATTTTTTTTTTTTTTTTTTGCCATCATAACATTCAGACGAGCTTAACATAAACACATTTTCATAACTTAACTGAATACATATATTTAAATGTCATAAACCAAAACCAATTCTATTCTCAAAGCCCTGGAAGTTGCTGATTTTAGAGCTGAAGCAGCTCCAAAGGATGTGGATTCATGCGATTTTGTCACGTTTATCTAAAGAGGGATTGTTTCACTGTAAAACTACTCCCTGTGTCTCATCCACCTTCAAGAGAAAGAAATGTGGAACCAAACACGTGGGGGCTCGGAGCCGAGGATTTCTGGGCATAAAAGTTGCAGGATGTTACAGGTGATGTGGTGGGTTTGTGTGATGAAAGTCTTGAAAAGTGTTCCAGATACTAGAATGAGCAGATAGGGTCTGAACTCCAGCTTCGCCCAGGGGGTGGGGGGTGGGGCATCTGGACCGCCCAAAGCTTTGTCTGTGAGAAGAGTTTTAAAATAAGTCCTCGTCCTCGCAGAACCCAACGTCTGCCTGCTGCACAATGAAACTTGATTTGATCATTCCGGTTGAATTGGAGATAGATTTATGTGTTATGTAATGTAGCTGTCAGGCAGCGATGAGGAGTGGGCTGCAGAGAGCCTAAACCAATCGTCTATCAGGTGACATCACTCCTGGATCAACGGGATATATATGTACATATATATATATTACCACTGGAGTGGACTGGAACTCATCACTGGAGTTCCTCTGGTATTCTCAAACACCACTTGCTAATGTACCTTTGGCCAAATAAAATAACACTGTGTTTCAAAGATAATAATTGGCCTCAAATCTAAAATCTTTGCCGAGTGGTGTGGGCGGAAAGTGACACACGCTGATGGTGAGATGCTATCGATTGTTCATCAAAATCCTCATCCTACCCTCAAAAAAAAAAAAATAAAAATGTCACACAGGCAATGATGTCACAAAAGAAGTCAATGCCAGACTGAATAATGGAGGCGGAAGGAAACGACCAGTTTAACCAAAGTTGTCAAAGGGAAGGATTGCTGCGAGGGAGCGTTGGGGTGGCTAATGTGCCATGTAAATATTCAGTCATCCATTTCTTCCTCACTGTCACTGCACTCCTGTGCACTTCGCCAATGATAAGTACCTTCTTCCTGGCAGGTTGCCTGATGCTACAAGACTTTGATCTACTGTGACCTTTTAACAAATTCTCTATTTCCTGGTGGAGCTAAGGGGATCAAAGCGGTCTAGGGAGAAAGAAAGGGGGGGTAGGTGGAGGGGGGGGGGCAAGGAAAAGGAGGTAGAGACGCCTACAGAGGAAGAGGGAGACAGAAAGGGGAAGCTGGAGAATCAGGTCCGGAGATTGTCCTGAGCTGCCCTTTCACACATGTAGCACACAACAGGAGATTGTCTGTGTCAGAGACACACCCACTAGAAATATTAGTTTGTCTTAGGCGAGTGGCGCCTGGAGGAGGAGAAAAACATCATCAACACCCACTTCCTCGCCATTAATTTTCCCAGACAATGACCTGCAGTATTCACACATGGACTCAATCAGACATTAGACAGACTTTGAACTGCAGAGCTGGCGGGGTAAAAGTCTCTTTAACATCCAGAGTAGGACAAAATCATTCTCTCAGCTCCAGACGTGTGAAAGCCTGAGCTGTCAAATTGTCAGCGGCTGAATATATAGATAGGTAAATAAGCAAAAACAGGTCACCATCAAAGTGGATTCATTTCTTTCCTTTGGCCACCTCCTCCTCTTCTTCTTCCCCCTCAGTCTCTCAGGGATCATCAAGCCACAGTGTGGCAACATTTCAGGGTTGGCTGCTTATCGGAAAGCTGTCTGCCCACGTTGATGCAGCAATTCCTTAACTTCCACCACACACTGGATGGGAAAGTAGCTGACCGCAGCTTCCCCCATACGTTAACAACCCCAGCGCTGAACACTGAGATGTACTGAAAACACACGAACCCTAAAAAGTCAAAGCTTTACTTTGTAGATGCTTGGTAAAGTCAATTATTCGCAAAAAATGTGACACGTGTGGGTGTAGGATCGGTGAAATTGCACAGGTCAGGTTTATAGCACACTTATTAGCAACTGACACGAACACACACAAACAGAGAGGTTTTTTTTTTTTTCAATCTCACTCGAGTCCAAGTGTAACAGAGAACAACCAGCTTTAAAAAATGTAAGCAAAGATGAAGATTCACAAAGAAAGGCCACAAATTTATTTATTTTTATAAATATTAAACAGAGGAATTTGAAGCAGATGGGTCCATCCTTTCATTCAGCTATTCACGACTTGGTTTGACTCACACTGTTTCTACTGCAGAGGGACTTTTGAGGTCAGAGAAGTAACTTAGTGAATTGTGATACTACTGCAGCTCTTTCAAACACAATTTGGAGCAAAAGACACAAACTCATTCAATCTCTGCCGTTATACAGAGCTTGAGAATATTGCATTGCTCTATTGCTAAAAGGAATCAATTTGAATGACAAATTAGAGGAAAGGCAAAGCTACAGAAAGTTCTGTAAGATGAAGAAAGGTTAAAGTAACATTTTCTTCACCTGCCTATTTCTAATTTCCTCTGTATGCTTGGCAGGGATGGCAGTTAACCGATGGAATGCCTTCTAGTAGTATCTGAGAAAAAGTTAAGATCCTTCGGCAACAGGTCCTTTATGAGACAGAAAACTGTTCCGTTTGTATTCATTGTGTAATTTACTGCCCATTTGTGGTGGCAGCACCGTATCGTCTCTTAAAGGGCACGGACGAATAGAAACAGAGCTTCTACAGCAGGGCAGTAGCACTGATCGACGCATCACTTGAACTATCTGGTTAGCTGCACACTACACTACACCCAATCTCCCACTGACAGATTTGTACATACTGTGCAGTTTATTTATACCACATACTACATACTGTCTTATACTCACCGTATATTACTGTTCACTCTACAAATAATGTATAGTTTACAGTTGTAATTGTACATGAGGTAGAGTTTTATGTACTGTGTATGTATACTGTATTGTTTTTTGCACAAATGACATTGCACATTTGACTTTTTCTTTTCTTTTCCATTTTCTCTGCACATATTTTTTTTTTTTTTATATCTGTCATTATGCTGTTTAGATTGTAAGCACTTTTTTTTCAGTTCCCCAATTTAACTGCACTGTTGTACACTGTATGACTGCAACGACAATAAAGTTTAAAGTGCAAAGCACTTGTAGCTTCTTATCCGTCATTTGTGAGCTGTCCCGTTGACGAAAGCTGAAGGTTGGTGGTTGTGATTGGATTGGATTACCTTTATCTAACGTGTGCTTTTCAACCTAAACCATGTTAAGTGAGGATCTATTTCATCCCTTACCGACATATTTTCCTAAATCTAACAAAGTGGTTTCTTTCCCTAAATCCAAGCGGGTAAGAATTATATGGGAGAAAGCTTTTGCTGCTATTCTGGCATTTAATAAGCACCTGATGTCAGCTGATGTTTAGAACACCACCCAGCATATGGTGCATAATAATCAGCACATTGCAACAAAAAGTGTTGGCCAATATGGGCTTTTTTTTTTTTTTTTTAAGCAACATAGCAAACGAAGTGCTTTGGGAGCTATCGGGCAATGTGACTTATTTTCCATGTGGGTGTGAATAGACACTATAAATAGTCACCTGTGGATCCTGATATATATGCCTGTAAAGGCGCCAGAATCTGACAGCTGTGCTGCCATTTGTTGAAAGTAGTAAAAGGAGTCAGAACCTCTGCTCTGGTCCTCCACCTCTGTATTAGCTTGTAACAATGGAGAGTCCAATTTCACTTTCATCATTCATTTGCTACTGGACTCAAAAGCATTTCTGTGTCCTTTTGTCTCGATGCTATTTGAAGGTGAAACGTCTCCCAAATAGAAAATGATAAGTGGTGTGACCCTGGTTCCTTCTTCTGTTTGGTCTAAGGTGAAAGGAGAGCTGCCACCGCTTCCTTCCTCTAATGTATTTGGCTGGGGAGGAGAAGAAATAGGGGTTTCACGTCCCTCTCAAGACAGATATACCCTTACGGGGCACTGTACTCTTCATATTTTATTGAAGCTATCATCTGAGTTGAGTACACATATTAGAGTCTACATTATTAATTCCAATTTCTCTTGGATTGTGTTTGTTCACTTCCAGCCGTGTATAACTGAGGTCAACTCTGTCGTCTATAGCAAACATTGCCTATACTCTCTCCCAGAGAGAGAGCCATGGGGTGAAAGGAGGTTAAATACAAACTGTTTCCGTGGCAGGAAATACCGGCTGAATGCGTGTGAAGCTGTGTTTGTCCACTGAGCATTTTTTTTAAGTTAACAGCTATTTTTAAGATGATCATTCACATTAAACATGGAGCAAGTTGCTTTACCCGCGTGAATTTGACCGCTATTATTTCCGACAAATATTCGTTGCATACACCTTTAAGGCATTAGCCATAGCTACCTGTAATGGCCCAGGATTTTCTGATACAAAATTACCTGGACTGATTTAAGTCTGAATTTCACTAAATGTTAAAGTTTTGAATGATAGATGGGTGCTTGACGACCTGTCCGGGGTGGGCTGGGATTGGCTACAGCACCCCCCACGACCCGGAAGCGGAGAAGCGGTAGAAGATGGATGGATGGTTGCTTGAACACTTCCAAAGGTTATTAAACACTTTAGCCAGAAGCCACAGTCTCAACGCCACACTGCCCAACATTCTTTCATACATTCATCTTCTACTGCTTAAGGTCACAATCCCAGCTCACATTGGGCGAGGGCTGGGTACACCCTGGACAGGTCGCCAGTCCATCACAGGACCAGCACACAGAGAGAAACAACCACTCACTCTCACACTCAGACCTACAGACAATTTAAAGTCACTAATTAACCCAAACATGATGTCTTTGGACGGTGGGAGGAAACCGGAGTACCCGGAGGAAACCCACGCAGGCACGGGGAGAGCATGCAACTCCACACAGAAAGGCCCCAGGCCGGGAACCGAACCCGTGATCTTCTTTCTGTGAGGCAACAGCGTGACAGAGGCTACATCCATATTAATAAACAGTCTATGGTGTTTACGATTTATAGGGAGTCAAATAAAACTCATATACTGATGTTCTATAACAGTTTAAGCATAGCATCATGCACCAAACCCACATGAGTTCTATTTCTGAAGGTCGTTGCCTCCCTTCTGTACCAACACTGTCTCATTCTTCCTACAGATTTTGCACATAGACGATATTTTGTGTAATTTGTTGTTCTTTACTTGATTCTGCTCTCTCCTAATGTGCAAGTTTTCCACGCACATTTGCACGTGTTTAATGCTGCATTACTCTGTGATATCAGAATAGTGGAGGCTGAGTCATGAACAGACTGACAAGTGCCTGAATACTGTTCTGATATTCATCTGCTGAAAGAGATAAAATATATTTACATATTTATGTGCTATGGTCAAATGATATATGACAACATGATTCTTAATTGATACATGGTAAGCGACTGTGTCACAAAATGTTTTTTTTATTCACATTATAAACTGTATTAACATGTTTCTCTTCTTGTTTGTTCATATCAAACAATACCAAATTTTTCGGGGAACCGTGGGCCAAATGGCCGTGCCCTTCACATGTGAAAATTCACAGCCTAATAAAAGCTTTTTTTTTCTACAGTTGTTCATCACAGTCTTGGAGACGTAGATAAATGATGTGCTCCTGCTGATAGTACAGTCTGATCAGAAAATGCTTTGTACATGCTGCTCTGGGGGGGTATACTACATAGCTGTTTAATTAGGAGGATCTGGTTAGGTCGGCACCATCCAAAACTTGCCCGTTTCAAAAGAGGTAATTTGCCTCTAAAACTAAACGAAAGTTGTGTTTCAAGGTGGCTAACAAGGTTTCAGCAAACATGTGTACTGTACATTTATGGCAGGCCCAGAAACTAAAAACTGATCGCCAAAATAAAAAAATAAAAAATAAAAAAATGTTTTTCTTTCTTATTATAATTGAAGAATAGAAATTGTTAAATGGACAATAATTCAAATACACATGCCAGACCTGCATGTCAACATGCCACCTGTATACCTGAGGATCATGTAGCATCACTAAGCAGCTTCCTTAGTACTTGATCGCCCATTTCAGTGTATAATGTAGAATTAAACATCAGTAGTTTATCACAGTTTCGCAGCCTACCACCAAGATTGGGTGGTAGGCTGCATCCTTCCTCGTTGTTTTACCTGTTGTGTGTCTGCTTGTCATAAGTTGGTGTTAATTGTTGTGCAGTGCTACGTTGAAAGAAATGGAACAATAAAATGTTGAAACGTGAGCTACATATAGACACTGACTCTCAGAATGTGAGTGCTGATTCACCTGCAGTCATATCTCTCATGTCTGTATGATGGATAATCCCTCTCCACATCCTCAGCTCTTTTAAAAAGGTCTCTGCACAAATGAATCACTCACAATTAATTACTGTGTGAGCACCAGGAGAGTCTGCTGTGCTCTGCCACCTCCCGCGAGGCCTTGTCTAACTGTGGTAGGTCTAATGCCTCACGGTGAGGTTGGATTTTACAATGTCTTGCTCAGAGGGGGGTGGTGTTTGTCCTGATCAGCTGGGACACCAGCAACCACCCCCCGCCTTGCTCTGCTGCCATATCTGTCCAACAAGACAAGATAACAGATGATAGCGTTGCTACACCTGCTGAGAACAGCTGCTGTTTGGTGGAAAATGGTTTTCTCAAGGCTTTTCCTATTGTCATTTTCATCATGGTTTCTTGTTCTAGTTAAAGCGCAAAGTCCAAAGAGAAACAAAAATAGAAACCCACACACACGTTTGTTGTAGAGTTGTGTTGTATATACCTTTACACTACACATATGTAGAAGGAGTATGAATGCTATGATTAAGGGAAATCATCTGTCCAGTGAGGGCGTGGCCTAAGGATGTATATCAAAGTTTTCCATTGGTTTCTTCAATTTAGAAGTGCGGGACTCCCACACTCTGCACTTCATACATAACATAAAAATAACCATAAAGTTATGTTACATTTCAGTCATTTCAAATTAATTGTAAAAATTATTTTACAGACATGAAAAAAAAAAAAAAAAAAACAGCCAGTAGAGGCAAACCAGATCAAATGGTCTCATTAGTGTCCTAAAAAAGAATAACACTTTTTTTTTCTTTGCTAGAAAGGTTGTGAGTAATTTTTAAATGTTATTAGCTGCCACACTATATCTGTGTACCAGAAATAACTAACTAACCACATCATGTATGAGAATAAGAGAAATCACCACATGCAACCAAATAAAAGTGTCAATATGCAAAACGTTACCAGAAGCAGGAAGGCTTGCTAAACACCAAAAGCAGCAATAATGGAGCCCAGAGGCTCTTTCACTAGCAAGCGGACAGGCTATGAACAGTGTTGGGGGTAACGAGTTACGAAGTAAGATTAGAGTAACGATATTACTTTTCTGGGTAACGAAGGAAAGTAACGCATTACACTAAAAATATCGGTAACTACACTACTTTACTAGACCATAGGAACGCGCTTCCCTGCGTTACCCAAGCCGTGTTTGCCTGTGTGCGTGCTACCTGTCTGAGCACGTTGCCAGAGATCGATTTGAGTCGAGTGACGTTGCTGCTGGTGCGAAGGAGAGAGATAATGGAGACAGAGACGGAGACGGAGACAGAGAGGGGGTTTCGGGCAGTGGCGATATTCTCATTACTTTCAGTTTATAGCTCGAAAGGACAAACATTTCAAGTGAAATGCACTCTATGCCCAGACGACAGGTGTCTTTCAACTGCTGCCAAGTCAATGAGCAACCCATCCAAGCATTTGTCAGCCCAGCATGGCAATACAAAACTTGTGGCAAAAGATCCTGCTCGCCAGTCATCTGAAGGAGTCGATGAGCAGCCGACCCCGCCTAAACAGGCAAAGTTTTTTTTCAAGTGTTGGAGCGTTTGTATGTTTATATGCCATTTTGTATATCCATCCCTCCATCCATCTTCTACCGTTTTTCCGTTTCCGGGTCGCGGGTGTGCTGGAGCCAATCCCAGCCAACATACCAGGCAAGAGGCGGGGTACACCCTGGACAGGTCGCCAGTCCATCACAGGGCCAACACACAAAGACAAACAACCACTCACGCTTGCATTCAGACCTACGGACAATTTAGAGTCACCAGTTAACCTAGACATGCATGTCTTTGGACGGTGGGAGGAAACCAGATTACTTGGAGGAAACCAATGCAGACACGGGGAGAACACAGAAAGGATGCAGGCCCGGGAACCGAACCCGCGACCTTCTCATTGTGGGGCGACAGCGCTAACCACTACGCCATCCCATTTTGTATACATTTATACAATAAACACTAAGTGATCATAGGGCGATGATGTTTGTCCATGTATCTACACGATAAATTAAGAAATGGAAAAGTAAAGTAATAAGTGGTGAAGTTACTTTTCACATTCAGTAACTTGTAAAGTAATCTCATTACAATTTACAGAAGTAACTAGTAATAAGTAACTAATTACTTTTTTTGAGTAACTTCCCCAACACTGGCTATGAAGCATTGAGTCTACTCTCTGGACTCCAGCGGATTAAGAAATCCAGGGAACAGTGAAACAGGCTGCATGTTGGCAGTACAGGAAGTGCTGAGGCTAGAGAGTATGAACGAAAGGAGGTATCAACAACGGCTGGGTCAGGGAAGGGCAAGTATATGGGTTCGTGGCGCCGATTGGTCTCAGCAGGAAGCGTCCACAGAGAGCATATCTGAGAGAGAGAGACTTTCTCTCCTGATAACCTCTGGCATTTGGGTTGAGTCAGTTGGTTGAGTTATCCAACTCTATTATCTCTACCCACAGACTTCTCCTCATTCAGAAACTTTCATCCTCACACATATTTAAAAGTGGCCAGCCATCGTGGTGGCGGCTGATACATTCCATCCATCCAATGTTAGCAGATTTTAAAATGCTTCCTTTTATTTCCATTCAGTTTGTTTAAAGGGTTGAAATGTGTTAAAATGAGGTACCCCCATATATTTTTATATTGCGAGGTTATCCTGGTGGAGGCTGGTGACATTTGCATATAAATATCAATTCACCGTGTGTTGACTTTCATCACTGACGCAGATGGAAATGAAAAGACTGCATCAGTTGAAGCTTTCCTCAGTGTTGGGAGGGAAGGAGATATGCGAGATGAGGACACTGAGAGAAAGAGTAAGTGAGAAAGCGATGGAGATGAGGGAGCAGGTACTTCCCACTGTGTCCAGGATAGAACCGACATTAAGTCCCTGTGATGTAAACGAACAAATACACACTGATCATATTTAAAGAATGTGGGCCTAATAGACATCATTGTCAATAGAGATTAAGACACAACAAAACCCAGTCTGGCAGCATCAGAATAAATAAGAACAAAATGATCACAGTCATTATGGTCATTATAAACATCCATTATTATAGATATTATTTAATGCATTCTTAGTGCTATAAAGTAGTTTAAACATTCCAACTGCAACAGCTTGAGGAAAAAAGCCATTTACAACAGGGATAAGTACACACACACACACACACACACACACACACACACACACACACACACACACATAGATGTATACAATTGATCCATCACTCCCATATTTGGTTGTGATTAGACTTCAGTATGAATTTCCTTTACTTGAACAATTAAATTGAACATTTCTGTTAGATGTGAAGCCTCCTCTCGGGGTTGAACCTCCGGTGGTAAGCCGCAGTGACATACAGTGTACCCTACAGGAGAGACTGCACAATGATACCACTCAACAAGCACTTAAGTGGACTGCAGTGAAATAAAAGTCATCACAAATAAAAGCCATTTATATGCAGATTATCTGTCCCCACTATGAGGCCTGTCTCACTTTAATGTGTCTGCTACTGTTTCAGTAAGCCTGGAGGAGTGGATGTGCCTCAGCAGCTGTCTGACTGTATGAGGTTATTTTACTCCGGAGCCAGGCATTCACAATGTTGTGTCAGACGGCTTTTTTTTTTCTTTTTTTTTTATCACTTTGTACTTTTGCCTGTGTATTTTTACGTACGCTGTAACACCGAGGCTGCTGTCTGCCAATGGTGTGCTGTATGCGGTGAGGGCCAGGCTGCTGCTACCAGGCGTTTTGATTTTGTTTTCAGTTTATTCTCTCCGGTGCCTGTGCCAGTGATTTAACTAAATAACTTACAATATGGCCGTAGAGGAGAATTTTAGTGAGAACATAAATGCTGGCTCACTGGAAATGCTCCTGGGACGGTTAATGGAACGCAGCCATGTTCAAACAATGACCTGCTCCAAATCGAAATATCAGCTGTTGAAAAGATTTATTGTAATCCTGTTTCAGACTATTCCTTCAAAAGTGCACACCATGAAAGGCTGTGGAACATGAGTGAACTGGCATTTTCCTGTTCCATCTAACCTGCAGTCAGTGGCGCAAAAAGTGGGTATGCACTAAATGCGATGCATAGGGGCACCACACCAGGGGGGGCGCCAAAGCGATGGTAAAATAATAATAATAATAATAATAATAATAATAATAATAATAATAATAATAATAATAATAAAATAAAATTGGTATTTTCTTTATGTTTCTGCTGTTGTGCGGCCTCAGGCCCGGGAACCGAATCCACATCCTTCTAGTTGAGGGACAATAGTGCTAACCACTATGCCGAAGTGATCACCGATAGTTTCTGCCTTTGCTGAGGTCAAGATGATATTTGTCCCGTTTTGTAGCTTCATATTAAATTGTGTCTGATCCTTACAACACCGACATACGCCTGCACTCACACGCTGACCACCTGAGTGTCACTGAAGCGCTGCTTGTTTTACATAGACGCTGCTCTGTGATTTAAGCATCGCTTGCCCACCATGATGAGAGGGCCGAGCGAAACGGGCCACACTCTTAGGTTGTTCCTCTTGCACACAATGGATAATGTCATGGAGACTAAATTTTGTCCAGTGCAACATGTAGATATTTGTACATCTGTCATACACTGAATAATTATTTCTGTTGTTTTATTGATAGATCTGGATACGTTTATTGTCTATCATATTATAATTTGATGATCCTTTACAGGTTTCCCTTGAAACAGATGGTTGATTTTGGGGTTCAAAATCACTTATGCCACTTCTTTACTCAGCTTAAATAATTTGGTTTAACTTTCAACTCTTAAACAAAAGTGATGGATTAATACCACCGCTGCCCTTGAGCAAGACACTTCTGAACAAAGCTATTTAAAGTAATGCTGCTAGTAGCCGTGCCTAGCTGCAGTGACATTAATGGCGGTGTTTGTGTGAGTTGACACGAATTTTAAATGATCTTCATCATAAAACTAAGTTGCAGGGTCAAAAATGATAACAGGATACAGCAAAAGAAAATAAAAAGGGAATATAATGCATGATAAGTATGAATGAATCACAGCATTTTGACAGTGTGCAGAATAAGAGGGGCACCATAATGAGACTGTAATAAAACAAAAATAACCCACTTTTGAGACGCATGCAGTTCAAAAATAAGTGCAACA
Organism: Remorina albescens; assembly: GCA_034769265.1. NCBI lineage: Eukaryota > Metazoa > Chordata > Actinopteri > Carangiformes > Echeneidae > Remorina > Remorina albescens. The sequence continues at coordinate 14,439,926 of CM068476.1, read as the reverse complement.
TTATTATCATATCAAGATGCTTTTAAATAAATGCATATGTGCATTTTGTCCTGAGCTGTTTGCATAATGTACAACGCAGCGTGGGCTGTGCTGATGTTTAAAACGCAGCCCAAAAGGGAGGAAAAAAAATCTTTTGTCTGGATTCCCCAATAGAAAACAAGTGAGGGTAGAACAGGAAGGGTTTGTGCATGTGCTCTGAATACAGAACATCGGCCAGCGTGGCATGACTGTTAAGAGCAATCACTGTCTACCTAATTAGACCCTCCTGTCTGCCCTATTTATCTGTGGTCTGTATTTTTCCTTTTCAGCAGCTCCCCATAAATAAAATAAAATTAATAGTAGACCATGGCATTATGATGACTAACCACTTAGTATTATAAAGAAAGCCAGCCCTTGCAGGAGAAAAATTAAGTCCTTCCTTTAAATAATAATAATTGTCAGCACTGCTGATTTAGCACTGCTGTCCTATGAAATAAAAATGGCAAAATCTTATTAATGTGTTGAATTCTTCTTCCATGTCTACCATGACCCACAGGACAAGTTGACGGCTGACAGTTTGGTTGGAGATGTGGGAGACTTATACTTGGCTAGCTGGCTAATTTAGCCTGGAGTTCCTATCCTCAAGAAGCGATAGGTCCCGTTTCTTTCATTTTCAAAGCCTGCTGATTCAAGTGACATCACTTCGGCAGATTTTTAAGACTCACGTGGCACCCAGAGGAGACACAAAATGGTTTTGTGTGATGGAAGTATAAAATATTGGTCACACGAAGTTTCGTGTTCTTTATTTTATACTTCCTTTTAATACTCCTCAACACCTGGAAACAGACTTTGACTTTGTCTGTTAAAATGGGAAGACTTAATACCATCATCGAGGACAAACATTAAAAATGACTATATTAAAGAGTGCAGCCTCTTCATTTAACGGTTGTACTTTTTATTGACAATTTATTGCAGCGAACCACATTTTGTGACCTAGAGGCAGTGACATTATATTTGTCAGCACGAACTGACAGACAGACTGACTGCTCATTTTGTCCTATTCAAAACAGGGGGCTTAAAAATCTAGTTGGAGATCCAGCAACCTCTAAACTGAACAAAGGGTGGTGAGCTGATGTATCCACATCTTCTGTCTGTTCTTTTAGAACATCAGGGTCAGATAAAAATATCAAAGGGGTCAGAGAGTGTTATACATTTTGGTTATTAGGTTATAAGTATTATTATGTGGGATTCTATTGCATCATCTGCTTCATCACTTCTCTATACATTTCTGTCCCCCCAACAACTTCTTTCCCTCCTTCTGGCTGCCTGGCAGTGGATGTGCGCTTGTTTTCCTGCTCCAGGCTCAAACCAAGATGGCGGAACATGTCGTTTCAAGGAAGCTGGAACAATGAAGCATGAAAGTCTATTTTAAAATGGCTGTAAGGGCAATAATTCTTGACAGCCAGTTTGATAATTAAAATATTTTCATCTCAGATCAAGAGGCCTCAATACTTTCTCTTTTTGTGTCTCGATATAGGACAGTTTAACCAAGATTTGAATTTAGTGTTCATGAAATCAATTAATTTTACACAAAGTCTTTCTACTTATGCGCTGGTACTGCAGGAAATTGTCATATGTTCATAATCTAATTAAAACTGAAACATGCTTTCACCCTCCCTTGGCAGGAGAATGTGTACTCTGCTGCCTCTTCTGGCCCTCTCACCTGCTAACATTATGAATATATGATATATCAGTATTTGTCATTGTGCCATATCCGCTGTGCAGCAGATAGGGGTGTGTTAGGCGCTGTGCTTCCTGCATGCTGGCAAACAGACCCCTTCACCCCATCCAGTCTCATCTAGGAGCACAGAGCAGCAGCAGGCTGCACAGAGGTGTTCTGTGATACTGCGTAATGATTTTCTACTAACCCACATTATGCAACATAAAAAAGCACTGAAAACATCATTACAAAAATGATCAGTCATCAGCTGAAACAATTAGCCTGTCACACAACGATTCAGAAACCTGCACTCCTGAGGCGCAGCTTAGCACAAACTGACACAACACAGCTTGACGCTGTGTGTTCAATAAAGCTGTTCAGCGTGAATGGGGCCATTATCCTCATTTTACTGATGTGTAAGAGCTAACCCCAAAAAACGAAACATTTCAGCAGAGGTAGAAATGTAAATATGAAGCAATTACATCCTTTAAAGTCCAATAATTTGTTTGTTTAAATGTTCTCCCTACTGCATCAAACATCAGCAATAAGAGCAGCTGTGTTATTTCATGTGACAACACCAATCAGAAGTTGAAAATTGTAGGGTTTTCTTTTTTTATATATATCAACTCAGACAGACTAGATGTCAAATGGGGATCTGGACAAAACTGCGAAGGCCATTTGTATTTGTCATTTCATTACAGTCTATGAATGAGACAGCTTCAGCAGCAACAGTTAGAAACAACACCGATTTGGAAACTCTGTTACTGGGTCAAGCTGGGAAACTGAAATTTGGGACACAATAGTTATGGCTGTCAAGATATGAAACAAAAAGCAAACTGTGCTGTGCCCTAGCATGTTGTTTCATATGACTTCACTGAGCCAATGAATGAAAACTACAGCCCGTCTGGCAATGGGATCACATAACCTGCATTACTTGCCTACACGAATACACAGTCGTCATTACAACATAATGATATGATCATTCAGTGCCTTTATTTTTATCTCAGCTACATATTATAATATTGTGCACAGTTGCAACATTACAATCTTTGCAACGTGTGATCCTATTACTAGTTCATTCTTTGTCCTTTGTTCTCCAAAGTTAGCTTTTTACTTCCCAGGCACAATAAAGATTGGCAGGAAATACAGGACATACAGCAGATGGCCCAGGCTGATTCAAACCCTGCTGTATGGACATACTCAAGCAGGAGAGCTATTGGGGTGTGCCTTGTAGGCTTTTGATCAGTAATGTCCACTCCACACCCGGAACAGCCCATAAGAGCCATCGTTTGGTAGATGCACTAATAATATTGGCTCATTTCAAAGTGGCTTGCATCCTTAAACATCCCCATTTTTACTGCTTCCAACACATCAACTTCAAAAACCAACTGTTCACCTGCTTGACGGGTGAAGACCGGCGTCAACTGTCAGTAGATTCAACGTTGTGGCGGATTGTCGTGAACCAAGCAGCTCCTTTTGGGTTGTTTCCAGAGGATTTTAAAAGGTAAATGTTTGAGTTCATTTACTTGGATATGCTTGTATTCTGTTTATTTTACTTTTGCTCACACTCTATTTCCTCCTTAAGCTCCAGCAGTGCAAGAAAAACTTGCCCGTGGGGATGCTGATGTTCTTTGAAAGACTGATGGTGTGTGAAGCCCACAACTGTGCCGGCTGGTTGTGCTTGGCATTTCTGAAAATCAGGATATTTGATGTCAATTGTGATTCGTCCAATTCTCTAAGTATCCAATAATCAAGAATAATCATTAGGCAAAAATGACAGGGCCTAACATCTGCGTTAGATTAATTCAAAAGCGGAGCAATTTTGAGTAATTGATGGTCTCATTAAAAAGCATTTTTGTCTACTTTTAACACCTTTTAACCCTCCTATTATCCTCAAATATAACAACAAATGGGCAGCACGGCGGCGTAGTGTTTAGCGCTGTTACCCCACAACAAGAAGGTCGTGGGTTTGGTGGGTTCTATGTGGAGTTTGCATGTTCTCCCTGTGCCTGTGTGGGTTACCTCCAGGTACTCTGGTTTCCTCCCACCGTCCAAAGACATCATATTTAGGTTAACTGGTGATTCTAAATTGTCTGTAGGTCTGAGTGTGAGTGTGAGTGGTTGTTAGTGTCTGTCTGTCTCTGTGTGTTGGCCCTGTGATGGACTGGTGACCTGTCCAGGGTGTACCCTGCCCTCACCCAATGTGAGCTGGGATTGGCTCCAGCACCCCCCTGTGACCCGGAAATGGATAAGTGGTTGAAGATGAATGAATGAATGACTAACAACACATTTGATCCTTAGGGTCAATCTGACCCGAGGGATATTCATCAATGAATAGATTAACAATCCCTTGATAATTACACTTATTAACAAATTTTCTGGAGCGCCACCATCAGGCCAAACTTTCAAAGTAGTAAGACAATATCTTCTTTTCATCTGAATCTTTTAAAATTTGCTGATAACATTAACGGGAAAATGGACTACAGAGTAGAGTAACAGAGCTTAGTTCACTTCATAAACATTTTAATGTAAGTATATATTTAAACAATACTATTGTGGTGAAAGATTGAATTAGATTAATTGTATTCCAGCGGATTACTCCTCAAAAGCATTCAAAATGTTTAAAATCTTAGGAACTAGACGTGACAGGAATGTTCATGTTGTCAACACTTTGGCGACGGACCATATCGTATGTTTTTTTGTTTTTTTTTTTGCTATGTCCGTCTGAGTTGGTGCTTCCAGATTACATCAATGGCAGAAACTTGAGCCTTAAAGCCGTGCAAACTGAGCAAACAGCAAATGTAGGTGAGCATGTTAATACCAGAGTTAGCTCATTTCCAATGACATTGAGTATTGTGATATTTCCCATCATACACATTATTTTGTAAGAACGCTACGGGATAAATTCCAACATGGGTCAGAGTATTTTGCTTTCCATTAACACTAATGAATAAACCAGCTATATTGTTCTTCATCTTACTGTCTGTATGTTTCAACGTGTGTATTACCATCAAAATAGACATACAATGTATATCCTCCCAAACAAACAAGCTGCCGCCTAAGAATTACTGCAGCATCTTGCCCAAAGCCTTCCCTTCCTCCCTGTCTCACTAGTACCTACCTCCGCCCCCGCCTCTTATATTTCTGCCGGAGCCTGAGACTCAAACACAGCAGTTATTCATTTCTTGTTGGAGATTCATTACTTGTTGCTGGCATACTTTGAATGGCTGGTGTGGGCTTAATAAATTCATGCTCTCTTCTCCTGCCTACTTCCACACAGTTCTCTTCCGCGACTAGTCCAGAAATATTTTCTGTGTGTGTGTATGTGAGTGTGTTTGTATGTATGTGTTGTGCAGGTGGGTGGGGGAGGGGGGGGGGGGGGCTTGTCAATAGGTCTCTAGCTTGTGAAACAAAGCACCACAGGGGTCTCTGTTTGAGAACGAACACAGTCTATACTAAGATCATCTAATCAAGAAGCTGTGTTTCAGCCCTACATACGCACACACCCACACATGTACGCACACACACACACACGTTCACACAGCACCCCGGCCAACCAATTACAGAACTGACTGTTTCTTTTGGAGGTTTTTCTTTAACTTTGCTGTTTCATTTGCCAGATCCTTCCATTACTGTACTAACAAGCTGCAGTAGCCTCACTGGTTATTTCTCTTGAGACAATTTTGCACTTCCTCTTCCCTTTACTCTCTTTCTATCCCCCCCCCCATCAATATCTTAGAATGACAACAATAGATAACATCCAAGATACCAGCCTGAAAATAACTCTCAGATAAAGCTCGCTAAAGATTGTAATTCACCCCGGGTAAATATTGCAAGAACTTTGATTCACCTCGACAATCAGAGATGTTGAGGCTGAGCGCTGAAGAAAATTATGCTCAGCTCACCATTCAGAAACACCACAACTCTTCAGAGGTTCCAGGTGTCACCACAACAGCTGACCGCAACACACCTGACACAAGCCTGATTCATGAAATATTCATATGCACAGATTTAATCTAAATATGTACACACAAGCCTCATAAGAAGGCAACAAAGGCACTTTGCTTCAGGTTAGTGAGGGACAGTGGTTTTCATTGATAAACATCTCCTGTCTCGTCTTCTTTGCATTTTTAAATATTGGACCATATTTCTCTGACCTTAAACAAATGATATGAGTTTCTTTATATAGTTTTGAAAACTTTTTTTGTTTGTTTTATGTTTCTTTCTTAGGTTGATGCTGTAAGTCATGCAGCTTTTCATCCTGTTAGTTACAGAAGGACGTATCGCTCCACCGTGGCTCAGTGGGGAAAACACACAGGGAAGGAAATGTTAAAGAGTGAAAAAGGACTGACTTTCAGCGAAAATGACAGGCGGATACAGGGACTGGATTTCTTATTCTGTGGTACTTCTTTTTGAAACATTTCCTTCATGGTGGGTATGAAAAAACAAACCAAATGTCAGCGTTGTATTAGACTTGAAAACTTCAGATTTCTCCTGTAAGGCTGAGGTTGTTTACTTTCCACTGTTGTAAGAGGTTGATCACAGGGTGGATTCAGAGTTGATGGGAGAAGAGAGACAAGCCTGAACAGTTCAGCTGAAGGTTACATATCATTCAGTAGCAACCGGCGAAGGGTTGAGGTACACTGTGGTTAAAAATAACTACTTTATTCTATCTTCTGCATCTCTCTGTGCAGATCAAATTTATTCATTTACAATTTATTTATCGTTTATTTACAGACAAATGAGACAGAGACTGAAACTGTTGAACAGATATCTGCAGGCCACTGATGCTAACTCCTATTTCCATTTTGGCCGTGTTCCAAAGCTGAGCATGAATTTGTGTGTGATATTCATATTGTGAGGGGGATCACAGGTCAAAATAGAAAGCTATATTTCTGGGCCTCAGGCGAAGTGTCCACCCTCTTCTGATAAGCCAACAGCCCGCTGACAGTCTGTTTGTTGAAGATGCGGTTTGTTCAGTCCCCAGCAGAGCAACATTTTCATCAGAGATATGAAGATTACCTCATGTGCTGCTTGTTTGGGTCTTCTCCACGATGCATAACTGTGTGTGGACTTGTGTGTGTCTGTTTGGTAGCAGGCAGCGATGCGCGGCGTTCAGGTCAGATGGCATGTATTCAGTAAAAAAGGTCTTTCTCCACATGCAAAGCTCTGCCATGGAGGTTCTTTTACCTGTGGTTGTCTGTTCGCTTGTTTGTCAGCAGGTTGAGCTTATCTATGCTAGCAATACAAGCCAGTCAACATATTGTTGGTTTTGTTCGACACAAGTGTGTTGTTTTAATTTGTTATTCAGTGTATTGCAGTTTCATATTCTGACTGGCTACAGGCAAAAATAAGGTGAAAATAGTTTGCAGTGCACTCACATCAACTTAATAGTTGACACAGACTGAGGTTTGGGACTCCTGAATAATGTATACATATAACATTAATGAATTATCTGTGTGGATTGGTACATCCTCTCCTCATAGGACCAGAGGATTTAGGGGAGACCAGGCTGACCGAATCTGAGGGGATCAGTCTGGTGGAGTCTGGTGGAGCAGACTTTTCAGCCGATCCCAGCTAATGTTCCGGGTGAGGGCGGGGTAAACCCTGGACAGGTCGCCAGTCCATCACAGGGCCAACATACAGAGACAGACAGAGACCAACAACCACTCACATTCACACTCAGACCTACAGACAATTTAAATTCACCAATCGACATAAACATGATGTCTTTGGATGGTGGAGGAAACCCACACAAGCACGGGTTGAACATTCAGACTTCACACAGAAAGGCCCCAGGCCTGGGAATCGAATCTGCGACCTTTTTGTTGTGATGCCACAAGTGCTAACCAATATGCCAAGATATGATGACTTAACAACACAAATTACTAAAGTTGTTAGACATACTCTTTCAGGCAATTCACAGGGGGAGACAGAGAGGGGAGGTGTAGAGCCATAGGTCAGACTGGACCGCTTACTGCTGCTGTTAATTCTACACCTTCATCGTACAAAGTGTTTACAGCATGTAAATCATGCAGGTCGCCATGTTTGCTGTAAAATCAGTTCATAATGTTCATATCAAAAAATATTTGAGATCACTTCTACACATTTACTTTCACACCTTCTGATTTAAAATAAAGAGCAGAAAAAAAATGGAAAATTCTAATTCAAAGCCATCATAAAAGAAATAATTCCATTCTATGTGTATTATGACATCATTAGGTCTGTGCTATAAAAAAGGCGTCAGCTCTTCAGACCGACACACCAGTTCAAACCAGTCACTAAAAGCCACACCACTGAGAAGCGAACCAGACAGATCACCATCCAAACATCTGTTCACAGACTGACACCACCTAAAACATGGAGACATCTCACAACAAAGCCAAAAACAAGAGGCACACAAGAAGGGCCACCTGGAGAAATCAGGGTTTCTTCACAGAGGTCCAAGAACTTCAGGAAGAAATTCAGAAGCTTATGGACCTCTGGGCTAAGGACTGGTCCAACTATATGATGGAAGTGAACTTGAGAGCCAAACTTAGCAGAAAGCTGGAGCAGACAAAGCAGCAGCTGGAGAAGGAGAAGTCTCTGAGGGAGTTGTACATCACCAGAGAAAAGGAGACAAAAAGGAAGCTGGAGAAGCCCCAACAATCCAACAACTCATAAACCCCCAGCACCACGAAGATTGGCACTCAGGTGCGTAAAGGCATCAAGAGGAAGCTTCAGGAATATGCTGAGGAGCTGCAGGTGGAGAAAGAGAGAACTGGAAAGACTGAGGGTTTCATACCAAGAGGTCACCCAGTGGTATGAAGCTGACGTCCTCTCAGCCAGACAGCAGGCTGACAGCCTTCAGAATGAGCTCAACAAGGAAATCCAACCTCATGTCGGTGCAATGACAGAGCAGCTTCTCCAGCAGCAGGAGATGGAGGAGGAGTTCAAACTGGCACAAGAAAAAACAGCTGAGCAGGAGATGCGTCTGCGGAGAGAAGTAGAAGAGCTGAAAAGTCAGCTCAGCACTCAGTTTTCTCTCAACTTTGAGCTCTCCAGAGAGCAGCATCCTCAAGACATTGTGGCCGACCATCAGAACGAAAACAACCAGCTTAAAGAGCGCACATCCATCAGGGGCTTCTGAGTAAACCTTCCCTACCTACCCTCACCCTCACCCACACCCAGCTTTCACAGCAAACATGGAAGATCCACGGACAAGGCAGATAGTCGCCCACCCTCAGCCTGGTTCTGCTCGAGGTTTATCCCTCAAGAAGAGAGTTTTTCCTTACCACAGTAGCCGAGCACTTGCTCAGGAGGAAACTTTGGTGAAGCTGACAGCAAGAGAAGCAAAGCTTTTACCCAGATAGTCCCCTGTACTTTTCCTGCTGTAAATCACAACATGTCAGATGTCCTTCGGAGCAGGTTGTGAAGCGATTGAAAATTGCTAAGAAAAATTTACATAAAGAAAAGTTGCGAAAACAATTGTATTGCTGTTTTGTTTTTTTTTTTTACTTTGTAATTGTAAAGAAGAAAATTCATTTATTCCTACCTTACACATGTAACCTTCAATTTAACACTACATGATTTTCTTGAGATCTTCTCGCAGCCCTCCAAATGTGATTGAAAAAATGAACAAACTCCAAACTGGGTGTGAAATAAAAAACAAATAAATTACTGAAATGGATTGGAATAAAGGGAATTATCAAAATTAAAATAGATAACTAAAGGGATAAGTAAGGGGAATCCAACCTGGGCACTATAATGACAGCTGACAGCAGAGGAGAGAAGAACAAGTTTAAAGTTTGAAAACAAATGGCAGGATTAACTGATTTATGGAAAATGCCAAAGCTACCTGATCAGGAGGCAAAAAGAGAAAGAGAGTGAGGCTGAGCTTCACTTCATCCAGGAGAGAATTCATCCAGATTGAACTAATACATTTGATTTATTATTTTTTTTTATTCCCATGTGCACAAACAAGAGGAGAAAAGCCATTCATCGTATTTGAAAGGGAGTTGGAGCTGTGTACAGCACAGGAAACCCTCAAAAATGGAAGAAGAAAAATGAAGGACATAACAGGAGAGGAGCAACAAACCAATTCACTTTCCAATGGAAAAGAAGACTCTAGAGATGACATTCAATTCTCACCTCACTGACACATTCATAATAAAAGAGATGATAAGTGCATTATCAGACAAATTCAATATATTAAACATTGTCATGAAAGGGATCTTGTTCAATAAGGGACTATGAGTGAGTCTGCGATAGTCCTAAAACAATCTGCTATGTGAGCTGAATGCTGGAGCAAAATTTAGGGATGGTCAGTTTTACAACATCATAAAAAGGTCAGCAAGGCCCAAACCGACATAAAAGGTCACAGGATCAAACAGAAATGATGTAATGAGCAAAGTCTAACAGAAATAAAATGGAACAAAAGAAATTCAAGACCAGAGTGAAGGACCATGACTGATGAATGAGGTTGTGATGACCTGGTGTTGGATGAATGAGGTCACCGGGACCTTAATCTGACTGTTGCCAGAATTACCAGTAAATTAATGAAATCCATGAGAGTAACTGTGAGTGGATGAGAGCAAGATGTGAGTAATTCTAAGGCCACGGTAAGACCATTCGTGTGCTCGAGTTACGAAGGAATCCAGGTGTCATAGATCTTTCATTTGGAAGAACAGCGTTGATGTGACGGCGAACATAGGAGGTGTGGGCAGACGAAGACCTTCAGCGGGTTGCAAGGAGGCTGGCTGCAGAGGAAGCAGCACCAGAATGTCCTAAGTAATAGTTAAAGGTTTTGATGAGGGGAATGTTCCCTGGAACGAGAAATAACAGCGAGAGGGAGAAAGTGATTGATGTAATCTGTACGTAATTTCTCTTAGATTTGAAAGGGCTAAAGGGGGAATGTGAGCCAAGAATACGAAGCAAGCACTGCCACTCTTCGAACGCTTAAAGAGGGGACTATAATAAAGGTCAACTGGGAGGAAGTAATACATCATCCAGCGCTGAGGAATGCATGAAAAAACCAATAGGAAGACAGCATCAAGCAATGCAATGAAAAAATGGAGAGGGCATGCCATTTTTGAGAAAAGACTGCTAGATAAACTTTGGACATAACGGCTAATGTTCCACTGAATCCCAGCAGCCAATCCACAAAGGTTGCGTATTTATACAAACACATGAAAACACAAACTTTACGTTGATGCAGACTGTCCTGTGCTGATAAAGTTGTGATGGATGACAGTGCATTGACTTTTAAGATGCCTCGGGTGATGACACAATCATTCAGATAACCCCAAACCTCCAGTAGAACTGAGACAGACGAAGGCCACAGTAGACCCAAACTAAAGCATTAGCTTCGAGACTGATGTACAAAGAAGGAAAGCAGAGGAAACTGGCAGAAGAAGAAACACGTTAGGGTGCGACGAAGAAGCACACAGGAGAAAGGAGACAAAGGCATGTGAAGTGAAACATTGTGGTGAAGGAGGTAGGAAACAGAAAGAGCAGTTAAGAAGTAACTAAAAAGTGATCAAATGTTATTAATGATAAGAAATAAGTGAAAACACATGTTCCATTACATCTGGAGAATATTATGGTATATTATTGGCGTCTCTGCAGCACCATCAAACTTTATTTTTTACCTATATCAAAAAATAAAGAAGTAAATGCAGTCACTGCAATTTGGATATTTCACTTGGTCATATTTGGATAAAAAAATATTTTCAGTCATTGCTCAGCTTTACTCTAAACACCACTACACACTCATACAAAGACACACACAGGTCCACATCATATCACATGTTGCGCTGAGCTCCATATTTTCTTAAGTGATGCTTTTTCATACAGACACGTTGTCTATTGAGCGCGCACACACAGACACACGGATAAAGACTGGCCATCAGTTAGTTCCTCTAGCTGACTCTGCTGTCCTGAATGTGGAGATGATGGATTCTGAGGCTGATTCTCCCAGACGAGGAGGCGAGCTGAACCCTGTCTCGGCGCACTACACCTTATTGTGTGCAAGCTTCTGTGTGTTCATGAGTGACTGCATACATTTACATCAGTGCTTTCCTGTTATATGGCGGTCCGCTTGGTCATCTGGGCATGGAGCTCATGTTAGACAAATGAATTCTTGACCTTCCCTCCCTGTCCTGTTGGGAGCATATCAGTATGGCGAACTGTAATAACTGCAGGACATTAGAATGTTCACACACCATTGCGTTCCCTCAAAGAACATACACACGTATACACACACTCAGGGTTAAATATGCAGCTGGGCTGATATGAATATTCATGAGGCTTCATTTCCCATTTGAGTTACTACATGCACACAGAGAGACAGTGGGGAGGAACTGAATGCACACAATTTTTCTTAATTAGATGTCTGAACAAAGTATAATCCTGCTGTAAGGATTTTATTCAACAGCTTCAGTGGCGTAATTCAGCATTCAGTTATTATCGGGCAAACAGCTTGAAATCTTTTTGCTACAGATGAATTTAAAGCTTGTTTTCATCATGTTGTTGATTTAGAGACCTTAGGACTTCTGTGTGTGTTTATCCCCGGCTAGATTTAGTTTGAAAGTGAGTCGTTTTGTTGTCAGGACCCTCTGGATGGGTCAGGCCCATCCAGAGGGTCCCATGGTATCTCTGAGAAGCAGGGAGATATTTCATTTGAGAGAAAGGCATGCAAAATTCTGATTTTCATGGCTAGTTTGATCTCAATAGGATTCACACAGTTATTGAAATGAAACCATTTGATGAGTTCGGAAGGGGGGTGTCTGATGGTGGAACTCCAGCAACTCAGAGAGAGAACATTTTAGTGCTTGTTGCTAAGGACATTGGCTCAGAAAAGTGCAGTTTGCTCGATATGGAGTGACTACAACTGTGTGTTTTAACTTGGTTCATGTGCACAAGCCATGTTCACGCATGGCCTCGCACTCACCCTGCCACATCCGGCCTTTTGTTCACCCGCACGGTGGATGCATAAACCAGGTACCATCTCTGAACACCAGTGGCAGACAGCTTTTCAAAGCTCCTGGCTGGAAACAAAATCTGATCAGATCAAAGTCGTGGCTTGGAGCAGTCATGGCTCAGGCACTTTAGTTTACAGAGATTTGTCTGAAATTCAAAAAGTTTTATGAGCTGCACATTCAGAAAGGTGCCACTCTTAGCTCGCACTCTGGATGCAGGTTCTATTCTTTTAGGATTCAGGGTAGGTCGGGCAGCACGGCGGCATAGTGGTTAGCGCTGTCGCCCCACAATAAGAAGGTGTGCCCTGCCCTCACCCAGAGTGAGCTGGGATTGGCTCCAGCACCCCCCGCAACCCGGAGACAGAAAAGCGGTAGAAGATGGATGGATGGATGGATGGTACCTAGGTCCGGACCAAAGTTTGTATTGTCAACATTATATCCAGCGTTTTCACCTGGCAGTATTCCCAGAGTATTCTGGGTTCAAACCCTGGGCTTCTGTGGATTTTGCATCTTCTCCCTGTGCATGCACAAGTTCCCTCTAGGTACTTCCTCCCAAAGTCCCTAATGGTTGTTAGGTTAACTGCTGCTTAATTGCCCTGAGGTGCAGTTGCTGGCTTGGTGACCTATCCAGGGGTACCGGGGCCCAGTTCCCCCAACCCTGCATGGATAAGAGATGATCATGATCATAGAGATGATGTATAGACAGACAAAGATTGCCACTAATCTCAACTGTATTACTACTAATATTGAAGGGCTGTGGAATAGGGTTTGCTCCAGCCTTCCCCAAGGAGTGTTTGACATGCACAGATACAACCAACTTGTTTCTGTCCACCTCAAGAAATGAGTCAGTAGGTTGTCAGCAGGATGCTGGTACAGGATATCCCTTTTTTATAGCGCAGCTGTTGACACGGCACCATAGAAATCTCCTGCTGTGGAAGAACAATCTGTGGCTCCAGCTATCCAGTCTGTGATCATAATAAGAAGAAGCTACAAATCATTCCTGGTTTTAGATTCTACCAACACTTGTACAAATATTATTTCCAAGAATCAACAGGACACTAGGAACAAGAAAACTGATATCTTAATAATATGAGCTTCAGAACCATGTTGTGTGCAGAAATTCAGAGCAAGTTTGGATGAAAATGAATCACGTCATGTCTTGAACATCTTTTCGACCTTTGTATTCCCGTAACACGGTTAAATATTCATTTTTGTGGAATTCAGAGTGTTGGGTCACATGACAAAGACTAAGTTGTGTCCAGCACAACATGAGAGTCTCAACCAGCCACAGACAGAGTTTAAAAAATACACACAGCTTCATCTACAGAAACAAACCAAATAAATCAAACTATAATATCTATTTTTTCTAAATATTCAAGCCAAGCCTAATTAATTCGTCATCAGTCATGTCTGAATGTGACATTTACAAACCAGCTGCAGAGGTTTTATCTCAGAGCAGAGAAGGAGTCAGCAGATCCACGATCAGATTTGCTCCACATAACGTCCACAGGTTCGACCCTGCACAGTCGGTCCGAGGATGGATAAGCAGATTGATTGATATCAATGCTATCTGAACTTTGATAAGCTGGTTCTCACTCTGGAGATGTTGATGCCCACAGGGTGTGCAGGGTGAGAGCAGCGTAGAAGTAGTTGTTCCCCTGTAGCCTCCTCTCTTCTCTCAGGGATACATCAAATGCTCCGAGGCATGCTGGTAGATATAGTGTCCCTCCCCCCACCAGCCTGCCCTGGGTCTGCCCCAAGCTTTTCTCCCACTTATCTGCAACCCTCCCAAAAGAAACACAAAATGGGAGAAAAGGAAATCAGGAATCACTGCTAACCAAACCAAATGCCCTCAGAAAGACTTTGTCAGTGCCTTTCCAAAGTCTTTTTACTTGAGACTTGAACTGTTGTATTATTGAAATTATGATAGAAATTATGTCAGACCATGATGGTGGCATTATAACAAAGGATAACAGGAGAAATATAAATAGAAGAAAAGATATAGATGGATACAATCTTTCTCAGGCCAAGTCTGTGACAATGCCTTTCTTTGAAAAGCTGTCCCATATAGGAAAAATGTGTACATTCTAAATATATTCTGTATACAAAAAAAAAAAAAGATTAGACTTATCTCTATTTTAGGAACGCATACAAACTCAGTCTTCTATCTATACTAACTGTACAGCACTAATGATGTATGTTCACTGTTATAAAACAGCTGTGCTATAATGCTATAATATAATATGAATATTAGGGCAGCATGTAGATGACTGCAGCTGATGCCAAGCCCTAGTTAGTCCCAGATTTTCCAACAACCAAGTAGAGCAATGTGATCCTACACTCGTTCTGATGAAATGACAAATGAGGCCAAGCATGCAGGGGAGTATTAATTTGCATTACATTAGATTGATTGCTAAATTTGAATTTTATCTTCCGTATCTTTTCTCGTGGCATTTTCTCGCTGTTCTTGTCACTCCCACTGTCTTTTTAGCTCCAGGACAACAATGTGGACAGAAATCTCCCTGACAGATCAGTGTGACATATTCTGGGCATTTATTTCTCTGCCTATCACTCTGTTGTTAAAAATGTGGTTTATGCAAGTTAAAGAACTGGAGAGGTCCGCGCCAACTGGGTGTGGGAGGATTTTTTTAAGATCCCTGAAAAATATATATTTATATGTTTGTCAGCGGATCGATGCTATTTTGACCACGAGAGCACAGCTTGGGAAGAAACATTCAAAAGGTAGAATTTGTGAAAGGCAAAATTTCAAATATGGTTTCAGAATGAGAGGAGGCATGACCCACGTTTCTGTCAAGTCAAGTCCCATTTCTTTTAGGAGAAAACTAAGGGTGACTGACATTCAACAGACTTCCGCAGCCTGTATGGACAATGAGGAATTGAAAGGTATGACCTTGTGCACATAAAAAAATCTGTGGTAACGTCCAGTCACCAACCTTTAGTTCTGTTACACACATGGTGACAGATGGCATGAGGCTGAAAAAAAAAAAAAAGTGTTAATTAGATAGCTGACAACACAAAGTGCCTTGTTTTGCTCCCAACTGCCAACACAGAAAGAAGCTTATTCTCCAAAGTGGAACAATGTTATAAAGTCATGTAGTGGAAATCCATCCATGGTCCATACTGATGATTATTACAAGGAGGATGGAGTCAATCCCAGCTACTTGGGGCGAGGGTTAGGGTCCATCACTGGGCTGACACATGGAATCAGACAACCATTCATGCCCACATACACAAATTTAGAGTCACTGACTGCGGGAGGAAGATCCTATCGAAGAACTATAGATCAACAAATTGGCTTTTAAATGGAAACTACACTCACACACCCAAAGTTGACTAATTAAAGAAAGTATTGATTTATATTAAGAGAGCTTGACCAATTCAGGAATTCTGAGTTTCAGAGGATACTGATCATTGAATAAACATTTATCTTGAAAAATTGTATTATATATGCTTATAGATAATTGTGGTTCTGATATGGGACAATTCACCTCTGGATGTATAGTATTTTGTGTTCCATTGCACACATGCTTTTGCTGGATCGCCGTCCTCTGTGTGTGTGTGTGTGTGTGTGTGGCAACTAACTGGGTCCATTCATCAGTGTTTGGAGATGACAGGTAGGGGTAAGTGGTGTCTGGCCCAGTGTGTTAGCCTCTCATAACTGCACATACACACACAAACACACACACACACACACACACACACACAGTGAGAGTGGTTTCATAGAGTCCGGTTAGTGATGCTGAATGTGTGAGAGAGAGGCAGAGGAAAGAGGCAGGAAGAGAGACGGTCTGCTCTAGGTTGTAGTAGCTGGTGGGCAGTGAGAGATGAATCAGAATTCATTCACCCTCTTAGAAGCCATTTAAACAGATGGATGAACATGGGTGGATTAAAATTTGTGCGTCAGTATGTTTGTGTTTATGTGTGTGCGTTTGTATCTGGCGATGACGATGTGGTGTCATTACTCATGTACTCTGTGTTTTTACAGTTTTAGTTTTAGTAGCTTGAGTAAAAAATAAATCTTTGTATGTGTGTGTGTGTGGTTGCTTGTGAGAGGTTGGATTAGAACTGTTTTTCAATTTCCTGGGTGAGGCATCACAAACTCTCTTTAAACACCCACATGGGTAGCAGGTGTAAAGCTGACTTAAGGGAGTCCAGTGAATTGCCAGTGTGAATACCAATAAGCTTGACACACCCGGGTGTGTGTGTGTTTGTGTGTGTGTTTGGAGAGGGCTACTCTTGGCTCTGTGGAAAGCAGACCTCATGTTGATACTTTGTTATTCAGTCTCTCATTACACACTTCTTGGCATGTACATGCATAAACACACACACACACACACACGTACACACATACTGGGGTGAGCACATTCTGACACATACCCAAAAACACAAATTCAACTCTAGTATGATAAATATTCTGCCCATGCCAAGGCACACAGCACTGCAACTGGGAACACTGGGAGCAGTGAGAACCAGTCAGAATCTATCAAGACATAACTGGACTGCTTCCACAGACCCGACCTCAGCTGTGGCCGTAAGAAATAAAAGGAAAAACAACAGATTCACCAAAAATACATTTGATATGATGGTTTACTATTTACAGAATTTTTCAAATAGATTTACAGTGTTGTAAAGTTATCTCTTCAGCGTGTGGCTGTGAATATTCGGGTACGAAAGGATGTGAAGAAATTTATAAAT
This sequence comes from Remorina albescens, assembly GCA_034769265.1. NCBI lineage: Eukaryota > Metazoa > Chordata > Actinopteri > Carangiformes > Echeneidae > Remorina > Remorina albescens. The sequence goes on along the minus strand of CM068476.1, from coordinate 14,422,553 downwards.
ATTCATCAAATTCTTATTGTTCAAGTGTAAATGGACCTTGGTCGAACACTTTGTGGATTGAGCTCTGTGTAAAGGATTCTTCAGGCAAATCCATAGGACGTGATATTTATGTTCACTCCTGACCTATGCACATTCTCACAATGTCTTTCTTCTGCTCCCCTAGTCTGCAATATAAACCTGCGTTGAATTAAAGCTCTGCTCCAGTCTTTGATGGTCAAGTGAAGTCAAGCCAAGCCAACAGGTTTAAAAATTAACCTTAATTGACCAAACTGTTGTACCATTTTAAAAGAATAAATATCATATACGCATATAAAAAAAAGTCTGAATAAAATACAGTCAAAAGTAATAAATAAATAAAAGGAAAAAACTAAGATAACTCTCTTAGCTGGGACCGAACGCCAAAGAGAAGAGATGGATCTTCAGGAGAGTTTTGAAATGTTCCAGCGATGGTTGAGCTCGGATATGAGGAGTTAGCCTATTCCAGAGATCTTGGCAGAGAAAACTAAGTAAAACTACAGCAAATACTGAATGCAGCAGAGCTGGCAGACAGCAGCCAGCACCCAACGGTGCCATCTTAGCTCATAGTCCAACTTCTAGTTTTACCTCATCTGTCAACATGATCCTGGGCATTCAAGTCTGATCTTATGAACCGCACCGGCCATCAGGTCATTTAGGACATATCCCACGGGGCCACTGTGTTGGTGAGCACTAAGCACCACGCAGACTACTCGGACTTTTGCTCCTGCCAGCGCAGAAAGTGCGAACATGTGCAGCGATGACGGCACTTCACCAGATACTGAATGATGTCGTCAGTGAAAAAGAAATAGGACATGAAAATTAAGACCCACATCCGACAGTTTGCATACATGTTCCTGTTAAATGTGCTGAGAAAGGAGTTGTCGGATTTTCTTGGTGAAAATATTGCTCTGCAGGACAACCTGCTGTGTTGTGGTCCCGGCTGAAGCCGTCTACTTGTGAACTCAACTGTTTACTCTGTAAGCAGTTCAGTTTTGGCTCTTGGAGAGCACACAAAATAAAATATTAAAAAAAATAAAAAAAATACTGAAAAAGAAGTCTTCCCACCAACCTCCTTACTCTAGTTTATCGTTCCATAACCTTCACCATGTGGCGCCATTTGGTCTTTTTGGGCTTCGCTTGTGAGGCGAGGCAAATTGTTTTCCTGATCCTTGTTATCAGATTAGCCAGTAGAGCTAAAAGTCGCCTGTATCTGTTCCAGTTTTTGGAAAATAATGAAAGTGTCCTTGTGGTATCAGCCCAGTTCTTCAGTACTGTCATGAACTAGTCAACCGAGAAGGAAATTTGGCTGAAGTATGCTGAGTATGTGAGGGATCCATCGTGATAGTGGCTTCATATGCATTCGTGCTTTCAAGATGTAACAGAGAGGTACAATTGTGCAGCACAGATAACAAAATGTCAGAAACAGAGGTCTTTTCAGCCTCCTTTAGCCTTCCCAACAAAAGATCCACCATTATGAATCATTCCATACACAACATGTACTTGGAGATATTAATTTTTTCCTCACACTACACAATAGCTGTTTATGTTTGCCTGCTTTTTTTTTTTTTTAATGGGATGACAATTACAAGGTTGATGGAGCCATTCAAGAAGAGAGGAAGGGGGAAAAGGAGAAAGGGACTCATTTCTTCCGTTGAAACAAGGACAGAAGAAGCAGCCACATAACCAGATTGAAGGGCGGCGCTAGGCTAAGAATGACCCTGAATTTTCAACATGCTATTTAAAGATTTTTGTAGGAGTTTGAAACTTTTCAGGGCAGAGACTCTCAAGAAAATAGAGCAGTAGAGGAGGTGTTAGAGCTTTTTTTTTTTTTTTTTTTTTTTTGTCGTATTCAAAATGCCATCACATACAAGTACAAGAAGTTTGTATACGAAGGCAACTTGAAAATATTTCATCTCTCATCCAAAAAGCGCCTCCAGTTGTGGTAACCACGATGACACTGTGGTTAGTACGGACACACATTCTTTTAAAAGTGTTAGTAGGGTGGACAGAGCCTACATGATTTGTTCCCAGAATTTAACTTGTTAGCGTGACTGAGATATTTCACAGACATTATGGACTTTTAATGTGAAAAATAAGGTGTTGAGCATTAAAGTATGATAAAACTGTCCGAGAAAACCCCTCTTATGTAAACTTGTTTAAAAAAAAAAAAAATCTCTCTGCAGTGAATATAAATGTATTCAGAAATATTCCTTCTGCCATTTATTCATTCAGTTATGTTTACTGCACTTGAAATAGAAGGAAAAAACACCCAAATAATTAAAATGAACAAACTTGTGTCGTGATCAGGGTTTTAACTTGGCTGGCATATATAGAGATGTATAATACTCTGAGTGTGTAGCACAAAAACAAAAACCAACTTGTATTTGCACATTAGACCTTCACCATCTGCCAGTCACAGGTTAGATAACAACTATGGGACCAAGGAAGGGCTTCGGTGGTTTAAATTTGGCCGTTATGAATAAAAATAAACCGATGACCCTGACTTCTTACTGATAGAGACACCTACCCAAATACATATCAGGTTCCTGAGGGTGAGATATACCTGCATACTTTAAAGCTAACGACCACATGTTGAAGATCAGCCACCTGTTAACCAAATGCTCCATTTAACCTCAAAGACGCTCAAGAATATAAATACACTAACTTCAAAATTAGCAATGAGTCACTTGCAAGTCAATAAGATTTTAAAAACAATGACATCTGTGTTTGTGAGCTTCCCATCAAATTCCAGCTGCCTGCTGGTAACACTAATCCTGCTCTGGTTTCTAACGTCGACCACTTTTCTTTTCCCATAATTGATTCCATTTGCTAATTGTATCTATTTATAGTATATACACCATATATATCACTGATTCATAAGCAGACATAACAATGCATCATTTCAGTAATTGAGAAACCAGAAAGAAAGAAGACAGAAAGTGAATCTGCTTCCTCGTAGCTGCAAGTCTTCACAAACGTGTCTTCTTAAATTCAAACTAGCCTCGCAGTGGCTGTATACAGTTTCATGTCATTTAATTTAAAACGCAGAGATACAATTTCTATCTTGTTCGATATACTGCACTTGTTACAACATGGTAACCTTTTGCTTAGTATTTTCTTAACTTCTACCTGAATATTAATTATGTTATTTTTACTTCACCACCAGATCTTTTTAATATTAATTTTAAAATGACAAAGTTTAAAACACCCACACGTCTGTTTCCACGCATTGTACAGGAAATTAGTTTCCCGGTAGAAAGTTTAACTTTTGGCAAAGCCATTCTCAAGAGATGAAAGGACAGAGGTGGAGGTACGGTGGTGCAGGAAAAGTTGACGGATTGCAGAAGAACGCCAGAGGAGACACACAAAGGAGGAGAAAAAAGAGACAGAAATGTTTCATGCTGGCAGTTCCAATAGTAACAAGAGGTAACTGTGTAGGTGTCCTGAGAGGTGATGACTACACAATGCTGACATTTCATCCAAGTAGAAGCTAAAACTTAACTGAAGTAAAATGCACAAAGGTTTTCGAATGAACTTACTCCCTTGTTTAATTAGAGTGAAACTGTAACAGTCTTATAAGGGCAGTGGAGTAAAATGTACTAAACAACAACAGATTGGAGCGTCTGAAGCAAATTACATTTATTGAACGAACCTAAAACTCTCATTCAGATCATAACCGCAGTTCGTGTAACAATCAAAACCCGGAACAGAGACTTTTGTCAACAGCTGTTTCTGAGGATGCAAAACTAAACAATAGAATAAATGGAAATAATATAAAATATTCTTGATGATTTACAAAACTGGAAGAATCTCCTCTTATCACCATTCAGACAAATTACATCAGATGAAACAACATGCTTGGCGCAGTAACACCACAGAAGAATGGCATCACTTATTTGTCAATGAATCACTTATTTTGGAGAAACAACTATGCACATTTCCACCTTTATCTTTCAAACCAAATACACAACTGAGTCAAATGGGTTTACATAGCAGGTAACATTATCCAAGGGATGCAATTTATCAGAAGAGCATTTTTCAGGCCCCCGAACTGGACACTCCTGCCGGATTCACCTTCAAATCCCATCCAGGGTGGGCAAATCACTCCAATGTGCTTGACTTTCTGCTGAGAATCTCACTTTCATTGTATGAAGACCACATATTTTCAGCCCCAACCACCACCAACCAGAACACCAGGGGGATATAGTGTTAAGCCTTCACCTTGTACACAAAATATATATAGATGTAGTGACCTAACAAGGGCAAAGCACATAAGCATTCAAAAAGAGGGTGAGCAGAGTGAAGCTTCTCTTTCCCTTTTTAAAATAACAGAACCACCAACCCAGTCCACCAGTCCAAAGGTGCTGAAGTGAAGCATGGGGGTGTCAGCATCATGATGTGGGGAGGGGGTGGGGGGTTATTTTGGCAGTCACAATGCTGAGAGTCATTAGGTGGACTAAACTCAAAAAAGATTATATCTAAGGGGAGACCTGAAGATGTCCGTTCACAGGTGCCCTCAAGCCAAGTGAGAACATGTTTTACATATCATTTGGATGAATTTGCCCTTTAATCTTCTGTTTCAGAACGTTCCTTGACGTGGATCATCTCTTTGACCAGATTTTGAACTCTGCACAGTCTCACAGACATGTTTTTTGGACTGCATTGTTGTCAGTAAATCACATCTTATTGACGGCGTCGACAGTGCTAACCACCGAGCCAACGTGTCGCCTCCCAGTCACCTCTTGAGTTGCACTGGCGTACAAAAGGTTAGAATTTCAAGTTTATTAAGGAAGACACAAATCCATTTTGTAGGGACCATCTGCATTGTCTGCCTCTCTTTTCTTCAGCAGCGCAGCGACAGAGGGGGCGTGGATGCTGCTCGCAGACAGACGGACAGATTGAGCAGATGGCTCACACTCTCCCCGCTTCCAATTAATCTCTGGCTTTTCCCACAACTCTTCTTAACCTGTATTTGCTGGCCCAATCATCGAGCTACACCAAAACCCATATGGCTGGGAAACTCACACAGGTGGCAGTTCATCCCCGGCATGCTGCCAGAGTAACATACTAACACTGCTGCCACACACACACACACACACACACACACACACTCACACACTGTATGCAGTTACACCCAGCACAGATACTTACACAGACCAAAATAAAACATGTTACCGTAGGAACTAAAACTGTCGCTTCACTTTCTCATAAAGCTTTAATATGAGCACAGACTGACAGTGTGAAACAAGAGGAAATAATTGGAAAGCGGAGTGCGCCATTTTGTAGGAGTACATTTTATCAAAGTGTGTTTTAACGAGATTTATAAATAAAAATAGATTGGTCCAATTGCATATAATCAAACTTTAAGCCCTGCGTTGATGTAATCCCATCCTTTTAGCACCACTCTAATGTTTTTGAAAGATTTCAAATGGAGGACATTTAATCTGACTAATTTTCTGTCTCGTCTCTATTGTGGCTGATGCTGAAACCTTGCCAGCAAAGCTTGGCTAGGCTTCAAAATAGAGAAGTAGCTTTAAAAGAGTGACTGAGCCCAGCCCATTTTCTGTATTTTCTTTTCCCCACAATGAGGTTTTATTAATGCAGGCTCATATGTCTACTAAATTATAAATGATTTTGGATTACTTTACTGAGGAGGAGTTGTTGTGTATCAGTCAGAGTGTGGGTTCAAGCATTTGTCCAAAGTTATTGTTGTAACCCAGCAAAGGAACTCCAATTGGAGCAAAGGCATTGAGATAAAAGCATATGAGACCTCCTTGAAATATCTTCTGTGACAACCTGTTACTACTGTTGAAAGTCATACATACAGTATGTCAGGTTACAGTGCATTGATTGAGTTTGTGAGGTTACTTCAATTTAACTTTTTTCAACATTGCATAAAGTGAGTTTTCCATTTCTTGTTCAGTATGAAAGAGGTCTCGTTGTATTGTAAGTGTGAAAGCATCACCTCACTCAGTCCACAGTGAAAGGCATACAGTATTCATAGACTATCCATACAAATGGAAGTAGACTCTGTGTCTGTAAAGTGAAGGCAATGCTGAAGAGCCTTAAACCTGAACTTTATCTAATAACCTTCAGGGGGCAACTCCACTTGATCAAAAAACTTTTGTGTTGAATTTTATGTGAAGATCACTTCATTTAGTAGCTCAGTAAAAGTTTTTGAAATCTTCTTCAATACAACATGAGTTTTTAAAATCTCATTTAGAGGAAAACTGACCATAAAACAGGGCATGCATCAGGGTGTGTACCAGGGCGTAGCCTACCAGAAATGCCAGAGCCATGACAGAGCCACAGAGCAGGTCAGATCATCATTTGACTGTATTCAAAAGATGAGCCTTAAAACAAGCTGCCAGGACTTCTATAACCTGATGTTCCTGAATGCCAGTACAAAGCATCGCCTGCCACCTCAGACGTACCATCCAAAACCTGCAGGATACTCTTCTCTTGTGATTAGCTTACTGAATGAATAAAGATACAGCAGATTTCAGGTAAACACTCCTGTCATTACTTGAGCTCCACGTACAGCCCTGGAGAACAGATGCATAACTACATTGAAATGTACTGTATAAGATATGCTGTTATGGATGTCCATGAAATCCAGAAATTTTCAGTCCAAGTGGTGAAATATGCTACTTTAAATGTGAAGTGGCAGCAGTATGAAGTGTCTGTTCTGCATTGACAGCAAATTAAAACAGCTTTATAGGCAGTTAGCATTTACATCAACGCAAATCCATCCATTCCTCGTGCACTGGCAACCAATATCAATCCCTCATTGGGATTGTGAACTTTGACTCCAACTACACAGAGTGGTATCTAAAAAAAATAAATAAATAAATAAATACAACTTCATAAATCATAAACAGATTATAAATTGTCGCAAAATTTGCATTTGAAATGTAAAAAAGGATTTTAAAAGTTTAACAGTGTTGACTGTCTCCGTTGCGCTTTCACTGCAACATCTTCAGCTCAACTGAAAAGACGTTTCCCTGCAGAGAAACTTTTATTTAAATGCATAACTTTCTCAGTAATGTACTTGTCAGAGTCGTGTATATCAAGAAGTCATTTAAAATCCCATTTGTTATGATTATCTATTTTCACATCCTCCCACACAGACATCATCTTTTACTTCATTTCAGGTGATGAGTTACTAATTGCTTTACTTCCTTGCGTAGGTGTGAAGATATAATTTTCTGCTTGTGATGTGTGTACAGGTGATGCTGGTTAGTATGAGGTTAAAGCTAAATATAGAGCTCCTTGCTCATGATCTCACCAACTTACATGTGCACACACACACGCCTGTGTTTCCAGCCTGCTTTTGTGCCCTTCTTATTGATCAGACAGTAGAGAAGGATCATATTTGGTCCTTCTTCACACGGATAAGTGTGTGTGTGTGTGTGTGTTTGTGTACGTTTGTGTGTGATATCCAGGTGTTACCAATGTTGTGGGGATAAAAATCGACACAGGCAGAATATAAGGACTTCACCTATAGAGACAAAAACATACTGAAATCATAAAAGTTTAAGAAGACGTGATTTTATGATGTTAGGTTCGGGTCAGAGCTCAGCTGTTGTAGTTGCGGTTCATTTTAGGGGAAGTCTCTGAGAATATGACTATATTTGTGTGCGTGTGTGCATTTATGTTTTGTATTGTTAGGGTATATAAATCACGAAACAATCGAAAAGCAATGAAGTCGTCTGAGTGAAGAAGAAAGAGGCAGAGAGGAGCCAAGTGCTCGACAGCAGGACAATCCGAAGACAAGGGAGAGAAGAAGAAAGGATGAAAACATTGACAGATAAAGGGGGGATATCCAAGAGGGAGATGAAGAGAAGTGAAGGAACAAAGGTAATGAATGTAATATAAAAGCAATGGGAAATGAAAGGTAAAGAATTGGATTGTAATAGCAAACGTATTGTTGTGTTGCATTTGTGTTGGACTGGTAAAAATTTATTTGTGTGATAATCAGAAATGCAAGTATAAATAACTAACGATGTGTAACGTTCTCATGGTAATTTGCTCTTCTTCCACTACAGTGTGATTATTTTCTCCAATATGGAGGAAAATATGGCTATATTTTACTAATAAGGAGACAAATTGATGAGACGTACATCATTCAACTCAATAAAGTCTAGAAACTCATATAACAGTCTAATGCATTTAAGACACGCATAATTTTAACTTATCATGATGGATATGTTTCTAAAAAAAATAAGAATATCTTGCCAAAAGTAAGTGTGACATTACTGGAGGAAATGTTGAGTATCAGATAAATTATTTTGGCTAATTATGAGTCAACGAGGTGATCGTGAATTGTTTTAAATTACAGGGGTGTTCTACGGTGGCCCTGAGAGCTCAACATTCTGTACTTAAAAGAAAAAAAAAATTGTCCGCTTCAAGGAGGCACAGATCACAACACAAGTTTTCCACAAGACAAAAATACTATTGAAATACTTGTTTTTCATTGGTTTTAATGAAGGAAAGCACAAAGTATTGAAGTTCCTCCTTGTCAGGTTTCAGGTTTGGTTGTGTTGAAAGTATTTGGTATTTTCAGCACATGTGCTCCAAATTGATGACGGCTGCATGTGTTTTCTCGAGTTGCAGTGACAGGTTTGAGCTTTCAGGGCCAACATATTATTCATTCGCTCACTTCCTCCTTTTTGTACCGGGGGGGGGGGCACAGATGGTGTTTGTTGTTGAAATGTTATGTCAGTCTTGTGTACGGAAAATACGAGTAGTCTGTCTTTTCTATTTTATGTAATTTGCTCTTTAGTTTTTTTCTGTGCGTTCATCGATGCACATGACTAAGATCTAGTTCATGCAGCCATAAAAACAAACTTTGTTTGCTCTAATATTTAGAAAAAGCAGGAAGAGAAGTTTTGGAGCTTCATATAGTTCCTATATAGTTTTAAACTTATTCGAATTGGCACGACCAATGCACTAGCTCTATCCAATCAGTGTCAGCATGATTCTCTGATGTACTGACCTCAGACCAGCATTCAAAACTTGAGCTTGCTGCCCTCTGAGCTCTGGTCTGCTGTTATCAGCTGTTTGCAATGTTTGAACATCAAACTTCAAATCAAAAGTGCAAAAACAAAAAGAAAAGAAAACTGCGAGGCCACAAATGCGCACCTCCTGTTACAGCTTTAGCCATTATTCCGTTGTGAACACAGTTACGAGGAGGCACGGCGCCTACCAACAGATCCTTCAGTTCCTAACACAGTGGCAAAACCTCTTAATTGTGTCTATACAGACTAAGTTCAAACCCAGACTGCTTGGATGTGTCGTTTTCATCCTACATGGTTGTAAAAACTAACTTCAATTCCATAATGTAATTTCGATTAGATGTTTGAGTGTATTTTTTTAAAAGCATCACTGGTTCACAAATAACAAATCAATAATTTCATGGAGGGAAATCACAAACCAGTCACTGAGTTCAATACTTTGATAAAAGAAACTAGGGGAAGAAAAGAAAAGGAAAAAAGCCACAGTTGTCTAAGAGGGAGGAGAGGCAGTTAGAAGTGTAGTGCTCCTCTCCAGAGATCCTCTTCTTTCTTCTTCTTCTTCCAGGCCCATTAGCATCTGATCAGAGTCGAGGTCGTAATTAAAGATGACCAGGTGCTGCTGACTGTAAGTACACCTGAGCCCAAGAGGATGGAGGGATGGCTGGAAATGAGTCACACACTGACACAAGATGAAGAGGGAGACAGACGGAGGGAATTCAAATTCTAAAAAGCCTTATTACAATTTGAATAACTACACATCACAGTCAAACCTCCTCAACAAGCACAAAAGTCATGCTTGATAATGAAGCCCCGGAGAGACGAGGTCTTCTGAATACCTTCAGAAAAAAATAGATTTTTTGAGACTGAGTACAAGGTTAGCCTTATTAGAGCCTATGAGGTTTTGTCATTCATTTGATGGTGTTTGAAAAGCCACTTTTATGCTACAAAGAAATCACATTTTGATGGAAATGTGGGCTCCAGTAATGAGTTTGTCATTTTATTTTTTTTCCTTTCAGGAATGGGAGTGTAAATGAAATGCGACATAACATCATTATACATATTCATGAATGTAGCTCTCACTGGAAGCTTGGGAAAAGGCCACTCTACGGAAAGCAGATTCATGATTTATTTCTCATCATAGTATTATCACATTTGCAACTAATGATGCCAAACTAAGGCATTTTGCTCAGAAAGACAACTAATTGCCGTCATCTCTTTGGGTCCTACAACTTAAATTACATACAGGGGAGTGCAGAGGCAGAGCATCCTTGATCACTTGGCTTTGCCTATGTGAACATAAATGTTTTCTTGGATGGTGCCTGGCTGACATTTTTGGTGATTTGCTGTCAACCTGATTCTTCTGATGTGGGAGGAGTAGTGCAGTAGGTGGTGTGTCAGCCAGGATTAAGTGCTGACAAAGATGGCCGGGGGCAACAACAGCAGCCTCAGGAAACCTGGGCTATTTGTCTAGTTTTAGTTACCAGGGCCACGCCTGAGTACAAATTCTCTAAAATATCCAATTTAGTTATTTGAAAGTGAAACATTGGTCACAAAATCTTATAAACAAGTGACCAGACTAAAAATGAAGCACTGCAATATTGGGTTACTTGTTATTTTTTTTTTTAGATCAAAAGTGGATCAAATGCTTTTGTGAAACAGCTCCCTCATACTGACAACTAAAGACGGTTACCAACAAAGAATTTAGTGTCTTTTAGCTTGTTGTTTGAGGTTTTTTTTTTGCTTCAGTCTCAGTGACAGAAACAGCAGGCAGCTGTTTTCAGTACATTACCTGCCCAGCACCGCCTTCACACAAGCAAATCAACTTGAAAGGTGTAAAAATCCTAAAGTTGTCTTGACACTTTGTTGTTCTGCCTTAACTGACCATGACGGAAAAACTTTGAGGCCCACAGTGACAGAAAAAAAAAAAGTTTAAAGCGCATTCAACAAAGTCACATTTCTAGTTGTTCAGTCACCGGTAAAGATTAAACATATATTTGGCAAAATACAACCATTAGTAATGGAGGGAGAACAAAACACTGGACACATTACTTTCTAATTTGTCACTCTTATAAAGAAATTGTAGCTAAAAAGTAGTAAGTGATTGATTTGATTTGATGAATATTAATAATCATCACCTATAAAAAATGAAATAAAAAATAACAGTTGCTATGGAGGGTCCTCCGACTTTCACTTTTTAATTCTCTGTCATATGTTAAATATTTTATTACCATTATTACACAAGTCGTCTTTATTGTCCCAGGATGGGAAATCTGTATTTTAAAATCTATCATGCACTTCAGATGTGGTAATGGGTGACAGATTGTTAGTCATTTGTAACAGGAAGGCAAAGGGGAGGTCTTTGTTTGGGGCTTTGGTTGGTTTATGCCGGTTGCGATATCCTAGATACCATTATGATGTTGCTTTCTAAATGTAGGTGTTTCTGCCATCCTCTATAAGGGTAGAGATGGTATAGAGCTCAGGTGCACAAGGTGGGATCCCACCAGGCTTTACTGGCTTGTCAGATTTACACCGTGCGGCAAAGTTGGAACAAGATGAAGCCAAGCGGTAAAAGCTGTAGTTCTTTAAGTGGTCACTTCAAATTGGCTTCAAAATTTTGACAATTCCCCTTCTCTCCTGTGCTAAAACTTCTCAGCACTACTGCATGCTAAAAGTAAAACCAAAGCCTTCTTGAGTTTTTTTTTTTTTTTTTTTTTTTTTAAGTTTGCTATCAAGCAAAAAAAAGTAAGAAAAAAACTGAGCTTCATGTACTTTCAGTTCAGGCTGGAGTGTTCGATTGTTCATGTTTTACTTGTGTCCTTTCCACTCTCGTGGCAGGGAGACTTCATTTCTGTTTTTTCCGTGCATTTTCAAGAGAGGTAAAAGAGTTTGATGTCCGGCTGGATACGTACTGAGTGTAGTGCTGGCTATAAGGGGGCAGCTGGATGAGGTGAAGGCAGCTCAACTTGAACTCCTTTGCGAAGGAGCTCAATTTGTTTTAATGAGTCAGGGAGCCACTGCTGCTCAGGGTGCGTTGATGTAGATGTGTGTGTGTGTGTGGCAAAGGAAGGTGGGGGGGGGTAGGGGGTTGCAGAACAAGAGAAGAAGGCAGAGGGCACATGCTAATATTTCCGAACGTGTGCACGTGTGATTGTAAGTAATTGCAGCTCAGCCAGACAGCCAGTGCAGCCAGAGCGAGGTAACGTTGACCTTTCCGAACGTGACAGTTAAAATGGCATCAGCAGCGGGCACGTCGCGGAGCGAGGAGAAGGGAGGGAGGTGAGACAACCATGAGACAAGCTCCTCTTCAGGACTATTTACCTCTGAACTGCATTAAGATCATAAAATCAAATATAAATATATTCCATTGACCTGATCAATATATTCTCCTTATATCACCTCAACACTCTGTTCAATGGAGTTCATAAAGCAATAACAGCATTACAGTTCATAGCTGCAGTGTGTCAAAAGACTTTCATAATGTTTTCAGATTAAAGGAATCTCATCCTGGTTGAATAACGAACATTATGGAAACAGCATAGTTCAAAAGATGATCTAGATGAAAACACTTTGACCAATCAAGAGTCCTTGCTTATGTCAAAACCTCATCTTTTAGGTGTTTTTCTATGGATGGCATAACTTTTATTCATCTCCTGACGCAAGTGATTTATTTTTCAGGCTCAACCAAGTTTCTAAATCTTACTAAATCTGAAGTTGTTCTTTTTCATATATGAAATCTAAAAGTAGATTTTGGCTTTTATGTAAACACAACACCTGGCCGGAAATGCAAATGTGGGCCTACTGTAACATTTGCAGGAATTCAGACCCGTCACCTGCTGAGTCGCATTAAACCAGAAACACGGCGGCAAAGCCGAGCTGAGGACAAAAGATTGAGCAGCAGCATGGGAAAAAAAACACACACACACAATCACAGATGGAAGAGTTTCACATGGAGGCTCCCACATTTACAGGAGTAGCAACCCGGGGACACGACAGATTAGTTTTATCAGTTTGCATGGCAGCTAGCAGCTCACTCTGTGTGTGTGCTCTGTAAGCACTTCTAATGACATCGCTCCTGACAGTTGTTTGTGCTCAGTCCGAACAGAAATGCTAGCACAACTCTTTGCTGATTTTTGCCACAAAAGGCTGAAGTGCACCATTATCCCAATCATATTTTCACCCTAAACTCACTACTCAATCGCCCGATCAGACAAGATTTCCATAGAAGCCTGGCCACCATCAGCACTACTGTCAATCTGTGTGTGTGTGCTTAAGCTCTTCAACAGCAAGGGTCCAGTTTAAAGTTAAAGGTCTTTTGTTCAAAGTGTAGTAAGTACTAAAATAATAATAAATGTAGAGAATTGTGTGGCTCTGGTTTAGCGTTTAGGTATTTCTCAATTCTTTATATTTGGGGACGCTTTTGATCACGCTCTTTGTTGAAACAGGGAAAATTATACCATATTGGGATATTTCACTTTCACCAAACGCGCAGCAAATAGGATGATGGTCAGTGAGACTGGTCCAGAGCTGGAATCCAAACAGCGCATCCATTCACTTTTCAAACCCCCTCGCTGATTCAGATTTAGGCATCCCAAAGATGACTGCTCACCCGCCTCGATGATTCACCTCCTACTGCTGCTCATCCACATTACCCTTCTGTTCCCAAGGACCAATGCAAGCTTAGAGTGTCCATTATGCTGTCTTTGGGGACACAGCTCTGTCGAAGCCATGAACATTTGATGGGGACATTAGCGAAAGGCAACACGTCATTACATGACCATTTACACATAATCACCCACTTAAGAAGACCCCATAGGACAGAACTGCAAACCATGGGCCATTTACACACCCGGTGTGTGTCTGTGTGTGCATGTGCAGATGCTGATGTTTGTGAATGTGTGCGTGGATGCGTGTTTGCGCATATGCTCTGGCCTAATAGTCCATCTGACACATGCCTTATGGTGATGTTCAGAAATAACCATCAAAATGACCCATGTGCCTTCTCTTTCATGGCATCACACTCCGGTTCTGCTTTTTCTGTCTCTTGCCCACCTGGCTTTCTCTGTCCCTCTCTCACTCACTCACTCACACACACACACACACACACACACACACACACACACACACAGAGAGAGAGAGACTTTTGTCTCTCTCCCTTATAGGGAATTACTGTCCCAGGTGGAGAGATTGAGAAGCTCTCTCTCTCATCTACAATTCCTCATCTCTCCCCCTCTCAGGTCCTTTTCCTATCACGCTTCTCCATATGCATACTTATTATGTTTACCAGTGAGGGGAGTGAGTGCAGTCAGTGTATGATACACACTGCTCTTCAAAACCCATGGCAACTTAATCCATGGGAGAAAAATAACACAAAACAACAAACACTCGCCGCTTCCCTGTTTGCATTTGATTCAAGTGTGCTTTGCTTGAGGCACAGTAGCATTTGTATTTGTATGTATAAGTAATTAATTCCAATATTTTAGCATCTCTACAATGATAGAATCTGAGGCATTTTGGTTAAGGCTTAGGTAAAATGAATGGTTTGGTTTAAATACTTAACAATCAAAACCCATCTTGTGTTGTTCACTCTTTCACCTTTAAAACATCGTTTTGAGAAAACACTGGAAATTCTGTTTTTTTTTTTTTTGCAGAGATGGGTGAGAAGATCAATACCAGTCTAGGGTTTGTCTTTCAATACAGTGCTGGAGCAAGGAGACAATTAGCTTGGCTTAACCTAAGAAAATGGGCCAAGCAAAAATTAAAAAAAAAAAAAAAAAAAAAAAAAAAACACTTTTAGAGTGGGTGACTCCTTGACTCTTTTACATCAAGTCAGTATCTGACTGGTGCCTCTGCGTCTGTGTGTGAATTACACCACACTTTAAGTCCTTTAAACATGGTGGTCTTTTCATTAAGTGTTCTGGTGGCACACCACAAAGACCTTGGCTCATGTGGGTGAGAAGGACCTGAGAAAAGACATAAACCATAAACAGTCGGCGGAATTTCAGCGAAACTTTCCTCCTTGGGGACCAAACGAGTGGCAACTCCTGATGGCCAAAAAAAGGAAGCCAACACTGAAGTGTCAAAAATTACAGTTTCTCAACAGATCATTAAAAGCCAGAATTTTTTCAGTGACAACTGTGCTGGTGAATTTATATGCAACTAACCGTGTTTCAGATCACAGACTTAAGGTTTTGCATCATGGAGAGCATGTCGCTTTGAGTGATAAGTGGGTGAAGCACACAAATATTTACCACGATAGGTCAGTCAGGACTTGATTTGGAGTTCATCACAGGTAGTGGATTGGCTTCGGTGCTCAGATTTGTGGTGCAATTTGTAAGAAAGGGTTTCCATATTTAATATCATAGTTATCAACACCACGTGTACAACGTGAACCTGAGTCAGTGGTGGCAACAGTTATGGATACAAATCCCCCTGGTGGAAGGACAAATAATAGATGGTACAGCAGAGAGTGGCACATATGGAATGAGGGTCATCATGGACTGGGTTGTTCAAAGATGTGGCTGAACACACAAGGCAGCAGGTCAGAGTGAAGCTGCTCCTACAGCTTTCAAGTGAGAATAATGTTTGAATTTCTCCTGAGGGACTACCTATGGGGAGCAGCAGGACAAGCTCTGGCGGTGTTGGGCCTGGAGATGTCCAAATCCATTGGAATCTGCCATTTAAAGGCAGTCAGGGGGGAGTGTAAGGATACAGAGGAGAAAAGTAGTGATGCACTCCCTCACATTAATAATTCATCCACTCAAAGGACCTAATTGCAAATGCATATATCATTTTTTTAAAAGTGTGCTGAACAGGCAAATTACTTGACAAACATGGCTTTAATAGAATTCAGTATTTCTCCCTGAAAAAAAAAAAAAAAAGACTCTAAAGATCATTTCACTTGCAGCCTGTAATGACCCACAACCATATTGCTGTTGTAAGGCACCCTCTTGTGCCTGTTCTTGTTATAACGGCGGGGGGGGGGTGGGGGGGAAGAAGTCTGGTCACGAGGCTGGGTCGAATCATTAAGCTAATGAGGGAAATGCCAAAAACTGCAGTTCCTTCAGTGGCCACTTGAGTCAAAGCCGAATTAATCCCTCAATACAGCAGAAATAAATGTGGACGTTATTATAATGAATACCTTGTGTCATGTTTAAGTGTATTAGTGTCATCCATTACAATTTTTTTTTGTGTGTGTGTGTATAAAATGGCAGCATCCCTACTTCTGATTTGGATAATCAGGAAAAGGTTATAAAAAATCAGTGCCAGTACGGAAACTGTAACAGCAGGCATGTTCAATGAAAGCAGGAAATATGTCAAACTTTTCTAAGCCCTTCAAAGACAGGCGACCTGCACAGCACACACAAAGTGGTAAACTTTAGATTTTTGACGGTATAAGATATTATCTTAATTGTTTTTGCAAGCTGAAATCATGTTGTCACAGAACTCTGCAAACAATGTACATAAAGGCTAACGTTACCTTGCGATCATTTTTAAAACTATGAAGCTGATTCAATTATTTTCACAATTTTTTTTTTTTTTTTTTACACACTGATAAATAAGTATGTGTGTGTTTTACTTTTTTTGTGTCAAAATTAAAATAGGAAATGCAGAATTTCAATTGTACAGGCACCAACAGCCATCAGAATTTCTGCCTACATTTGAATTTAATTAATTAATTTCTGGTTATGAGTTGGGACGTCACTGCACCAGAAATTAGTTGACATTTGAAAGGCTCAGTTGCACCCTTTAAGATAACAGCAGTTCTGTGAAAAACAAACCCTTTCAGAGAATTTCAAGTTTGGTGCCAAAGCATCAGTTCGTGAGAGTTATAAAATTCTTCTTTTTTTTATTTATTTTTAATTTAGCCTAATTAGTTGTGAGAGATGTAATTTTATTCATTTGAGTTGCTCGCACTTTTATGAAAATTAGATCTGTTACTCATTAGTCTAAAACATGTCCTGGAAGTTTAGTCAAAGAAAGAATTAGACATGACTCAATCCACTTCTACACACACTGTGGAAAACTGTCATCTTTATGCGCCAACTCCATTACAAAAATGTCAGTCATGTCAAATGGACAACCTCTGGACATGAGGGTGATGCTCAGCAGCACGTGTGTGCGTGCATCGCTTGGAAATAAAGTTGTCAGTCAACAATATTACAAAGACCTCTGTAATATTGTGGCAGAGGGCCACGGGGTTTTGAATGTGCTCGCGTCTTATAAGATAACAGGATATACTCTGCGTGATGGTGAGTGATGCCCTTGTAATATTTCTGTGGATACTCTGCTGCTGGTGTTGGCTGGAGAGTGACCTTGCTTTATTACTGCATGACTCCTGACTGCAGAACTCCCCTTCTCCACTCTTTCTCTTTATTATCTGTTTCAGCTTCTTCCTGGGCCCCGTCCCCACAGACAACCCCCACCCCCTTCTTTTTCTGCTTCCTTTTGTGTATTTTTATCTTGAGTCCCAAAATGGCTGCTGTTAAAACGACCATGAGATTGGCCCGAGTGATTCCTGAGGAGTGACGGTAAGAATGTTTGAGAAATGAGGCAATGGACAAAGGGAAGCTGCAGGGGTCCATTTCAGTATGCTTTCCAGCTCTGCTATTTGGACTGGGAGCTTTCCAGGAGGACAGGGACAATACGGAGAATAGGCCAGAGGAAGGCAATAAACTCTTTGTGAAATTGATGTGGAAGCAGGAAATTTAGGAAGCGCTGCGAGGGCAGACAGCATTGTATAATGTGTTTGCTGACTGTCCCGTGTATTGCTCAGCTTGCCAAAGATGATAAAATGAAATGCTTTGGTGTTGCTTTCAGCTATTGAATTTCTCTCTCTCTTTTTTTTCTTTTTTCATTTGGCCATAAGCCATGAGCTGCTCACTTTCCTATGTAGCAGCTCAAGAGATATGTTGTGTTTGATGAGGCACACATGAGTGTTTTGCAGGAAAATGAGACACAGCCCACTGGCGGATGCTGACAAATATGGACCCTGTTCGTGTCTTTCTAATTACAGGCCAGGTACAGGGGAGTGTCAGTCAGAGAGGCAGATGGTTCAGGGGTGGTACCCCACTCTGACAAGTTCTTTCCGCCTCTGTCCTTTTTTCTCCAAAGCCTGATCTGACAATATTTCATGAAATGACTGCAGTCTCATTCTGTCATGATTGACATGCAATATGAAAGCAGTGAATTCTTGACATTTCTTGTGTTTAGTCAAACATGTTGTTCTGCAAAGGATGGAAAATTCTTGCATTTATGTAGCACCCAGAGAGAAATTCCCTTTTTCCTTCATCAACCGACACACAACAGCCTGTAATGATAAAGCAAGAAATTAAAGAGCCTTACTTTATTGTTATTCATTAAAAACAAGAAGCAATACGGCATGCTATAGTCTGAATACAGAGTATTCCATCGTGCGTATGATGAAACAAGCTCTGCACATGTAGGTTTGAGCACTTTCTGCCCCTTTGTCTCTTCAGGTCCTCTCAGGTTTGGCCGGATTGATGTAGACCGGCAGCCATTTGCAGGTCTGATTTTAAGGGAGATCCCGCTCTCAACATTCACACTGATCCTGAGGCAGTTGTCTTGGCTTTGTCCTTAAGACCATTGTCCTGCCTAAAGGGCCCAGTCTGGACCTGGTTTTCATTGATCCATCTATACTTGCGTCTGTTCTCCGTTTGGCTTGAGTCGCTCTGTTCTTGTTGTTGATGAACACCCCCACAGGATGATGATGCCGCCATGCGTCACCACTGGGCTGATACTGGAAAATTGACGAGTGGTGCTTGGCCTCTCCTGACAGATTCAGGTGAAACAGTTAAATCTTGATTTCCTCTCCTTCTTTCCCAGATAAGTTTGTTTACCAAAGTTTAAGAGTCTTTCAGGGGTTTTCATGTGTCCCCCCCCCCCCCCCGAGGAAGGGCTTTGTCTGGTGACTGTGCCTTGAGGCCCAGATCGGTGGAGAGCTGCAGGCATCCAAGATCAACAATCTTACCAAGCGTCCTTCTCCCCAGATGGTGGAGTTTGGCATCATGGCCATCTCTTTAAAAGATGATGGTTCTTCCAAACTTTCATTTTAGAACTATGGAGGCCACTGTGCTCTGTGAAAACCTTCAATACAACAGATTTTTTTTTTTCCTCTCTTTTGTAGCCATCTAAGTCTGTTTATCAGCACGATCCGGCTTCTGTCAGTTCCTCCAGCCCATGACTTGGGGGGAGTATCTGACTCAAAAGTTTTGAATGTAACACAAGACTGTTGAATACAAACGCTGAATACGTGACCTGAGAGATTTGTGATCAAATACATCCCAGATCTGAAAAATCCTGAGCTTACACTGACAGCTCCACACATGTGATTTTGTCTGCCATCTTTCCTCCTCTCTTATTCTCTCGACTTTACTTGAGAAGAATCGTTGCTATCGATCCTGTAAATGTAAAATGAAAAAAAAAAAAAAACTTAACCGTGTGTACGCTCAAAATCTTACACATTCAGGATATAAGAGGAAAAGTCATTCCTATGGAGATTCACCTTGTGTCACCTCCACTTTCAGACACATACACAAGTATGCGTGTAATTTGACAACAAACAATAATGTGTTTACAGATTCCCAGAGGAAGAACACAGAACAAAATATTTGCTTTCATACCTAAGATGACCTGTTGGTGAGGGATGCACCAACCCCCTAATGTGGAGGTGAAGAGAGGTTCTCTCCTCTCTACCTTTTTTTTTTTTTTTTTCCTCAACAAATTTCCTCAGGCCTCAAGAAATTATTTCCAGGTTGAGCAGGTCTTAACCAATAGAGATAAGAACAGTAATTTCTTTTTTTTTATATTAAGAGGATGTAAGCGAAAAAGCTTGGAGCCAGTGTTCAAACAAAAATACTAAAGCCACACTGTTCTAGCTGGCCAGTCCCATAATCACATCTCTTGTCATGCAGCATATCTCACATTTTGCATCTACCACTTTCATGTCCACCCACCATCAGTGCTCTCAACCTTTTTGTTTTTTTTTTTCTCCTCTCAGCGGTAGTATATGGTTGTTACTGAGCTGTAGATACAAGCCACTCGTATTCAGGATCAAGAGTCATGTCAAGCTTTGCACCCACATCCATCAGTCTCATTAACACCTGAGTTTATCCTGACCCCACTCACCTACCACTATTTATTTAGGTACTATTATAGTCAGTTACCATTTTAAAAGCTAAGCTGGACTGTGTTTTTCATTTTATCAACTATGTGTTGGGTAGCGCTAATGCTGTATTCATTTGCTGATGCTTAGTTATTTGAGTTTGAGTTAGAGGCAAGCCATTTATGTGGTGTTTAATTGTAGTTTATCGGGTTTCATCCACCCCATCGTGTATTTATAGGTTTGGCTAGGCAGAATGTATTTAATTCTTACAACAAGCTGTGTTGAATTGTCTTGGAAGTTGTTGATGTATTCTTAATGGGTTTCATGGCTTAGACGCTATCTAAAGGTTGTTCATTTGTCAAGAGATAGTACAGAAAAACAGGTACATTTTTATTGAAATTGTCTGTTAGTGAGTTCACAAAGTAAATACAGATTGAGATGATGTCATCTGTTTGCATGTTGACCATACCAGAACAGAAAGCTAAGTTTGTCTTCTTTTTAAGTTTAAAAACGATGAAAGCTCAAGATGCTATATGCACATTTTCCTACCACGACAAAGTCAACATTAGCATTTACAGATTCTGCAATGCAAACCTTTCACTCTTGACTTTTGCATCTATTTCCATCTATCTGTGAAACCCCCTTATTACTGTCATGTCCAATCTGCCCTGAAGATGTGTACTGTTACCTTTTAAACTGTAATTGCAGTGATGGCTGAAACTTGTGGCACCGCCAGTACTGCCTGCCTCTGCTGAGAAAAACTTACATATAGCACCTGATCGCACCGTACCGTATGTGCTTCTGTGGGAATAATAAATATTTTCCAGTTGTCATGGGATCATTAAAATTGAACTTCTGAAGTGTAAATATCTTTTATTAGTGTCTTGACTGAGCTTTGTATCTGGCCTTACTTAATCTTACAAATGGGTCATGATAAGGTCATATGCATTCTGATTAAATGTACTGAAGCCAGGAGGCAAAATACTGTTGAGCTTTACCTGATTTTTATTACTGCTCGACTAATTGCTGTGCAGGAGAAAAGTACTGTTAGATTTTCAGTTTTACGCTTACAATGTCATGTTCCTGTTTTAATGAAACTAGAGCAGAAGAAGCCGCATTTAAAAAAAATAATTATTGCAATTTGTCTTCTTAATGCAAGCTCTTTAGGGGACACCATTTTAATGTCAGAGCTGTGGCACTTTTTTTTCATGATGGCAATTAAAAAGAGTTTAAAATGGAGTCCAGAGCCTCTGAGAGCCGCATGACTTCTAATCTGTGGAGGTTTAGTATCCTCAGAGATACAAACACGAAAATGCTAATTATCTCAAACGCGGATGTTTGTTTCGATAATTAGTACAACGGGATGTCAATTAATAGACCAATGGAGTGAGAATGAGCCGTGGCAACACAGGCTGGTCTGCAAATTGCGCACCATGTCTTTGACTTGCATCATAGACCACAAATAGGAAAATGGTGTCTGACTTTTAGAGCCTTCAATCACTTCAGGCTTGGTCACTTCAAGTCGGATGTTTCTGCTGATTTTACATGATGCAGTTAGTTATGTTTCATCTCAGCAGTTCTACACAATATAAAAGCAGAGCCCTGTACATTGTTGGATGTATTTCATACCAACCGTAAATAAATATCCTTTAACCTAATCAGAATTAGATTTCATAAGTAAAAGATTTAAAATCTAGTACATTCCTAATAAACAATGCATGGTCTTGACATGATACACAGTAAAACCAAAATCATACACACATTAGACTGAATAAAAATGACAAATAAACAGTCCAAACACAAAAAGCCCCCAAGCTATAAAGGTCCGACTCACAATATACCTCAATCATGATAACTGAAACAGCAGTTGACCCAAAACTGATCCAAGCTAAGAGAAAACACTGGCAGTACGAGACGCCAAACATTACTGTAATGGCAATCTGTAGGTCAGGGGAATAAAATATCAGGCTTTGGATGTACAAAGTCATACTTAATAGCATACATTCCTTTATGTGGGATTTATTGACGACAAACAGCAATATAGATTTTTTTTTCCTTTTCATAAGGGGATATGATAAATATAGTCGTGGAATTGATAAAATACACCACTTAAAAAGTTTAATACACAATAAATAAAGATCACGTGAAAAATGAGTACCAGGAAACACAAGCATGTTTCCTGGTGCTCAGGTTTTTTTTTGTTTGTTTGTTTGTTTTTTTGTTTTGTATTTGATGAATAATTTATACCTACACATATAATGTATTGTATAAAAAAAATATACCTGTTCTAAAATGTGATACAAAACTAATTTCCAGTGAAAAGAAGTAATCCCATAACATCAGTCAGTCAGCACATGATCCTCGCTTTTGTCACAGAACCAAGACTGTTGTATATTTTGTGGATTTAAAATCAGGAACACTCAAACACATACACACACACACACACACCTCATATTCTTGTCTGCTTGAACATAAATACCATTCAGCATCACAAAAGTCTCTTTGCTCGCTTAACTCATCAATACCTCCCCTCCCCCTGTTTTTGTGAATGCCTTTAACTACCCGACTGCTCCGCCTCCGCTCAGGTGGAATAACAGGATGGAGAACAAACAGCTTTCCAGCAATTACTATATCTGATATATAATTTCACCCTCCTCTTGGTTTATAGGCTCGAGAAAAAGAGTCATAATTCTGCATTTGGTTGGAGGTTATTAACCGCTGGCCACAGGTGCTGTGAGGCTGACACTCCCCAAGCACTGGTGGTAATGAGAGGTAACACCTGCCATATATAATAGGTGTGTGAATGTGCGTGTGCATGCTCGCACTCACGCATATGTTAGAAGTGGACAGCTCAATGTAATTTGGCCAATATAATTAGCGGGGCTGGACAGCTGCTGAATAACCTGCTGCAGGTATACGGCGCGAGCCATTTCCTCTCACACAGACAACACTCCCAATTTCTGAGCCTGGTCAGACCGGCATTTGGGATGGCAAAAATTTCCACCCACATCCATTGACCAATAGGAATTTCACAATTTTAGGGCTGCACAACTCACTTGCATGTACTTTAAACATAAAGGAAGCAACAGGTGACCAACTTATGTGAACACCCTCAATAAGCACAGAGAAAGGTAGCCAACTTCCAGTCACATTCACCCCATGTGGGATGGTAAGTAGAGACAGGACTAATGATCATGTTAACTACTTGAAGAGTTCAGTATACCGATATACTGATCTTACTGCACACAATGTTTTTGTGTTTATTAATGATACAGTCTGACCCATTACATCACAGCTGCTTTTAAACCAGTTTCCAGTACTAATTACAGCTTTTGTAATTCAATTACAAAAACTTACAAACAGGCAGACTGAATAGCCTGAGCACTTTGGTTTCACTCTTCCCAGTGAGACCCATCTCAGTAGTTAGTAGCCTCCCTACTTGTACCCCGAGAATGAATTTCCCAATGACACGCATATGATCCAGCCTAAATTTAAAACCTCAACCTTGAAAAGATTTCTCCTTTAGCATTAATTCATACAATGCTTCCAGCATACATGCATGTGTCGCTACATATTAAAAACAAGGGCTGTAAATGTATTAGACTTTAGAAAAGCAGAGACTGGCTAAAGATTTGTGAATAAAAGTCAGAGGTTAATAAAGAAGAATAAACTAACATCGCTTTACTTAGGTAATGCTGACTAGAAACGCAAAGATGTGGGCAGGATGTGTGTGGTGAGGTGATTTGGGGTTACCACCTCTGAGAAGGGTCTTTGTTTAGCACCTGCAAAGTAGAAGCTCCTCCTGAGCCTCTCAGTGCTGGTCCTCAAGTTGTGACCTCTGCACAGAGAAGAAGCCGCAGTGCAGGTAAGAGTTTTGTTTAACTGTCAGTGTCTCCGTCCAACATCTTGAATTATGTGTTCCACATTTTAAAGACATGTTTCTCTGAGGCAGTCATTAGTCAGGTCTGGGTAGGAGATTGTAAAATTTCATGGTGAGCAGATAAAGCAATCACATCAGAAGACAAAATTATGTACAGTACAGTAACGATGTCTCTGAAAGACATTAACACAGTGTTCCCAAAATTTGTGGCTTTGGATGCTAATGACAGATAGAAGACAAACAATGTTTCCTTGAATGAAAAATGTCCTTTCATTTAAATAAAGGCCAGTTTCTAACCACAACATTTTGCAGGCTGCAGAGGCAACCTTGTTAATAATAGGGGTTTTATACGGGGTGTGCATAGACATAGACACCATCAATGCCACAACCGCAACACTTCTCTTTTGATGAATACAGAAAAAGCCAGCGTCAAAGGCAACTCATCACATGCCTTGTCCCTGTGTCCTCTGATATCCTGAGCGGAATAAACTGCCTGACTCAGGCAATATGATGCTTGTCACTCATTCACAAGTGCCAGCTGTAGACTGTATGGAAAAGTGAAATCTGGAGGTACCTCTATTTCAAAAGTGACCAAGAGGGAGCGGGAGAAGTCATGGCGACGGATGAGGATGACATGGAGTCAAGAGGGCCAGAGGTCGGATTCAAACACAGGATATAGGTTCAGGGCTATGAATCCTTGCTTCACGCTCTACCAGGTGAAAAACTGGGGCGCCACTAAAAGAAGATTTTTTTATTTTTACTTGCTCACCGACCATTTTCATTCTCTTGGATAGTACAAAATTAGTGAAACTTTTTTTTTTTATTTCTTTTTTTAAAAGCACATTTTAGACTTCAAAAAGACTTCAAATTTCCTTTGGTTCCCTGTCCCCTGCTTTCAGACTTTATGCTAACTGTGACCTGAATCCAGCTCTTTACTGAGCAAAACTCTGACCGAGATCCAGCCATCTCTTCATCTCACACTGGAAAGGCAGAGAATCAATGTTGCATGACTCTTTTACAACTTGCTGTAATCAACCAGATCTATCTATAAAGTCATTCGAAAGCAAATGAAGAATACAATCTGATGATGTTGTGTCTGAAATGAGAGTGCAGGGAAGGATGAGCTTTGATCCAACTCCAGCCATTCACCATTGCTGGCTGTAATTGATGACGCGCTCCGCCATTGACAAGAGACAAAGCACACATTTAGCTGGCCCATTTAGCCAGCCCACTGACGCTTTCAGCTGCTCCCACGCTGTTGATCAGTCGCTGTCACTGCATGCATCAGAGATGAGCCTCCATAGCAGCAGGGCTATTTGAAATCAATGGGGTCATAACTGTGGCGTAAATAGATAGAAAATTGGGCTGCTCACTAGAGGCCAGAGGAGCATGTGGCCTACATCAATAGCTACTACCCCAAGTGGAAGAAACAGCACTCTCCAAGCCTGGGATCCAAATTGAATTCCATGGATAGATAGATGGGAAAATGAAAACATTGATAAGGGTGCATGAAAGCTTAAAATATGTGATTTTTTTTTTTTTTTTCCCATCTACAATCAGCAGCAATCATGGGGTATATTTTGATTCTGGGACATTATATTATTTGTACTGTACACTGTTCTATTCGATAATATGAGCACCTTTAAATTGGCAGATGGAAGAAAACGAACTGCAGCTGTAATGCTCCGTGCCTGGGGATCAGTTGGACAATGTGGAAACTCTGAACACCGACAAAGCTACTACAACAGCAGGAATGTTTACAGTTGGTTGTGTGCAATTACATGCAATTCGACATACAAAAATGGGTGTTGAATTATGTATTTTGGAAGCTGGCTTTACAGTAAGCAAAATACATTTGTGTCTTTTCCCTGTCTGAATGTTTTATTCATTGCTTTAGATCCACAGCTGCTTGTTTAAAAGGAAGGTGAGCAGACTGTCCCTGTATACTTGCTGCATGTCAATGTATTTGGTCAAAGCAATATTTTAAGGCAGGGCTGAGTGGCTGAGTGGCTCTTCAAGCCAAATAGCAGCCATCGTGGTTCTCAAAAAATGTCTGTGAAAATCACAGCTTTCTTTTCCTCAGAAACAGGAAGTGAGCATGGTAATGACCTTATGACCTTCAAATGTTTATTTCAGGGGTATTCCCATGGTTAAATGTTATACTGGCAAACAGTTAGATTGATTTTCTACCAAAATTAGCACGTGTAAGCTGTTGTGTTTCCTTTTTTGATGCTTTGATGCCTTTTTCTTCACTGGCTTGAGTAAACACAACAATAAGAAGTGATGTCATCACATGCATTCAAAGACCACACACACAGTGGGTAAACGGATAACTATTTGCATCCGAGCAACCCAGTTCTGTTTTTACTCATCCTCGGGCCAATGCTCCTATAAAAGGTGTCAGAGCCTCTGTGTGAGACGATTTAATTGGACATTGGGTTGGGGGGGGCTGAATCGGTTCCGAAGGGAACTTATAAAGCTTCTAAATGAAGATTTCAAAGATTCACAACAAAGACTTCAAAGAGTGTTATACGTGAACCAAGCAGAACTTAACCAATAACTGACTAATGAAGTTAGGCTATTGGTCAGCCCAATATTTTTATTAGTTTAAAATCAAAAGCCATCATCCATTGCTCAAGCGGTAATACACTGTCCAGCCATGAGCTCCTTTATCCTTAATATGTGGAAAGTTGTCTCACCTTTGATCATCTTGGACTAGTGCATGATGTAATCTGGCATCATGTTTAGACTACTTTTCTTTTTCCATTTCAAATGGTTTCAACTCTGGGAATGATCTCTGAACCCCTACACAGTACAGAAGGGCTGGGCCCAATGAACGCAGCCCACAACTGTTGTTTGTAGGAAGCCATTAAAGTATGCTTCTCTTCTTAAACCAACAAATTGTCAACAGGCTCACAGACACACACACACATACACACACACACTTCATCCCTGGAGTCTATAGCCAATCAGACAGGGTCCCACTAATGATGGTCCATTTCACACAGGTGGCCAGAATCACTTAGCATGTGTCTGATCTACTCAACCAAAACACATAAAAACATTCAGTTGTTAATGACATAAATGAAACAAACATTCCCCTCTGTGCACCTAAAACCTAAGATCTGAAGCCAGTCGACTTCCTATTTCATGGGTCAGGTAATGGAGAGAGGAGGTGCCATGACAACCCTGACAACTCCGCTGGCAAAATGCCAAGCTCACCTGCATTGTCTGCGGCGCAACACACACTACATGGCTTGATTTTATTCTTCTATGATCCAGTCACAAAGATGTGCATTATGTTTTATGGTTTTGAGAATTGAATTTGGGGGTTTTACTCAGTCTTTTCATCAATGAACATTTCAGCTGTCAGTTTAGAGATTGAAATAAGGTTCTAATCGTTCACTGTATCAGCTTTCATCACGTTACCGGTGATGATACACTGATTAATTTTTAAAAGAAGTCGTCAGTCAGAGATTTTGGTGCAAATAGTATGCAGGAGGAGTTTTTGCTCTGAGCTGCACCGAGACTCTGCTCTGCATCCTCCACCTCCCTAACTGTCAGGAAACTAATTGCAGTAATTAATTTGTGCGACCTACAGTTGCTTCTAGTTCCTGTTATAGCCCAGTCTGGGCATTACTGGAGTGTAAAATCAATTTACTGCTAATCACTGGAGGTGGCTTTCTGTGGACTGGGCTTGGGGAGCCAGTGGACACATGAGATAAAAGCAGCTCTTAATTCAGTGCTTCTGTTCAAACAGCAGAAAGAGGAAAGAAGGAGAATGGAGGTGAGAAAGGGAAAAGTACTGTGAGCAATAGTTTTAGTGTGTGATCCCACTGTGGGTGTGCTGATGTTATCCTGCTCCTGTTGTCGCTCTGCCTCAGTATTTATGATAGTAATAATAATAAGAAGAAAAAGAATAATGTAA
Organism: Remorina albescens; assembly: GCA_034769265.1. NCBI lineage: Eukaryota > Metazoa > Chordata > Actinopteri > Carangiformes > Echeneidae > Remorina > Remorina albescens. Next base: position 14,394,588 of record CM068476.1, on the reverse strand, counting down.
GGTATTCACTGTTCACTAGACACTGGTTATGGAAGATGCATTTTAGATCATATCAAATATGAAGTAATGCATGTTAGATTTTGTGCACATAACCTCATATTTTCTGTGATATTCAACAGTATAACTGTATGTTGAACGAAAGCAGGAGTTTTTGTTACATAAGACCTTTTTTTTTGCACTAGGGTTATTATTTTTTCATCTTTTTCTTGGAAGATTGACTGAAAAAAAAATCCTTTTGGTTTGGTGAGAATTTTTTGCCATAATGCAGTCCACTGTAATAAGGGTCAAACATGGTCTCTCTTCTAATATTTCATGAGCCAAAAGCTGCTTGTTCTGCATCATAACAGAGCAGTGCATAAATTAATTTATCATACAGAGTTCATCTTAGACATAACGCGCATTCACCTTAACTCAACCTTTATGTGAAGACTGGGTCCTGCTCCTTTGGTTTAATAAATGGACATTTAGTTACTCCTGTATCCATGAACACTGTGCCTTTATGTTTTTAGCTATTTCTACTTCTACTTAGATAAGACTGTTAAAGTTCAGTACTGTACGAGACTGGATCCACAACACAGGCACACACAGAGAGGTAAGTTTAAGTGATTTATTTGCAAAGCAAATGGTAATGCAGGATGATAAGATGAGTGGAGCAAGATGAGGGGGCAGACTGATTTCTGCGTAGATCTGTGTAGATCTGATGCAAGTCTGGAGTTATTCCACTGTTGGATAAGTCTGGAGCAGACTGGCATCTGACAGTGTGGTACACACAGAAGTGTGCAGAAGCTGAAGTCAAGATGTTTGACAGTAGCGTTTTACTACAGGAGGTGAAACGGCGAACTGGAAGGAAGATCCGGTTCTTATACTGCAGAGACTGGCTTGTGACCATCAGTGAAATCTCCATCAAATGGGCAGGTGAGTTGGGGGTAGAGAGGAAGTGTTTCAGACACACGCAAAACACATTGACCAACCCAAGAGATAACTGGGGACATACTGTCAATAGAGCAGTGAAGGAAAACAAGGAACGAGGATGGTGGGAAAAAAGACTACGCTGAGACAGCTCTATTCATTCATTCATCCATTTTCTACTGCTTATCTGTTTCCGGTTCGCAGGGATGCTGGAGCCAATCCCAGCTCACATTGGGTGAGGGTGGGGTACACCCTGGACAGGTCACCAGTCCATCACAGGGCCAACATACAGAGAGAGACAGAAACAAACAAGAACTCACACTCACACTCAGACCTACGGACAATTTAAAGTCACCAGTTAACCCAAACATGATGTCTTTGGACGGTGGGAGGAAGCCGCAGTAATATATAAATTTACCACAGAAAGGCCCCAGGCCTGGGAAACAAACCCACGACCTGCTTGATGTGGGGCAACAGCACTAACCACTATGTCGACGTGTTGCCCGGCTGTGCTGCAGTCTGCAGTATTTAAATAACTGGCAAAGAAAGAGAAAGAGCTCAACATGGCTTACACTGGCAAATCATATTGGAGCCAGCAACCTGAAAGCCAAGGGAAAAAAAAACTGTCGGAAAGTTTAAGCCCTCATCAAAAACATTCAAATCAGAATATATTATATTTGCAACAGAGTACGAGTTCATTACTATCAGGTTACAAAATCATGACCATGAGATAGAGCTAACACTTTCACAATGGCAATATGTGTCTCTCCAATAATTTGCTAAATAGGGTGTCTATAGAAACGCATATGTAATACTTTGACACCTCATTAAGAAAAATGTTGAGCGACAATTTTGGACAAATTATCGTTCATTATTGAAGGCAAGTGTAAAGGTAAGTACTATTGGTGCGGTGCCAGAGGTTAAATATCAAGTGGGAGTATGGTAGTTATGAACTAGACCTTTCCATGAACTGTACTACAATCATTTTTCCATTACTTTCCCCCCACAGAACAGAACTAATTAATTAGGTCTTTGGGGTCATCTTTAGAGGTGGGCATGGCAGATAAGTATAAACTGTGTTACGTTCATCTACAAAGGGTCATTTTCCCATCAGGAAATAACACATTAGGTACCGTGTTAGAATATAAGACATGTTTACTAAAGAAAACGGATGGATAAAAAGACAGAAAACTTCCACACGTTCTCTGAGTCTCGGTATCAACAGTTTTCCGAATAACATGATACAGTATCTTTGCACAAAAAAATTCAAGCACTTTATTGACTCTGCCGAGTCAACTGCTGGATAATGTTAACTAGCAATTATCTGGCAAATGTCCCTAACATGGATGTTTGGTTCCAATTACTTGGCGTTATTGCGTTCACACTATTTTCCTGAAGGCTAAGGTAATTCCAGTTGTGTTAAGTTTTACTCAACTCAACTTCCAGCTTACCATTCCTATCCATCTTTGGTTATTGTCTCTCAAAATCCTACTTTTGCCTCACCTTTATAGTTTCAGGGTGACTTTTCAAAGCAGTCTCTGCAAAATGTCTAAATATTACAGCCAAAAGGAGAAAATGAAAATGAGCTTGAGTTAAGCAGTTATACTGAGTATTCAATTCACTGAATGTGTTACATTCAGTTATTAATGTGCCTTCAAAACAATGAGCAGCCACTTTTTTAACCCTGCGTTTGCATTTCAGGCTACAAGCAGGCAGAATTGTTCAAGGTTGTTGAGGCAGAAAACTGATTAAAATTGTCTAAATTGGAATTAATGCTGTCCATAAATGAGAAACTATTACTGACCTGAACATCTTTTAAAAAGAGATTAAATATCATAAAGCAGAGTCATCTGTCCTGTTGGGTAAAGATATGAGTTACTGACCCCCGGTGTTTAAAGATCCAACAGTTTGGGATGAATTTAACCCAAACTGTGACATCTCAAATTATTTAAAACTACAGCATATTCACAAAAGATAAAAAAAAAAAAAAAAAAAAAAAAAAAACAGCAAGTGCTAAAAACAGAACAACATAAAAGCAGAATCATTTAACTGCACTTAAAGTCAGTGAATGCAGCTGCTAGTTGGAGAGTGGATCATTACCAGAAAGGGCAAATGGCCTGACTGCATGATAACACCTGAAATACACACACATACACAAAATGTAAACCCTGCGACACCCCAAAATAATTGGTGAGGGGTGAATAAAGGTTACCACAGATACACAGGTAAGAGGGCGAGGGGCACTCACCTCCCCATTTTCCCTCCCTACCCATGGTCCTTAAAAAGGGCACACAAAGAAATGTCAACAGAGAGTACAAAATGTCAGTACACAGAAAAACCTACCCACAAACTTGAAGTTTCACGCTCCTTCTTGGGGAAATTTATTTTTGGATCTTAGGCGTAACCTGCAAAGACAGCAAGTCGAGGGCTCAAGCCAAAAACTGTCTGTAAAAGCAGTGAAAAGACAGTGACTGTGGATCTGGAAAAGTGAAGCCAATGCTAGAGAGCCTTAAAACTACATGTTGTCTAATGGTTATCAGGAAGCAGCAACATTGGTTGATTGCATTGAACTTGATTTATGAGCTCAATAAACATTTTACAAATGACAATATGGTCTCAATCGCTTGTCTCAGGTCTCTCTCAATACAACATGATGTTAATGTTTTTAAGTGATGGTCCCATTAAGAGACCAATTGACCCTGAAACATGACACTCATTAGGACGTGGCTACTGTGTGATTGACAGACTGGTTTCTTTTGCTTTCAAAAAAGCAATATGATGGTGTCCACGTTACAAATGGGAGACTTCAGAATGGCACCTCACAACCCAATGGGTGACATGGCCTCAAACATCAAGCAAACAGTAGGTTTCGTGCAATGTCTGCAGAATATTTAAAGAGAGAGCACCTGCAAGGGACTCACCAACGTACCAACCAAAGAAGAACAACCTGCTAGACAGCCAACAGTCACTGTTAATATAAAGCTTTAATGCACATTAGTAACCAGTAAGTGAAAACTTTTTTGTTTTGCTGTTTTCTTTTGAAACCACACCTACCACTTGGCTGCTGACCTAGAAGGGTCACATCTGTCAAAGTCAGTTCCAGAAGGCTGTTCACTAAGAAGAGTGACGCCGGACTTCAGAATGAGCCCTCTGGTAATTTAACACATAACATTAGGAATTTAGGATCATTGCTCATAAAATATAGGAAGAGTTATGACTATGTCCAAAGCAAAGCTCCAATTATTCTGTACATTCGTGTTCACAATGTAAGAAAATACTGGACCAAAATGCAGATTACAGATGCATGGTAGGTTCACTTCAAGTTTTATTTATATTAAAGTTATTTATTTTGGGGGCCTTTTTCACCTCTGTTATGAAAGTTACGAGGAGAGAATGACAGTAAGGTCGGGGGATGACGTGCAGTGAAGAGCCATGGGTCGGATTCAAACCCAGGCAACTGAGGTTAGGACAAAGCCTTTTGATACACACTGTACCAGGTGAGTCACTGAGGCACAATTCAAAAGTGCATTTAAGCAAAGAAAAGAAAAACAGAAAATCATAAAGAGGAGGTGCTTGTCAACCAGTGAAATAAGAAAACATAAAAATTCCAAAAACAGAAATGTGAGGAAAACACTGAAGAAACTAACAAAAAGAGAGACAGAGAATACACACAAGAGCATCAGGTAACACGACACAAGTTTAACACATTGGGGCGGGACAGTTAGACAAAGACAGGAAGTAAAACAGTGGACCCAAAGGGGAAAGTGACTTCAAAACAAAACAGGTAGTTGGGAATGGCAAAAAAACACCAAAACAAAACACAAAATTCAAAACAGACACACCATTTGAAAAGTGTAATACATTATAAGTTATTGGGGGAAAAGTTTTAAAAATTACAAACACACAAATTGCAATAAAACTTGCGCTTATTGATTTCAGCTATATCTACCAAAGTAATATTGTATATCAGTGAATGAAACATTGATTCCACGCTATTTGGTCGAGCACAACATTCTTTTGTGGGTGAAATTATTTTCAGAGGACATTTTGATCAAATTCCCACTAAGTATGAAATCAGTCTGCAGCGTAAAATCAGTCTCCTGATGAGCTGTGACTTGGAGGCTTTTCCACCAATCTAAAAACTGGAGAGGTTCAAACCGGAAGGTCAGAGATAATGACTGTGAAACACTCCAAATCATGCTCTTGCTGAATTTAAAAAAAGTGGACAGTGCCCTTGGCAGAGCAGTTATTTAGCTTTAAAGCACCAGAGAGCTCCTCTCAATCAGCAATAGCAGGCTAGACAGACTGGGCATATTAAACCCCCAAACACCTTGAAATATTACCACAATGCTCAATTCTAAAAGCATTTATCGTGACAATAGTCACAGTCCATTTAGTCAGTATGAGAAAAACTGTTAAAGGTAAAACAACTTGCGAGATTTTTCAGATGGAAGCAAAAGAAACAGTCTGCCAAGTATTAATATTTGGCTGCGATGGATCGTCTCTCCTCAGTATCACACAGTCCTATATCAGGATATCACAACAGGCATTTAGTTCCTAGTCCTTGCTGCTGTTATTCTTCATTTTTATCCGATAAATAAGCAAACAGAGACTTGGCTGGCCTTAGAACAGAGGACACAGAGGAGAACTGAGGGGTAGATAAGGAAGGCGACGATGGGACTGCCAGACAGCTAAAGTGAAAAAGAAAAGAAGGAGGAGAGAGTGAAGGTGGGACGCACTGCTCAAAGTAGCATCCCACTGTTAGAGGAAATGACGAAGTGACACTGACACGACTGACCTTTTCCTCTCTGTGTGTGTGTGTGTGTGTGTGTGTGTGTGCCTGTGCGTGTTTTGGACCCCCATTGCTCATAAAAAGGTCAGAAGAAGGAAGGAAAGTGTACACAATCTTCTTGATACAGTCCAACATACTTTATCTGGGTATAAACAGGTACACACGAAGAGCATGTGCATATTCGCTTGTGAGGCAAAGACAGAGGGCAATCGCCAACTACAAGTGGAGCTCAAGGGGGAGTCATCAACAGCAATCCCTCCCTTCCAGATGTGCAGACTTTGCTCTATCCTCTGAGACAGCCACTCAAATTACCAACCCTCCACAGGACTACGTGCTGCAACTGAGAGAGACATCTGTAAAACCATCATGAGGGTCACAAACTCTCAATCCTTCTGTCTCAGGATTACTGTCTCTCCTCTCCTGTCTACACTATCATGTCAAATAGTCATATAATAAAAAGGTATAAAATACTCATGCTCATACTCATAGCTGGTTATGGCACATTGCAATCCTTAGATCCAGCTAAGCTTGCATTAAAACCAACCTCTGGACATGATATGGATATGATGAGTTTGCGGACATCATCTTTTAAGCAATGATGGTGAGACGCAGTACAGAAATGAGGCAGTCCAGCGCTGCGCTGCACTGGCTCCTAACCACAGGAACCAACTATCCCATCAGGCTAGATGGTACATATCAGGTTGCCATAGCGTTTAATTAGTGACGTAACTGTATAACACATTAATAATAATGATAACATGTATGACTTCCTACCTGATAAGTTAGATGGTGTCTCAGATCATTAAAATAGAAATTAATTCAATTAAAGCTGCAAACAGAGACAAACGGGTTTTTCAGGGTCTTGAGATGATGCTGAGTGAAGTTGGAGTCATTTGGATTAAAGCTGTAGGAGGAGTTCATGTTAGCATGGAGAGTGGAAATGGTGAAAACTCCATCGAAATCAAAACTTTAAATCAAAATGGCTGTTTTCCTGTTGGAGTATGGGTCCAAGAGAGCCTTTTGTGTGCCCGGACATGATGCATTTGTGTACAGATTTTCATCAAATCAGGAGCAAGGGACCTCAATTTTCTTCATTTTCAAGGTGGCACTGCTGAGCCATTTTATGACAAGCACTTCTGCAACTCTTAACATATCAAATTTTTCGCTGGACCTGACGCGTTGCACAAGTTTCTTGAGTTTCAGGGCATATTTAGGCTATCAGATAGGCACTTGTTAAGGCAGAAAAACAAAGACAAAATCCACAAGACTCAAACTGTCGATTGCTTGGGCCCAAACAAAGACTACAAAGGCCCACTATGCTCATGCTCCTGTGGATCACACCCCAGCATTGTTGCTTACCCCTACTGAGTCTATCTGTTAATAAAAGCTATGAACAGAAGATATTACACGGTTCATGAGTTAACATAAAGAAACACAAGAGGAACAGACACACAGAGACAGTGGATGAGGAAGACATTGTCATAAATCCAATAAACTTCTTTCTCACCTTCGGGGTGTTCTTGAACTGAGGGGGGTTGCCTCTTGCAACACCCTTTAATTTAGTCAACCCATTGAATAAATCGAATGGTTAAGAAAAAGCTGGGGAATTTGGAGATTTGGGAACAAGCTTGTGAGTTTCAAAGAAAAAACAATGAAGCTGTGATGAAATGGAAATTGCCCTCTCACAGGAGTCAGCAAAGGTGATTTATGTTTAACTGAGGTTCTGTATTTGTGTCATCTGGTCAGTGTTATTACAAGACACATTGTGCAGAAAATGTGGAAAGACATATTATACTCGGACTCTTGCTGTATGGCTGCCACTGGCTCCAGAATTTGTCCTCACCAATAACCACCAAACAACCTCTAGTACCCCCACCCAAAGCACACTAACCGCCTCGACCCATCTCAGACACCCTCAGGGGCCCCTGAAGGATGCTGGATGCCACTTTAACCACAGGTGTCTACTGACTTCTTCTAAATCACACCATCAATAGCTTTCTCTGCTCTACGCACACTGTAAAGTAAGACCACACACACACACACACACACACACACACACACACACAGTGAGCCCTCAGGCCATTCTATTGGTATGCAGACAGAGTATCTCGTTTTAAGCAGGGGTTTCACTCACTATCCTTGAGACCTGACCCAGCAGCAATGTGGTCCAGCTGAGTGTGTTTGTGTGTGTCTTTGTGAAGACTTCAGTGTGAGCTGCAGGTCAGCAGCACCCACACTGTTCATAAAGAGATCACTGGGTTGCACAAACACATGTAACAAGATGCAGACTTGATGCTGGTATACTAACCAAAACAGGCCATATTGTTATCTTGTCTTTTTACTGTCAAATTAGTCCAAATATCAGTAAAACCAGAACAGGCTGTTGGAGACCCAGATCAGGACCTGGTGGAAGCTGCTGGAATCTCAAACTGACTTTAGTTATAATCCATAACTGTATAATCTGTGAAATGAGTGTGTGTCAAAGGAGTCTTTCATGGCAATGAACCCAGTAAGAGAGAAACACCTGAATCTACAGTATCACTCCGCTTTGGAAGTTGCGCGTTCAGACGTCGTCAATAACTCCCCTGCTCAGATTCACCCCCCACCCTTGAGCAAAGCATTTTTCTTAGGGATGAAACTAATAGATTAATAGACATTGAGCATTGGACGACCATAACATTGGATGAATCACATGCCAACAAAAATTAAAATGGTGACGGTAAAAACGTGTCTCCACTTCTGTTTCCAGTGACCACTTGTGGTTGGATCTCAGTTTCCCTCTCCACGTGCAAATTCACAGGTAGATCATTTCCTTTTGGAATGACAAAGTTTTCAGTTTCAGCCGATGTCTTTGGCAGACAGGACTGTTGTCATGAGTGCGAGGTGGAAAGACAGGGCTGACTGAGTCGATGTACAGCTCTACGATGGATTAAGGCTATAGCCTCTATTAATGAAGGCACACTCATTCATGATTGTGTAGTAGTAGTAGTAGCCAGCAACTGTTCTCTCGAAAGTATGGCCTCTGTTCTCTACAACCAAAAAGCAAGACATATTTATTCATGTTTTTCTTTGTTCCAGGAAACCAGGATCTTTTTCTACAAACTCTTAAAGTCTACCTGCATTTTTACAGGAGGAACCAGAGTCTGTCTGAATTAGATTTTCCTGTGTGGGAATTTTGAAAATCCCCAGCTTGTGTACAGTTTCACTCACAGGATAAAGGCCCTGATCTCCCGACATAAGCAGACAGGGATGGTGGAGCTAACTCAGGATGAGCACAGGGATTCTGTTCATACTACATTGGATGTTTGCATACAGAAAATATTCTTGTATGTGAGGTCCCGGTGTTGTTTTAATAGAATAGGTTAATGTTCCAGAAACTATTCGGTCAAAAAACAGCTGGTGAGTCATAAATGAAAACCTTATCCTGTCTGTGGTGGCCTTACTTAGACCTTAAGTCTGTCCATCACTATTTCACTCTTTATGACTGCCATCAGTTTTGTCACGGCACTTCTGACTTTTGGGAATTTCAATTAAATTTGAATAAGATGGGACTTTTAAGAATCATATAGTTGGGTATCTATTTTAGTGCTGTCTGTGTTCAAATTCAATCTCAGGCTACAGGGTGACAACCAGGGCTTTATTAGATGTCTCAAATAGCTCGGTAGCCATGCTTGATTTAGTATTTGATTGATTTCAAATTCGTTGTAAATGATTTAAAATGTACTGTCAGTTAATTTTAATATGTATCTGAAGGGCTGGGTTTGGGGATCTGTTTTGTTTTTGCATGAGTTTTTCTTTCGCTTTGGAAAAAACGGCCCGATGAATGTAAGTAGACAGATACAGATACTATTATCTTGTTACAAGTGTGCTGTTCTGTGCAGCAATAATCTGGTGTGGCAAAGATGTCAAGACTGGATTTGCTTTTTTAAAAACTACTTTACTGCTATTTATTAGTGCTCTTTTATCACACCTCTGTTCTATCTGTAAACTGACTTTTAGTGTGTGAATCGGGATTTTAATCTGAGACACTTCTTTGTGTAAACTGTCCCTTTAGTAGTATAATCTTATCCGTACCTCTCCAATACCTAAAGACTGTACTGCGAAAGCAGGATTTGTTTTGACGTTATCAAGGTAACTTCAGGTTTAACTCTGGGTTTTCCAGTTATAAGACAGCGGTTCATTTCTGACCGGGGTAAATCATCATGGTGATCCCCTAACCTGCTCCAGGGCGGGTTAACTTCAGAAGATCTGATCAAAACCTGCCAACAGCCAAACTGCAGACCAAACAGACACCAAGAAAAAATAAATCCTACAGAAGCCTAATGGGAACAAAATGTCATGTCTACTGCTCATTGAATAAAAGACCAGTAGGGTCAGCAGACATTTGGATTATTCATATGATTCATGTTGCTGTTTGCATATTTTCCATGTGTCCACATTGGTTTAAAAAAGGAGCTTCAGATCATTTCTATCACACTGAATGATTTTGATATTTACTATTAAAACTTCATTTGAAATGAACATAGATTTCTTAAACTCACAGGATAGCTGAGAATAGTGAAGGTTTTACGGCTCAGACTAACACAAGAGGACTTTCTGATAATTGGAAGTAAAAGTTAAATCTCTTATATCTCTGATTAGAATAGTGATTCACACAATTTAAAATATTTCCTTTTTCATATGAACAAGCTTGTAGCTGGACCAGTGAACACAATTTAATAATACAGTTTATTAGGATGGTCAGTGTTAGGTTAAATCCAGCCAGATAAAGATAGATTGTTTTTCCTCGTACATATTGACCTTGCTTTGGACTACAGGACTCTTACATGGTCTATATGTAGAGGAGAGCCACATATATTGCAATATTTGCCATATTTGGAGGCTATTAAGCAATTCTATATTGCTAATTCTGGGAGTCTGCAATAAATGTTGCTATTTTCTGCTTCCCGCTGCTAGAACGCCTGTGCTTACGCATACAGGTGTTTCCATGTATTGTCTCCAGCTTTCCAGAAAATGGGAGGGGCCTTGCTGGCTTGTTGAATTGAAAATTATGCCTAAATCTTAGCTGTCGGCTGAACAACAGGTGTTTGTGCTAACTATACAGCAATGGCAAAAAGAATAAAAAAGCTCAGTTAAAATCTGCTAATCTGAAGATTTCTACAGAATCTCTGACATATTTTTCTTGTAATTGCCTTTTTACACACAACTATAAACCTAGATAGCGTGTTGTTATTTGTGTATGTGCGCAGACTGGCATGTTTTGCCATGGCAGCTAAAATCAACATACATGACAATGGTATAGAAACAGAAACCCAAACAGTCGGCTGTGCGGCAGCCAGGTATCTCTGCTGGCTTTGAGCCCATCTTTTTATAAGTACTTCACATTGCACACAAGCACCAACACAGGGCAGCAGTGACAAAGATGTACGCTTTAAGAACAGCATCAGTCAGCACTATGGGTCGTTTCACTGGCTTTTGTAAAAGCGCAGAAATGGGTTTATTCTGTGCCATGTAACAACCTCGCTGCACAGCCATTACACGAGCATTTAGAGTCCTCCTCCCGTGTGTTCGCTTTTGTTATGTATATGAGGGCTATTATGTATGAGAACTAAATGTACTGGACGGAGGGGAGCACAAGGAGGGGGTGGGTTTTTAATAGTGTTCTTGTGTGACACGAGGGGAGGGCTGTTCCCCTAGAGCATAGTCTTCAGGTCCATGCTGTCCCCCCTCCACCTCCTCCCTTGTTGCTCCATTATCTCACGCTCTCTCCACTTGATATTAAGACAACAGGGAGGATTATGTTGAGCGACAACAGGGAAAAAGCAAAAAGCAATTTAGCCTGATGAAGGGATGGGGGGGAGGGGCAATAGGGTAAAATGCTGGACTGAAGTACTTGACACAAGTCTCCACTTGTGTTTTTTTCCTCTCTGTTTTTCTGTACTATGAAAAGATTTGCTGCTGCAAAATTTCCCTGCACACTGGTGCTGAATGCTACACACACGTTTATAGAATTATTTCTCTCATATTAAGTACAAACTGGGGACTCCTCTATTGTTATCATATACATAGATCAAATGTATGAGATCTGTTTGGGTTCTCATTCAGCAAATTTGACCCCTAACCCTAGGAAATAAGTGGTATAGATAATGGATGGATGGATTCTGCAAACTGTAACTTGCATGATGAGTGTTTGGTGATTTGGCCCTGGGGTGCATTGAAAGGATCTACATATAAATCATGAGAGTTCCTGTGAATGAGCACAAGAATCTGATGTAAGAACAGTCAAGTAGGTCCATGCGAGCTGGATACCTCTGGTCAATGGTAACACATAACAAAGGTGCATGCACCTGAGGCAAGACAAGAAAAGATTTTCTGAGCAGCGGCAGCAGAAGGTGCCGCTGGCGTATTTGATTCCGTTAGGCTCACCTTGACAATCACATCATTAAAGCCGATCAATCACTCCACATGCAAACATAAAATCTGAATCTGAGTAAAACTCCCAATCTTACTGTGTACTCATTTCAAGTTACCACTGGGCAACTCCAAATGACCAAAAACATCTGAACCAACAGCACCGGTGTGTTAGAATGTCGATAGATAAATGGTTTCTTTGCCTCTGACATGATGTCTATACTAAGAATACTGAAACTAGCTAGCCAGCTTATGGCCCACAGTGGTAGTGTGGGACATAATATTTCATAGTTCATTCTCTCTCAGGCGCAACAACATGCATTCAGGATGTTCACAGAAAAAAAAGCTGCCAAATCAAGTCTGTTTGTTTCAACATGTACTCCAATACTTAGTTCACACAATGTTTGTGTAATGATGAGAAACTATTTTTACATCAGCCAACCTCCTCAATGAGGTTGTTCACATATCCATAGTGCTTTTTCTTGCAACAGAGAATTTTAACACTGTTTTACTTAAGTGCAACATCCAAATACCTCTTTATAGTGTAGTCCAGCTCAAGTGTCAAGGAAGATTGCAGGCGGGCAGGTTCTTGAGGATTGAGGGTGGGCATTTTATTTACGGTACTCTCCATTTTACGAAAAAAGACCATGGCCAAAAAAAAAAAAAAAAAAATTAAATCTTAAAAGCCACAACTCAAAACTTACTCTCAACACATCAAACGAATGGCACAATTTATTACATTTTTTATTATTATTATTATTATTTGGTGGTTTGGTTTGTTTTTTGGGTTTTTTGTTTGTTTGGTTTTTTTTTTTGTTGTTGTTTTTTTTTGCATCATTGCTTCACTCCTTTTTGTCTCCCAACAACCTCAGAATCCAACTGCTTACACAGGGGGCTCAAATCACACCACTGTTTCAGCCTGAACCACAATAAGGCAGCTCGACCCACGTAATAATCTTAATACACAGACATCAGCTATCTTTCCAAACCCTTTTACAAGTTAATTTTCTCTTCTAAATGGCTTTAAATTGGTATATAATCCTAACAAGAATTTTGGATGCATAAAACAAGCAAAATTAATCTTCACACATTAAATAACCCCCCCACCACCACCACCGCTTGGTTTGCCCCACTGATGTCAGCCATGACATCACCACTACTTTAAAAGCCAGTGTATGGTGGGCAGCCCCCTCCTCACAAAGTTTTGCATGTTGGATCAGAACACAGGAACACACAATGGTAAGTACGAACAAAGGAACGAACAATTCAACAAATGTGAAAACCTGCAACATAATAAAAGTAACAAACTTATGTTTACTTTAATCTACTCATGTGCTTCGATGTAAATTGTGACATAATGCTACCGCAAATAAACCCATGGTAGTAAGTGATGCAACACTACCCTAGCAATGGTAAATAAATGAACAAATGTAGGAAATATGACTTAATGTATAAGAAAAGCATACAGTGGACAAGTGGTGAGTGAAATCATCTCTGGAAGGCAAAATTGAACTTGCATGCAGGCCACATCCTGTACACACGTGTGGTGAAGGCCTGGCTCTAATGGAAATATAAGGGAGGCAAGGATTGGGAAAGAGCATGAAAAGAAATGTTTTTGTCAGGGAAGATTAAAAAAGACAGGCGGAGTGATAGGGAAAAGCTGACTCAATGAATTGAGAGAAAAGCAAAAAGTCAAGGTGACCCAAAACCGACTACAGATGTGGTCTGCTATATTTTGTTCTCAGCTGAATCAAAGCTATGATTTTAAAGTAATCCCCGGAAGCTTAATTCTCACTGACAGGAATTTATTGGAGTGCTCCAACAGATTCAGAGAGAAAAGCAATGTCATGTCTGTTTAACTGCTGTCAGCGTCCGCCGCCTGTTTTCCTTTAAATATTCAACTTTCCCTTCCTCAGATTTCAGTCTCCACCAATCACACTGGCATGTGCCATTTACTGCTTCTTATTTATTTAATACATTAGTGCTGAGTGGCGTGATGGGTGTGATAAAACGGGGAATCTGATAGGGGAAATTCGTTAAGGATTGGCCCTATAGTGAAATAAATGTATTTCCTTGAGGCGCAATGTTTTTAAGACTTAAAATAAAAGTGGCACCAAGCTGCTCCACTATCAAAATCCCATCTGGACTGTATTGTTTGCTTAAGTCACACGGGTAAAGATAGGCCTTCAAATAGAGAGAAAAATAAAATCTCGCCGTTGATAGCATCTTCTCACTAGCTTCCCTTAGGTTGATGAGCAACTTTTTTTCTTTTTTTTTCCTCCCCACACATTCCTTCAATCAAAACAAGCTGGACGGGTCAAGACAGCAAACAAACAGCCTGACTAATAAACTGACAGGAAGAACAGAGGACACGCTGGCAGAGAACCATCAAGTTTGATTATCAGGCTCTTAGCCCTGATGCCCTTTACTTCTTCAAAGCCATTTGTCTGTGGTGTTTTCTTAATGAAAAGCCAGCAGCTGGGTCCATTGCGGATTTATCTTTAGGAGAAGAGTCCTGGCCAGCCAACAGCGACACTGATCAATAGCCTGGAGAGAAGACAAGCGTAGCCGCGGACTCTCAGGGCTTAATGGGCGGGAGTGGAAGTAGAAAGAACAGAGGTGTGCTTTAAAAGGCTGGGCCAGTAATCTTGGCAGAGAGAAAAACCTCAGCAAGAGTGGGTACAGGCAGAGAGAATTATGTTTAAATGAGACTAAATGGTCACTAAAGGTTGCTGATTGTAGCTCAGAGGGTTTGACCGAGGAGGAACATGCTGTTTTTGCCCGAAATGCACTGCCTATTGACTTTTGGCTTTCCGAATGTGGGTCCAGGCGTCAGTGGAAAGCTAAATATATGTTTAATGGTTGTACTCAAGAAAAGCTGCTTTCAACCTTGTAATCTCAGAATTTCAATTAGAGCACACACACACACGAAACCACAATACACACCTGTAACAGATTTGATGTTCTGCGTATGAAGAAGCAAACTGGTCTGCTCCCTCTTCAGCTTTTACATTTTATGAAAATGACATTTTTGCATTGCTTCTGTGTTCTGTATTTTTCTTAGTGCTAAAAAAAAAAAATACCGTCAAAATACAAGAAATCACAATATGTTTGTCCAACACTGTCTGACACTCTCTGTGTCTGGTTCTTAGCTCTGAGTCCACTGGTTCCTCCTGAAGGTGTTTACTCTAAAACAACTCATTTAATTTTTAAAAGAGGCTCTGTATTTTCATAAAAGAGCTACCCATTGTGGTTTTTGGCAAACTGGTCAAGAGATGATGTATTTGCTGGGGACTATTTCCACTGGTGGATTAATTGACATTTGAGGATAGAGCTGATCGTTTCAAACACAGATGGTCTTTGTCATTGGCTTTAGATTCGATTATTTTCTGCTTACTGTACACAACATTATAAAGACTGTCAACATGTTACGCTTCTCTTTCCTGTCTTGTCATCCAAAGCCTCAGTTGTCATCACTGACAGCCACGGATCAGGTTTGAGCCCACAACATCCAGACCTTTCCAAAGGCACATTCAAACTGTCAAGAGTGATGGTTATCATGATGCACCTTTCAATTAGCATTTTCCACTATTATCATTCAAAACAAACCTAAAGAAGACCACTTTGACCATCCACCCAGCCAAGTGATAAATGTAGAAAAATCTGGCAATAAACTGATATTGCAAGGTATACATATTCGACAGTTCCTGCAGTGCTTTCAACCCACTACGCTTGTTTGTCTTCTCTTATATAAAATTAAGAACAAAATCTCTTTCTTATCTTTTTATTCAACTTATCAGTGCATCAGTTTTGGACTAACTATAAATCCTTCCTTCAGAGCTAAACGTGCCTTTTCCTCATTTTGTGCTTTTGCTCATGTTGCAGGCAGCAACCCCTCCTCTCCCCAGAAGACTCTGGACTCTTGCTGGGAAGCTTAGACGACTCCCTGCAGAGGGCCCAGCCATGGCTCTGAAGCCTCATATCCTGTTTGATGTGTGGTGAGGACCTTACCATCTCAGTTAATATTATTATTATTATTATTATTATTATTCATTTATCCATTTTTTCCATTCATCTTCTACCGCTTATCTGTTTCCAGGTAACGGGGGTTGCTATAGACAATCCCAGCTCACACTGGGCAAGGGTGGGGTACACCCTGGACAGGTCACCAGTCCATTGCAGGGCCAACATACAGAGATAGACAGAGACAAACAACCACTCACACTCACACTCAGACCTACAGACAATTTAGAGTCACCAATTAACCCAAGTACCTTCTTATTGCACTAACCACTATGCCGGTGTGCTTCCCTATTATTAGTGTTATTATTATTAGTAGTAGTAGTAATAGTAGTAGTAGCAGTAGAAGTATCCAGTTATTATTATCAGTAACTTAGAAGTAGCAGCAGTAGCTTTTATCCAGTTTTGGTTTTTCAGTTTTTCAGTTCATCCTGCTGTGTATTAACTCCTTTTTTGTGTGTTTAACAGATCAACGGGCTCATTCCATGTGGGTTCCCTCATTGGAACAAGTATATATTTTTTTTTTTTTCCTACAATGGGCTCTGCAGTTTTAACTCACTTCCTTCAATGACACTACCAATGCGGATGATAAGACTGGGAATAATGCTGGCTGCTCGATTAGTGCAGGTTCCCAAAGGGCACACAGGGACTTTTCAGCCAAAAAAAAATCATAAGCTGGCCATGAAAATGAAACCTTACTAAAAGTAGTTTAAAGGGCATTAAGCATTTTCAGAGAAAGCTTTGCACTTAATCATCCGGGAGATTTTAGTGGTAGAAATAAAATTTCCTTCTTGAACAATTTAATTAATTGCAGTTTTCTCAGCATATCAAAAACCACGGTTCCTTTGTTTACATGCTTTTTAAAATATATTTCAGATGAAATTGGTGGCTTGCTGAATAAATAGTCTTTTTCTCAAATGCTGGGAATAATTTACACTGCCACAAACAAGACACTGTAACCTTCTTATAAAAAGTAAGTTTTACCTCACTAGTACAGGGAGATTTGTTTAAAATGCCTCATTTAAAATATCTTGTATTCGCCTGTGTATCTACATGTCAGTCATAGAACAGTTTGAATGAGAGACTTCAAGTAAATGTTCAAGCCAAAGCAGGGAGAAGCCCTGGAGGATTCTTGGCTTCCATTAAGAGGGAGTTTGGCACCTGACACCAACAAAACATCCCTCCGACTGGCCACAGCTTTTCTCCAGCCATCAAGGAAATATTTGAAGATGAGATTCAATCCTTTCTCCTGTAGCTCTGTGCCTCAGAAAGACTTGAAGCCGGTAAGGAGGATTAAGAGAAGTCTGAGTCCTTTGCCTGCATCACTGGAGGGTTGGGGATGGAAAAAATGGCCTCATACATTGGATGGTGGAAGGAGAACAAATATGTTACACTTCATTCCAGTATACTGGCAGCACTTTATTCACTCAGTTCAAATGGGGGTTAAAGAGTGACGGCGAAGAACATGTTCGAGATGTCAGTGATCCTTTCTGTTAATGTTGCTGTGTGTCTCTGAGAGCCCCATTAAAACATGTGAGCATGCAGACTAAAACCTACAGTCTCTCTAATGACAGTGAAGGGACTCCAGGGGCATTGCTCTTAAAATAGCTTCATTTTATAGCAGCACTAACAGTCTTCCAACCAAGTATGGAACCATTTCTCCTGGAAAAAAAAATATGAGCAGCGCCACAAATTTGACAGTGACATCGCAAATCATTGTGTTAATGGAGGGCTTCAAATTTCTAAAGGTGAGATAAATCCATATTATAAAGATTAAAGATACGATAGTAAATCTGCCCTTATAATGCCCTAAAACTTCTGCCCTGATGCCAGACAATTCGATTAAACGACAGACATTTTGGCAGCGGAGGTGTAATTAATAATATTAACAATGACAATGATCCATTTACGGTGAGCTAGTGCATATGCAGTCATACAGAGATCCATAAAAAGAGCTTTTAAAAAAGAGAGACGGAAGAAAACCAAAAACAACATGTAGGACTTAACTTAATATACTTTATATTAAACTTCATATCCTTATTAATGTATGTCATCAGTTTATGTGGCTATAACAATTTCACACAGATGCCATGAATAATTTTGCATGTGAAGCTGAAAAGGATCTTCTCTGAGTTGGTGAAGAGGAGGCGGCACGGCATAACAGTCTTTAGCACCGTTGCCCCACAGCAAAAAGTTTGTGGGTTTGATTCCCAGAGCTTGGATTGGCTTCAGCAACCCCTGGGACCCTGATGGATAAGCATTTGAAGATGAACGAATGAAAGATGTCGAAGGGAAAAGATCACTTAAACAGATACGGTGAGGGAAAGTAGCTCTGCGTGTCTTGACCGGTGTCCACGCTTGGCTCAGGTCCTCAGTCCTGGCAGTTGCAGTATGTTTATCCAGATTCAAAGTGCTGGATAAACAGTGCCATTTCTCCCACTAGTCTTCTCCAATGTTTGTATTGGTACAGAGACTATATGATGGGCTGTGGCATGTTTGAACTTTTTTTTTCCACTTTCATTTATGCTGTTGTGCTGTGCTGGCCGGTGTTCACAGGAATATTGGCAGAGCCTGAACAAACACTGCCTGTACTGGTGAAAGGCTGCGGGATAGAAGAAAGCTGACTGGGATAGAGAAAAACAAGTGCTGAACTATTATCATGTAGAATATATTTTGTAGTCAAAATTATGTGTAGCATTTTAGGACCAATCAGCTAACTTGTATGCCAGACAGCCTGATGTCTGTGTGTTTTCCTGATTGCTAAGCTGTAGCAGATTGTGTGATGGCTCGGGCTGCATGCCAGGTGGCATGTTGTGGTATTGTTAGCATGTTAAGCATTGTGTTATGTTCTGCGTGTATCGTGCAAATGAGAAGTGCATATATATAGTAAAAATTTATTTCTATACCGTACTGCTTTATTTAGTGAGACAGGTAAAGAACCACAATTGATTGGCTGGATATGTTTTGCTACACCTACATCATAGCCTGCAATCATTTTTCAAATGCTGGAGATGGTTTGATTTACACGTCCAGATGATTTGATGATTCAGAGTAATGGTTTGACAGTAGCGATGTTTTAATGCCTTTGACTCTTATTTGGAAATTCAGCAGAAACAATACAATGTTGAAGGAAATTCTCTGCACTGTAGATCATCATGTCCGATTCACTCAGCACAGTTCAGTATGGGCACCCACTGTATACTGTAAAAACCTAACACTAATTTTTTGTGTTAGACCAAAAATGACAGACCAAGGTCGTTTTGTTTGTGGATATAGTGTGTAACATAATTCCTTAATCTTCCCTTCTTAAAGTTTACCACAAGTGTTCATTACAGTGACTGCACACTTAACCGACAAAGTGAAGGGTATCATTAAAAAAAAGGCTTTATCGGGAACACTCACATGATCAGGCTCATAAAAAATAGAAAGGGCACTTTTCCAAAAAACCTAACGAATTTCTTGATCTTTAACTCTTTCTACTCATGTGGCAAAAAGATAAACACACTCTCTTTTCCACACACTGTCACTGTTGTGTCAGCTGATGGGAGAGGAGCAACACAGTCTCACATTTCCAATCGTAATCAGGTTTTAATTGGGGGTTATTTGCATTAACATCATCTATCTCACCTGAATGTAACCTCACGGTACTTGAGCAGAGCGGGAAACGAGTTGGCTGTAGAATTGTTTAAGTGTTAAAGGCTGTGTGTTAATTGCTTTTTGGTTTCAGCTGCAGGAGTCTGTGTTTGCCCTGTGGGTGTATATTGGAGATTAGCCCTCTCAGAGAGCTGCAGGTATGCAAAGCTGTGCTGTGAGGGGAAATTATAACATTTCAAATCCACTCTTCATAATGGCAAAAAAAAAAAAAAATCAGGAAAATATGACTGACTGGAATTATTCTTTAAGGCGTCAAACTTCTTAGGTATCCGCAGAAACCCCAGAGACGGTTTAAAGGGTAAAATTGAGAAAGAAAGAGAGATGGAATGAGATTAATAGTAAAACATAAAAAAAAAAAAAAAAAACATTTGTACCCTGACAGGCAGCCACATTAAAGTTTAGTTTGTGTGCCTCATTGCTGTAGCAATTAAAAAAAGAAGACTTCTGTCTATTTAGAGGAAATGGAACAGACGGATTGATCGGTGAACCCCTGAGCCACAAATCCGAGCTCCCCAAATGCCAAGAACAAACAATACTTTTCCTACACACACACACAGAGTTAGTCACAAACAGAGTCCAAATAGAGCTGGGACACAATGACCACTCTTTGAAAGTTTCATGATTGCATGTGTGGCGAGTGGATGGTTTAATAAGAGAGACCAATACAACTGACTGCCAAAAATTTTGATCAAACTCTCACATTTGTATGATCCTATTTCTGAGTTGTGTGTTCTTTTTTGCAGTAATCTTTTTGGGGATCACGTATTTAACACTGCTTCACTAAAAACTCCATTTAGTAGCTTTTCTTGAGCTTTCAGTCATATCACACATTCAGCTTGCCCAGTTTTATCTGTATTTTTTGTTTGATAATCATCTTGCAACTCTTCAGGGGATCACTTCTACTTAGTTGCTGTAGTTCCCTTCCCACTTCCCCGGCATCCAGAAAGTCTGTCACTTTTTTATATTTCGCTACCGTAAGCTAAATACCTTTTTTTCCTGAAGTAGTGAATCTACACTAAACATCCCATAACAAAGAAGGACATATAAGAAATATAGCCAATTTCTTTTGATCATCTTTGAAATGTTGATTGAAGTCAACCTTTGCTGAATTCAACTGATTGGACATGATTTGGATGGACTCACTTGTCAATACATGGTCTCACAGCTGAGAATGCATGTCTGAACAAAAACCACAAGGTTGGAGTGAATGCCAGCAGAGCCCAGAGACCGGATTGCTGATCTAGGGAAGGCCTCAGAAACATTTCTGCAGCATGGAAGTTCCCAACAGCACAATATTCTTCATAATTCTCACATATTACACATTTGGAAGATGCAGAGAACTGCTTTGGCCAGCCAAAGTGAGAAAAATGTTGATACAGATCTTCATTAGGAAGCCGATCAGAAGACTGACTGCTGAGTTTCAGCTATAGGGAAAACTTTCAAAGGGGCAAGCATACAACACTCCAACAAACTGGGACGAAGCATTTCCTCGTCGGAGAAGCGGGTTTCTCGGGTCCGATGAAAGTAAGATTGAAGCGTTCAGCTTCAATTCCAAGCATCATGTCTGAAGGAAACCAGGTATCATCATTACCTTCCCAGTACCACCCCACATCAGAACATGGTTGTGGGGATGCTTTCCAGCAAGGACAGGATGGCTGGTCAGGGTTGAAGAAATTAATTTGTGATTATTGATTATGTGATTGATGCAGCAAAGTACAGAGATATTGTCCAGAGCATTTAGGACCTCAGTATGGGCCAACCTTCTCACAGGTCAATCACCCGAAGCATACCAAGACAATGCAGGACTGGCTTGAGGACAAGTCTGCGAATGTCCTTGAGAATAATGATTTGAACCCTATTAAAAATCACTGCAGAGAGCTGAAAATGGTTGGTCTCCATCCAGCCTGACAGGGCCTAACAGGATCTTTAGAGACGAATAGCAGAAAATCCTTAAATCCAGGTGTGCAAAGCTTGTTGCATCATACCCAAGAGAACTGTAACCTCTGGCAAAAAAGCATCAGCTATTAACCGAGAAGAGGCTCTTAATACATACATGTTTCATCTTATGTGCAAGCATTTAAAAAAAAAATCTGCTTTTAGATTTTTTTTCATGAAGCAAGGATTGTTGATTTATGACGGAAAATATTACATTTTTAGTCCACTGACCAAATACACAGAACGGCACTGACATGTCAAGTAAGAGCAGCCTGTCCCTGTCTGTCCTCTGCCTGCCACATTTACAGTAACTTTGTTAACTGTGGCCGGTTTAAACCCTGCTTTTTTCACTAAAGTCCCACAATTGGGCCCTCAATAATTGATACAATACATGTCACATACATAATATAAGACGAGCGAAGCATTTCAAGGGGTTACATATTTAATAAAAAGCGCACAGCAGCAGATGTTGAATCTTTGATGTCTGAGATCTCATTGTGCTGAAAAAAGTACAACACCATGTCCTTGTAACAGCATTATTACTCACATTTATGCTCTTACGTACCCTTTTTTTCTTTTCTTTTCTTTTTTTCGCCGTAACAACTCAATGTACCCACAGGGAAATTAAGTTTTACCCAATGATCCAATACGCACACGCAAACAAAGATCTTAGATTCATATACTGCATGAGCGTGAGAAGACAAATGTAGTAACACACATTATCACACACTGATGCAAGAAAACGTGCGCTGAGTACACTGTCCGTCTCTTTTTGTGCAGACAGCACAAAAAAAACAGCCATACACACACACACAGGAACGCAAATGTTCCAGTGTTATTTAAAGAAGTCCAATTAAACGTAATGCTCAACATAATCTCTCTTTCCACTTTCATTAACTTGCTTTTCTATAGAAAGACAGGCGAGACGAGCGCTGACAGGGCCCTCCCACGCCTGTGATGGCCTGGCCAGTCGCTGCTGCTGCTCCTGCACAGTGCAACAGCAGCCTCTAGTGTCTGCATGCAGTTCCCCTGGTTGCACAGCTTTTAATTGGGCTGGAATCAGCTTTGGGTCAAACGTGGCAAAGAATGCTAATTTCACTTGGATGGATTTCGGGGGGGGGGGGGTGGTGGTTCAGAAGCCAGGGAGGAGAAAGGCTCCACAGCTGTCAGTGTTGTGCACAGGATAGCAATGCGCTGCATTTCAAGGCTTAAGGGTATTTTTGCAAACAGTTTGGCAGTACAGCATAGTGTGGGTTGATGTTCGTCAAGAGAAGCCATTAAAGAGTCAGAGCTGATGGTGCTTTGTCCACATGTGGGATATTTATTTGTAAAATTTGAAATGTAAGAGGTACAGGGTGACCCATACCCACTTCAAGAGGAATTACATCTAGTCTTCAATTTATGTTATGCGTTTTTTTTCCCCATTGTAATTTTAACTTGGGCTTTTATTACCGGGCTCTAAATTATCATTGTAATTGGGTGATAACATTGTCTTATAATTTCATATTTTACATTGAGCAAGGGGCAGCATGGCGGAATAGTGCTTAGCGTTGTTGCCCCAAAACTTTCTTGTTTTGGGGCAAAGGGCTCAGTTCCCGGGCCTGGGGCCTTTCTGTGTGGAGTTTGCATGTTCTCCCCGTGCCTGCGTGGGGTTCCTCCGGGTACTCTGGTTTCCTCCCACCGTCCAAAGACATCATGTTTGGGTTCATTGGTGACTCTAAATTGTCTGTAGGTATGAGTATGAGTGTGAGTGGTTGTTGGTCTCTGTCTGTCTCTGTGTGTTGGCCCTGTGATGGACTGGTGACCTGTCCAGGGTGTACCCTGCCCCACCCAGTGTGAGCTGGGATTGGCTCCAGCACCCTCTGTGACCCGGAAACGGATAAGCAGTAGAAGATGAATGAACGAATGCATGAGTGAAGATTGAGCAAGTACTGAACTACACAACTTGTCACCTCAAACACTTGTGAGATTGCACATAAAGGTAGGCATCAGTGTTTATTATTAATTACCGCATAACCCAAGAATAAAAGTACCTCTATTGGCAATGGCAGCCTTCTGTGCTACCACAGCACACCGGACACCTGTCTCTCTCCTTCGGCCTGAAACAAAGACTTACCTCGAGTATAGAGGTTTTAGGAGGAGGATGATATTTTGGGATATGTTCTGCTTTTGTAGGTGGAAGCTTCTTTTTTAACCACAAACTGTCCAGGTGGTCACAGTAGGAGAGAGGAGCCTGGTCAAGGCAGCAAATCATTTTGAGTCTAGGGACCCTGGTCTGAAATTTTTTCTGCCATTCTTAATTATCACTTGAGGCTTTTTGGACAGATGGGGGACCAATTGAAAGGGAAACCCTGAAAGTTATGGACAGAGAGTTTGAAAATGATATGAATCAGATGCTATGGCCTTCACAGTCACCTATGGGAACTTTTGGACCACCACCACAACCATCATCATCAAAAGAGAGCCAATTAATAAAAATTATGGTTTCAACAAAAAAGGAGCTGTACTTGTGCTCTCATGTGACCAGAGTGAGGGATTTCTCTGTATGTGTCTGTGCACCCACATCCTTCTAATCCCGCAGATATGGAGACTCAGTACAAGGTGGCTGATGGCCCTGTAATGACCCAGCTTCATTTTGCAACCAGGCTTTCATGTGTCTATCAAAGCTATTCATCAAAAATAAATAATTCCTTCTCAGAGATACACCCAAAATGCAAGGTAGCCCTCATTGAAATGTGGAGCATGGAAGAACGCAATAAGCCCAGCGACACAGCCTGGCAGGAAAATAATATTAATGAAGACCTGAGAGAGTCGTATGTGAGCGTGGTGCAGACCGCGTCAGTCTTCTCTGATTGACCCCACTGGAAGTTGGCTGAGGACTGATTCAGTCCTATAAAGCAAAAGCAACAACAGCAACAGCACAGGACTGGGGAGGGGAGGAGAGAGGAGGGGCAGGGTGTACAGCCTGAACATAATTCTGTTCACCTGACTCTTGGCCTGCATGGTGCTGACGTTTCATATGTTCATCCGAGTCATTTGTTAGAGTCATGTAAATCACCCATTTAAAGGAAAAGGGAGACAATGAAACATAGGTGCTACACATTGGGACGGGGCAGACTATCACAGTGGTGGGAAACACAATAGGCCAAGAAGTGAAGCCGAAACGGGAAAGAGAGATTTCAAAGTAAATAAGGAAATGCATAAAGTATTTCAACATAGAATGAGGACAAGCCTCTCCGTCTGATTAATAAAACACTGAGTCCCTCCCCCAGGGAGGTTGTGTTTTCACCTGGGTCTTTTCATTTGTTTGTTTGCGGAATTACACAAAAAGAGTTGAATCACTTTTCACAAAACTTGTTAGAGATGGTGGATGGCCATGGTGGAAAAGCCTCAGGAAGAAGCCATTACATTTTGATCCAACCTGAAATGAAAGTAATTTAAATTGGCGCGAAAACTGATTAATTCTCCTCTGTCCCAGACTTTCATTGAATAATTTGCTGATTGTCAAGTAAATCTTTGGAAACCTTTAGAATTTAGATCATTTGAGCATGGAAATGCCCACATTTTTTAAATCACATGTTTCAAATGATTCAAAAATATTGGAGGTGATCTTGATGAAGCACTAATCTCTGACAAGTGCAGCCAGCCTCTTTGATTTAACGGCAAGGCTGTGCGTTTTTGGTCACAAAACAACTATTCTGCCTCAATCGCAGCAGCGTTTTGTGTTTCTCTGCCTTTATTCTTGAGCGTGTGGCACAGCATGCTAATGAGCTAATGCAGTCCCACTGTTCCTGCAATTAGGAGTGTGTATAGAGGCTAATATGAGGAAGTGGTAGCTAACATTAAGCGCTAATAGAAACAGGTGTCTGCTGGCGTACAAGGCTGGGAGGGATGATAAGATGCCCAAGATGTTAGTAGTTTGACAAAAAAAAAACCCCAACATGTCATAAATCTAAGGTCTATCCCAGAATGCTTTGCAGATTTAAGTACCTCTTCGCTTTAGGAAACACATGAAACGGAGGGCATTGTATCTGTACATCTTCCTCTTTTCTTCTTTAATCCATCGTCTTTTGGCAACATATTCCTGATGCCCCCCGCCCCTCACTTACTCTCTCACCCACCCACCCCCACATTCTCATATTTGCTGGCGTATCATGCCAGTCTATCACAGCAAATGGCTGTTTTTATTTCAATTTCACAAAATTGGATTTTAATGAATTCTGCAATGAATAACCAAGCAAGAAATTATTTTCCAATATCCTCCCATGATATTCCACCATCCCTCTGTATTAGTGGAATTAATACTTGGAGCGTGCTGCAGATGCTGCATCAGGTGATGCAGGATTTAATTAGGAATTCAAAGTTTTCAGCAAATCAGGTATTGGGGTACAATCATGTTTTCGTTTTTCTTTTTTAATCTAGGAAAAAAAAAAAAAATCCCTCAAGCAGCCAGAAGGAATACTACATCAATGGAATTTGATTAACATATGAGGCAAGTGCCATTGCCATTTCCTCTCCTGTCTTGAAGCCTTTTGAAAGACACGTGTTACAGTATGTTTGCCTATGATGGTATGGGAACCCCTAAGTTTTGCAGCATGTAAAGTTAAACTGATAAGGAACTGCTATTGTTGCCGGCCCTTTTAAGACCCTTTTCCAAAGATATTGCCCTCCGATTGTGCAGGTGTTGGGTGTGACAAGGTAAAGGCAAATTCTCCTTATAAAGAAAGCAACCGAAGTGCGTGATGCACAGAGCTATGTACCTGCGTGCCTTGTTCACTGTTTGCAGAGGAAAATGCGCTCCGGGTGTTTGTGCACATGTAAATGTGTAATTACATGCGTGCATATGTGTTTCCTGACACTGATGAAAAAGTATTTTTATGTAGTAACGGTGATTATTCTAAATGCATTTTGAAGGAAGTGTAATTACTGCCTGTTCACTATTGCCATGTTCACTCATTTTGTTATTTCCAGTCCATAAATTTGGTGGTGCACAAAACTCAAGGAAGGAAGGGAGGAAATCAGGGAGCATGGCTTAAAAAAAAAAACAAAAAAAAACACCACAATTGTATGGAAAGACAAAAGAGATTTTTGAGGAATACTGACAAATTGTCTTCAGTCTTCAAAGAATCTTCCTAACTTTTATTTGACTGGCTGACAAAATTAACCATTAAGTTATTGACGTGGCTAAAGCAACACAGATCATTTAATGTTGAAGTATTTCTTTAAACCCACATCACCATCTGCCTACATAAACCAGACCAAGCCAACACCACAATTACTGTATAGATGACGAGAGATTGCAAAATTTTGGGAAAAAAAACAAAAAAAAAAAAAAACAACTAAATTCTTGTATGGTAAATCACCAAGTCACCATGTTTTCTACACCAAGTAGTTTTTGTGACTTATTTAACCATACATATACTATTATTGTAAGTATGGTAACAAAGCTAGAAGTGTGGCTCTTGTTCCAGTCCATTTGTTAATTATTGTAACCATGACGGCCGAGGTCCTGTCCACCTGCTGCCACATGAGAGCTGTTTTAGGAGACAGGGGTTATATCAGAGGGTTCAGGAAAACATCTTGGTTTAGCTTGTCAAATCTTTTGTCTGTCAGCATTGCTCCAAACCTGTTTAATGAAGCTGGTCAGTAACACATATCCTTAATATGATAATGACACATAAACATAGTCTAGGATTTTCTTTCCAAATGTAATTCCTGTTGCAGTATATGTTCTGGTAGACTGGACTGCACTGCAGGAAAAGTCTCTGATTCACTTCACTGAGATGCTTGATATCAACCATGTCTATCAGTGCCTTAAGGCACTGAGACTAATGCAGCATAAAGAGTGAAAGCATCTCACCTGGCTCTGCCAAAAGTTCAAAAATATACCAACTAAATTATCAATTACTCAGAGAATGAGAAATCAAATATATATTACCTAAGTCCCTCAACAAAAATACAGTTCCAGAGTGAGTTACTGTAAAAACTATGTCTTGATGAACAGCAATTTCTGTACAGCATCTTTACTGGTTACCTGGCAACCTGACTGTAACAGCATGATTCTGGAGAGTCACTGCCCCCCACTGTTGAGTATCTCAGTCAGCCCTTATGATGGAGCTCATCCAGGCAGCTCATTTGCTGCCTGGATGTTCACTTTAATGTCACACTGGGTCCTTAAAGATGGTGAACAATGGTCGTTCGAAGCTTAAGCCCAAACACGGACAGGCTACATCTACCGGACCTGTCATTTCAGACCTACTGCTCAAAAGATTGTGAGTAGAATGAATCGCATCACAAGTGGGAAGAATTGAGATCTTCCTGAACTGGGAATCAACTTGTTAGCCAAAAAGGGGCTTGAAGAACACAGATTTGGTAGCATTTTTAACTTTGGATGAAGAATTTATTTCCCTCTGCTTCCAGTCTTTTTGTTAACTCTGCTTTATATATATATTCAAATGCACTTACATGAAAGTAGTATTAATCTTTTCATTTAATTCTTGGAAGGAAAGTGAATAAGCATATTTACCAAAATGTCAGACTATTCCTTTAATCTATAAATGTGGTTTTGTTTGTTTTGTTTTTTTTAATGGGCTTTTCTAAATCATAGTAAAGAACAAATACCCATTTAAACCATAATGATGATTTAATTAATGATATTTGAAATGTGGAGCTTTCAGTCTGAAATATGTGACAGAGCAATTGCATTTTATCATTATAAAAGAGGGTTAGAAAAGCCAGAAAAACACAGGGCTGTTGTCATGCTGCAATCCAATTAAAGTACAATAGGACAACCTTGTATGTGACTCAAAAGAAAATCATTTCTGGAGGCCGTCTTTTCAATCCTAGATTGCCCGCCTCAGGATTTCCCAAAGTCTTTATTATTTTAATATTCCCCAAGATGGCTCTAAACTTTAGAGATTATAGACTTTCAAGTTTGTGAACAAAGAATGGAGGAATATTTACATGAGGAACGGCACTTACTCGTATTCTTCCACAGAAAAAGAATCTCTCCATCTTGTAATTGATGTTTAGTGGAATAATTAAAGCGTTGTATGGTGTTCCTGCTATTCTGTCCATCCTCAGCGTTAGTGATACAGCCATGCTGTTAAGACGGCACAGAAAAAAAAAAAAACTATAGAAGCAGAGAACATTGTTGTGGATAAACTTGGCAGCTTTACAATTGATTTGGCTAAAGCTTTACACTGGATGCCCTTCCTGAAGCAAACCTCCCCATTTATCTGGGCTTGGGTCCGGCACAAGAATGCCACTGGTTTGTGGGCGCCTTGTAGCTGGGTTAGCACAAGTAGAGGACACCCTAATGAATAATGGATTTCTACAACACACATTTTGCACACTCTTGGACTTAAAGACTTGTTGACATAATCCAGAGGAGTGAAATTTGATTTAGAGGTCGGTCTCACTCTCTGAGTCTATAAAATCTATAACTTAAACTTCAGATTTAACATCAGAAGATGCATCAGTTTGCCCTGTGTCATAAGGAGACATGGTCACATAAAGCAAAGCAGTGAATCATGGGCACACCAACGAAACGAAATGGCATATCTGTATATTAAAAGTTACTGACCCCAAAACCGAGCGTTGGGGGACCCCACAAGTTATATGAAAGTGTTCTGTATAGAAACTAAGTACTATACAGAACTATCTGTCAGTGAGTGCAGAGCAGTCCAATAATCCCTGGGTCCATGTGTTGCAGAGTGACTTCTGGTTTTTTAGGACTTGCTGAGACACTGAATGAAAATATTTTTAAAAGTGAACTGACCACAACAGAGACAGTTTACTCTGTCTGGTGGCAGGGCATGTGTACTGGGTGTGGCCTATCTCATGACACTGATAGCAGCATGTGTCTTGTTGAGTAGCAGAGAAAAGACTTCCTATTGGTATTTGTGTTACTAGGAGAGAATTGTGTAGCACTAGGATGAGGTCTAACCTGACCATCCCTTTCACCCCCATTGGACTTACTGCGCCTGGTGAAGTTATCTCGGCCAAAGGTAGTTCTCCTGGAGAAGGTTCTGGCTGACAGGAAGATCTCAGCAAGTCGAGCGGCCTCTGCAGATGCTGGGTCACATTCCCGGATCCAGACCTCAAGCTCATGGCCCACCATCCTCAGAAACTGCTCCAGGATCAACAGTTCTGAAATTCCCTTTACTGTGGAGCTTTCTGCTTTGACCCATTTATTAAACATGTCTTTCAGACAGACGTGAAGCTCACGTGGGGTTTCACCTTGGTTGATGTCAAGGGAACGAAACCTTCTTCTGTAGGTGTCGGCTGTGATCTCATATTTAGCCAAAATGACTTCTTTGACTTTTTCATAGTCCTCTTGTCAGAAATGTCCATGAGAACATAGGCACTACGTGCCTTACCTGTGAGCAACAGGATCAGCTGAATAGGCCACTCTTCTTTTTGCCAACGACAGACTGTGGCCATTCAAACCTTAAATAATGTTCAATGTCATCACCAGGAGAGAGTAGAATCAGTTTGGGCTCATGGTGGATGTTTGACGTCCTGACTGATGGTGGCGGCTCATTCTACTGGCTGGCTTGGCTGTCCATCCCCCCCTCGAGCTCCACCATCAGCATCAGTGACATTATTATTTCCTTGGTTGTTCTCAATTTAAACCTCTTAAGTCTTTCACCTGTGCTTGAATCTGCAGAAACTGGTGCCACATGCTCCTCGATCTTTGATCGTAGCGTGCGGACTCTTCTTCCATCAGCTGGTCTGTAGATGCTTGGGAGCGAACCAGGGTCTATGCCAGGCTTGTCAATGGGCTGCCCCTTGCTGATCCGCTGTAGAGCCTGTTTCACCATCATCTGGCTCTTCATGTCACTCCATTTTCTTTCCTCTGGTGATTATTTCTCCTCAATGTGTCGTCACACCTTATCTCCTGACACAACTTGTTAACTTCTCCGAGCAGCTGAAGAGACCCAGACATAGCCCATTTCCTCCTCCACCAAATGAGCCCTTTATATAGACCGGTGGCACCCTAACACCTGGCACATACCATTTCATCACACACCTGCCTAATAAATATATACAAACCACACTACAAATATAATATACATCATATACAATATAAATACAACAAATGTATACGTCTGCAAAACACCCGAATGAATAACCATAAATAATTCACAAATATACACATTTAAAATAAACAATAAACTCCCCTCTACCCACTTCCCACTTGGTGCCTCCCTCTCTAATATGCGGAACTAATAAATAGTAGCCGGACGCCGGAGGAATTCTTTTGTCCGGACACCCTGTGAGGAAGAGAAGCGGCAGAGGTAAGTTTGTTTGTTTGTTTGGTTTTTTTTGCTGACATAACCAACCAAGACAATACTTTACGCCCCCGTACCGCAGCACCAACTGGTCACTCGCTGTGCCTTTCTGTGTTCACAGGTGAACGTAACGCAAGCAATAATCAATAACTCAATAAATCAATAAACAATTTAAAATCAGCTGCCTGTGTGTGCGCGTGCGTGCACGCGCTCGTTTCCCATACTTCATATACAGATTTATATATGCCTGAATGCGTCTACAATTGACAGTCATTCAGTAAATTATATTATTACTTCATTTAATATTCCTAACCATACCAGGTGGTTACAGTAAGATAGGAGAGGAAGTGGGAAAACTTGTTATTTCCTTGACAGCTCAGTGTCAACCAACTCCAAACTGTCCACTGTGTCCTCCCATACTAGATGTTATTGTGCAACTGATGGACACTGGACCTAAAGCTGATCTTTTCATGTTTTTTTTCTATGATTAATATGACACTTAACAAGGTGACCGATCGTCTCATAAAGCACTATGGGGTTTCTTAAGTTGGAATGTATCAGACTAGAAAAATATCATTGCCAAGTAGTCCATTAAACAGTTCTTAATGTACATGTAGTTTGCACTCTCTAATCTGACAACCCCTTTTATTACAAATGTCATGATTCTTTCATGGCACACTTGTCTTTATTATTTTAATTTTATCATCTTTACTTGAGTGAAAGTATTAAAAGCTCTGGTTAAATTGGTATTGCGTAAATGCATCTACAAAAGTGGAGGGTATAGATAAGGATCTAAAGAAAATGTGAATATCTGTTAAGATATTTGACTTCAAAGTATGACTTCTTTGACTCATTGTGTAATTGGCTGTATACAGCAAGGGCATTAAAAGTTATACAACAAGAAAGAAGGCACATTTCATTTGGCTCAATTACGTCTTTATTTGTGGATGTGTGCATGAGAGTGTGCAAGGAGGGTGAATTGTTTTTGGAAAAGACACCCAAGTTTTGTTGTATGTGTTTTGTTTAGTTTTTTCTCATGGATGGACAATAAAAGCATTTCATTCTATTCCATTAAAATCCATATGCACAGCAACTAAATTATAATTAGCCTATTAGGTGTGAGTGCATAAGAGTAAACACAATTAATGAAGCAGAAAGAGAACATCCTCATCCCTGTGAAAGGGGTAGGAGGTTGAGGTTACCTCTCCTATCTCTTACCCAACATCTAGGTTCTTTCATTGCGTCTCCTCCTAATCAAGAATGAGATTAGTGCTTGGCAGACAAGTGGCCTCTGCTTGAATGGAAACAATAGCTAATGGGGGATGTGAATGGACACTGGGTAAAAGGGTTACTCATCATGTATAGGTAGAGAACAGGGGTCAGACTGACAGTAAACTGAGATATTAGGAAATAATACAGTATGTTAATGACCATGCAGGACCACTGAGAGAGTAGAGCGTTTCTCTCATGAGGAAAAGTGCGTGTGTTTAGGGTAGGATGCTGCTTTGCCACAGTTTTATAAAGCCTTTTCTGGAAGATTGGGTAAAGAGATAATATAAAGAGAAGGCGTCAAAGTGCAGTTAAATTTGTTCTGGGATCTAGTTGATGTGGATTTGAGTTAGTTAGGCTTCATGGAGCAATGAATGTGGATGGGAGGGAAGACAACACATGCTGAGCTTCGCTATTCAGCATTTAGCGTTTGGGTGGACTAGAACTTGCGTCTTTCTAATTATTTTTACAGTGAACTCTTCAGTTTTAACAGGCCCCATTCCTTGTGGAGCTTCAGTTTGCTGAGGATAAGATGCTGAGAGAGATACTGATGCTGAACATAGGGGTAACACAAAAACACTAACGGCACTGAAGGTTGATCACTTTCTTTCCCTTAGCTCCGCCTTCTTACAGTGTACATCTTATTTGCAGACCGCAGACAGGAGACAGAAGACCACAGGTGTGAGATTGTATGCCCGAACAAAGAAAGCAATCACTGTACAACAGGGAGGGAAGAGATGCCTTGATGTGGGGAACTCTGGTGGCTAAGGTAGGTGTTGGTAGAGTAGGGCACAGGGCTCATTGGTGAACTCCTTGACTCAGAGATGATGGACGACTATCAACAGACGTGGAGCACCGGTAAATTTAGGATTACAACTAGGACTCACTACAATAAAGACGCTTGAAGTCATCCAGGCTGTTTTGTTTTTTACTGGTAGTTTGAAAATTGCGTTCTACTGAATAACAGAAGAGTGAAGGGCAGAAATGCATTCTGCAGACAGAAAGTGGATTTCATTAGTCGATGAAGGACAGACGTGAAAGTTGATCAGCCAGGAAATCATAGCCACACAGCAGCAAGACAAACGAGCACAGAGACAGACCAGGGAAAAGACATGAGGGAGGGAGAAAACAGGACTCAAAGACTGAACAATATGGAGTGTTTGCCAAAATGCTTGTTCACACCGTAGATGTCGTCCAGAGCGGAAAGCTGGACTACCTATACAGGACACACCTGAGAGCCCTGCTAGAGTTCTTCTACCAGAGAAACACTGAGACATCAAGAAAAATCAGCTACATGGCAACAACCATCATGAAACTACCACTTTGAAAGGATAGATATGTGGTGAGAATGCTGGACTCAAAGCTGTCCACCATGGAGGAGCAGAGTCCTTGTAAGTCTTTGTGGTAATGAATTACTTTGTGAATGTTGTTTCCTTTTAATGGTACTAAAGTTCAAGGACTGGTTTCAGTAAGATTAGTTAATTTGCTTGTGTTTAGTGTAGTCGGACTGCTTTGAAGCCTATGGGGAAATGGCTCTGCTTCTTACCTGATTTATTAGCTCAGTGAACATTTTCCTGATGAGTTTATGATACTCTAGTTTGACAACCAGATCTACCCTACACTCCTCCTCAGCTCCTCTAAATTATTTTCTTCTCCTCCCCTCTAAATGTATTTTTGTTACATTTCATTGTCACAGCCAATTAAAAAATTCAAGTCTCAAAAGCGGCAGCACACAAAGCAATAGGTGGCGTAACAGTGTCCTTCACGCATGTTAAACTGCATCAACATGTTAGTTTATATCAAATTTTAGTACATTCAGTTGGCCTGCTGCACTCACTCATAGATTTGATGTATTTTGAGTTTGCACAACAATTTCTTAATTATTTCCAAGTTTCATTTCGAAAACGTGTGTTCAGTCCAATTGAATGAGTTGCTAGCATCATGCAGACAGTTTTTTTAACTCGGTGAACAAGCATAAGTGTGAAAATGGACAACAGACAAGAGTGCAATGAAACAAATGCAAAGCTGTCGAACTGTGTAGATGTGATGTGATGATAATTGCAGTCAAAGTTGCATTTCCACAAAAGGAAATGGAACTAAAGTATTGGTAAATGGGTAACTAAAATATTTTTCCCTAGACTGATCCCTGTCAAGATTCTCCATGGAAATAAATCCTTGACAATGCAGTGCGAGGTTCGTGCAGAAGAAAGATCATCTAGATGACTGTAAGAATGTAAAATTGTAAAAATTACTGAGATAAAACACATCATATCAGGATCTTACAGATCTTTCTTTTTTTTAGTTTTCTTTTACTCCACAAGAGTTTTCCATTGACATTAATAGAAGTATCAAAGTGGTCATCTACTTTTTCCTCCTTTCGTCCCCTTTTTTTTCCTTCTTCACCCCTGCTCATCAGTTCCTCCATGTACAGGGGCCTCATCTCTTCCTCCTTCAATAAATGCAGTATCAAGTGAGATTAAGTGACTTTGGAAGTCATCAAGGCAGTGTCTTGTAATATTGATCTGGCATAGAGGGTGAAATAGGGTGATCATTGGAGAAGTAATTATAAAGGGCCTCACCTCCAGTCCTCCTAGCTGTTTATCGGTGCGCTCATTAAAAGACATTGGCAGGCAGACGGGGGCCTATCTCTCCATTTGCCAGTCGACCACACCGTAAAAGCCGGTGGGTCATGGTTCCCGGTAGTGCGATAAGCGGTGAGCGCCAAATTGGAGGAGGACTGATTACATCCCCGAGGAAATGTGTGATGAAGCTCCCAGCTCCATCCAAGCTGTCTGCTTCCATTTCACCCAGCATCTCTTTTAGCCCTCCTCCATCACTGCTGTGTGAGCTCCGCCTTTACTCTGTCTGCTCGGACGTCGGTCTTCTTGTATTTAATTGAAATCTTGGCTTTAAAGCAGAAGGACGAAGGCTGCCTTTTGATTTGTTTGACTGCATTTACCACCTATTGAGGATGCAATGAATTTCAAATTCAAATCCAAATTCCTTTATTTGCCCCGAAGCGACCAAATTGCAACTGCATTAATTCATGAATGCCAATAAATACTTGCGCTCCTGATTAATGAAAAACTTCAAATAAAGACGAACTTTCAGGCAAAACTGGAAACTTTTTATTTCCCAGACAAAGAGGCCTCAAGGTTTGAAACTATTGAAACCTCATTTTTTTTTAATGCATGTCATATTTTTGCATATGTGGAATGTTCTCTTTGCCAAAACATGAAGAAAAAAAATCCTACTTTTCTCAACTAAAATGTCTTTCAAACAGTCAGGTCAGTGGTGACTTAGGCCTCCCAGCTCAGGATGAATGAAAGAGTCGGTGACTTCACAACAACTGACCCAAAACGATAAATGTTAACAGCCGTGGATGAGAGGTGACATCCCTACAGATGGGCGGACGAAGTGATGGGGATAGTGGAGCCCGGTTTGCTTTTTGTTTGACCACATAAGCACAAGTGAGACCTTAACTCACCACACAAATTTGTCATTTTAACCCAACAAAAAAGCAACAGAGTCAGTTTTTGGCCTAAACCTTAACCAAATCATTGTCACTTCATTTAAGAAATGTTTTCTATATGGGCGCAATAGCAACTGCATGTGTTTCTACTTTAAACAAAGTGGTCTGCTATGGGATACAAACTTCAGTCACCCACATTAAAGTTTGAAGCTCCCAAGTGATTGAGTGATTCTGTCTCCCTCTGGAAAGACGACTTTAGATCCTTCATGAGAAATATTTCATTACTCCAGGTGCTGGATTCGAAGGTTCTTTTCAACAAAATTTTAGCAAGATCAGCAAAATAGCTCCCATTTTAATGTATAAAAAAAGTAAGTTTCCTAGAACCCGCAGGGCAATATCTCCAAAAATGTTGTGTTCACTTTACAGTGACAGAGAAGAAGAGGAAATCTCTACATCTGAGACACTTAACCAATTGACTCCGGTCTATTTTCCAGGTAGAAGTCACCACACGAGAACATTATTTACTGAACTGGTACTAACAGTATCTTCTTGGAGCAGACAACCTAAAACATGTTGATTAAAGAGCTTTCCTGACTTTGGAAACAATAGTTTAAGTGAGTCAGACGGTAACAACACGTCTATTTCATTGCAATTTCAAAAAATTCGTTTGCAAGTTTTCAGTCCTTACCGTAGGAAGAAGCAAATAATGAGAGCATCTGTGGTAAAAAATAGGGAGGATCCAGGCCCAGCCTTTTCCCAACAGCCCAACTGTCAACCCCAGCTTTTAAAAAAAAATAAAAAAAATAAAAAATATGACAAGCTCTTTCCTCTGTGGAAGACCAATTAGCCCACCAAATTCATCTGCCATCCTCTGACTTGCCTGTATTCATGGGAGAATTGGCCTCCCATGGAGCTTTATGCCACAGCTTTCTCTCCCTAAGTGCTTTATTTCAGTTAATGAGCAAAAATCAGCTCCACTCATACCCCTGACAATATTTGCACAACCCTGGTTCTTCCCCAGCCTGTGAGTAGAATCTAAGTACAAATTAAGAAAAGCGACAAAAGCAAATATGTGAAACAGTGTAGGTTGTTCACAGGCACCTTTGAATTCCCATTCTTGTATCCATGAACACATGAATGATCTGCATCTGTCTTTTGCCAGCCCAGTGTATGGGAGGCCATAATTCTGTCCGGGCCCTTTACATCTATTCAGTCTGTTTTCATCTGCACGCAGGAATCTTGTAGGAGCTGAGGAGGACAAAGTCAGTCAGTTGAGTGCTGTGACCCTGAGAACTCAATTCAATGCAATTTAACATGGATTTATAATAAATGTATCATCATACATCTGTGCACTTGTTCAAAGTGCTTTTAACTTCACAGCACTTTGTTTACGCCCTTTTGCTGTAGGGAGTATTTGCAGCACAGATTAAGTTGTTTGTGTTTTCTTATATTGCGGCGCGTTGAGCTCTCAGGGCACTTTAAGGCACTTTAATATCAGCGCAGGGTCAATAACTCCACAATCATATATTTGCGAAATTAACAAAGAAACCACAAAGGTCTTGTACCTTTTCCTCAAGGTCTCAGTACAAGTATTAGTACATTCAGAAGGTAGCATCATTCTATACATTGTAAAGACAGTGTAGCTTTCTTCACACACAGATAGTACAAGCTGAACTAACAATGTAGTTGTGTGTGAAGAAAAATTTCTCTACAATTATGCTCTTGAGGATCTTTTCCCCTGATCACCTCCAACTTCTTTGTACGGTCGGTGATATATATCCTTGCCAATGTTGGTTAATTTTCCACAAAACCTTTATAAGAACCTTCATGAGTCGTGGATATGAAATCCCAATGACATTTTTTTTAGCAGCAGCTGTGGAATTGACATTTGTGGGTTTTAAATGAAATGTCTTCCAAGCTATTTAATGAGTTAACAATACATTTTACACATATTATCAGGGAGGTCACGGAATGAATCTTAATTACTTTGCCCATCATTTGACCTTTCTTCTTGTGCCATGACGTTTCAGAGGTTTCAATTAGTCTGGCTATACTGATGAAGTATCCTGTATCCTGCACTGAAGTGTGGACGGCTCATAGAAAATGTCTCTTACTTCCTACTGATATCACCAAGCAACCTCAATCCCATTTTTTCAATGGGTTGATCCTGCCACTGCTTTTTGATTTGGAACTGGGGCCCTGACTTTGAAGCCACATCCACCACTGGTTCAACCAGAGTGAAGAATCATGACCAAGGATGACCAGCCACTACAAAGAAGTCAACATCACCACGCCCTGACTGCTCACACTCCCCGGCGATGTTGTTTTAAAGATGTTAACATATATTGAAGCGTTTCCTTATTTCCCCCTTTTTCCACCACATGCATGTTAAACCCACAATACAGGGCTGAATGTCTGAGGAAGCACAGACTTAAAAACTTGAGGGAGTCATTCCAGAGGGGAAGAAAATATAAAATAGATTAGTTGATAGTGAATTAATCTTTTTGAGCTTCACACTTCATGCTAACTCTTCTCAAATTGTTTGGTAAATCAATGGAAAATAAATGGAGTGAAAAATAAATTAATTTTATTCATGAATTCAAATAGGGGCGCTAGGCGGCATAGTGGTTAGCACTGTTTACATTTTACACTGAGTTTACATGTTCTCCCCGTGTCTGCGTGGGTTTCCTCCAGGTACTCTGGTTTCCTCCCACCGTCCAAAGACATCATGTTTGGGTTAAATGGTGACTCTAAATTGTCTGTAGGTCTGTGGGTGTGAGTGTGAATGGTTGTTGGTCTCTGTGTGTGTCTGTGTTTTGGCCCTGTGATGGACTGGTGACCTGTCCAGGGTGACCCCGCCTTCGCTCAGTGTGAGCTGGGATTGGCTCCAGCACCCTTCGCTACCCAGAAACAGATAAGTGGTTGAAGATGAATAGAATAGAGTTTTTTTTGTTTTTTTTTTGTCTATTTCAATACACAACAAAATTCCAGCATGTTGGTGTAACTTGACTGTGAATGGTGGCCATAAACATAAACTGTGGGATATTTATAGATATAGAAGTGTAGCTACTATGGAGTCAGTTCATTTATCAACCACTGAGTATATTGTTAAAGACTCCGCATCCACATAGCAGCTTCTACTCATCCTGATTGCTTGGACCTCTGCGCTGGTTAAGTTATCCTGGAGATAAATAAGGTCACCACACCTCACTAAGGAATGATAAAAACTACTGAGAGGGTCAGGGAGCTGTAAAACACACACATACACACCCTCTGTCTCATTAGGAGAGTTCTAATCAGGTGTGAAGCTGTGTGTGCAGGGTCTGCATGTAACTTTAATTGTACTGTTGGATTTTACTCTGATGTCAGCATGATTGTGTTTGCAGCCATTTACATTTTACATTTACTCCTCTGCTTTTATCCAAAGCATTTAACATTGGTTGACATATCAGTGTTTTTTTTTCACCTACTGAAGCTAGAGAGATATCCCTAGCGGCAAAAAACCCCCCCAAAAAAACGTTCCACTCAAGCTGGAGACTGACATGAGTGTTTTTCCACGCTTAGCTCTAAACTATACGGACTGAATGCAGCAATAACACTTGCTGTTTGGTTGAGATGAGTTTGGCCTTGCCTGGATGGTGAATGAGAGCAGGCAACAGTGGCAGGAGTGGGGGGGTCACAAAAAGCTGCAGTCAACGTGCTGGTTTTCCAGCCGTCCTCTCAGAGTGAAAGTCAAGGCTGTGGTCCAGTCTTTATTTTTTCTTTGGACTGTTCCTAACTGAGGGAAAGCGACTGATTGAATTCCATAATTGATGACAATAGTAGCTCCAGTCGCATCCAGTTTATTTCCTATAGCACAGGACATAAAATCTTCCTTTGCAGAGGGAACAACAAAAATATGCACATTTTTAGTTTCACCATGACAGACATCAGAACACCCGTTTCATGTTCGTGACATGAACAAAAAGTTATAGAAATCCTTGTCTGGTTTGAGCTCTGAATCCATTAAAATAGTTAGCTTCTTTCAAATCCAGTTATCATAAAGAGCAAACAATCATTTATATTATCATCATCTATAGATAACTTTAATTTTCTCACAGCAGAGAAAAAATCTCGTTAATAAAGGTAAAAAAAAAAGTTGAGCTTCCATACGCCTAATCTATGTCTAAATATAATTTAATTAATACTTGAATGTCTCAGCTCTTAGTACTTCCTTCATATCACCTGATTATTATTTTTCTGTCTTGTTTGTTTTTGTGGTTAGGAATATGTAATATATCATCCACTTGAATATGAAAATGAATAAAGTTAGTTTAAAAAGAATAAAACTCTGGTGCAAATGCAGTCAGATTCGCACCAGTGTGGCTGTCTTTTCCGAAGTGCAAATGAATTCCCCTTCAGAGTTTCACAAAGCGGTTAGGAAAAGCAGTTATTCTGACACACACAACACATTCAGATCCTGTGGGAGCAGATCCTGATTGAATAAAATAGACCAATTAGTTCAGCTGGTACTGGTTGAAAACAGACTAGGTATAAAAAAATATGTCTAACTGTAACAACAGTTAGTCTAAGTTTATTTTAGCACTGGATAAGATATCGTGCTGCTCTATGATACTTCCAAAATTAAATAACGAAGCAAAACTTTCAAATGGACTAATTTACCTAAGTCTGGTGGACGAAATCTGTCATCACAAACAGAAGATATAGACTCTTAAGGCTCGGTTAGTGAACCCAAGTGCAAGACAGAAGGAGGTGACTCACTGGAGTCGGCATATTTCTTTCAGGATTAAGGGATGGGGCCTGAGTCGGGGGAAACCAGGACAAAGGGATGGCTGGGAGCATGGGGAACTGGGTTTGTTCTTATCAGGGGCATAGCCGGGGGTGAGCACAGTGCCCAGAGGTCGGTCGAAGGCTAATAAGCAACAGGCAGACGATATCTTGGACTAACTGAGGAATTTAGATCTGGCCGGCTGACGTAGTGGCGAAGCTGGGCACTTGTAGAGGTCTCGATTACAGGATGAAAGCAGCTCTGCACATCTTTCTCCATTCAGACAATCACACTCATCTTTCATTAAACTCTATAGTTTGAATACAACCAAGGTGTAAATGTGGTTTAAAACTGGTTGAAAGTCTTTTTGAAGCTTCTGATATTCAAATACAGCACCTACACATTGGCATAGTGGATGTGATGTTGCTGACAGGCGACTAAATGAAACGGAAAATTAAAATAGGTCTATTTGTTAGCAAAACTTTAAACAAGCGCGTTCCAAATTGTAAATCAGTGGAATTCACCTGAAAGTAAATGCAGGCTTCTTCATTTCAGCGTGGTTCATATCAATACAGAGCTGGAATAACAGCTCAAGCAGAAACATTTGAGAACTGGCATCCCAACACTTGAACACCAACACACAGAGACATCTGACTGTTTGCATGTTCAAACTGAGTAACGGATACGCAGGCAAACATACCCCGTCGACGTAAAACAACGAACAGAGCAGCCTCCCACTTCAACAAGATGATTCCTGACACTGATTGCGTCCGGATATGTGGACAGAGCTGGGTAATGGCGGGGTAGGGGGTGGCTGGTGGCAGGAAGAGTGCTAGAAAGGCCCATCTTTGGTATGGAAATGGTGACTGTGGAGAGAAGATATGATAAAATATCTGACTTTCACAAAGACTGCCAGGGGCTGTTTGGACATCTGCTGTGTGCTGTGCTGCTATCTGGCCTCTGTAAAACACATGGGAAATCAACATGCACACATTATTTCAGGCAACATAGGCATGGCTCAGTGGTCGACCCACACAGTCATGTGTTTAAAGGAGAAATGCACCCAAAAGAGGAACCACTGATGTGTAATGCGCCCTGGATTTATTTTGTTCTTTCTCCTTTGGATGACTGGCCAATTATAGCCAATCAGATGTCATGTCGAGACATACTGTCGTTTTGCATGGACTTTAATATCATGTGCCTGCCCTCATCGTCTTACCTCATGTTTAAGTTGAAAGAGAAGTGTTTTCCTCCTGTGCTGACATTCAATAATCACAAGAGGAGGAATCTATCACTTAAGAGGAAGACAGACCTGCTTCTCCTCTGACAAAAGCTGTAACAGACCAGAATATAATGCAGCAGCCACAAGACATGTTGTGTTCACCGCCCTCACTGGGCTTCAAGCTTTCGCTCTATCCACCTACATGAATAACCCACAGTTAACCAGGAATTCAGTGCAACCATAAGTGCACTTTGGGCTGAGAGCATTGAGTTGGTTTCCATTTTATAGTTTCTGATCCAGTTTAAAGTGTTTTTAGGACAACAACAGAATAACCACATGAAGTAGGAATAAAGATGTTAGAATTAAGTAGAGTGAAGAGCCATGTAATTTAAGAAGGAAACTCACCTATGGCTGAAATTAAAGTACAGGCACTTGATAGCTTGATTGTTATAGCCTTTTTATTTTTGAACTAACAGGTCTGTGAGGCATTACTGAACTAAATGCTGAGATTTGCTGAGAGTCATTTTTCAGATATTTGGTGATACTCTGATTTCCCTTTAAAAGACGTCATTAATGGCCTAAGTAGCAAAGCCACACACTCTAGAGACCAGGAAGTCACTTGGTATTAATCAGTTTGATAAATACCACTGAGAAGCTGTCGGCATGAGATGAAAACTGTTACGTTGTAGGATATATGTTTAGGGACAATGGCCCAAAGGCAAACTTTACTGCTATGATACATCCAAATAAGGAGAGTTGGCAGATGAAAGGCACAGCATGTGAGAACATGCCTTCTAGTTTTTTAGGCTTTTTTTTTTTCTAGTTTTTGCAATGTTACAGTCTCGAGCAATAGGCACAAAGTTCATCTGCACTGACAACACAGCTAACATAACCAACAAGCAGATGCAGCCTCCTCCATTACAGCCTCTGGCCCCTGCACACCACTCCCTCAAAGGTCAGGACCATGAAGGTGGTTTCGAACTGATCAACACTTCTTTAAGGGTCAAAGTTCACCAAAGCAGCAGTTCAGAGAACTTGTTATGTTTTTAGGGGCTTGTGTGGGTCATTACTCAGTGTCTGATACCAAAAAGAGCCCAAACCAACACAGAGTCCAAGTCCACTCACCTTTGTGAAGGTAACACGGTGCAAATATTCGCCCATGTAATTGTAGTTTTGACAAAGGAAACATCAACACCACCATCAGTTGCTTCAACCAGTAGGGGAAAATACACACAACACAGTATCTTTAGAGCGAAATAAATCATTTCAATAACACCACAGACTAAATGCACAAGGTATAATCCAATAATAAAAAATGAAGAGACTGAATGTGGTAATAAAAAGATATAATAAATAAATATACTGTATGTTGCATCAAATAATGTCTGTGATGAGTAAAGTTTATTGAATGGGACACATGGCTGATATAATATTTTTATATATTTGTGGGGTATTTTTAGAAGTTGATTTCTGTGTTGATGAAATTCTCCAGTTTTTCATTTTTCTTGCTGGATCCATCACATTAGCCTGTACAGAGAGTGACGGGAGAGAGGAATTTGACCTGTAAAGTCACGCCGAGATCACCCAGGAGGCTGCATGAAAACTGCCATTGAATGTTGAGATCTTTTAATAAAAACAAAAGAAACAAATCTTAAGTCTACACATCAAAACTATAGTGAAACACCTCCCTCTGGTGTTCACCTTTGAAATTGTACAGAAAAAAAAAACAGGCCCTTCTGTCAGTCACAGGGATTTGGAAAATGTCATCCATGCTTTCCATTACATTACGTCTGGTCTGCTGACAATTGTTCTGTCCTGGCTCAAACTCCTCACCCATCACAGCAAAGCTTTTCCCAAAAACTACACTCAACACAAAGCACTTTTATTTTCAGTCCACTGCCTTCCTGTCAATTGCTTGATAGATTTAAATATTTTTGCTTTTATCTACACAGCATCACATGGTCTTGCCATTCGGTATAATTGCTGTGCTGTCTGAAGTTGAGTTGATGCCCTAAATCATCAAAAACCAGGATATATGGTTGCTCTTTGGTCAAGACTGAAAACTTACTGTGACCCATGTAGTCTCAAACAAGACAAACTGGGTTAAATAACGAATCTGTGTTATGATTCCAGTTCTTAACTTGCAATTTTGCTTAATGTCCAGCAGATGGTGCTGAAATATTTTTTGGTCAGGGGAGTCAAGTTGATGATTTTCTTTGTTAAAATTGTTCATTCATTCAATCATCTTTTTAAGAAGGAAATTTGTAATGCTTAGGCCAAATTTTTTTTTTTTAGACAAAAGCACGTTTCCAACAATATGATAAAGTCTGCTCCATAACTAAATGGGTTTGGGCTGGAAGAACATGCTTGGCCTTCAGAGTCCTGACCTCAACTACACCCAACAGCCCAAGGTGGGACTTGAACAACAACTATTACTGCCCTCAGTTCTGGACCTCGCTAATGGTGACACAGCCAAAAAGAGGGCTGTTGCATACATTTTTACGAGTGCTTGTTTCTTTACATAGTTCTGACAATGTAGTTCATTAAAACATTGCAGCTGTCAAAACAACAACAAATATGATGTAGAGGCAGAAGAGAACCAGCTTTATTGACAGATTTGTTGAGCTCAAGAGCAATTAAAATAATTTTAAGATACAAGAACCCTTCAGGGGAACAAGACTCTGCACATACAAATCTACACTCACTCAAACAATAAATAAAAACGTGAATGTCAGCACTGAGATATCTGAAAAAACTGCAGGGGGCAAATGTGAATTTAAACCAGGGTAAATGTGATCTATTAAACCTGATGGCCAGCTGAAGAAGTCAGAGCAAACTCAACACAATGAGAAGATGAAAAAAAAAAATTTATACAGCGTCACGGGGTTTAATTGTAAGGCTGATATCCATCCTGGTCCATTAAAAAATATATATATATTCACTACTTATCCACACCAATAAACCACTAGTCCCGTTCATCTGTCAAACTGCTCTTACCGTTATGGAGGATCCTGGCAAAGGATCTCACCATCATTGTGGTCATTAAAGTGACAGTGGACTCATTTCCTATAATGGTAGCAGATG
The DNA here is from genome assembly GCA_034769265.1 of Remorina albescens. Lineage (NCBI taxonomy): Eukaryota > Metazoa > Chordata > Actinopteri > Carangiformes > Echeneidae > Remorina > Remorina albescens. The sequence continues at coordinate 14,349,756 of CM068476.1, read as the reverse complement.
TGCAGAGAGGACAGGCTAGTGAAAGTGACTCAGTAGGCAGGTCAAGTGAGGACCAACACTGAGGATGCTTTGGTCTGCATGGAGGTAACAAACACTTCAGGTTATTCATTATTTTTTCAGACAAAACTGTTATGTAACTGTAAAACTTAGTCATGCAAGCACATGAAGCTTGTGATGCGTCTCACAACTCACGGCTGTGTGACATGGTCTACAGATTCTGCATCTGGTACATTGACATCATACCAGCATTATGACACAAATTTGACCCTTTGTGCTACAGTTTTCTATGTGTAGGCTGAATCTGAATATCACACATGTAATAAAAAAATGCCCCAGTTTTTAACCATTTTAGCAGCTGCACAACTTCACTTTGCACCCTGTTTAAGTCTTCAGACTCTCCTGCCTGGTTAAAGACTTCACATCTGAGAATTTTCTCAGACAATATTAAACCATTCTCGCTGTTACTCTGGCAGACTGAAACCTGATCAGAAGATTTTGCAGCTCCATGTGACCTGCTGGTTGAACACTTGGTTAGAGGCATATGTTTTTGGAAAGATGTCATAACTGTCATGCAAGTATAAAATGATATTTTCGCCTTAAATCAATATGATTGACTGAAAAAGCTTCATACCACCTAACTGAATGATGTTTTGCTAAGACTAGGAGAGCCATGTTTTCTTATTGGGTTTTGTTTTGTTTTTTTTTGTTTTTTTTAAGCACAACAGACGTAGAGAGCTGAGATGAGGAACGCCATATTCACAGTCTTGTGTATGAAGTTCAAACAGTGACCTATTAACACGTCAGAGTCCTTTAGGAGGTCCAGCGCCACCAGGCCACTTTCATGCGGTCCCAGACAGCATCTAAAGAGTCAAAGGCGGGGCGTACATCCAGGATTGAGAACTGGTAGTTGTCTTTGTTGATTTCACCGTCATAGTAGTCGATAACATAACGCACCTCCTTCCCACAGCGGTCGACGATCCAGTCATGGCGATCAAAGGGCAACTCGTAGCTGAGGGTGATGAGAGAAGGATCAGAGGATGTCCACAAAGAATAAAACTAATTGATGATCCACAGAAAGTGTCGTGTTATGACTGGGTAATTCTGTACACTGCAGTTTAGAAATTGGAACTAGAAGTGCCTGAGCTTTTGGTAGCAGTTGGTCGAAAAGACTTAACTGATGGTGTAAGATTTCAACTTTTTAACCTGATCTAAACTGCAACAAATTCCCTTTTCTCCAGCTGCAAATTCACTGCATGGACTGGGACACTCTTCTCTGCTGCAGCTCTGATTAGTATAGACGGATTACAATGCTGGATATTTACTAACAGGTTTCTCTCCTGTATAGCTTTAATGTTTAACAGGCCCTAGTCTACCATCTAAGTTGCTTTAAACATGGTCACCAAACACCTTCCTGAGTTACAGCACTGCGTAATGCCCAGATGTGTTTTTGCAATTTGGATTTATAGACATGCAACAGAATTTGTTCTTCCATTTAATTGTGAAACTTAGTCATTTAGGACAAACAAAAGTAATTCAAATTCAAGTATACTACAATATGCTTGTGATAGAGATGTGATGCATGTGGTGCACTTGAGAATTAATAGATAAAAATAATATCCTAGTTTCATTTGAGTTGTTTAATGGAGGCATCAGCTGATTCTAAAATTTCTTAAACATCAAACACGTGCACTGATCACTGTCTCCATTCTGTGATGGACATGTTTTGTCACATATTTTGGAATATAAGACAAAACTAAATAATGGAAAACATACAGCAAGTCGTGGCATGTCCAGTTGAACTGAATTTTTCAACTTGATTCAAAGTCTACACTTCAAGCTAAAATTAGTGCAGATGTGACAGTGCTCACCCCATCCAGTGGCGGATGCGAGCCCTGGGTGAGTACTCTTTTGCCTTCCCACCAAACCTCTTCAAGGTTGGCCCACATGGACATTCACTGGAAGAAAAGACAGGAAAAAAAATACTCAAATAACTACCACTCACAACAATTCATTTTGATCAGGTGGATTATGTGAAGTAAATTAAGAGCAGATGCTGTTGTTGTTTCAATACTCACGATGAATGCAGGGCCTCCCATTTCAGGATCTCCTGCCAGGCCTGCTCGTTGTTCTGGTTGTGGATTTTAATGATGTTGCTCATGTCGTCAGGAGCAAGGTCATCATCACGCCAGCGCCACCTGCAAGAAAGGACAACACACGGACCAGACTGTTAAACCAGGTAAAGAAGTCATAACAACCAACCAGACCTCTTCTGTGCTTGAGCATACGCCAGGCATATTCTGGATAAATCAGCTGCCATTTCGCTAGCATGGCCAAGGCTCATTAGATATAACTGGACATCAAAGTGGGCAGGCTAACACTACACATTTTTCCTAAAGTTAATGTTGATTGCTTGAGTGTAAAATCACTGTAGTAAGAACAGACCCCTTCCGCAACATGGCGTTCCAGAACATCTGTTCAGACGGGTAAACCCAGTTCTTCTCTGTGCCATGACGGGGAATGTTTGACTCTTCTCTGGCTTTTGACAGGTCGAAGGGCTGGTCTGGAGCTGGTGTTTGGTTCGGAGGAGGCATCTGTTTTACACGGAGGGAGGCAAGACAAAACAATGACACACTCCACAGTTAAGTCAAAGCAACAACAGAGTGTCACTGTCGTGTTAATGTCAGAAAAAAATCTGAAAAAAAAAAAAAAAATCATCCAGGAGAGAACATGTTCAGTCAGAATACAATCTCAGGACTTTGTAAAAGTATGAAAGGATGAGAAGCTATTTAATGCTAAATGATCTTTGGAGCCATTTACACTTGTCATAGCTTTTTCAGCATTGTAACTGCTATTGGATGGTTCTTATTACAACTGCAAATACCTTCTCACTGCTTTACCTTTCTTTTATGGTTGCAACCAACAGTTGCATTCTTTAAATGAAATGTTAAAAGTGACATTGCTGTGATGTCTTCAATATACTTTTCTGTTGGGCTAACAGTGAAAACATGTGATGTTCAATTTAATGTTAACACACAAACAAACAAACTGCCACATTGCAGAAGCAGCAACCAGGAAATGGTTGGCATTTAGTTTTTGACCATCAAATGGTGCTTTAATCAAAAAGAAAATTGTTCCTGCTTGGCTTCCAACCCTGTCACTCTGTTCCCAACCTACAAGGAACGCACTCTCTCTCTTCTTGAAATAAAGTGGTACAGGTACCATGTTGGCCGGGTCAATGTCACTCTTCATTCCTGCTGCAGCTTTCATGGGACACTCCACAAACTCATAGGCCCGGTCTTGGTGGGCTGGACCTGCCTCTGTTTGGTGCATTGGACACTCTGATGGAGGAGATGCTAGAAGGAGACAGGAACATCGAATTGACGCACAGTCCTTGCCTTCATCTGTCAATCATTTTCACAGCAATTCAATCTAAATCTACTAGCTGTGCAATCATAAGGATATAGCATGGAGCAGTATCACAAAATCAAATACAGTAACTGAAAGCTTTATGTCACTTGCGTTAAGGCCAAAACTAATAATTTCATCATAATTTACAGCCATGTCATGTTATTACCCTGCATGGCATTTACAATAATCCCACCTACCCTTCACGGGCTGAGCCTGATGCATAGGGCACTCTTTGGGTGGAGACACTGTGAATCATAGATACAGAAAAAGTCATTACAACATGGTGAAGCAGCAACTGATAATTATAAACATGGTACAGTAAGGTACAAATCAGTAAGTAATGACACTGAGCATAGCTCCATCAAGGAAGCAATACCACAATATTCTCCATACACCAAGACTCACACATTGATCCAAGAAAAACAGAGCAAACATTTAGTCATAAACAGAGCTGAAACATACACTCTTTCGCAGCCATTGTCCATCCCGCAGCACTAACCTGGGACAGGTTTAGCTTCTTGGTGCATGGGGCAGCCCTGAGGAGGGGCAACAATTGTGGCCTCTGCCCTTACTGTAGGCACAGCAGGTGTGGACACGGAGGCTCCCATCCTGCCCTGGTGTGGGTCAAACCAAACAACAATCACTGAAAACAGTCGGTACATCATGTCGGATGCAGCGGTAGGAAACAAGTTAGGATCAGTATCTGTGAGGAGAATCTGATTTATTCTAATCTGAAAACTTGGTCTGCCTCAGGTTGAACTAATGACACTGAGCATCATAAATATCACAACAATACATACAAATTCTGAACGATGGCCAGCTCATGTAAATAACTACTCAATTGACAAATGTATTGAAGACAACCAGGCATGTATGCTATCTTATTTTATCAGCGCTGCATTTGAAGGGCAAAGGTGTGTTTCCAAAGCAAGCTGCTTCAAAAACCACACAGAAGTACAGGAGCCATATGAGATTACATAAATGAGCCAGAGTGTAGCTGAAGGTATGGTGAATGTGCAAGCAGTGAGTTCTTATGGTTGATATGAACCTAAAGTGTGAAGGTTAAAGAGCTGTAGGGCCGCAGATACTGAATAACTCTCTATCCTGCCACAAGTTATCCTTGATTAACCTCCCGGCTAACGTTAGCATCTCAGGTTCAGCTCAACGACGCCTGACTGACTTAACATCACTGGTTTCCGACCTGTGGACACCCCTGATACCTCCCATTGATTCCGTATTTCAAATGTAATAAACACAATAAAAGGAATGGACAATGGAAAATCAGTGTGAATGCCGGGCTCCTGCTTCCCTTTAACTAAACCCACGGTGCTAAACTAGTGGCTATGCTAACGACCGGCTACTTCGCCTTTTAACTCCACAATAATAAAACTACTATGTCGCCTTTTTTCATTTCTGGCCGTTCAATTGAGACGTGGCAGAGATAAAAAAAAAGTGTAAAAATATCTTAGCATGAAGGGAAAAGACTCACCTGTAGGAGAGTCAGCGGTTCTCCTCTCAACTCACTATCTCAATGTCAGCGTGCAGGACGGCCGATATGTTACCCAGAAGGAGTTGCACAACTGTGGGTTTACGTCATGTGCCGTACGTAAAATGACAACGTCATCACGTTGGCGATTGTAAACCTACACATGCTGTTATGACTGAGATGCCAAAACCTTGTTCCACTGTCGAGTTGCTGACTGTACGTTTGAAACTTTTTCAATAAAGTTGTTGAAAAAAAAAAAAAAACACATGCTGTTATGACGGATCATGTAACACTTTTTGCATATTTTTCAAAATAAAGATTGGTGGTTTATGGATAGATAAATCTATTCCATTCTATTCTGTCTATACTGATATCTCTATGATCTGATCCAAAACTAAATTTAAATCGTCAGATACATTAAAACCATAAAGCCTGATATTATCACGAGTATTTCTAGAAGGCAGATAGCTAATGACCACGTCGAAATGTAATGCATGTGTTGTACATGTTTAAATTACCTTACATTTTGTCCTCTTTTCAGTGCCGAAAAGTAGCAAAACTTAAAAGACCGCTAGTAGTTAATGTTTAATGAAAACACAATGTTGAATTAAATTAGTGTTATTAGATCTACCATCTATCAGATATCAGATTATGCCCAAAGAGATGGCTGATGACAAGCTACGGAATTATTATTTTACATTTCAGTTTTTCTATTGAAACTCCTCTGACATTTTGAGGAGTGATTACATTATAATTCTAAGAAATTACTATGACAGGGTTTGTTTGTTGTTGTTTTTTTGTTTTGTTTTGTTTTGTTTTGTTTTGGAGTTTGTTTTTTTGGGGGGGAGGGGGGGGTTATGTAATTTAATTAATAATTATTGAATCAGTGTTGAGAAAATAACCCCTCACCTCAATATGTTACAAAACATAATGAAATCAGTAGTACAGGTGGCTGACCACAGGGGAGCGCCAACGCACAATACTTGGTCTTGTAGAAATGTTACACTTTGGTGTCCGGTGGCAGTCATTTGCTAAATAATCCCCATTTTCATTATTGAATTAAAACTAATTCCTTATATATTGTCAGCCATATGATTCAACCCATTTACTCAGACACCATTTAATGGATTAGAGACGCAGTGAAGGAAAAAAAGAAAATGTACAATGGTTTGATCTTAATTTTCCTCAATCTTAAATCTCCTCAATGCTCTGATGTGGATTGTTATGTATCAGTTATTTCTCTATTCATAGCTACAAGGTCATATTGCTTATTTGATATAGTGGTTAATGTATTATCTGGATGAAGTTTGGTTTGTTCCTGTTAATCTCATCAAAATATATATTTTCCAAATATTGAACCTTATTTTAACATACTTAAACCGTCTCACATGTAATTTAATGCTGACTGGATTAACATGTCAAGAGGCCCCAGGGTGTAAATCAGCCATGGGCCCTTATTGGACGCTACATCCTCCCCCACTCGGGCCATTTGTGTTTGTCTGTCACCTTCAAGAACCATCAAGTAGTAGTGCATATGCAGACTACACACAGCAGTAAAGCTTCAGAAACTCACTAGTGCTCAAGCTTCAGTAAAGCAGCTTTGCTTTTTCTGCTTTTTCTTTTCTTTTTCTTTTTTTTTTTGTACATTTGTTATTCACAAATTCACATACAAGTGCACACACTATGAACAACAAATAAGATCTAAATACAAAATGTTGTCTCAAGTTTTGTGAAGAACTTTTCTGATATTGATTTTGGCTGTGATATTTAGTTAAAACAGCTGTGTTCATCTTACCCTCACCAAACCAACTTGATTACTTGGCTGAAATCTAGTAGGCTTATAAAAAAAATCCTCTTTCCAGTTCTCAAATGTAAACCTTTTCCCAGCTGCTCTCCAGCACAGCTACTCACTGCTCCAGATGTGTATGCCCATTATTCTTAGTGTGTTTGTGTTTGATGCAGGGGTCAAAATTACATAACTGGCCAATATTGAATTGCTCTTTATCTGTTGATCTGTTGAGGGCTGACTGACCAGAGTGATGCAATAGCGTATCCCAAAAACATGATGTTTTTTTGATTATTAACTGATGTCAAAACGCAAAAGTACAATTTATTATTATACAATTTATTTTGCTACACGAAGCCACTAAGGATTAAGAGTCCTTTACAATCAGAACTTGTCCTTTAGCAATTAAATAACCACATTTCCAGACCTCACCACATGGCCGATCTCACATTCCATGAGTTTTATCCAAGGGAGTTTATAACTTTTCTAAGACTTCATTGTTTCATCAACGTAATAAGTGTTTTTAAAAGGATTGTTCCGGAGGAGTACACTGTCAAAAATGTTGGCAATGAATCACAACACATGTTGCAAACACCCGCACAAACAACAGATTTATTACGGTGACATTATGATGGATGTTCACTGATATTACTTTGGCTTCGGTTGTATTACATCTACGAATGTGTTAATTGAAGTCTTGGCTGTGCGTGGAATGAGAGCACAAACTAATCACAGAGAAATGTTTTCAATACAAACCGGTATCATCTATCCTAAAGTTTGAACATTGCATCACTCTGGCAATCAACAGTTGAGGTATTTAATTGTACTTAAGACTCTTTGCTCTGCAACAGGACCAGCTGTACTTCAATCACATACCAAATCCCTGAAAAACCTCCAGATTGCAATTAATGAAAGGACTGAAAACTATGTGAAACCTGACACCACTCTCACTAATTAAAACCTGGATTTTCACACAGGTTCATTCAGGTTAAACATACTGAGGCAGAAGAATTCATAATTTTTTCCAGAATTCAAGTACACATACAACACACACATGCAGCAAGTTAGTGCCAGGAATAAGACTTTTTCCTAATGTTGCCATTCCGCCTTAGAGAATAAGATCTGAAGAAAATTCACTTGTGCTTGTGTCAGGGAGGTATGGATTTGGAAGTGTAGCTCATTAAAAGTAGTTTTGAAAGTGTAGTCACATGGTTCCTTGCATGACCATGATTTTCCCTGCAGCTCATATGAATTACTTTGATATTATTATAGTAAAAGCTTTTTCATTAATTAATGTGCGCTCACTCTGACATACAAGTGCCATCTGCTTATCTGTTCCTACAGCAGTTTTTTAGACAAGTGTAAAACAAATGGACCATCATACGCTTGTATCAGCAGGAGGAGTAGAGTACAATTAAAAGCCATATTTACTTACGTATTACATGGATCCATTTGAATATAACAGAGTGGCAAAGAGCAGATGTTTGAACTCAACATAGCTTAGACTAAGGTCAGGTTCAAGCCTTGAATCTTGTGAGTTAAGATTCAACATAATTCTTCAAGAAAAAAAAAATGAAAATGAAGTCTGGTTGTAACTCCAATGGTTCAGGGCTTGGCCTGGACTGTAAATGGTCCAGATCATACACAGAATATTTTATCGTTCTCCCCAGGGCATTTTGTCTCCTTGGTATTCCTGACAAGAGATCACATTTTAATCTATCCAACAAAAGTGAATCAACCCATATGTGTAGGAAAGGAAAATATGTTTGGCAGGCTAGACCTGAAAAAAAAAACAAACATGTTGGCTTATATCATTGTTAAGCTGTTAGCTATGCAGCTGACTTGCAATTGATTACTCAGCCTAGTTCTGGTTGAATTCACTTGGAATTGGTGTAAATATTTAGTTTTTACGGTTTCTGACATTACTGTATCCAATTTCTTTGGCTGAAACAGTCATTGGTTTGGGACTGATTTGTTGATCTTGACATTGGACATGTCTTATTTGCTGGTCCACACAAGAGCCCTGGACAAGGGTCTTGAATCATTGTTCTTGACAGTGGACTTGGCTTATTAGTTTGTCTTGGCCTGGGACTTATCTCACTTGGTGGCCTTGACTAAGGTTTTGATTTACTAATTGATCTTAACAAGGGACTTGATTTGCTTTTTGGTTTTGTTTCATAAGCCAGTGTGCATTTAACAGAGAATAGAACGAAAGACAAAGAAAAAAGCCTTCTAGTTAATGAAGATTGTGCAACAAACCATCCCCACAATATTGTTTAAAAAGAAAGTCATATTGTTATCGAAGAGCTCCAGTTGTTTCTTTTACATTCCTTCCTGTGCTACCCAGTTACAAGAAAGGCTCCAGAGGATCTTGCCATCAGATCCAAACATTTTCTACACTTCTCATCTGATACTAAAACATTGAAGAGACTGGTAAATTTTTTATTTAAAATTTCAGTTCAAGGCCCACAATACAGAAGAGAGAGGACATGCAGAACCGCAATTAGTTGAATGGCATACACCCAAAATAATGCACATAAGGATGTGAAGAGTACCACTCATATTGCAGCTGGTTGTCTGTGTAAACAAACTCAAATGTATGAACATGGGACATTGTAACCTGCAGTGTTTGAAATTATTCAGGTTGCATCATGATCAGGTGTATTTTGGAAACGTCTGTGTTTGAAACCTGCTTGTAAACACAGCGGGATTCAGCTGAGGTTTAACAGGCCTCCTTTGGCCTGCGTTGCAGATTTAGTTTCTTCATGGCTTTGTACCCCTGATTAATTCCAGCGCATTCACAGCTGGGGTTTGAAATGATGATGAAAACGGCGTTTTCAGCTCACTGTTTTTGAGATGTTTTCTCTGCTCAGTCTCTCTCTCTTTTTTTTTTTTTTAAATCTGTTTTTGTTTCAACCCCCTCTCCTGCTTTGATCACAGACACACGAGGGGACAGGCATGTCTGTTTCTCCCGGAGTTTTAGACAAGCTGAATACCAGAGAGGTCATGTCGACGTGAGCAGGCAATGAATTTTAAGCATCGCATTGAAGAAGTCAAAACAGTTCTCTGTCAAATTTCTGTGAATAATTTTTTTAAGTAATTCCAACATTAGAATACATTTCTAAAACATTGTTTAAGTCATAAATACTTAAAATATGTGGTATTTAAATCCTGTGTCTTACAACTGAAACTGAAGCTATGTGAGTTAAAATATTCATATTTTCATATTTTTGAAGTCTCTCTGGTCCAATTATGTCCAAAGCTACATAATTGATATTACCAAGTAAAATCCTGCCCATATTGCCCATAAATCTTGTGCTCATCTTTGGGCTGTGACAGTTCAATTTCCCTGCTTCAACTCCTTAAGATGTCTTTCCAAAAAACTGTAGATAATCTAAAATGGGTGGAACCTGCAGAGTCTGTAACGAGCTTGGTTGTGGTTATGGGTGTCTCTGGTAGTGAGTGGAATGTTGATGACACGTTATATATAAGATTTGAGCTGTGCAGTTGACTTGCAATTGATTCCTCAGCCTGGTTCTGGTGGAATTCTCTTAGAATTGGGCTAAATATTAAAGTGTCTGACTTTAACCAGTTTCTTTGACTGAAACAATCAGACACTCATTTTCAAATGTCTGTTTCTTTCTCTCTAACAGTTTCATTTCTTTACATTTCCTTACCTAAAGTTTCAGACATCTTTTTAATGATGCAAAACACTGTGTTATGAATGACATATTATATTTATTTGTTAACATGTCAACACCACGGCTGTGAAATATGACTTTGGGACTGCAGTTAATCACTAACAGTCTAAGATCTGTCAGTCAGGATTTTCTTATATCATAGGATCTAAGGAACCAATTCCAACAACTTGCAGGGATGAGAGGGTGAAGTAAAACCCCCACCTCGTCGGTAGAGATAGCAACAATTGCATTAGTACAGCCACTAACACTTTCAGCTCCTGCCAGTTGCATTGGAAAAAAAATCTTCAACCATCTTGATAGTCTCTGCTGTTTCACCTATGAACCAAGCCGAAATGGTGGGCAAGGCACAAGTCCTACCCTGATGTCTCTGTGTGGAGGTAAGAAAAGATATGCTGACAGCCCCAGTTTTATTTTGGGTTTTTGCGCAGGAAGAATATGAATGGTATATGTATTTTAAGCAACATACGTGTCTGGAGAACAGCATTCACCAGGCTCTGAGAGGACACATCAAATTGACTTAGGGTCCTAGTCACAGCTCCTTTTCAAACACACATTAAGAAAATAAAAAAATGTTCTCTTGAAATCCAAGTCATGCTCAGAATTTATTTAATTGGGAAATTATAGTCTATCGGCCAAACTCCACTGCATACTGACAAACAAAAGAGGAATGCAGAGCAAAAAAACAATTTGTCTAAATAAAGTTTGCTTTGAGTTATTTCAGTGTTAAAGTGGTTTGGAAACAGCTCTATACCACAAACTAAATGTGATTTTTTTTTTCCCCCTGTGGTCAAATCGTCCCAGTTTTAGCTGAAAATTACAGCTTGTGCGCTGTCGGTGGAGGGCAGCCCTGAGGACCAGGGTTTGGCTAAGAGGGAACAGTGAAGCATCACACACAGTGTAGCGCTGATTCACGTATGTATGCTATGTGGGCACAGCTGTGTACCACGATTATTGTTGATTCTGGGGAAAACAAAAGTTAAAACAGAAACCAAGAGTAGACAGAAGTCAGTGTGGCTCATTATAGCTGTCTGCAGAAAACTTAAAGCTAAAATTACAAAATTCTTTCATATTCAAAATATATATTATCTATTACATTATAGGTTAAGTCTAAAGCTTTGCACTCTACTTCACAGTAGGACAACATCAGTCTGTGACCATTTGCCTAAAGTACCAAATATTTTTCGCTGACAACAAAAAACCCAAAAATGTAAATGCATCACCATGTTGCTCGGTGTTCTCTATAAATAACTTACTCAACAAACTTTACAAGGGGAAAAAATAAACAGCTCGAATGGCGATAAATTAAATGACTACTGTTTTATATCAGAAGAAGAAACAGATGGTAGATGGTCCAAAAATTCATTTTGAAAGTGAACAAAAATTTTAAACTATAATGAAGGCAAGATAAATCAAAATGTCTCTACCTGGCACACCCCCTTTTTTTTAGTGCATGCACATAAACAAATATGGAGCCATTAGTGGTTCTGTATGTTATGCTCAGCATGTGATTTACTCTACGTTTTCTGACGGGACAGTTGCTTCCACAGTCCTCCTTTTTTATGACCTAATACTTGGCTGTCAACTGGCCAAGTATTAATGTTCCATTACTTTTGTAGAAAGTTAAGAATTTCGTACAAAAATGAGCTGATTGGAGTAAGACGCACAAAACCACGTTTCATTTACAATTCATTATAGCCATTGCCAGTCAAACTCTTCAGATCCACATGTGTGAGCACACCGTTAGTTGGATGGTTGGTGCTGGCAGTGACAGCATTTAAAAGATGAGCTGAGCTTAGTGGCACAGACACACAACGCAAACAAACTGATTTTGTTAGCAGCAGCATACAAAGCCAAGGACTTTTTAATGTCTAAACCGACTGGTGATGACACTGATTGACAGCTATATAACTAGTTAGCTGTTTTACCAAATGGCTAGTCAGATATTCCAGTTTGCAAACAAAAATCTCCACGTTAAATGTGTCGATGCTTGTGTTTAAAAATGAGAAATTACTTTGTAAGCCGTTTGAGGCAGTATGTAGTGGCTGTCGATCCAGACTTTATAGCACTGACTTGAATGCATCATTTCAGAAAAAAGAAATAAATAGAAAAAGCACTCAGTCTTAACATATTAAGTTCAAATGTTTTCCACTTAGACGTGCAGCAGCTGTATCCACCCCTATTTATACAGTAGCGGGTTAAATATAGCCACAGAGAGAGACCAGAGAACTGGTAATTGTGGCCCTAAAAGTGTTTTTTGTCTTTCTTTCTTTTTTTTTATGGATGTTCTTTAAACAGAGGGGAAAGACTCTGTGGCAAGATACATTATTTGCTCCACTGAATAAATATAGCAGACAGGCTGCTCATGTCATCCGTTATGATAATGCTTCAGTGTCACCAGGGAAAGTTCACCAGCCGCATTGCTGGAATAGAATAGATAAAACACGTACATTTGTCATATTTCATATTTTAACATTTAATATTACTTATTTTTAGCCACTTGGGGGCAGCAGGAGATAAACACAAGATGAACTATATTTACCTGGTGGACCCGCATCCATCAACTGAAACACTCAGTGGGATTCATGTTTTTGGCCACCCAAGCACTACAAGGGCAGCATTCATGGTCTTTGTAGTTTTGGACCACACCAAACTATGGAGTCTCTATCGCTGCTGAATGCTACACTGTCATCACCTTTATTTCATAGCTATAACTGAGCTGTTTGTCACTATGATATACTGTTAATAAAAACATTCATGAGTTAACTTTATATTTGAAAGCAATACTGAAATTCAGGCCTGAAATAGAGGCTTAAATTCTAGCATTGGTGTCAACAATGGAACATATAGGCCACCCATACAAAACCAGTGCAGGACTCCACCACTATACTACTGTATTGTAAATCACTTATTTGGGTACAGTTCTGCAAACATATACCTCTTCATTTCTGTTTACCACATGCAAAACTCACGTTCTATTTTAACTTTTTTTTTTTTTTTTTTTCAGATTTATTCTGCTTTGGGGACCCAGGACCACATTGGAAAAGCACAGTGGTCAGAATTGCACAGAGCATGGTTTCTGATTTTGGCACATCTATCACATTACGCACTTACAGATTTTGAAAGAGGAGGTGATTGGGTTCAGTGGGAAGACCTGGCTCTGCTGCCCATAGATGACTATAGAAAAGTGCTTTTGTGTTGAATCTATAAAGCCCTGTACATTTAAAATCCTTCAGAAATAGCTGTATTTAGTTTATATACTTTGACATGAGGCCTGTCATACTGAATGCAGTTAAGTCGACACAGTGAGTGCTGCAGCTCTAAAGTGCTATCAATTACACCATGGATGTGCACACATTATAGGAGTAGCATTTGCATTCAGGCCCATTGCCAAAAGGTTTTATTCGCTTATCTTATTATTGCAAAAACACCTTGGTAAAGCCCAGAGCACAAGAAGCTGACACCGCATGTATTCATTCTACAAACAGGGAGGATCAGTGCTTTTCCAGTTACTGTTAAGGCGCCCTTTTTGTGTTGGAAGTCACACACATTTTCACACCAAATCATGCCTGTGAGCTCTAATTGAAAACACACAAAAAGACCTACAAAGCGTAAACCCACTTCGTTTTATATAGCTCTTTCTGACTCAAGCCGCTGTTCCCAATGTGCAACATAATACGTTCAACGGTTGACAAAATGTATTGCCAAAGAAAGGGCAATCAGACGGAAAGTTATGTTTATGTTGAGTTTTCTATGTATAAGTACAATTGACAAACCTGCGTCAAATAACCATGGCTATCACAGCAACAAATAAGTGAGGCATGAGCATATAAACTACATCTTTCCCGTAGTTGGGTATTTTTACGACTGTCTGTTATAAGGTTGCTGAGTCCCAGTTCTGGAGCCACAGCTTTTAGATGCTGTATTTGAAGACCAATTTTGCCACAGTGGTGCAACTACATAATTTTCAAGGCTTCTTCAAATGCAGACTTCTTTTCCTGAGTAATGAGCGGATCCATCGGAGCACAACGTGTACCAAGATTCATTGTTCTCCAGTAATGGAAGCAAACAACACTTGGAGGAGAATGATGAAACCAAGGGCCCTAAAACCTTGAATTTGTGTCAAAGAAAGTGTTTTGTTAAGGATATGAGGCAACAGGTTGTTAGTGCGATGGTATTAATGGGCACGGCCGGTGATGCAAAGCAAGAATCCACCATAGACCAGACTGTCTGATTAAACATGCCTAGGAGTCTAGAGCTATGCCTGCAGCTCTACATGGCTGTAGGCACTGCACATAAGTATTAACATTCATGTGACAACAGTGTTATTGCCAACATGCTGATGTTAAACATTGTTCACCATTTTCATCTAACTGTTGTGGTCGACTTTGGGCTGATCCAGTGAAGGGTCACCACATATTTCATACGGCTTACATTTCACACAGAATTATCAGAATTTATCTCATGAGGGTCATGAATGACTGTATGAAAAATTCATTCATTTATTTATCTTCAACCTCTTATCCATTTCTGGGTCTCAGGGGTTGCTGGAGCCAATCCCAGTGAGGGCGGGTATCACTCTGGACAGGTCGCCAGTCCATCACAGGGCCAACACACAGAGACATACAACCACTCACACTCTCACTCAGACCTACGGACAATTTAGAGTCACCAGTTAACCCGAACATGATGTCTTTGGACGGTGGGAAGAAACCGGAGTACCTGGAGGAAGCTCACACAGGCAGGGGGAGAAAATGCAAACTACGCACAGAAAGGCCCCAGGCCCAGGAACCGAACCCGCAACCTTCTTAATATGGGGCTGACTTGTGCCTGACTTGTACCAAAAATGTAGTTCGATGGAACTTCGATGGAAAATGAGTTTTCCATCGAAGTCCCGAATGCCACAATTCATGGCAATTCATGCAATACTTCCTGAGATATTTCAGTCTGCATAACAGCAGTGAGAGTCTGACTGAAGCTGACTTCACACATGAGCTGTGACCCCCGAACTTTTCTAAACAGAACTCGAAGAACCATTGTGTCGGATCCC
Source organism: Remorina albescens (assembly GCA_034769265.1). Lineage (NCBI taxonomy): Eukaryota > Metazoa > Chordata > Actinopteri > Carangiformes > Echeneidae > Remorina > Remorina albescens. The sequence continues at coordinate 14,334,328 of CM068476.1, read as the reverse complement.
AAATGTCTGAGTCAGTTGTACCAGAACATTAAACAGCCTGTGTAATATCCAGTTATTGTGCATGACATGCAGTTCTCCAGCCAAAATAAAGTAGTTCCAATCCCAGTTTTTATGTGAAAATTGCTGAAGTCCCAGGCATGGGAAAAACTAAAACTGAACTGTGTTGATGCTAAATGCTAATGGTTCAGGGGGGAAAACTGCACCCATATACTCCAATGAAGGAAAAAGGAAAACCACATCTTCACTCCAGAAAAACAAAGTCAGGGTTATGGTCTTTGTAAACATTTATTGACAGGTTTGATGACTTGGGCTCTTGTATTAATGATTGCTGAATTGCACAACAGCTGACAATTATATGCAGTTTGGTTTCAAAACCGTAGACAGGCTCTGATTCCCACCAGTTGCCTCAGTATGAATAAAGGCCATGTGTATATACATATGTGCTGTTCACATTGTTGTGTTAAAGTGTTGCACGCACATATAAGGAGGTATTTATTAAGCATGCATACCACGCACACACATTTGCAGATGTGGGCCTTAGATCAGTCAATCCTTCTATATGTTGTTCTCTGTGCTGGTACGTTTCCTTATCGTCATTGTGGAAGACGCAGAAAGAAGATAGAAAGCATCATTAGAGACTTTATTTAGACATAAAAAGCTTGGCTTAGAAGAGCAATCCTCAACCCAGAAATAATCAAAGAAATTGTAACAATTAGAGAAAAATAAAGCCATTTATTGTTTGGAAGATTATAAGGACTTTAAAATGGCGCATTGGAAGAATTGAGAGAAATGTATTGCCAAATTATAGTCTGAAGGGCTATCTGGGTGGTATACCAAAACATAAAGTTTAAACAAAAGCGTTCCCTGGGTGCTGAGCTGAAACATTATACAAGGAGGGCTGCGGCCACTATATAGTATTTTACAAAATTCAAAATCTCAGTGTGTCACTGATCGAAGGCACCTCAGTCAAGATTTTCATCACAGCCAAATTGGTATTAAAGACTTAACATTAGGATGAAAAGTTGTGTTTTACTGCCCACCATGGTTAAAACCCTCATGTATGTGACTGACCCTTGCTGGCATCCACTCACACTGTCCATCCCAAATCGAGATTTGTCCAGTCAGTTAGGAGGAGGGTTCCCCCAGCTCCTGCAAGGACCAATGAAGGAGGTGGAGCAGATGCTGTAAGCTCTTACCTCTATATATATTTCCCTTTATCTCAATACAGACCAGCCCAAAACATTTCTTTTAAAAAAAAAAACAACAACATTATCACACATGGTGGGAAATATCACAATATCCAATATGAAATGGTCAATCATTGTAAACTTCAGGTCTGGCTCTGCAAAGTAAATTTATTTACTAATGTACAGTTAACTTTACTATGAAAGTTGGAATATTGAATTTTGGTTTTATTTGTGTTTGCTTTTTGTTTTTATCGAGACAAATGTCAGCTGAAAAGGCACAAGTAGAAAGCAGGACTTTAAATAAATATAAATAAATATAAATAAAGTAAATATTAAATGCTTTTTGAATTTTTACATGGCTTTTATGAACCTGTGGTGTTTTCCCACCAAGCTGGTGAAATTAATTGAAGACATGGACACAAATAAACAGACTTAATATTGAATTTTCAAATAATTAAGCTTTTTGAAACCGTGTAACAGCATTAATGCTTTTCAGTTTGCACGCCATCGATAATCACCTCAGTGACCGTGATGATCATCCTGTCAGCATGTCTGCTTGTCTCTCTGATTTGATCAGATGAAGGTGTGAGCTCACCTCCTGTGATGTCACAGCAGGTGTTTTCCATCACCTGCCATGACATCACTGATTGGCCTGTCGCCACATGAGTAACTTGCTGGGCTTCCTGCCTATGCAGAGCAGTTCGGCAGCAGTGTTTTTCCCCTTTGTGATTTAGTTTTGATCAAAGATCAAAATCCCGTTTGGAACCCGAGGGAGTAGATTAGAGGGTAGAGTCAGGATCAGGAGATTTAAGATTGCATCTTGTGTGTTGGTAACCTTTTCGTCCCTGAGGAGCAGCTGCCTGTAGCATGAGCTGTAAATTGTTTGTGGTCAGCTGCTTCTTTGTTTGTTGTTCCTCGCAACCTCATATAAAACTCCAACTGCATTGAACTGGCTCTTGAAAATCTTCAAATGATTTTACCACCTTAGCAGAATGTTACTCTTTTTGATGATTTAAAGACTTTGTGGTTATCCAAAGGTATTTAAATTGAAGTGAAAAAGTGTGTCAACATAAGAGGTGCCTCACTATCTGTTTGAGTTTAAGCAAGAAAATCATGCTCTTCTTTTGTGAGCCCATAAAAACAACCATTATCAGATTATTTGGCCAAGGAAAGACCTTCATCAACAGCCTGCAGCCATGAGAAATTACCTTCAATGAAGCTGCAAGAGAGATTCACATTATTTTGCATCCTTGTATATACAAATAAATCAAAGTTTTCGGGCACATAATCTATACACTATTCTGAATAGTATAGTTTGGAGCTGAGGGTGTTGACTCTTTCATTGTGACATCAGAAATTTGCTTTACATGCTGGTTTTAACATAGTAGTATAATCTCTGTGAATGTTTTCAATAGTGAATAGTTTTTGGTGGATTTTGTCGGAGATCTTGATCTCAGCTGGACTCTCATGTGCTTGCACCATGTGTATACATGTATTTACCTAAATTTGTTGCATCTTTAGTTTTTCAGTGATTACACTTAACTGTAATATGTGCACTGATGGCACACAGTCTTCATAATTGCGATGGGAAGGAAATCTCACACAGCCTATCATGTGGCTAACTGATGTTTTCCTGTAATCACAATAATAATAGAAAGCAAGACAGAAAGACTGAAATACGAGGGATTCAGAAGAAACCGCTAGCCTTTATTTGCTTTATCATAACAATGTTTACAATGTTAAAACAGCTGGAGAGATGTGTCATTCATTTCAGCGTCACTCAGGCTCAATCAGCAGTGACATGGTGCCTGGAAAACACCAGTGGAGGGGGAAAAAAAAAACACGCTCCCAAATTAGACCAGGAAGAGGAAGTTGGAGCATATGTGAGCAGACCTCAACTCATTGTGGTGTCAGATGAAATGAGACTCAATCACGGAGTTCTGGCTCATTTATTGGCATCCTGTAACCATAAAGTAGTGAGGCTATGTTATGGCCTGTAGGCAGGTTTTACCTATGTGTATGCATGTTTTTTTTTTACTCTCCAGTGTTTCTGAGCACATTTGGTTCACATATGGCCTCAAGGTGCACTTCACCCTGACCCCCTCAAACACACATCATACTGGAGCCATACACACAACTCCCTGTGATTACTATAAAGAGCTTGAAGTAAAAATAAACTCCCTTAAGTTTGGTTCACGCTAACCACTGATTTATATTAGAGAATCATTAAACAATATGTATACGGCCACAGTGGGTTAAAGGAAAATGTGTGATCTGATGGAAGTTTTCAACTACCCAAAGAGCTAGCAATTAGTTGGAGAGAAGAGTAAACATGCAATTAAGTATGATTTGGATTTGTTAAATGAAGCATGCATCCATCTGGATTAGGCCAAAAAGAATTATCAACGGAGCAGACACATTAGCCCTAACACTGGAAAGTTGTTATATCTCAGGTTGCACGTTTGCCGTCTGGTTGTGGAGTTCAAACTGTCCCCTGGTTCCTAAAAAGGCAACTTTAAAATGGAAGTCATTCTAGTAATTATCACCCATATTTGTGCAACAGACTAAGGGTAAGGCAAACTTTAATATCATCTAATAATAGCATTTGAATCACAGAGTATCTGCAAAGATGCACGTAGCATCAGTGACATCACCCAGAGGTTGATCCCCATTTTGGCAACGCCTAACTCTGCCAAACTTCCATCTAATCCCAAAAGCCTTCAGTGCTTACCGGTTTTTGGGTCATCCACCTGCCACTCAAAGCAGCTCTCCCTCAGTGATTCATAATTTTAAGTCTTAAAAAAAATTTGCATGCGGTATAAAAATATTCCTCCCCATACAGTTGTAATGAAGGAAGAGATTAGCAGTGGGAACCAAAACAGTTTTTGTACAAGGAGTAAGTAAACATGTTTACTTCTGCACTAAAGCTGATCGTTTTAACATGAGAGTCTATTGAGGTTGGCTCACTTTTGAAACCATGAACTGCAGTTTCTTGCATTTGTGTGTTGACTTCATTTTACTCCCCCCAATTCACAACTTTGCACATCTGTTACCCACCCCTATCTGTACAATCTGTTTGTTATTTATCTCACTTCTATGTTTTTTATTTTTTGCTATTTGAACTGTTTATTTTAATTATTGCTTTGTCTGTTCTATATCTGTAAAGCGACCTTGAGTGCCTTGAAAGGCACCAACAAATAAAATGTATTATTATTAATTTTCATGTTTCATTTCAATGGTACTAGAGCGGCTTTACAACTGTGCGACCCAGTGGTGTAAGCGCCAATGTGAATTGTGAGCCTGTGGGTCTGTCGGTGGAGAATGAGGAGCAGTGCAATAGCTACAGAAAGCAAGTAACTCAGAGGGAAAATTCATGAGGTTGACAAATACAGCCGGCCCCATAGCTAATGGTGTTAGAAATATCTCTCTGATAACATGACTTCAGGTATCGAATTTCACAGACTCACCTCCAAGTCTATATTCTGAGGCAGATAAGCGCTCAACACATGCCATCTGCCTGTAAGTGTGCTTAACTGGTGGATTTGTGCGTCCACCAGCATTTTGTTGGCATTAACCAATTGATACTGAAGAAAAGACCAAGGACCTATCCATCACTTTCCATCACTTTCCATCACTAGTTTCAATCAATAAAACGAAATTAGAGCTGCCAAAATGTTCACAGCAATGCCATGGATTGAAGGAGCTTCATTGTGAGCCTGATGGGTTTGAGTCACACAATGAAGAGGAATAATAAAATTAGATGGACCTATTACTGCAATAGTTGTCTACACACTGTTAATGTGGGCATCGTTTTTAAATGCTGCTCCCCTGCACATTGTGTGAAATTGCATAAATAGATATTAATATTGTTTGACAACGTTGACAGTCCTTCAATTAAGGGAGGCTTGTGAGATGGCAGAGCTTCCCCCATATTCCCATGAGGTGTAAGTTTGTATGTTGGGGGGGCTGTGGAGGAAAAAAGAAGGAGAAAAGGAGCAAGACCTTTCTTTCGATGAACTAAATATTGATGAATGTTCCACAGAGAGTATCCAAACCACCTGCAGCACGTGATCAACAGCCACCATCATCGCTTCTCTATCCTCGTATGAAGACAGCATTCTGTCCCATTTTACCTGAAGTGAAATTAATTGGCAGACAACACTTACATAAACACTTGATAGTAAAAAAATGTATATAATTATAGACATTTATTTTATATTTATCTAAGATTATATTCTTATATCATTCTACTTTTGTGAAGCTATTACTTAAGGTCACTCATTTCAAAATGTCAGAAATCTTGTTTCAGTTTTTTTGACATAAGTCTCTATCATTAGTCACATTCAAGTCTTGACATCACTACATGGATATCACATTTATCACTTAACCCTTGTATTGTGTTCGGGTCTGTGGGACCCATTGTCTTTTTTTTTTTTTTTTTGCAAAAGAAAAATTATACGATTAATAATTTTTTCAAACTCAGACTCATTGGCCTTAACTCATTTTCTGTGATGAACATATATCAGAACACATTTTCCAACACCACAAACTGTACGCCCCCCGACATCTATATTACCTACATGCTCTTCGGGTCAACTCGACCCAGCCAAATAAAAGTGCAGTCATTGTGTACTTTCCTCCTGTCTGGGCCTGCTATTAGTGCGTGTGTGTTTGTGTGTGAGTGTGAGTGTGAGTTTTGTTTTTCTGCCCCTGCCATTCCGCATAAAGTCGCCACAGTGTTGCAAAATTCAAGTACCAACACTCTCTGTTCTCACACTGCACATTTTACTCTCTGTCTTGTGGGAACGAATGTTTCTTTTGTCATAGTCATACATAAATTGGGGGCGGGACACAATAATATAGTGCCAGTGTGGTTCCTTCACAATGCAATGGATTGTGGAAGTGAGAGAGGCTTTGGAAGATGATGTAGAGAGGTTTCAGAATGCGAGGATCACATTTCTGGGAATTCAGAGTCTGTCAGTGGCAATGAAGAAGAGGATGAGATTGAGCATCAGCTAGTTCCAAAACGAAGAGGAGCCGCAGGACCAGCTTGTCAGCAGCCAGCTCCAGAACCAGAACAAAACCGTCAGCAACTAGCAAGTGCTGTAATCTGGATGTCAAAAAATGGTGAAATGAAATGTTCTTCTTGCCCAAGAAATGAGCCACCCTGCATGGCTGCCAATCAGATAAGGATGCAACCAGGGTCAACACAAATGGTAGTTACTCATGTGAAGCACATCAAGTCTTCTTTTCAACTTTTCATCTCAGATTATATCAGACTATATCAGATATATCAGATATAGATTTCTTACATAGATATACATAGATTTCCTCTATGTAACGAGAAAGAAAACTTACAAATAATGCACAAATCCAGATTAAGTATATTATTCTTACTCTGTCTTGGCCTCCATTTTCTTCCAAGGGAAATCTACGTAGCTCTAACAACTAAATGCTTTTTCACCTCTTTAGTCCTCGCAGCATTTTATGGCACAAGCAGTGAACATTAAGTTTATCAGGACTTGTTGACTTAACACTGCTGCTTGCTGTTGCAAATGAGGCTCAAACTGAATCAAAGAATAAAGGTTACAGCGATAAAACCAAAACAATGAGCTGAAACGCATTTAAATCTTCATGCCGCTGCAGAGTAAGTAATTCTATTTATTTAAGATCCTTTTTTTCTTCCATAATTGTTTAATTAATTGTTAACCCCTGAACTTAGCCCAACCAGTGAGTAAGCCATCCCAGAATACAAAGCGATTGCTGAAGGAAAACTTTTGGTCCCCACAAGTATATAAAATACAACAACAGACACGGTGCTCCCAACTGACAGTCTTGGCTCTGGAGTGGGCCACAGGTGGGCCGTGTTATTTTCCTTCGTTCGACTTGTAATGGCATTGTGACTCATGGCCTACCTCAGCCATGTCAAACCTGGGGCCTGGAAACCAAGCAAACAGCTCAGTAAGTGAAGGGGGATTTTCTGGGTAACAATAGCAAACCATATGTTTCTGTTTCCCATCCATCATGGCTGACACTAAAACACTGACAGACCCTGCTCTTTCTCTTTTCTTTTTTTTTTTTTTGCCTTTTCTCTCTCTCTGACACACACTCAGGACATAAAGTTTGTGTGTGTGTGTGTGTGTGTGTGTGTGTGTGTTTGTGTGCATGCCACATGAGCCATGGAGCTGGTATGAACACATAGTGTAGATGAGCAGCCAGTGTGAACTTGACAGATGTTGTTTGCTTTTGGAAATCTAGGGTTTCCATTCACACCTTTGCCATATCCCGAGCCTCAGTCTGTCTATGTGTGTGTGTGTGTGTATGTTTCTACATACTGACAGGTGGTGAAAAGCCGAGCAGTGCTGCCTCAGGGACGCCTACACAAAAACATAGCTCCCATGCTGTCGGCATACACACACACAGCTGTATGCTTTCACCGTGGGTTACAGCACAGGTGTGAATGGAAACCTCCCCGCACACCAAGACGTCACATGGAGACTCTGCTGAAAAAGGCAGAGCATTAGTCTTCATTTGAACTGCACAAAGGCTTCATTGGTCAACAGTCAAAATGTTTTCTTGCAAGGACACCACAGCATCTGGAAAGTTTGTGATGAGACATTCCTTCATTTAATTCATTCTTCTTCTACCGCTTAGAAGCTGGAGCCAATCCCAGCTCACACTGAGCGAGGGCGGAGTACACCCTGGACAGGTCACCAGTCCATCACAGGGCCAACACACAAAGACACACGGAGACAAACAACCACTCACACTCAGACCATTCAGACCTACAGACAATTTAGAGTCACCAGTTGACCTAAACATGATGTCTTTGGACGGTGGGAGGAAACCGGAGTACCCAGAGGAAACCCACACAGGCACGGGGAAAACATGCAAACTCTTCTTGCTGTGAGGCAACAGCGTTAACAACTATGCCGCTATGCCGCCCTGAGATATTCATAACACCAGAAAATACTAAGTGGATTTGGGTTGGCTGAGGCTCCTTTTTAGTCAACTAAATACATTCCAAAATAAGACTGCAATAAGAAGATTAAAGGAAACAGAGGCAGCGGTTTTTACATTTATATGTTCCCTCAAAAAATCAATACAAAACGGTGTACTCTGATGAGGCAACAGTTAAGTTTTAATTAGGTTCTGAAACAAAAACAAGAGCTCTGTCATCAAAGTAACAATAACAACACGTGCTTAAGGTTTGGAAATGATTTCGGTCGTGTGTGTGCTGAAATGTCAGATGCTGTCCTATTGTAGTCTCCATCTTCGCCATCATTTGAAATGCAACTAGCTTCACAATCTGCCCTGATTGAAATTCTCTCTGAACATATTTTAGAAGAAATGAGGAAGAATGAAGATATAGGGCATGATCTTTGGACTGTGGGACCTGGAGTGGTGGACCCATTTGTCTTGTCAACTGGCACTGAAGAAGAAAAAGTATTTATTTGTCTGCTTAATGTCAACAAGCAGCTGAAACCACAAACGTCTTCACGCACATTATGTGTATCATGTGCATCAATGAGAATCTGATCCAACAAAAAAAAAATCATGTCATATCAGACTGATCTGATTGTGGGTAGAGCGCAAAAAAAGAAAAAAAAATGTGTGGCCATCCTCTTGTTTGTCAGCAGTATATTTAAAATTGTGTTCTTTTAATTCATCTGTTAAAATGTATCTTTTTTTGTGTGTGTCCTGAGAGGCTCAGTCAGTTATACTTCACTTAGAAACTGGTGATCATCAGAGGAGCAGAAGCTTTATGGACCGTGAGTTTTAAACTGCAGTGTTTTCTGCTCCGTTCTCTCTGTGTATCCTCATCTCAACAGGAGTTGCTTGCTAGCTTGTCTGTCTGAATCTAACCTGAGTTTGTTTTTCTGGTTGCATCCTGTATTATTACTTACAGTTAAGGAGTGAGACTATGCCATCAGAGTAAAGTAAATAATATCCATGAGGTATTAGTCTGAAGCCCCTTTAAAACCTGCACAGATCCAATCAAATCTGGCTTTGTCACTAATGGAAAAAGCTGCACTCTATAGCTTTACCCAAAATTTAAATACTGCTTGTATCCGCAAATAATGATTCTGAAAGGATATCATACTTGGACTTTGTTATCTTTTTTCAGTCGAGGTGATAATTCAGATACAATGAACTGGTTCCAAACATGCAGCATGAAAGGAGCGGGGTCAGCCTGGTGTGTGTGTGTGTGCGTGTGTTCATGTGACTGCTTTCTCACCACACTCCTTGCTCGCAGTGTGTCCTTTGATTGACCAGGAACACAGCAAACACAAGCTCCTGACGCCATGAATGGAATTAATTGTTTGTTACATAAGTGATCTGTGTGAGAGCGTAACACTCTGATTTCATCCTTGAGTTGAACTTGTGTTCCTTCCATCATGCAAACCTGCACTCTAATGCAGCTCTATTAGTGATTTAATCAGGTTCTTAATATTCTCAGACTTGGCTGATGAGGTTTAATGAACTTTCAAATGGTTACAGTGTTCAAACACATTTTTTGCCGGTATCATAATGCAGTGGGCTGTAAATGTAGGATCCTTAAGTGGGTCCCTGTGGGCCCCTAGAAAAATGGAAATCATATATTTTAACTTTATTTTCATCCCTAAGAAACACAATGACCAAAAATATGATGTCATGGATTTCAAACACTGTCTAAATTAAAAAGGAGGAGATATAAGCAACAATCTTACCATATGGGGAACTAAATCTTATTAAATTAGGCTTGTGGTCTGAATTTATGCCAGTTTAGGAATCCTTGATGTAAAAAAGAGAACAACTGTTCTGTCCAGAGTCAACTTGGGTGTTTCTCCAATGAATCATTCATGTTCATGGATGAGTTTTCTCCATATATGTAAAGATACAGAATCAACCTCCACCACATTGTTTTGTTGAGCTCATGACTTATTACATAGTCATGGTGTGTATTGACATGTTGAGCCAGAAACAGCATAGCCTGGACCTTATTAACTTTGTGCTATTCACATGAGTACTGACTAAGTGCCATCAACAAACCCGCGTTGGTATTACAGTGTATCTGACTGTGATTCAGACCCACACACACACACACACTCCCAGGCAGACATCTGTGAAGCTGTGTAACAAGTGAAATTCAATAACATCTGGTTAGTGGAGACAGTGGCAGACCCAATGGAAAACAACAATACTGGATTCATCCTGGTGTCTAACCACATCTGCCATGACAATGGAGCTTTATGCTGATGCTGGGAGCCAGTTGGCCAGTGAGTGACGGATGGAGCCCCTGGCCTCCGGGTTTAGACTCTGGGTCTGAGTGCGAACAAGAGACTCTGTCTTCAACAGAGACTTCACTCTGTAGACTCCAGGTCTGTGCTGCGCATAGCTGTGTGTCCTGTTTCCAGTGAAATTCAAATAAACATTAAATATTGACAATTACGAAGAACCGGCCAAAGGATGCCACACAACTGTTTCCACCAGGAAAGGGTCAAGACAGACAGACGCCAACCCTGAAGCCATTTCTGAAGGTTTCTTCCTGTGATAGGGACTTTTTCCTCCTCACTGTTGCCAATTGGTGCTTATGGTGGAAGCTATAATAGTGTAAGGCCTTGATCTTACTCAACTTAAACTGAATTTAAATGTGCAAAGCAGCTAACCAGTTCTGGTTAGGATGGAGTGATGATAGAGAAGCAAGGGGAATTCCGGTTTTAAAATCATTTCAGCACTCTTGCCTAACCTACAATAATGTGGTAGAACAATAAGCAGGGCGTTACAGCCTGAAGTTGCATCCTTTTCTGTGAAAAAAAACACAAAAGTGTTTTTTTCTGATTCAAATGGCTGTTGTTCACAGATGGAGCCAGGGCGCAATGAATTACACAAAAACGGGTCACAGTGGGCATTTTCAAACAGTCTCTATCTGAGGGCATTAATCTTCATAACAAAGCAGACAGTCCAACACAGCCTTATCGCTCACTGGTTCAGGTACTGTATAGCGAGATGAGCCAAAAAAAAAACATTATGGCAATGGGCACCCACCTGAAATGACTTGATTATCTGATGCAATCAATCCATGTTTGTTTTTCACATATTCATTGTGTATTTTCTCCTGCCTTACACTTGTTGGTATGCAAATGCTGTCAAAACTCTCAGGGTTAGAGAACAGTGCTGTCCAGTGCAAACGCTGATGATGGAAATGCACAGTTAAATTATATTCCAACACATTAAAATCAACAGCTATTATAGTCCACTGCAGGCACCCATAAGGCCTGCGGTGTAAATGCTGTTTAAAAGGAATATTTCTCCTGCGTGCAAAAAGACCTTGGGCACTGCCGTAAAAAAAAACGTTTATTATGCTTCTTGAGATTTTGGGGGGGGGGGTTGGCCACTGGTAAACAGATTTTTGTTGCATCATTTGCATTTTCTGGCACTCACATTCGTATTTATTAGAACAGACATGTTCAGTAAAAGACTGGAGAGTGATCTCTTCTGTTAAATGCGATAATGATGATTTGAAGAATCCTAATTTAATTTACCAAAATTACTCAGACTAAGTAAATTAATAGTGAATCCTTGATTAAAGCTCATTAAAGGTTCCCAATGAATGCTGTGAAACCTCCAAGAATGAAATTAAAATCTTTTGATTAAATGTGAGATTACAATGCATCCAGTGTACCAGTGTCATTATTCATTAATTTGACTTTTTTTGGAGTGACATTGCGGTGGAGAGTGAGTGTCAGATGTTTTTTAATCTAAGGACTGATTCTCCCCCAGAGGACCTCAGCACATCAGCATCAATGCATGATTTATTCCCCTCCTCTCTGCGGCCCCTCACTATTCATGCCTATTGACAGCATGATGTAGCCACATGGGGCCAAAGTGCTGACTCCAGCCCCTGACATCCTCCAAACTGGCAACCTTTGACCCAACACAAAAGAGGGTGTCTCCCTAGACAGAGATTTCCCTGCTGTGTGACGGCTGCATGGCACAAAAAGCAGCCTGGTCCTGTTGACACGGGGCATTAAGAGGAACAATGAAGGGACAGACTGGGAGGATCCCCTGCCTGGAAAACAACACTTCCTGTCAGTGGATGGGTATATTGAAATCTCGCTGTCTGTCTTATCTGAATGTGTGTCTAATCTTCTCATGCTGAAAACTTGTCTTTTTGGTTTGCACAGTGAATTTGTGGTTGGCCTATATAAGTCCTAATGATGCAAGTTAAATGAACAAAGGGTTCCTTCAGTGTGATGGACAGTTTTTTGTTTTTTTTTTATCATAGCGAGCGACATATTTGATATAACACCTGCTACCAAGTACAGTTCCTGCTCTCTTTCAGAACAGTTTTTTCCTATCTTGGGGTCACAACACACTCACAGTAGGTTGTGAAGTGAATCTAAGGGGACTATTCAAAGCACAACAAAAGATGACTATATTGATTTTTTCTTTTATTCACAATGTCCCTCACATCTACTTTGCATTTCTTTTGTGTGCAAGTTTTGCTCTCTCCCTAAATGTACAAAGTTTTTACATTTCCTGAAAATTAAAAAGTAAATATATGTATAGGAAAAAAGGGTGGGTTCAGGTAGCTTTATTTTTTCAGACGTATCTCATCTCTCATGTAAGAATTTCACCTCTTTGGGCTTTTAAAAGCACCCCGATAATAAAAGAATATTCCATATAATTAGGATAATAACTGTAATAAGTTAGAGCATAGCATAATGGAAATTATGGAGCATCGTGGGCTAAGTCTAAGGCTGGGATATGCTGCATTTAGGTTGTTAGTGTCAAATATGACACCAAAGCTACCTATGCCCACATGTTTGTGAGCCAAATGGCCAGTTCGCAACTTGCTGACGGATGAGCCACTGTGACAACAAACTGCAACAGCACAGCTCTTTAAAGCAGATGAGACATGTTTACATACAGAAGAGGAAATAAATAAAGCAGTATGGTATTTACAGGCCTTCTGTGGCACTGTTTTAATTAAGCAGACGATTTGTTTGGAATAAAAGCAACAACACCTGATAATTTTTGCTTTGCTTTGTTTTAATTTTATTAATTTTGTTTTGTTTTAATCAGACATCTAGTGGAGACAGGCAGCAGGAAACCTCAGGGAGAAATATGGAGGAAGCCTTATTATTTATTATTTTAAGCCCGTTTCGCTACGATTTTATGAATCACTGCCTCCACAGTTAACAGATATATAAGAACCATCCATGGGTTGGTGCTTCTGTTACTGTCAGATGCTTTGGTCAGTAAATCTGTGCTCAGAAAACGTATTTTGGTGAGCAAACATGGCTGCTAGCAGCTAGTTCACCTCATGCTGCTTGAATCTTTTCTTATGAAATTGTCGTTGGTTCATTCCAGTTCAAGAATGTAGATACAGTGGCATAATATGGACATTTTCAATATTAAAATCTTGATTTTCAATAGAGGGGGGATCTGTAACTGCAATTTGACAATTCTATAATTTGAGCATTGACTAAAACAATAAACCAACTGTTCCACTTGAAGCTCAGGAAAACTGTGAATTCTTTTCTTTTAAAAAAAGAACAGCCCAAACTTACCACTGAAGGCAAAACACCATGATTTGGTTTATGTCCTTAAATTTACCTTCCAGCTGTGGACACTGTGTTTTGAGAGCATTTTAAGTGCGGAGTACATTAACAGAGGGGCAGAAATTATTCTAACAGCAGTTATTTTCTGGTAACAGTTCAATGGGTAACTGTGCGGCTGAAAAGGGAGCCACAATGTGATACACCCCATTTCTAACTTTGGGAGTAGTTGAAAAAAAAAAAAGTTTAGTATAAGAATAATGATTGGACTTCTATTCACTGCTACTGTACAAGCTGTGGGACCTTTTGTCTATTTTTTAAAATCACAGGATATTCCTGTAAACAAGGCGCTCTGCTCGTTGTCGCTATTTCTTTGTCACAATTCATGCATTGCTACGTGAAATGTCATTTTCTACAAGGCTTTGTGAGTTACCTTAGAGACTGACAAAGACTATTTTCAAAACAGCAGTATAGTAAAAGGCCCGTCATATTTCTTTTTCCTTGCTCATCCTCCAGTTTGAAATGATGTATGTGACAATGCAAGTTCATAATTTGAATCAGTTATCTTCCTCTAAATGAAGCAAACATCTTTAAATAATTAGTTTTGATTTATTAAAATGCCCTTCCAGCTTTGATGACTGATGTAGATGATAAAAGCTCATGTGAATAGTCTTAACTCTGTGGCATTAATAATCTGACTATGACATAGGACCATTTATGTTTCCAACCTGATCTTTTCTTTTTCATCTTTTTATTGATATTATTGCTTGTAAATAGACACTATAAAGCCACATTAAATTAATGCACAAAGACACTGACCAAATGTGCAACATCAATGCAAAGGGGAAACTGAGAGGAACAAAATGGCCACAATGTGGACATTTTTTGTTTGTTCTGTTATTATTTTGTGCAAGAAGGAGACCTATCTTCTTTTCTTTCCTGATTCCTATTAAAGCGTTCAGACCACAATGAGAAGATGACAACCAGCCTTCTCCATCTTTTATCCAGATTACATGTTCTGAAACCTTCCGAATAATTCAGAAAAATAGTACAAGGCTGGCTATATCATCAGGGAAGAGACCAGAAGCAGCTGACAGATTTAAAAAAAAAAAAAAAAAGGTTCAAGACGCCATTAACACTTTAAAATAAATCTGTCAAAACCCAACCAGAAGTCAATGCCCACAAATTGCCAAATTGTTCATGAATAAGTGTCAAAGGAGCGTGAAGGACTAGGAGACTGGAGATCATTCTTCACTCTCACTAATCAAAACAGGACAGAGAATCTTAACAGAAACAATACACTTGTGTGACATAAGAAAAAGAAAAAAGACAAAATAATGCAGCCACAGAGGATTACAATGACAACAGTCCTGCTGTGAATAATACAACTGTGAAGTGGCATTAGAGTCCTTGGAGAAAAAGAACAAGATATTTTGGATCCAGGACACAGGCGGGAGAGAAGCACAGACATACTGTGCTGCAGAATGAGAACTGGCCTCTTCTTCTGGACTTCCATTACAATGTCCCAACAGGCAATTAAAAAGAATCATGACTGAGTGAAGCTTTAAACAGCAGGTGGAAATGAATGGTCCACTCCTTTGAGAGCCATTAACCAAATGGGAAAGAGTCATCCTTACAGAGATCAGCTAAGACAGGACCTGATAGCAGCCATTTTGCCATGATGGCATATTTGAAGGAAAATGAAGGGTAGACCCAGATTACCCAGGTTTGCTGAAAGCACTCCCCTGCTGTTTACAATTCTGGTACAACATCACAACACAAAATTTAGACACTAGCAAGAAAGTGCCTGACATTAAAACAGCCTTTTGTCTGTATTGTCTTAAATGACCAGACTTCTTTTTACTGTTTATGAACATGCAGCACTGTTGTAGTTATATGGTGATATTTATCATACAATTCACATAAAACGTGACAAATGTGACCTGAGAGGCCCCAAGAAAAACAGAGTTATTTTAAAAGTCCCATACTTAAATCTGACTAAATGGATCTTGACTGAGCAAAGAAAAATATAGAATAAATAGCAAAAATATATAGTTATTGTAAACTTGGCATCTGTTTGGTGAAGGATGACAGAGAAACTATAGTCACTTGATAAATCACTACACTTTCTACACCCCCAAACTTCTGTGTAATGATTAGTTGGAAAACCTCCTAGCAAAGCAACAACTCCAGCTGATGAACCAGAGCAACATGAACAAAAAGCTGCCCTGTCTGTATAAAGGTGAAACCACACAGAAACATTCATACTCACTGGGTGTTCTGTCTTCGTGTGACTTCCCTCTGGGCATTCCAGTTTCCAAGCATGCAGATTATGCAAATTTTAAACTTAAATGTAATTTTGTGGCTGTGTGTTGGAGCGCAGAGGACTGGGAACCTGTGCAAGCTGTGTGCAACGCCATCATTTCTCCCATTGCATACTGGGATAGATTTCTCTTTGGTTCTCTCTGATCATCTCAGCTTCATGAAACTTCTTAAAATGAGCAAGATTGGAATTTTCTTCTCTTTTTTTGTTTGCCATTCTGTCTCCATAAAGATCTTGTGTAACAATGAAAAGGCTATACCTATCACAGTAGTGCAGCCTTTACAGGCAACCATTAAATTTGCTGATTCCACATAGAATACTTCTTATTCAGCCCTGTTCTGTGGTTTTGCCTGATGTTGGATGAAATGTAGTTGATGCATGGAACATATTCTCTGCTTGTGAATTTTTTTATTTATTTTTTTTTGTCCATAATGTGGTACATTCATACATGATGTAGACACTGGAGAGCAGGATTTGTGAGCAGCTATTCTTTGTGTGGTTACATTTAGGCTACTGAGACACTTAAGTTGAGGTTAGGGGGAAATTATCTTTGGTTAAATACTCCTTTTTTCTCCCTCTGAGCTCCCCCTCTAACCAAAGCAAGTGCTTTGAATTTCTGAAACACAACTATAAAAGCATGAATCACACTTTACTTGTCACAAGTGTACATTGTAGGTAAACAAATGTGTTTTCAGTGAGTATTTTTGCAGAAATTGACTATGATCTCTGTGAAACTTTGCACATGTTTGCTCGAAACATTTCCACAAACTGAATGTGGGCTGCATTATGTGTCAACCAAAATGTATTTAGTGTTACAATCAGTAGCTAGTCACTCAATAAGAAACACAAAATAACTCAAGAACTCACTCAAAGAAAACACAAATCTAACATGCAGGAGGGTGTAAAAATACTGAGAGGAAATGGAAACATGTGTCATAGCTTCTGATTCTGGCTACTCAATTAATATGTAAAATAACTGTGCCAATTTATCCAACAAGGCCACCATCATGGGCTAAAATTTCCCTCGGGATAAATAAAGTATATATTTATCTATCTAAACATTGTTCCCCTCACACCAGCTGGTCCCTGACACACCCACTGTCTGTGCTGTGGTCTTGTCTCCTGTTTTTTTAGAAAATTGGGGCAACTTTTTGGATTTTAGACTGAAGGATATATTGGGTGATTCTGATATATATAATTCTGACTTCTTATATAATAAATGAATAAAGCGCTCTGTTTTTTTAATCCAGCAGATTCAATGGTAGTAATTTATTAGCCCAAATTTATATAATTAATGTATCTATCTTAATGCCTCAAATCTCAGCTCTGACCTTGAGGAAATATGTTGTTTCGGTGAAATGTGGTTTTCACAATTTGTACTGCTGTCCGATGTATAGTGATGACTGTTATGCACTCATAATGGACCCACAGTATCCCAGAATGTATTATGAAAAAGCAGTCTACCACCGATTAACTCACCAAACAATACAATACCGTCATGCATTATCCTTCTGGTGAAAGGAAGAAAACAGTGTTGAGAAAATGAGTGTCCTAAAGTGTTTTTTTTTTCAAGTCAACACAGGATTTCCTGAATAGTAAGAAAGAGTGAACAAGTGAGTGACTTTTGAGACGACCAGAGACTCAGACTCAGACACAACAATGCTGAATGACCTCAGTACTGAAGATGTCTAAGATAATAACAAGTGGAGTAAACAAGGGAGAACACAGTCTGAAGTAAGCGCAGTGTTTACTTCTGTAAATGTTACCATATGTTTTTGAACCAACAATCCTACAATCAGAATATAACATGACACACAGGAGGGTATGTGAATATGAGTCAGAAATATTAATTCCTACATCGCTCTGCTGCTCCATGAGAGTAAAATGATAAAAGACTGTCACTTTGTGAGGGAGCCGAGTTTTGGGGTTTGGTGCTGTTCTGCGCATGCGCGCTGCGGTCCACACTCACAACCGGGGGCCGTGCACAGAGAGAGAGAGAGAGAGAGGGGGAGAGGTAACAGGGGATCCATGGAGCGTCTCACAGCACTAGTGTTTTCTATGTCTTCATGTCCACGATGCACTTTAGAATTTCAATAAGATGCGTGTGTGTTTCCAGATAATCAGTTTCCTCCTCCTCGCCTTAAACTTTTTCTGCCAGCCGCTCCGAGCTCAGGGTAAGTCCGTCCGTGTCCGTGTCCGTGTCTGTGCTTCTTCATGTCCGCAGCTCGAAATCTGCTCTCCTGTCTCCTGTCCCAATAATCGGGGAACTTCATGTAACAGCAGACCCCTGGACCATAGAGGGTGGGGGGAATCTGGACTCCTGTGTCCGGGGACTAACTTCAGTGACAGCCGGCATCCTGTTGGTCGGACAGGGGAAGAAGAGGGGAGGAGGAGGAGGAGGAGGAGATGGGGGTGTTTGTTACGCAAAACTCCATTCACAACTCGCCCGACGCTACTCTGCTTCGTTTATTAGTGATCCTGAACGTATCGCAGACAAATAATTTGGGGGTAATTTAGGTCGAACAAGCCTTCCGGTAAATTCGGGGTCACTGAATGTCCCCAGATCCGCCGGAGATTTCAGTAAAAAACCTAAAATTTGAACTTGTCCGGAGCGCTAGCTACCGCCCACCCCTCAGTGTCTTAGGTGTGAGAATAACGGGGGGGAAAGCTTTGGAAAAGTTGGGACGAGCGCCTAAAATGAAAAGGCTTGTTTCTGACACCTATGAAATGTTTGATGTGTGTTTTTCTGCTGCTTAACTTTGCCAAAACGAAGCGTATTGGTGTTTTGTGGGTTGTTTTTGTGTGTGTGTGTGTGTGTTTGTTGTGTTTTTTCTTGTTGTTTTTTTTTTTTTTTTGCTGGTAAATCCATTGTTGGGATGAGTGTTAGCCTGACGCCCGCTGCTCCTCTGTGTTAGCATCCTGCGGTAGCGGCTCGGTGTGTCGGATGAAGCCCGTGGAACTGTGCAGGAGGGCCGGGGAGGAAACTCTCACTAACCCCCCACCCCTCCCGACACTCTTGGATTTCTTTTCCGCCGGTTTGTTGTTTTTCTGCCCGGCTGGAAGACTTTTCAAAGTAGCTGCTCGCCTGGTAGTGAGGGGTGGTGGGGGTCGGGGGGTCGGTAGTAAACAGCGCTGACACACACACAAGATTGGAAGAAAGTTTTCCTTCCAGCGATGGGAAAAGTCTTATAGCCTAAAATACATTTACTCTCATCAAAGTCCCCATGCTTGTCATTCATCCCACAGTTTTAAGCTTAAAGTGACACCAGGTATTCATAAGTTAATGTTTATTAAGGTGACAAAGTGAGCAGTTGATTGTTGATTAAGAAAAAAAAACCCACAACATGTTATGAAAATGTGTGTGAATGCAGAGTGTATTCGCCTCACAGGATGCTAATGAATTCACTGGGACCTGTGATGGCTGTTAGACCAACACAGAGGTGTGTGTGCGTTTGTGTGTGTGTGTGTGTTTGTTTGTGTTGGTCCTGTGGGACAACAACACAACTCATCTCATTTTCACTTGTTAATTGTGTGAGTCAACAGGGAGCCGCCACTTTGTGCTTTGGTGCTACATTATTTTAAAGGCATTCGTCTCCTGGACAGACCTTCAGCTGTTATCGCTGCTGAACAGTATATTGTCCTGTGTGTATCCAAGCTGCCTTCTTTATCAAAGTGTGTGTGTGTTGGGGGGGGGGGGGGGGGGGGTGACTCCATGGGCAGGGTTATAAATTGGTCTAACATGCTGGTGGGGAGGTCTTTGATGTTTAGTCCACATGGGTGCAGGATGTGGATTTGCTCTGGCTAAATATCACTTTGTACAGTTTTTTTTTTCCCCCTGGCACATCTGCCTGGAACATGAAAGCAACACGGCTCTTAGATCCTCATTTGGGGTGCACATTGTCTCCTAAAGGCTTGTGACAGCAATAAAGGTCTGAGAAAATCTAAAACGGGTTATCGTTGGGATGAACAGCGCCATGTGGAAAAGTGATCGACCAGGTTTTACCCATAGGAAGATAGGGTTTCTTCTCGGGCTTTGCTCCCCTTCCACTTGCTCTGTGTAGAAATTCCTTACATATTTTTTTCTCTTTCTATCGAGTTTTGCAAAACTTCTCTCCTCGGTTTCTTTCATGTTGCGATCGGGGTTGTGGAGCTAGCCGTGAGAGACTGCATCTGGAACCGATTTGACTCCTCAAAGCAGAAAGAGAAGAGGAGGGGAAGGAGGGAAGTGAACGGCAGCCCTTTTCTCTCTCCCTGTCCACTGTGAGCAGGCATGGGCTTCAGCCCCAAGGAAAGTAATTATAGTTTAGTGAACACAAGATTAAAGTGCAACATAGAGTTGAATTTCTTGGCCATCCCTTCATGTAGAGGTTGTTCAGTTGACCATGAAATGTAATGTTTTTCCATCCTGCAACGCCATTGCTTGAGCTAAATATAAAGAAAAAGTCCAGTGAGGCTATACAAGGAAAAACCTCTTTTTTAAAATAAAAATATGATCCTGTAAATGGATACGTAGTGGACTTAAATTTTTTCAGGACAGTTCTTTAACTCTGATCCATGCCCAGGCTGTTTTCCCTGGAGACACAGCTGAGATCAAAGCGCTTGACTATCGTAGGCAGCATCGGCAGCCCTGTCACAGTTGAGAATTACATGCTCGTAAACAGCGCAGACATTTGCAGAGCAACGGGAAAGCTCTTTGAGTGCAGTTCGACTCCAAATATACTGGATAAGCTCCATCATATTCAGGTGGGGTTATCATTAAGCACCAGCTGCTCCACTTCACAGTGCTACATTAAAATCCACCTGCTGCTAGTCCTTTAACTCTTATAATTAAAACACTGGTTTCATTAAAGCAAGGTTAAGTGCTGTTGGCTTGTGTTGGTGGTGACAACGTTTCATTCATTATGTGTGTAAGTGTTGAAATAGACATACTTTTGTCTTTTGAAAATTTTTGGGCATCTGTCTGAGTCCACTGAAGTCAGGGTTTGCAATATGTAGGTATCAATTCAAAATGTTGAATTTATCAGTCCTGTTGATTAACGAAATCTGCAGAAACAGGAAGAGAGTCCTATGAATGGCAGCCAGTCTGATGCCTCAAGATACAGCAATGACTGTTGTGGCAAAGGGATAAAACTGTAAGAGATACAGGTTTAGATGGTTTAGATGTCCTTAAGTAAAGACGATGATGATTGGATGACAGGAAAGCCTGCACTCAGAACATGGTAAATCATTGGATAAATGTGGACAGCCATCTCAGTGTGATGATGACAGAGTGTGAAGAATTGTGTTCCTTCTTGAAATTGCACTACAGGACTCGAAAAGTCCGAAAGGTAACTCAGCTAACACAGCAAGGCGATAGCCGCTCTACTATTTAGTGATTTTCCTGCCATTATCCTTCCTCCAAGGTTTTCCAGAGTCTAAACCAGAGACTTTTGGAAATGTTGCTGCATCTTTATTAGTTTGAAAACTCAGGGCTTGTGTTGTAGTCTGTATGGCCAAAGATGTAGATCTTTGGAAACTGTGAGGTGTGATTGGTAACGATCATCCCTGATTGGTTATAATCAGCCTCCGGTAACATTGGTGACAACAACGTGTAAGAACGCTGACCTTGCAGTCGTTGCTAGCTGCTGTTGTGCTGCTCAAGTCTGCTTTTACTACTACAACTATCTTCGCTGTTCCTCGTCTGTTTTACTTTGTGTGACTAATTAACTGTGCTTAGAGTAGACAATCTGCTTTTCAGGATAAATATAGATGGTATAGATGGATGGATTTGTTGAAGTCTTCTAAAAGTAAGAATGTGTGTTGTTGCTTAAAAGATTTTTGCAGTGACCATTAATCTTGCCTTGACAAATGGGGCTTAGTGACACAAGTAAAGGTTTCTTAATGGTGCATTGTGGTTGCTTTTAGTGCCTGATGAGTAATTTTTATATATCCAAATTGTGATTTGAGGGTGTGGCCACAACTTGCACAATTAACAGTGTCTCAATAAGCTGGCTGAGGTGAAAGTTGAAACCACACATTGTTTATTATAAGCCTCTTCATATATCTACTTGCATTGATGCTCAGGCAGAGATGGTAAACCACTAACACAGTGATGAGTCTAGTTCTGTGTATTGGCTGATAGCTGTTGTGTTTGAATCATACTGAGCAATATTAAGTGTGTCACTAATGTTGTATCTTCAATGTTACTTGCATGTTTTCTATTCAAGCTGAACTATATATAGTTCTGCCCCTCCAGCCCGCCCCTTTACCTTCGTCCTTACTGTGTATGCTGTTTCTAATGCAGGAATCTGCCGGGCTACTGTCTCTGAAAGTTAGACGGGTGATGCTCAGACTCAGGCAATATCCAAAATACATCTCAAACCAGGGGGAGCACGGCCGCATAGTGGTTACCACTGTTGCCCCACGACAGAAAGTTTGTGGGTTCAGTTCCCGGCCTGGGGCCTTTCTGTGCAGAGTTTGCATGTTCTCCTCATGTCTGCGTGGGTTCCCTCCAAGTACTCTGGTTTCCTCCCACCATCCAAAGACATGCATGTTTAGGTTAACTGGTGACTATAAATTGTCTGTAGGTCTGAGTGTGAGTGTGAGTGGTTGTTGGTCTCTGTCTGTTGGCCCTGTGATGGACTGGCGACCTGTCCAGGGTGTACCCCACCCTCGCCCAGAGTGAGCTGTGATTGGCTCCAGCATCCCCGCGACACGGAAACGGATAAGGGGTAGAAGATGAATGAATGATAGAATGACTATCTCAACACAGCCCAGCACAAATATTGTGATATATATGATATTATAATATATACTGTATTTTATGTCAGAGGTGCCACTGAGTAGTTTTAAAGCAGAATGACAGACTGTACAGAAAATAAATTATGATATAATAAAAAAAAACATTGTATATGGAGGGAAATATTGCTATACTTTCATAAAATATAATGTTATGCTCTGCACTGCTGCCAGGCTTAGTGAGTTTGAATCACAATTTCTTGACATTTCAGTGAAAGTTCAGATTATTTGATGTGTAGTTGGTTGAGGCTTCTTATCTCCAGTAAATGTATTTACCTGCAGTGGATTCAGAGTTTAGAGAGTAATGAGCTGCAATTTTATTATGGATAATATGTAATATATGCACCACTTCATCTTGCAAACAAACAGTTTTTTCCTTTGGAACTTTTTTTTTTTTTTTTTTTAACCAGACTTCGCTGTCGCTCAAACAGCTGGTATGTGGAGTGATACAGTGTGATAATAAATGGTTGCTTTAGCAGCGGTGGTTTGAAGCAGTTGATCCAAGAGAAAGTGCCAATTTGCAGCAAGTTCTGTATCATGTTTCTGCTAAAGATACTAGAACGTACTGATTCAGAGAAATAGCTGGTTAGCTATAAGTTAACTTTTTAGGTAAACAGCTTCATTTGTAACTGATTATTCTTAGGTAGAAAAAAAATATATGTCTGATTAAGCTTGGCTATTTAGACTAAAAAAAAAACAACCAAGAAACAAACAAAACACAACAAACTGGAAAGCAGTCAATTCATTCTCTCGGTTGTTGGCCCTCTAGCTATTCACTGCATTAGAAATAAATAAAGGGCTCTCCCAGGATAATTACATTTTCTGCTCATTTCCTGAAGGTCTTCTAGTACTTTAATAATGTTATGACTTGCAAAATTTGTATTTATCTGTTGTCTTTTGCTTAAATAAAATGCCTTCCCAGAAGCTCCTCTTGTACAAATGCAATTGAATAGAGACTGTGCACAATCAAACAGTGTTTTCCATTAAGTTTCGAAAAGCAGCTGTCTGTTTGTTGGCTTGACAGGGAACGTGGTCTGACAGTCAATTGTTTGGTTTTGGAGACAGAGCAGAGACGTGGAAATCAAAGATAACAGGAAACAAATAAGATGCTTAAAAAAAAAAAAATAAAAAAGATTTCAGTGTTCTAAAATTCAAATCTGGGGGACAGCTGTGTTTCATTGCAGAGGAATAACAATGTGGAGCAGGTGTTGTGTGTTTTGGATGCTGTAGTTGTTGTACCGGGAGGAAAGCCCTACAGTACTAGAACTGGATCACTTCATGTCAGAGATACTGGTGAGGCATTGCTCTGCAGCTTGTGCATGTTGATACCAAAGCATAAACAAGACTTCTTGAAGCATTTCTCAGTGTCTGTCCCACTGGCTGCAGCAGGCTAGAGTGGCTGCATGTCATTGTTCATGCTCGCCTCTTCTTTGATTTCCCCCTCCATCTCAGCCTTCTCTTAAGTCTTTGTCATAGTAAGCCTTTTTTTTCACTGAGGCCCTGTTTTTCCATCTTTTGTTGTTTTTGGTTCAGGTTCTTGTTCAGGGTGAAATAATAGCAGAAGGGACAAATTGATCCGTCTGGACCACTGACACGAACCTGCAAATCCTGTCATAATTTCCCACTTTTTCATTATTTTAATGAACTATATAGAGCTGAGTTATCTGTAACAATCTTGTTCACTTTCTATATTTGCAGACAGATCAGCTCCAGTAGAGAAGTAGTTATAAGGGAGTGAAACCTCAAACAATGATTACTTTTTGAGTACAGAAAAATCTCATGAAAATTTATCATCACATCACCACACTTAATTTTACAATGTAATCTTGTGTCCATACCCATTCAACTTAGCAACACTCTGAGGTTAATTATAATTTTCCAGCAGTAACTCTTCTATCGACAAACAAAGACTCTTTTGTCAGGCAGTCATGTTTATCTTGGAAATGCGTACTTAGAACCATCAGTGGGATGTGATGGTTCACTTGTGACTTTACTAAGGACTGTAAATAAAGATGGATGTGGACTGCTTGTAGTCAGCCACAGGTTTCTCTAAGGCGGTTTTGAAACTCTGAGTGTGCAGCTCCGCTATTGCCATCTTAGCAGTAGCTGGCTCTGGCTCAGCCAGAAATGGGCAAAGACGAGTTGCATGTGTGAAGCTGAGACATTAGTAGCCTGCCATCCATTATGCAGAACCTTAAGCTTTCATAAAATTTAAAAAGGAGAGTTATATAAAATAATAAATTCATCCCCTGTCCAGTTGTCATGAAGGAGGATATTAGCTGTAGACGCTTTTGTTCCAGGCTGTAAACGTGTAATTCTCTTGTAAAGTTGTATATTTTACTGTGAGAAAATATGGGAGCTTTTCAAACTATCCACTGCAACAATCTCAAGAGACGTTCGTCTGCCACCCGAATGAAAATTATAAGATGAAAGAAAAGTGTGACTTTCAGTGTTGTGTAATAGCATCCACAGATGTATGTTTGCAGCACTTTCTTGAAGCACATTATTAACTAAGTTACTATCTTCATCTGAAAATTAAAGCCTGTGTTTTGGCAGGATAAACTTCCAGAACTGGAGTTCAGGCATCAACTTTGCTGTAATTATTCTCTGAGTGCTGGTGACAATCTCTTAACAGAACATTCAGCCCGGGGTGCTGGAGCAAATCCCAGTTGATGATCCGGGCAAGGGCTGAGTTGACCCGGGACAGGTCGCCAGCCCATCACAGAGTCGACATATAGAGACTAACAACCA
Source organism: Remorina albescens (assembly GCA_034769265.1). Lineage (NCBI taxonomy): Eukaryota > Metazoa > Chordata > Actinopteri > Carangiformes > Echeneidae > Remorina > Remorina albescens. The sequence continues at coordinate 14,308,745 of CM068476.1, read as the reverse complement.
TTCACACTCACATTCATGCCTATGGGCAGTTTAGAGTCACTAAGTAACCTAAACATGCATGTCTTTGGACTGTGGGAGGAAACTGGAGTACCACGAGGAAACCTATGCAGGCATGGGGAGAACATACAAACTCTACAAAGAAGGGCCCCAGGTCTGAGAGTTGAACCCAGAACCTCCTTGCTGTGAGGCAACAGCGCTAATCACCATTACATCCCACCGCCTCCTCTTAACAAAACAAGTCTTTTTAATTTTTTCATCTTTCAAAGTTGTTTAATTTTCTCTTATAAATTTGAGATATACCCAAACACTTCATATAAAACAAACTTAGTTCTTTTCTGTCCTCACCAACAGAACCATTAGCCCTCATTAAACAAAAGAGACAAAATCGTGACGGTGGACAAAAACCAACCTTTCAATCACAGATGATCAGATTTGGGATACATCAGTCATTTTTTCCCTCCAGCTCTTAGGGCCTTAACCTTTAACATCCCTGCTTTCCTTTTCATTTTATAGTTAAGATCATGCATTCAGTATTGATTTGTTATTATCTTTCCTTGTTCTGAATCAACACATGACTCAAGTTGACTTATTCAGTCTGGAATGTACTGAAACATTCCATTTGCATATTGGCCTAATTATGTTTGGATGATGTTTAGATGAAGCGTGGTGGACTAGTTTGTCATACCCACAGTGATTTATGTAATTATTGGGTTTATTTATAATTTCAATATGTGCACTGGGTATCAATGTGGTCGGTCTTATTGAGATGTTTTTCTTCCTTTGGAACTCATCCAGTAGATGAGTGTAGTGGACATGTTGGACATTTTTCCTGTTGGTAAATCCCTTCTCCTTGGCCTCCTCCTTCCCCATCTCCCTCTGTGCTCTCCCCCCTTTGCCCAATTCTGCATGGCCACATGCATCTCATTATGTCATTTGACATTGCACACACACAATACAGTCGGGTCAGGTATGCATCTGCCTTTGATTCTCCTAATTGAATATGAAATGAGTGCAGGGCATGCTCTACCGTCTAGGTGCCTTGGTTTGTGTGAGTGAATGAGTGAGTCTGTGTGTGTGTATGTGTGTGGGACATCTGTACTTTCTCTTCAAGGATTTAGCTGTTCAAGGGGATTTTGTGACTACAACTGTGGTGTGTATGTGTGTGTGTGTGTGTGTGTGTGTGAGTGTGTGTAAGTGTTACTCAATCTTATTGGGTACACACGTGGCTTGCATATGTCTGACATGGTCACACAATCCCCTTACATAACATATTCCTATAAAGGCACACATACACACACACACACACACACTAAAAAGTGAAATTAATACACTATACTTGGAATTGATATAGTTAAATAATCAAACAAACAAACAAGCAAACTCACACTTGCAGTAAACAGCAGTTAGCCCTTTGTTGTTATTCCACACTTGTGACTTTGCATAACTGATTGATCCAAAAGTGAACATCCATCAACAAATGCCACCTGGCTGAGTTCCAGCCAGAAGCTTCACTGTGTTACTTCTACATGTAGCCTACTCAGGAGGCATTTAGGGGACATCTGTAAGCTATATAAAACTACCTGGCTGGTTCTCCTCCTTGAAGCTACATTCATTTTGTCCTTAGGTTGTAATAAAGAAAGCTGTAGCATCTGTGGTGTCACCCACCTATCATCCACCTTCAGTCATTTAGAACTTTAAATCTTAATACATTAATTGTAGCATTTTCATCCATTATTATTTATTTATGATACTTAAATTTTGTTGTGCAATTCCAGTGTTTGACTATCACAAATTGAAATAGTGCACTTACATTATCATGGCATTATATCATTATATCATATGCCTTTGTTATTAAAATCTATATTTAAAACACTATGTTGTCCAATAAAAATAGTTATGTTGGCATGTCTGCTGACTCCTGTTAGCAGCAGGTTTTCTTTGAAAACTCTGCGTAAGACTGTTTTGATTAAAAGCTTAAACTAGTTGAACACTACTGTCGAATGATTTGCTAATAAAGCTACTTTTTGGGTTGTGCTGTGTTGCATTTGTGTTACCCTATATTGTATGTTGTAAATTCAGCCAAAGTAGTCACCGGCAGAGACTGATTGTTAATACCCACGAAGAGAGCAGGGAAAGTGGGCAGCTATTTGGATGACATGTTATAAGATTCTGTAACCCTGCCACGCTTGCATACACACATACACACACACAAATAAAAAGCACGATGCTCCTCTCTGTGAAATCTGTTCATAATGTCCTTCTCACATATCACAGTCTGAGGCATCTGGCAGAAGATATGAGCTCTGTATCAGAAAGAAGTAAATGCTTCATTTGTCATTGTCTCCCCACTGGAAAGAGTCAGAGATGCTGTTTGAAGGGAGGGACACTTTGGAGAAGACAAATGTTTTTGTTTGTATAATTTTCTCTGAATGATTCAACTTAGGGAAATATGATTATTATGAAAAGAAATTACACTGGTGCTGTCCAAATTTCATTCCCTCTAAAGTGGAAAGCCTCAGAAAAGTTTTTGTAGACACAATTTTACACGAAAATACATCTAGGGGAGAAAAATAATTGAAAATTTTCCGGAATCTGCTCTTCTTTACTTAACATGCTCTGCTGATTCTTTAATGGTGAACGTTTCAATTAATCCAAGAACAGGAAGTGAACTTTGACCTCCATCTATGAACCCCCCCCCCCCCACCCGCCCACCCTCCAGAGAGCGAGCAGCGGCTCTGAGGAATGCAGGAAGGAGCGTGGTCACACACAGGAGGCTTCTCTTCTCTCTATGTGTGGCTGACTGTTTCTTTACCCACAATCACATAGGCATCTTAATTTTGCTGTGATATTGTATTTTTCTGTCATCTTTTTGGTGGATTGTTGTTAGATGTTCAGCTGACATGCTGATATTTAGTCTGTTTATTCCTTCTAGTCAGTTTACAGCTAACACTGTCACTATAAAAAGTAAATGGAATTCAGTGACATCACAAAATCTACTTGGAAGAATTTTACTTTATTAGCCATTTTATTACCACAGTAAAAAAAAAAAAACTGATCAAGTGTACACTGCAGAACAAAGCATGAAGGCAATGACCCTTTAAGAGTCTGTCTTAATGCTGAAATGAGTTTGTATCGCCGGTTTTCCTTTTTTCATTTTATTTTTCAGTAGTAATAGCGAGGGGGGAGGTCAGCTGACGAGCTTCACGATGATAATATTGCTCTAGTTTTGAAGAAATAACTTTAAAATCTACTGTATAACACACCATACCAAATATGTATGAAGCTATGTATATTCATTAATTGTTTTTAATGAACAATATGCAATGAGATTATAACGTGACTTAGGAATTGAGACTTTTACTGACTTTCTCAGCTACCTAAAAACAGTCTGTGGACTGACTAGCTAATGTTATTTTAGAAATGGAACCCAATGTCAACAAATGGCCAGCTCCCAGCACAACAGAAACTTCAACACAAAATCCACATGAGCACAAAAACTAACCAAAATAAAAAAGCTTCATTTCGTGAAACCTGTCAAGTCCAATGGGAATCTGAAAGCTAGGTAACTGGATTTGTTCACTCACTCCACACAAAGAAAGTGGTGTCCGTCCCACAGCCGCCACAAAAAATTACACATCAGGATCCAAACGCAGACAAACACGAGGGCTGGTAGGAGCAGAGAAAATACTCAAAAATTGATTTTCAAAACGTACAAGTTGGGAAGCAAGAAACAAAACACTGGTTATCCAGACTGAGGCAGCAAAACAGGAAGATTCTCAGGATACTGAATCCAAACGCAGTGAAAATTTAGAGAACAACTAGAACACACCGAAACAAGCTGACAGAGACACAGGAGAAGAGACGCGGGTGCAACTAATTTGGGTATAGCAGGATATTCCAAAAAATGGTAAATAGACTGGGGCAGGAAGTAAAAGGAACTGTTAACATGGCAGTTGAGATATTTCAAAACAAGCTGTTCCAGCATTAAATCTATCTCATTAAAAGCCAGTGACAAGTCTGTGCTGTGTAATAGCCTGTCTTATATGTACATAATTACAGAGACTGTATGTTGGATCACCTACATTTACCACTGTACCTGAACATATCGTGCGCAGACACATAGTGGACTGAAAGTGGTCCTGCTCTAACTTTTACCAGTTCATCTGAATCCTTTATCAGCCTGTTAGGAAGAAAAACATCGCACCACGGTGCGGGAAATGGCCGACAGTGGTGTCATAGATATAAGCAGTTTGAAATAAATGGGCAAAACCACAGTGGTATGCAAGTTGAACCAGATATTAAAACTGAATATTCACAAGTCATTAAAAGTTAGTTAGTGAAGACACAAACAGCCACTGTGTGTCAGTGTGGTTGGGAATGATTCAGAGCTGTATCTAACACTTTTGTAGTGGTTGAGGGCTCTTGCCAACTTCTGCTGATTTCTCCTCTTTGATTAATATGCAGCATTATATTTCCTGTTGTCCTTTTCATGCACTCCCATTTGACTCATACCATGTGAAAGACAAAGAGCAACCTCGCACCTAAAATCTTTGTCTTATTACAATGACCCATTAGTACTTCTGTAACTTTGTGAAGTCACAACGACACAGTCACCAATAGCTACCAGCATGGCCAACTTTGACCCACCATTCAGCCTTGCGGGATTCTTTTTTTTTTTTTTTTTTGGAGTGTTTAACTGAAATCTGCTTTATTTTTTAGTTAAAATCGCTTGAAAAACAATTAGCTAATTTGACGAGTGGAGCTGATCCTCTCCTCTGATTGGCTGACTGTTTGTTACTAAGCCTGAAGGAGGAGAGGTTAAACTACACTGAGATGGGATCAGGTTTTCAAAGCCACAGATGCAATTTTTGTGGATATCAACACTTCTGCTGAAACACCAGGAAGGTCTAAACTATGCAATTTTAATCTCAAAAAGCTTAATTTAGCACTTTCTGAAACCTGCAAATATCCCGATCGAGGTTGCCATGTCACGACGCCATGTCCATGCATATGTAGACACACATACACACACAGGAAACTGGCTGGCAGGAAACCCAGAGTAAAGTTGCATTTGCATAAAAGGGGGTGCACTGAAATTCCTCTCCTTATCATCTCCGCAGCTGGCTCCCAGTCACGAGCGTGGCTGCTATTTCAGGATTGTTTGTCATTGCTGAAATGGTGCTTTTTATCCCGGCCATTTGAAGTGCGGCTGCCCAGCAGCTTTGATGCAAGGAACGTCAGTGGAAGGAAAGCAAAATGGAAGAATGTGGCTTTCTATAATAGCGTGATAAGTCTGACAGGTAACAGTACAAACAGAATAACAAATACGCTCCAACCTGAAGAATATCCATAATCTATTTTATACTACATTTTTTGTTAAGTTCTATTACGTTTGAGTTTTCTGAGTTTGTCTAGTTTCTCCTGGTTCAGTTTGTGTTGACTTATCAGGACTTGTCCAGTGTTCTTTGTCTGGCAGGGCTGTTCAGCGCCTATTCCATCAGGCCAGGATTGTTGGCTGTTGTTATGTCTTGATCTATTTCCTCTTAGTGTCTGTAATTTGTTGATGCGTCTTTTTTTCCATCATGAGTAAAACGTTTTTCCTCAATTGTTTCCAGAGTAAATGGATCTTTAAATGGTGCTTTGGGGCGAACAGGGTAAAGCGAGCTTCAGCAAAACAATGACCTCAGCTGCCCAGCAAGAGTTTTGGACTGTGCGCCAGCGAAGTTGGGAAAGACTCTCTGTGGCCTCAAACTTTCTCTGTGGTTGTTCCTTTTTAATGTGATAACAGTTGAACACGCTGCAGGGCAGTCGTCTGACCGCAGAAACACAAAAATATAACAAGAGCAGGTGTAACTTTGAACTTGACCTGTAACGAAACAACACAGGTGACCACGGAGAGCAGAGAGAGTTTCTGTCCATGAACTCAGATGCCCTGAATTTACTTTAAAAACGTGGATGATATGGCACAGCTGTTGTTAACCTATATTTATGTTGATTTTTCAGACAGCGTCAGAACCATAACATCCGATGTGGTTAGCTGGGCTGTCTCTCTTACTCCTAACCAGATGTTGGCTCCGATGCAGTTTTGTTTCCCAACTGAAGGACAGATTTAATAGTTTGTGCGACGCTCAGATGTTTCAGTGCAGACAGAGGCCTGGAAATGCTGTTTGGATGCCGTATTTCAAAAGTTAGCCAACCCTAGTTCTACAGACATAGTCCCTGTTATATTTAAATCTGTTTACTCTCCACAAGGAGCAGCCCTCATCACGTCATAACAGATATATACTGTCTTCTGTGCCAAAAAAGACAGATAATATTAGTCAAGCACTTCAGTTTCCTTCTTTGCTTCAGTGACCAGTTAAGTCATGAAAGGCATGTACCAAATCTACATATACAAAATTATATATATTAATGTACTGCTTATTTTGACTTCAAGCCATAAACTGATTCATGAGCCTCAAAAAGCAGAGAATGTCCTTTGTTCTTGACTATGAAAACAACATTTTTTACTGTTGTTTGTGGTCTTTGTCCAATGATTTTTGTCTTTAACCCAACTGGTAAATGGACACGAATTGTCCAATATTAGTTGGTCAAAGATGCATTGGTATTACATAGACTGCACATTGGCTTGCTGGTTGCTTTTACCACAATTAATAAAAATAACAGTTCCCTCATAAAATGTTTTTTTTTTTATTATTTGTTCACAAGATCATGCACAGTGATCAACACCACTGTGTTAATATATTAATATATTAATAGAAGTCAAACTGACTTTGCACCGATGTAATTTAATTGTAAGATGAAGAATGCTTTCTGTGTAGATTGTACGTTTGAAATATACAAAGACAGAATCTTTTCCATGCCTTGCCTCTGTGATGTTTCCACTCCATAGAAACCGCAAAAGTGTTTACCAGATATTTCTCTCACTCCACACTAGAGCCATGCTCCTGCATCTAGTTTAGATGAAAGGCGGCCACCAGCTGGCCACATTCACCATTTTACACCACACTGCCACAGCGTTCATGTCACCATCGTCTCCAGTGAGAATTCAACTTAATGTGTAGTTCTCATGCACGCTGTTATTGTCAGAGGATGGCTTTTCTTTTAATTTTGGCCTCTGTCTCTTGGGTGGTTTGTGATTTGGATGTCCGGTTTGTTTTCCATTCCCGTGCCTAACATCCTTTGATGAGCACACGCACAAAGCAGGCATTTGAACATGTGGATCGGGGCCCGACTGATGCCGATGTTTGCGGTTCCAAGCTGGGAATTCGATTTGATCATCAGTTTGGCGAAATAAAACAATGCTAATCTGATTTGCAGGCGGTGTTTTGAACGATCTACAGCGCATCCTCTCTCACCCTGTGACTGGCAGCTTGTATCTGTGATGTTTCACACCTTTGCCTATAGCTTTGTTTGTCTCCACCACCCAACACACACACACACACACACACGCAATAGCATTTTGATTAAACCCCCGACAGTTGTGCCACACGCTCCTCCTGCAGGGACCTCATGTTGACATGCATTATCTCTGGGTGGTATAAGGCATGTGGGTGTTGATAGCGCTTCAGGTTTCAAAAGCCATTCTCAGACATGAAACCTGTGACATTATCCGTCTGTCAGTCATTCAGATACAGATGGCGGTTTTGTAAACACTTCCATGCTATGTCGGAGATGAATGAACATTTAACAACTTTATAATTATTGTATCATTGCCGTCTGTGGGCATGGTGTCAGCTGCTTTATCAAAGCCACAGTATCTCTGCTGCTTGTATCTCTCAGTGAGAAATTCACTCATTTCTATTTTGTCCCCTTTTTTTTCTTTGTGCAGAGAAAAGAGTGACGAATTTGTCATTGTTTCCAAGAAATGACATTTAAAGGGTGTTCAATCTCAGCGTTTCTATGTATTGGTGGTCGATTTCATTGTTTTGTAAGACGACCCACTCACAACACACTTGTCCAAAAAATTGTGATTAAAAAAACAAAACAGATTCAACAAAACAAGAAACAGACGTACAACAGAGAAATAACTGAGAAAATACAAAAACACAAAAACACAAGCTGTCTCTAAAGTAAGTATCCATAAGTATGATACAGGACAAAACACCCACAAAATAAATTGATCATATATATATCACGTTCACCCAACAAATCTTTTATTTCACTAGAAACAAAAGAAAAGGTTGATTCATGCAAATTGTGTTAAAATGTCTGAAATCATACAGATTCTGCAGATAATAAAGAATTCATTGTCTTAACTTATTAGTTATCTTTATTTAAATAATACTATACATAAAAGTTTAGGTAAACACATGATAAAAATGTTTATGGAAAGAACTTAATCACTTGTCTGATTAAATCAAATCTCTTTTTTATAGGGCAAAACCTATAGATGTGTTATATAAACTTTAAAAGTGAGAGTTATTTGATGTGTGGTATCATCATTAGTCATTCTTTATACAAAATGGCAGGTAGACTCATCCTGAAAAGTGTAGCCAATGCTGAAGTCTACTGACCATCACGTGGTCAGTGGTTGTAAAAAGAAGTTAGATACAATTAAAGTCTTTGTGAAAATGAACCTACTATTTGATTTATTACCACAGTAAAGATGCTTCAAGTTTCAAGTCTTCTTGAGTACAACATGATGTCCATTTTTAAGTGATGACCACATTTAGAAGAAAAAAGACCATGAAGCAGGGCTTGCATTAGGGCGTGGCTAACGTGTAACTGACTGACATTCAAAAAACCAAGATGGTAACTGCCGAACGACAAGCTAGAGGCTTCATAATGGCAGTTTCAAACCAGGCGGTAACGCCACAGTGGGGTTCTACTCGGTAGGAATACAGTATTTCATTGGCAAAGATGTAATTCCAAAGAAAGAGCTGTTTGACAGTGAGATAAAAATCTAAATAAACAATATATTTTAACAGATATTTACCTTTCTGTGGGAACTTTTTATTTGGCTTAAATATGTAAAATGTTTGCTGTCTTCATCCAAGGTAGCACAATAAATAACCCCAAAAACCCCTTTAATGAATCCATGTTAAAGCAGGAGTCACCACCCCTGCTGTCAAACACATCCACTGCGAACACCGTTGATTTAGCGCAATGTAAATATCCAGATTTTCACCTAATGTTGTTCCAAACATGGGCACGATGTAGAACATTCACAATGTGTAACAGTGCGGCTGGTCGGTACTCAGTTTAGTGCTTTCAGTCTGAAACAGTCTGTGGTGTGATGTGTTTGATTGAATGAAGAGCAGCAGAGCAGGTGAGGGGTTTTTGCTACACTGTGCTTCATGAATGCAACAGTGTGGTGGTAGTGGTGGTGTGCGCGAGTGTGTGTGTGTGTGTGTGTGTGTGTGTGTGTGCGGGGGGGGTTCTTGTTCCTGTTGTGTGAAGCCTGAGCCAGAATGGGGCCAGCGCTCATTAACTGCCAGTCTCACACTGGGCCTCATACTGTACATGAATGAATGGCCTCCATCATCCCTCCCCCTCCCTCAAATTATTATGTCACCTGCCATTGTTTGGAAAAGCTGTTTTCTCTCTTTCTGTGTGTGTGAGGGGATGAGGGAAAGTTCATTTGTTCCTTGTTCACTCATGGTTATGAGCTGTCAGAGACTTAAGTCAATTCCAAGTGCTTAGAAACTATTTCCTTTTCTTGAAGCAACATCAAAACGATTCCTTCATTGACCAGCCGTCTGGACTCATGGAACCTGGACACTTGTAGAACCAAATCCTTAGCTCTTTTTTTAAAGTCCACTTTCATTAAGCAGCCGCTGAAAAAAATCAGATGAAGACACTGAAAACCACCTTGAACACTGTCTGTTAAAGAGTCATTCGTACAGCTGAGAGCTGATTGAATTTCATCTGTGAGTGCAGAAACTAGTTTGTTCGCATTTGTTCTAGGAAAGCATTGAGCTTCTCGACCCTTTAGTTTTGCTGTAATAATTTGTTGTTGTTTTTTTTTTTTTTTTTTTCAATCAAATTGATTGTACATTCTAGCATTTAGCTGGTCAGCTTGTAAACGAAGTTACCTAAGCTAATAAATAAACATGGAGGTGGTGACTATCAAGTCGCATTATCTGATTTTCCAGGAGTTGGTGGAGACAAAAACTGAGCTAAAAAGAGGGAGACTATTGGACTCAGACCTGCCAAAGGACACAGTTACAACCCTTTGAATAGTCTGTCTTGGTTACTGACTTATTCTGCAAAAATTCTGTATCACAGCTTTAACAATATTAGGACCTGGTGCACAGTAAAGACCTGCAGATAGAGCCACACTCTGTGTTCAGTGTAACCCAAGAACAGACACTGTCAAGCCTTAAAAGCTCAAGTTTGAGGCTTCAGCTTTACTCTTTATTATTTAGTCATTGTTCACACACGCACACACACTGTGAAAGCCTGCACTTTGGTGGAGCATCAAAGACGAGTGTAACAGACCCAGTGATGGAATCCAGAAGCTCCAGTGTCAGACAGCTGGACACAAACACACACTCACACACACACACATACGTAATCACACATGGGCTTCCTCGTGCGCATGAACATACTGATAAGCGGGTGTTGTGGTTTTCCTCTGCCTGTGTCAGGCCTGTCGAGTTCAGTCTTTCTTTAGTGCCACCAGCCGTGGTCAATGTGAAACAGAGGGGCCTGCTGTGGAAGAGAAAGACAATACAATTCGATACAAATCATTTTCTTCAGCTAGAGACATATTTATATAAGCATAGGTCAAAAATCTACCATCAGACCACTGAATGCTGAACGTAAAAAACCAAAACAAAACACTTTATTTTCTTTTTTTGGACTATGCAGTAGTTGGCTGTGTATATTGGCATCTATGTGGATTTACAGTAAGTCAAGGTTTCTACGGTTTGAGAATCGATCGCCTATATGTTTCTCTGACCCCTTTAGCTGCATCTGAATCACTTTCTCCGCTTTCATCGGCCATTTCGAAACTGTTGCTTTCTTTTGTCCTTCCTGTTACAGTCTCCATGGTTACAGCCTCTCCCTCTCTCCTGTGTCCATTTTCCTCATGCTGTTGTTCAGTCTCTGGACATATACAAATCAGATCAAGCAGCGCTCATTTTGGCATTTCTTTTGTGGATTGATAACTTGATACGGTGCATTAAGCTGATTAACTGGATGGAGTGTTAATGGAAAGATTTTTTTTTTTTGATGTCAAGTCTTTACTGCTGCATTTGACACAGTTAACCCAAAACTTATTTCCTGCCTTGAGCACTGTGTTGGTATCATGGACACTGCCCTGCAGTGGTTCAGGTCTTATCTGTATGGGAAATATTTCTCAGTGAGACTTGGTGATACCAACTCATCTACTGCCCCCCTATCCTGTAGGGTTCCTTTGGGCTCATGAAATCTCCTTCCACTTTTATACAGCTGACTCTCAAAACTGCTTGCCTCTCAAAAGGAGCAACAAAAGCTCCCTGGCAGCTCTGTTAGATTTCTTCAGGACATTAAAGCCTGAATGGCTTTTAACTTCTCAAAATTAAACAAAGACAAAACTGAGCTCATTGTGTTTGTGTCTTCTGATGTCCATTGTGTCTGATGTCCATTGGGAGAGTGATTTAAAATGTGAAAAGCAGATAAACGCTGCGGTTAAATCCACTTTTTATAATTTCAGTCTTTTATGTAAAATCAAATCCATTTTATCTTTTTAAAAATCTGGACTGTGTGATTCATGCTCATATCTCGACCCATTTAGACTACTATAATGCTCTTTATATTGGTCTCAGCTAGGCCTCTCTCACATGCTTACAGTTAGTCCAACACGTGGCTCCTCATCTTTTAGTTGGAACCCGAAAACATGAACACATCTTCCCCCTTTTTGCCCCACTTCACTCGCTCCCTGTCCATTTTAGGTCAGCTGATCAGCTGTCTTGTCGTCCCTAAAAACCAGGCAAAAAAAAAAAAAAAAAAACTAGGGGAGACTGTGCCTTTTTAGAAGTATTCTCCAAGTATTGGAATGAGCCTACCCCCCCCACGTCTAATTGACCCCCACCCTGGAAGTTTTTAAATCTCATCTGTTGTTTTTTTTTTTTTTTTTTATTTGTTTTATTCATTCCCTTGTGCAGCACCTTGGTAACCTTGTGTTTTTAAAATGTGCTATACAAATAAAGTGGATGGGATTGGAAGTCTTTACAGTAAACTTCTCTCTGCAGAGAGGTATTAGCATGAAGGGTGGGTCCGTTTCCATTCCCACAGACCTGTAGGGCATCGTTGGTGATGGTTGCTCAATGTTAACAGAGTAGAGGTTGCTGAATGAGGCTGCCTAAATGCTTTTTCCGAACTTTTGAGGTGGGTGAACTACATTTAAAAGTATTTATCCGGCACTAAAACCATGTTACCATGTAGCCTCCACGACCCTCGGCCTTATTTTGACACATATCAGACACAGACTGGTGCAGATAGAGCACAATGCTTCACTGTTGGCACATCTGTGTACTGTTGCTGTGTGTCGTTTCAGTTCTGCATCACTGTGTAAGTGTGTATTGAGGAGGCGTGAGCTATTTGTTGACAGCATACTAAGCCAAGTCACTTACTGGAACCCTGGGCTGGATTGTGGTTTTGAGCCCTGCTGCCAGCCAATTCGTCCCGTCTGTGTGTGTGTTTTCTGTAATGCCTCTTCAGCTCTCAGGTGTCCAGGAACTCTTCCTGCACACAGGACAATAATGACTCTGCCACAGCTTCCTCCTACAAACATGCAGTGAGTGTCCAGGGACCCGTCTCACAAAGATGTTTTAGATTCGTCTGTCGTGTTCAGCCAAATGCAAGTCAGATCATTCTGCAAAAAAAGAGCTAATTTGAAGCTGAAACATTACAAACCTTACCCTTAGGCTAACCCAGACCCACTACAATGTTTCCATGGTAACAATTACTAATCCCTACATTGACCAGTACCAACTTAATTGTTATGGAGAGAGCAATGAGAAGGGAGAGTATTTTTTTTTTTTTTTGGCAAATGTTTTATTATCACTCTGTTTTCTGGATTTCCTGAGGGAAATTAATTCATCCAAAACATTATTCATTCACCCACAATGCATTGTACCACAATCCGACTCCATCAAGTACTCAAGTGCTTTGTCCAATAGGTCAATTCATACATCCATCTTAAGTGTAATTTCTTATGATATTTAAGCTATAGCCAAATTCTGTGAAAGTGGCTCCAACACATGGAGACTTCCATATAAAAATTCACACATTTAAAGTTGTCATGTAACATTCAATAACCCTGGGAAATTCATGTAATACACAGTGCTGGGATCAGTGGTACTGACAGTTGTAATCCTCAACACACCGTGCCTGCATTCTAAAAATTATTATTTATTTAGCTAAATAAGGAAATCTGTATTTCTGGCATATTCAACGCAGCACACACTAGTTTATGCCCTGCTTGTTATTCAGCTGGCTGCCGGGTTTCCGACGTGTGCTCTGGGCTTTGACATAGCTATGGTAGCTAGACTTTTATAGCGGTTTTATGTTGTGCTAAAAACTTGAATCAATCTCTCGCTCTCTCCTTCTTTCTGTTGCACGCTCAATCACTCCATGAGCATCCATGTGTGTCTATGTACAAGGAAGTATAATCTTGCTTGCTACTGGTTGGGTATATAATACTTAATGCATTACTTCACGTCTATGTCTTTTTGGCTGTAACACAGCGCAGTCAGATTATAGTCACAGTCATGCTTTTCTCCCGTCCAAAACTATATTCATTTGAAAGAATTTAAATTGCAATGATTGTCTAATGGAAGCAGCTAATAAGTCAGTATAATTACATGAAGGTCACTCCCATGTACAGTTTGCATGGAGCTGAACTACTGTGAAGACAGATTCATAAATCCACCCCAATGACTCGTTGGAGAGTCCAGCAATAATGAAAGACATGTTTTATATGAACTGTTGGGACATGATGACAAGCATGGATAAGACTGAGGAGCTGAATTTGTTGTTTTAAGTCAACGTGGAGATCAGCATTAATTAAGCTCAGTTTCTACATCAACTATGCTCCTGGTTCACTGATTTACATCAAGAAAGGATCTTTTAAAAACGAATGTTTATGTAAGAGCCCCCTGTAGATGAATTCAAATTTTTTGTGAATTCATTTACTCCCTGAACTTCTGGCCGGAAATTTTACACTGGAACCCAAACAGACAACACCAATATTCAGTGGTAGCAAATTTACATTTTATGTTCCCAGAGGTTGAACCAATGTGACTCTCCGTGACCTTATCTGTAGCACCACCCTGAGGGCAAACTTTGCGTTTTACTGCTCCGAACTAACTGTATTCATTTGTCTCCAGATCCCGCCTGTTGCCACCATGCTGTAGAGTTTTCATCTTGTAAAGAAGCTTGTGACCAGGTACGAATACACACACACATCCACTTACATACACAGACGCCTATCATCAGCCCATTAAAGGCGGCCCATGAATAGAGGTTTTTGAAGGGGAGTAGTGTAAAGTTTTTTTTGTCTCTTGGGTCTTTGAAGTACAAAATAAAAGTTCTGCTTCACCCTGTTACAATTGAGGAGCAGGTGACACACTCTCTCTCTCACTTTCCCTCTTTCTCTCTCTGTCTCTATCTCTGAAGCCCTCATGTCGTTTTTTATGGCGCTAGACACATAAAGAAGATGTGAAAGAAGCTTTTCTCTGCAAGCAACAAACAGGCAGAGTTCAAACCTTATTCCTGCTTTTGAAGTGGGAAGAGGGAGGTGTGTGTCGGAGAGGAGGGGGTCTGGGCAAGCACTGAAGAAGGTGCTTGGACAGGATTTATTGTGCTCTTATTGGTTGACATTATAATTTTGCAAGCCAGAGAAAGGCAGACGAAGGGATGTCATCATGACAGGATGACAGGACATCCAATGACAGATGAAAATGAAAAAAGAGTGGTGGAATGACATTGCAAAAGAAAGAAAGTGTGTAAAAGCAAAAGAAAAAAAGGGAGTTAAAAAGATGAAAAGTTGGTAAGGAAGGATACTGGTCTGTTAAATGTGTAATGGCCTCGAAGGAGCCTTCAGATCATGTGTTTAAGGGCCTAAGTGTGGGTGAGCATAGTTTGGTGTTGGGGTGTAGGGGGGTGGATGTCAGGCACACGTTGTAATCACCAGGACAGTTTTAGCTCCAATGGCCTCAGGCCTAGCTACACCCAGTAAATGAGTAGTTTGTCAGAAGTTCAGGTGTTTCAATACAAAGAACAATAAGGCCAATGACTCCAAGCTCTTTTGATACTGTTGAACCTGCAGTTCTATATAAAGTGGGGATAAAATGAAGTGTTGAATACTACAACTTTCAGTATCTGGCCAGTCAAGGATTTGTATTGCTTAATGAGAGTAAACAGATCTCAGTGACACCTAATTTCAGGTCCAGAGTCCAGAGATATGATTATAGCCGTAAGGTTGGCATCATATTGTCTCCTCAGCTTCTTTCTCTCATTAACAGCTGTTATATGGTCACATAAGATCAGTGATGCATTTTCAGACAGTCTCTACCCAAAGGCCTTTAATCCAGGGACTCAGTTGTACACATGAAATGTGAAAAAGATAGAAGATTAGGTCCAAACCAAATACTTGGCTTGACATGTACAATCCCTGCGAGGATGTAGAAGCAACAAACATCCAAACTCCAGCCAGCTCCTACCTCTCCAGGAATGGCTGATTGCTGACCAAGGTGGGTGGGATTGTTAGTCACTGAAAAGTATAGCCCATCTTAAATATAAACCACAGTTAAGGTCTCCAAGTCTCCCACGGTTTTATATTTGCCAGATTTGGTGAAAAAACATTTAAATCCATGTATTAAACCCTATAAACACTCACAAATACAGTATCATAATTTCATTTGAAACATCAGTTGTGTTCTTTCTTCATTTTTTATTGCACAACTCACACATTTAAAATATCTGACTGGATATGATTTATATCTTACGTCTCTGGGAATCACTTGTAAAGTACAACGAAGTTAATTATATCAGAACGATGAAAGTAAGAATTAGGTTTTTATTGGAAGTCGGGTAGGGACCTATTAAAATGGCGCTACAGCGGAGAGAATACTTTCTAAAAGGTTGTTTTCCAACATCTGCAGGTTTCAATTCCAACCAAACCCCACAGGAGTTAATTCTACTGACTGACAAACCGTCAAATGCATAGAAAGCATCAGTGGAATCAGCTGTTTTTGACTTTGGTTTGAAGAAAAACTTGCTGACTCTCATGGTGCACGACTGGAAGCCATTGCTGTGCTGAACTGTTTTTCTTAGGCATGCAGTGTTTGATGGGCCCAGTGCTGGAGAAAGAGCCTGTCAGTCTGCCAGCCAGCACTTATTCACCTTTCATACAGACAGACAGGGCGTCTTACAAACAGCCCACTTGGCTCATTGGGGTTCAGTTTCAGCCTTTTGTTGCATCGGAGAGATTTCGTCTTTGATTATCTGCCAGCAAATCAATGTCGCCTCGCTTGCTGTTGTGTTTCTCCATCACTTCGGCGGGGATGTAAAGGCATATGGAAAAGGAGCAGATGAAGTTACTGTCAATCTGCCCTGCATTCCTCTGATTTAGTTCCCTCCAACAAAGGCCGGTCCAAGAACACATGATTGCAACCACATTACGAGCACCTGCAGCCTGGCCCATAGGAACAAAATCAGCTCCGAATGGACAGGGGTATACAAACAGAACTGAGTGCTATGTGTTGAAATGAAAACGTTCTCCAACATCTCTGTGAACAACAAAGAGCGCATCAGTTTGTAAGTTTTCTCTTCGTACGTCAAGCGACACAGAGCATCATTTACTCTGCCTTTAGCTCTGGTTTGGTCTCCACTAACCCACAGAAATATATTCAAATTATCCTGATGTACACAATATAGAGTTATTAATTGTAAATGAATATAAATACCAATAAGTGATCCAGAGATCTTTTTTACCTTTGACAAAACCTTGTTAAATATGCCTTGAAGATATAGGAGATATGTTCCTGATTGTTGGCGTTCTTGTTGTGGAACAACTTACTGTTTGTATTTGCAATGTCTATTATGTTGTGGTTGTAAATCATTTGCCACAGTCACACTGAAGAAAATAGAAAAGAATGTAGTACATCTTAACTGTCACTGTATGTGTACAGCGAGATTGAAAGCAACCTGCTTAGTGCATAAGATAAAACCGATAAGAGCTTGTAAAATAGTGACAAACTATTTGGGTAAAAAAGTAAAAAACATCAGGCATTTCAACCTATTACACAATCCCTTAAATTGATGATATTTTCATGCAATGATATTTTCCAAAAGGATAATACCCCAAGCCTACTAAATAACTAGCAAATATCTATCACGTCTCTATGTTCATGTTTGACTGAGTCGTGACTCTGCAAGGGAGGTGATTTTTTATGCAAATTACAGGCACTAAGGGTTTTTAAGTCCTCGAACCGTATCAGAGTCACTGCTGTGCCAGCTCAAAGTGCTGATTGTGTTGATCCTGCGGCTCCCTAACGACAGCACTTTGCTTTGTTTTAGAGCAGCTCACGCCGTATCTTTGCCTCCCATCCCTCCCTTCCACTCCCCCCTGTGCCTTGCAGTTTGAAAACGTCTGGCCTTCACCAAACAACACACTTGGACTGGATGCAGACTAGCCAGTATTTTGAATCACTCTGATGGATAATAGCTACAGAAGAAATGAAATGATCCACAAAAACAACCAGTCCTCCCTTCACTCTGAGCGTGCGAGGCTGTAAATCTGATTCGCTTGGTTTCATGACTTCACACTTTAGCCAGAGAGTGTTGGCAGCGGCTGCATTCTCCCAGGCTCTCCCCCTGTATGTTCACTCAGCACTTGGACGTGTTGTGTGTGTGTGTGTGTCTGTGTGTCTGTGAGACTACGTGCCACAGACTTGTAGATGTCTTGCTGATGTTTAAGTGAGCATATCTTTGAGAAGTGTTGGTACTGACTCCATTATGCAGTGCTTTCCTATTGTCTGAATGGATTCCTCAGTGCTGGAGAGCAGCATGATACAAGGCTAAAGATGCAGGGAGATCATTTTTACTATCAAGTGGATGAAAGTGAATGTAATTTACTGTGTCTGCTGATGGTGGTCTGTACCAGTACGTTTACATGCACAGTTAAGTCAAGATCACCTCCTCCAGCTCCAGTCCGACTGTCCGGTATACATGCAGCAGTAGATCGACTTTCAGTCGCATTATCTGGATATGTTAGTCCAACAATTATACACTCGATTTCAGTCGAGCTAACGTGTTTACATGTACTTTAAAAGTCCAGTTTTGGTCGGACTAACGCAATAATTTGGTTTTTTAGGTGTCATGTTAACGTGCTTGTTTGGAAGTGGGAAGTTTTCTCAAGCTTTGTCCCTTTTGTGAATTTGAGGGTGTGTTGGGGTAATTTAACCCAGTCAGAGAGAGACTGTACCTGATTCAATAAGTTCATTTCACAGATTCTATTACTTTTAGTGGTGAAAATGTATGATGTTGCCATGGAGGCGGTATTTTTCCCATTGTTTTTATGCCTGTATTTCATCACCTTCTGCACTGAATTGACACTGCATCTGCAAGTGAGGACCTGAAGTAATAAGGTCTTATGGTTTCCAATGATTAACTTTAACTTATAGAAACTACACAAAACTACTACTTCTCTACAGTGAAGGGGTGTGCATTCAAGACTGGGTTATGACTCTGAAAACCTTTCCTTTCAGCTGCTAAGATTTGTCTTTGTCTTTCATTTTCCCAGTGGAACAAGATTTCTCAATCGGTACAATAATGAATTGCATCGGAGGACAATTTCACTATATTGTGTCCTTCCTAATTCCTGATTGAAAATTTGCAAACCTTTCTGCAGGCCCTCACATGCACCTATAAAATAAAAAATGTGTTTATATTAAATGTGTTCTTTGCTTCTGTCCTGCAGCTTGCTACTATAAAGAGTGAGTCTCGTCTGAAGCATCTCCTCCAGAGGTTACCCAGTTACTGTCCGGAGTCGATGGTGAGTACACTGCCTGAACGCCATCCTGCACTGGCAATATTGGTATCCACAGAAATTTCCCAAAGTTATGTGGAATTGATATTTACTCTTCTATATGTATATATTTATATATACACATTTTGCACACAATGGGATCTTTGTAATTTAAGTCTTAGGCTCATATATTGAGGGGATAAAAATAAGTGATACTAATATAAATTAAATTTATGGCAGCATCACTCTGGATATAGGGACGGAGATGTCATGTAAGGCATTTCTTCGTGGGCTGTAGCATTAATGCTGAAGTCATTAGCTGTGTGGGAGCAAAATGTTGAAATTCCTCAAATGAAAACATGATAATGATGATTACAGCCTGAATAGTAATTGGTGGCCTTCGCTGTGATGTTGACAATGATCAAGATGTAATGATCTGATGGCTAGTTGTGTTGCTCTCAGTCAGTGTTTAAACAAAATCACCATTATCCTTCTCATTGGATTTAAACAGGAAGTGGGTTGGTGGTTATGGTTACCAGGACTCTGTAGCACCTAGTTAAACCACACACAGACTCAGTCCTTCCTGCCACCAGAACTAATTACAAAGTAGAGAGGCTGGTTTGGAGCTTGTCTCCTCTCTCCCCAACAGTCTATTAGAACCACACCAGTAATTAGACTTGGATGACCTTAAGTGTTTTCTGTCATAACAGTACACATATAATGCAGATAAAGTCAGTTATGAATCCGTTTTAACCTGTTATTTCCACACTGTCATGGCTATTCAGCAATCCTGTTGGTTAAATGAAAGACATAACATAGCATTACTTAATAATTTTAACTGGTGTGAAACAAAGCTTCAAGACACTTTTGCCAAACCCAGGAAAATGTTCGACATCTTATGGGAAAACAGGAGCCTCTGTTAGTTTGAAGTTTCTTAGTTTTAATCTAAATCTGCCTCAGGTTACAGCTCAAGGTTTCTCATTTAAATGACATTTAAGAAAAACACCTACACCTGTAATTCATAACTCATATTGCTTTCAGTACTTGTTGTTGAGACCCAGTCAGGAGAGTGGATGAGACTACATCAGTTTCCAAAGGTTTCAAAAACCTTTTTGGACTAGAGTTTTTGGACTAAAACAATGCTAAGAGCATTTCCAAATTGCTCTGTTTTCATGGCTCAAAAACCCTGGATCAGTGTGGACTGGAGCTAAAAGTGCACCCAAAGGTATGCATTTTAAATACAAAACTGTAGCAGTGTGGATGCAATTTTTTTCTGGCCATCCAATGACTCCCCCCGTCTCCCCCCGATTGTTTATATTATGGGGGGTAGTGGAAGTCATTAAGACAGCAGTGTGTGGCGTTACTGTACACAGACTTTATACTCTAGTTACCTTGTAATAGACCAAATGAGGAATGTTCATCCTGTGAAGATCACAAGATGAGAATTGAAAGCTCAGGAGAAAGCCTTTGCTGAGTTGGTGTATGCAAGATAAAGAATAAACCTTCAAGCGTAGAACCAAAAAATGACAGTTCAATTACGGAGAACGGGAGTAAGGGACATAATTGTATCTACCATGTGCTGTTTTTATTGAAGGGTTACAGCCAACTGTATACTGTTAAGAATGGACAATATAGAGCTTGTCCGAACTTCTCAGAGAAGTAGTAACGATAAGTTCTTCTTTTGCCCTGATGAGAGCAAAATTGCAAAGAAAACAGTGTTTAATTGGTCACATGTGGCACTTTTCAATTCTGCGGTTATATCAGCCTTAAACAAAAGAGAAAAACTAATAATAAAAACATGTATTATCTGAACACCCGAAGGCCCGGCTCTCTGGATAGACTGTGAGTATTTCTGGTTAGGCTCAGCTAAACTGCACCATCATTCTTCCTGGCCCATTCTTGCCTTATTGGCCCATGATTACTTACAAATCATGTTTAGTTTTCATTTAAAGACACTGATACTTCACAGGTTGCCTTATAAATGATGCTGACGTCCGCTGATGGAAACCTTTGTTCCCCAGCCAAGGCACACAGGGGGAGCGGTAACAGTGACATGTTTGCAGAACTGACCTGAAAAGACGTCACTGCATGGAAGGGTTATATCCTCCATTCTGCCATTTCTATGTCTCTCTGTGCTGCTGTCCCTATTGGTGTCTCCGTCCCTTAGGCAGAGGAGACAGAGACACTTATTGGTGATGATTAATCCCACAACTTTTGACCTCAAAACCAGAGGGAGTTTCATAGGATTCATATGTTTTCATGTTGGTAAACATTGTTTTGATCCAAGGAATGTAACATTTGTTCTCGCCACTTCCTCCACATTTCACATCTTCAATGGTGTTTTGGTTTTATTCTTTCTTTTTTGTTTTATTTCTTTTTTGCCCAAGCCAAGGAGTAAGTGGACAGTTAGTCCACTCCAAAACCTAGCACCAATGCATTCCCACCACACAGCAGAAAATTATAAACACCATCCCTGATCCAAACCTGAAATATTTCTATTAGACGTTTTTAGAATAAGCCAAAGGGCTGTGTTCTCTCTCTCCATAAGGATGGATGAATTATAGCTTTCATTTATACAGGAGTTGCAACAATGCTTGGACTAATATTCAGTAATACTGAATATGAATTCCAATGTCAGTTTATGCTCTGGCAAGAGTTTAAAACTTTAACTAAGACTTCATCCTCAAGACTTGAGACATGCTGTGATAATCAGTCTTGAAAACAGTGGGAGGACGAGCCGGGTGAACAATGAGGAGTATATTAACTATGAAATCTTGTCCCCTTTGACAGGGCAACACGGCACTATTTAAATACTTTCTGCTGTGATATTAAGTGCTGTGTAACATGCACAGATGTTGAATTAACCTTCTACTCCTTTGCCTTTTAGAATGAACTGTGGATGTGCATCAACTCTACACTTCCAGGTAAAGAGAAATACCAATATTAAAGCCAGAAGTATCAGATTTTTTTGAATTTTAGAACTTTTAGTTGTGATTTTTTTTTTTTTTTTTGATTAACTAAATTAAATATGTTGGAGGAGTATTGGTAGTGATGAATCCAAAGATTAATCGGCTCACAAATTCTGCTGTTCCCTTCCAGCTCTCCTGAGCAATTCACATTTCCCTTTAAAGCTGTTGTTGAAGTTTTTCCTGTAGCTGTTTTATTTTGACGTGAACACGATGCGTGAAAGTGTTTAAAGAAATCTTGCCCAACATAATGGAGTATTTATCAGCTAGTTTATATCAGATATTTTACTCAAAATATGACAAAACAAGTTCTAAAAATATTGAATATTTATATATATATATATTTAACTTCCAGTCAAGCTGTAGTTTGTCAAATGTGTGTCATGTTCAGCTAAGTGGTCAAAAAAAAAAAAGATTTAGGGATTCGTGCAGACATATTTTTAATATTTCTAATATTAATTCCAATATTAAAACTTGAGAAAGGGGTCTTTTGTTTTCAAAGCAAGAGAAGATGCCTGAAGAGGCATTTAAAACCCTTGACTGGAAGTTTTTTCCTATGCATTCTTGACTGACTGCTCATCACATTTATATGATTAAAGCAAAACTACATACAGTAAATCAAAAGGAAACACTTTGACTGTAGTCGTGACATTAAACATGACATTCCACCCAAGCTCTATCTACTGTGTGTATCTGGTTGCATGAGAAGATATGGTAACAAGTTAAGCTGTTAAAGCTGTGAGGAGAGCTGACCCTAACCGCAGCTGAAAGCAAGCAGTGGCCTCAAAGGCCTAAATCCCACAGCCTGTGCTTGGAACAAATCTACCTGTCAGAGGCCTAATTGCCTCCAGATTGGGAGGTATTGTTTTTTTTTAACCTTTTTCTTCCACTAAACACCGGTGTGCAGACAGCCGTAGGAGTCAGAAAAGATCGAACCTGTTAAGGAAAATGCCTCCCTCAGATCCTGTCAGGCTGAGATATCATCGATGCTCTGATGTTCACTACATTCCAACAGTTTTCAGGGTGTAACCACTTCCCAACGTTCTAGCGTCATTTAATGACTACTTTGTTTCACTGAATTCCTCTCCACAACTTTTGCACAATGCATTGTAGCTTGTTGGAGCTCTAAATGTAACATGTCTAATCACTGCTATGTAAAAGTACAAGTAACCTACTGTGTAGTTTCACGGTCATGGTTGTCTATGTTTTTGTTATAGCACTTGAAGCACAAAGGGTATTCACAAGTCTAACAAAATATAAATATGATAAAATTAATGTAAACATAGGTAAAGTCAACATTAGAGCAACAGTTAAGCTTTTTGACACACAGATTTGCTTTTCCTCAACATCATAATTCAACATCATTCACTCATCCTGGGTCGCCATCCATATGGAGTGGGACAGATCGCCAGGGCTGTGGACACTTCCTGAACATCCGCAGCTGACTGAGTGATGCTTATGTCGGACATTATAGTGAAGCGGGAACACCCAAGGAACCTTTTTACACTTGAGAGAAAAGCCACTAATGTCAAGCTGCTGTGATTACTTTGGTGTGTTTCGTACACTCCCTGTATTTCAGCTGATTGCAACTTTTTCAAACACAAACACATGACATAAATGCAGTCTTCTTATGACTGTTGTCTGATGGATTTTGTGTCAAATTACATGAAATCTAGGCCCTAGCAAGTATTGGCCCAGTGTAAACTAACATCCATGATCTACGCATCACATATGTTTGACTCTGTGGTCTTCGATTTGTCTCCAGGAGTATCCAGGAAGTCAGACGGCTGGGTGGGGCTTGGCTGCTGTGAGCTGGCTATTTCGGCTGAGTGTCGTAGGGAATGCAGACAGGTGAGAAACTGCAGTAGTGTTAGTATGAGTATGTTCAGTTGTCTTTGTAAAAATGAAGTCACTAGCAGTTTCAGCTCCTCTCCAACTTTTATTCACGTGTAGGTCCGCTCTTGTCAACTAGTATTCATGTTTACCTGCTTCAATTTTTTTTTTCCTTTTTCCTTATAGGCCTCATCTAAAAATGACATAACAAAAGTATGCAAAAAAGTCACGGAGGTAAGTTCAAGGGGGTTTCAGAAGTAAAACAAATTCAGTACCTGCAGGTTACCTGGTTCTGACAATTGCTTTTCAAATCTTTAACTTAAAACTCTACTGTGTGTATCTGATTGCATGAAAAGAAATGATAACAAGCCAGTAACTAGCTGTAACTTTAAGAATTACTAAAAGGGTTAAAGGGTCTAGTCAAATTATTGACTAGAGTTTTATTATTCATACACAATAAAATTAGAAATGAAGAAGGAATAAAAAGATAAATTAACAATCCCAAATTTTTTAACCAAACTGTGAACATTCAGCATGAGAGTAGATGAACTTGTCATCACCCACAATACCGTTTGAGATTGTTGCTGTAAGCAGCTACAGAGGTTAGGAGCCACTGATATAGACCTTTTAAATGTGATTGTTTTTTGATTATTCTATGTTGAAATAGTGTGTTGTCTGAACAGCAGTGGGCAGTCTTACCGTTTTTCTCTTCTCCTCATAGAATTCCCTCTACAGCTGCATCGCCAAAAATGAAAGTAAGTACACACAATATGAAGAGCGGAAAACCAACAGTTGCAAACACTGATTTCGTCTTTCATCCTCAGCCAATAAATATGCAAACTTCAATGAGCACATCGTTGTGTTTTTGGTCAATAGATGGGCTTGTTTGTGTTCTTTCTCTGTTGCCTTGTCTCCATCTCATTCTTGTGCTTTGTCACACAAAATGTCAATACACAAACTTGCTATGCATCTGCTCTAGCCAGAATAATGAAGAGGTGTTTAAGGATTGGGCTTAGTGAAAAAGAATTGATTGATTTCATGTTGTTTCTGCAGTGGGCTCCACATGCTGCAGCTATGCAGGGCGTCACACCACCTGTAGGGAGTACTGCCAGGCCATCTTCAGGACAGACTCGACACCCACGGTGTCTCAGATCAACGCCGTCAAAGAGTACTGTCAGAGTCACAGTGCTCAGCTGCTCAGCTGTGTCAGCAACTTCACCAAGTCCTATCCAATACGCAGCCCCATAGACAGTAAGTCCATCAATGCTTCACGCTTTCTGCAGCATACAGTGGCAGTAAAGTCATTACTCCAAAGCAGACTGTTTTTTATCGATGAGTGTTCGAAAGGTGCATCTGAGCTGTAAATATGTGTACACTGCCCCTTCATAGAGGAGGAAAGCTACAGACAGCTCAGATTCACAGTGATTTTTTTGTCAGGGCAGTTGGGGAGGTAAATTTGTGTCTCTGTCCTTCTGATATCATGTTGTCCCAGCCCATCCTTCATTCTAACTTTCTTTTGTGATTGTTTCATTCCACTTGGGTAAGACGGTAGATGAGAGCCTCCTACTGGAGACTGTTGACCTATATCTTGACATTAAAAGCAAGATATTGTGTGGAGGAAGATGCACCAAAAACACTGAAGCAGTTTACACCAGACTGCTCCATGAATTTTTTGTTTTACTGCAGCTGTATTCATCATGTTATAGTACATTTTACAGCAGTCCATCCATCATTCAGGTCTGTACTGCTGCGACCGGGCAGAGGCGACACACTGCCAGGTGGCTTGTCGGAGAATCCTTCGCACCATGAGCACAGAGCACGAGATCATGGAGGGTCTGATCGATGAGTGTGGCTCCCAGCCCCTCCCCCAGGAACCCATGTGGCAGTGCTTTCTGGGCAGCGCCCACCCCCCTTCCCCTCCCGAAGAGGAGACCCCCCACCCCGCCAAGATGGACTGTGCCAAATTGCACTGCTGCTCCAAGGCCAACACCTCACTCTGCAGGTACAACACACAACCAAGCATAAGATATACTGCAGTCCATAGTGGAGGCTGATGTGTAATGTCTGCGCTCTGTTGTGACAGGGACATGTGTCAGGAGATCAGCACTAACTGGGGTAGCCAGACATGGCAGGACTTTGACCAGCTCTGCGAGTACAACCCAGTGGAGGCAGAGCTCATCAACTGCCTGGCTGATGTTCGAGAGCCCTGCCAACTGGGCTGCAAGGACCTCACCTACTGCACCAACTTCAACAACAGGTCAGATTCCTGACATTCAGTTTCAAACTTTTTCAAAATACCTAGTCCTTCAAATCACAGTGAGCCTTCCTTTCATCAAAGTCCTCTAAGAAACAAAAGAAGTGAAAGCTACCCTGTTCTTCACAAACAAACGATTTTACAATTAATCCAAAGTATTCATTCATCTTCTACCACTTATCTGTCGCGGGGGTACACCCTGCTTCAAGTCGACAGTCCATCACAGAGCCTAATCCAAAGTATCCTGCAGACAAAAAAAAAGGTTAAAAAAACAACAAATGTTCTTTTTCTTTTCAGTCAGTCATTATTATAGATTTACATCGACACAGCAACATGTTTTCTGTCATGCTGTGTTAAAATGAAGCTTTTTAAAAGATTTTTTTGTTTACTTAGTTCACCAGAGTTTGGAAGGAAAACTTACTCTTTAAAAGCATTTCTAAAAAATATTATAATATAACTCTGGATTTACATGTCAACTGACAGTAATTACTTCCAGTCAAGTTGACATTTCAACACTTCTACTAACTACCCTTATTCTACAGCTGATACTTTAAAAACTGCTTGCATTTACTACTATCACTTCAGCTGTCTTCACATTGCTTTGCTTATTAGTTAACACTAGAACCTACAATTAAACCGTTTTCAATGTTGAATGAAATGGCATTTAATTTACATTCAAAGTTTGATACGTAATGAAAGTTTATTGGTTTTTAACTTTTTAGACTTAAACAGTTGATTTACCTGCTTTTGGGCTAAGCTCAAGTTAAAGTTTGAAATCCTACAATTTCAGCTGACACCTCAGCTACCCTCAGTGCTTCAATGTCAACTGAAAGTTCAACTCTGTATTCTGATTATGTATAAGTACACCCATATGTATAACTACACCCATACACTGTTTTATGTGCATGTTAACCTCTTGACAGAGTGCAGAGCACCCATTTCATTTCATTTTCTTAAGTTTTTACACAAGTGTTTGTGTAAGACATTTTTCTCCCAAACCCAGAGCGACTCTGAACTAATCAACACCACAGCATGTTTTTCACACTCTCAACAAATGGAGGCCAAAGACCACATGGAGTGGCTTCAAAGGCTACATTGGGAAGGCACACTAATGCACGCACATCAAAACAAACTTAAATAAACCTGGCATATACTCACAGCAGTCCACTGGTCACCTGGTGAGTGAGGCAACCACAGACCCCTGACCTGAGCTTCCATCAGAAAGTCTGATATGACTGAAATGAAACTCATATAAAAATGATATTGTAGAGTTTGTCAAAACATTTTGTATTATTCACCTTTAAATTCATTAAAGCCTCATGTGGTTCTGAGAATTCATGGTGGTCTGAATAATCTGCTCCATCACTGTGTAATCTTTAGAATATAGCATTAAGAAATTCAGTCAAACCAGGGAATGGGAGTCATTATAATCAGTTCTCACATTGCTTCTCCCAAAGCAAATAAACACATATATCATTTCTGGATGTCAGTCGAGTCTTAGGCTTAATGTAACCCAGGACACATTTCTCCTCACACCCCTAAAAGAATGTGGCCGCATGTGGCCATATCACGTCCAAACCCTGATAAGAGTGATTGGATTTCAACATGTCTTCAAATCCCTTGCACCTTTACTGAGGGAGTACTCAGGACTGTCCCCATGTTGTTTTAAGCCTAAGTGGATTTTACCCTAAGCTTTCTGTTATTTTTCACAAAGAAAACCATTTGACAAATGGCGGTTTAGACCATGATGGCATGGAGTTCATGCTGTGGCATTTTGGGACTTGAGGTTCAAGCAAACAAACTATGTGTAAGTCTCTTTGATGGGCTCCAGGAGAGCCCTGTGTGGTTTTCTCCTCCCCTGAGGGGTTCAAACACTAGGCTTTGTAGCCGGGAGCAGCATGGAATACAAACACAGGCCTGGAGGTGGTGTTTCAGGGTGAAGGAGCATGGGGCTAATAAGTGTGTGCATACGGGTGTCTGTCTCTCTGTGTCTGCATGGGAATTAGACAAAGAAAAGCGTTTCAATCTTAAATTAGAAACAAACTTAAATCCATCACTCCAATACAGATTAACAACATTGTGCCCAAAACTGTTTGGACTCACATACTCCTTAATTGTTTTCATTCCTTCAGCCTCAGATTTATCATTTTACTCACTGTTAGCCTGTTTGCCCTCAGTGGTTATAATGAGACACTGCAACACTCTTCCCCAGACCATTATGCTGTTTGCTGATCAAATCTAAAAAGCATTCACTTTACATTCATTTCAAATTTCACACCATGTGACCCCTTGTGGCTATGCAAATGCAAATAATTTAATTTTGCAAATGGCGCATTCACACATTCAGGAATGGAGTTCAAACTCTACCTGTGCTGTTAGTGCACTTCAACAATCAGAATAAAAGAGAAACAAATTGCTCTTTTGAACTTGTGCGTCTGGAAAGCAGACCATGTTTCTGCGTTCATATTAAACAGCTTGGCCTGCCAGCCTCCATTACTGAACACAGCAACGCAGATCTTAACAGAGTTGCTCTTAATAAAAATCAACTGACTGGCCGATTCAGCCCCTGGTGTGAAGAAAACTATTGGTGGAACATTTTGAGGATGAATAAAGTTAAACATCTACGGTTACACAGATACACAAGCACATGGTTGCTTCAAGATAAATAAAGCAGCCACTCATCAGGAGTGCATGAAATGATAGAACCACACCCAGGACTTCTGCCTAGGACGTTCTCCCTTTAAACCACCAATTAGCTGACTCACTTGAGACCAAACCCACCAATCAGACATCAAAGACACTTCCTGATGCAGTGGAAAAGAAAAACAGCCCTCACATTATCTAAAGGGACTTGAGATCCCTCTGAGAGGCTGCAAGCTCACAGCCACCAAAACACCTACTCCTGCAAAAAGCCAATCACAAGTGTTAAGACTCTGACCACGTTTTTCTTTTTCTTTCTGAGCACACTTCAAAATTACAATTACTTTTGAAATGAAAATAAATGTTTATTTCACTGTCACATCTTGTAAAGATGCATCTGTCTGTCTGTATGTCTGTACACAGGCCGACAGAGCTGTTCCGCAGCTGCAACGTCCAGTCAGACCAGGGTGCCATGAACGACATCAAGCTGTGGTCCAATGGGACGATCAAGATGCCGTTCATGAACATCCCCGTGCTGGACATCAGGAAGTGCCTACCGGACATGTGGAAGGCCGTAGCCTGTTCCCTGCAGATTAAACCCTGCCACAGCAAGTTCAGAGGCAGTGTCATATGCAAGTAGGTCAACATTCATGTTTGATCACCTCCAGACCTATCATTCTACATTATTCTAATGTAGACATAAGAAGTCTTCAGCCTGTATCATCACTTCCCAAAGTGACTTGGACTTAGGTTAGGCGTTAGGCCTTTTTTCTCATTTCCTTGTGCTCCAGTTAATCCAAAATCAACACTTCCTCTTTATACTTAATTAAATGATTGGATTTTGGTGTGACCACACAAAACCATTAGTCAAGACTTCACACAGCAACTATCGAAAACCTTCGTACAAATGGTTCATATTTAATGTGACTGGATAAGCAGGGATGTGATCTGAAATTTGTATGGCAGAGGAACACAACTGCAAGGTAGTAAGTTTACTTGAGAAATATTTTAATAGCTCTTCTGAACTGCTGCATTTTAAAGGCGGTGTGATGGAGATCTCAGAGCACATTATCAGACAGACCACTCTGGAATGCACTCACAGTGGATGAAAATGTTAGCTTTTTGATTTTGGAAAATTGGGCTCAAGATAAAAATTGCAAGGGGGGGGGTTACATGTTATTTAACCATCCAACAAACACTTCTGATGAACCATTCTGGCAAATTTAGTTGAAAATTTTTGTGACTCGAGAGAATGTGCAGTACTTAGACTCTAAAACCTTTCCGTTGACCTTTCCAAAGTCTTCCCAAGAGCCACTTTTTGGCTGCTTAGTCATTTTGCAATCATTTAAATTGTGTTAAGTGCTGCTCAGGCCATAAAATGTGCCTTTTGTATTATTATCCTTAATTACTTGTCTTCTACATCTCATTAGTGGTTTACTTTTGTTTGAGCTCATGTATAACTAGTTACCTTTGGGCTCGACTCATCCATTCCTCTGTCGTCTTTCTCCACTGCTTCATCCTGCACAATATAAACTAATGTAGTAAGTAATGAGTGATGAGAATATAAATGCAACAGCCTGGTGCTTGACAGACAGGCGGGGGCCCTGCCCTTTGTTCAGGATCTGCTGTGTCATGTCTGGAGTGTGTGTGTGTGTGTGCGTACGTGCGCATACTGCAATACATTGCTCCCGCCCTCAGGCTGAGTGTCTTGTTGAGTCATTTGTCAGACGCAGCCTCTCTCTCAGGTTTTAATCCTCCACTCACCTTGCATGGCATTACACCTTCCTACTGCCACAGGCTGTGTCTTGGCATAACCTCTCACTCTGCACCCAGTCCGGCTTCCTACCTTCACTACCATCCAGTTACTCATGGCCACTCTGTGTTGCGTTATGTGTGTTTGCTCTGTTTATGTTATCATTATCTTGTATCCATCCTTAGGTCAGATTGTGTGGACATCCTGACCCAGTGTGGGGACAGGAAACGTTTCCATGAAGGACAAACACCAGAGAGGATCTGTGAGCTGCTGTCTCCCATTGATGACCCTGAACGCTGCATTCCCCTCCACAGATACCTCAGTGAGTCACGACACAAAGACAGCAGTATATGATCATTTATGAGCAGCAGTCATTCATTCTTGCAGTGAAATCCACAGGAAATACCTTCCCAAAAAAATAAAAAAATATAGATTGAAAAGCAATTAGAAATTTTTTTCTTATCTGTTTTCAGCCATCCGGAAACAAATAAGCGGTTGAAGATAAATGAATGAATTAATGTTTTCAGCCATTGGTTCATTCTCATTCAGCCTGATCATCAAGTGAATTGATTTGCAGCCACTAGAGGGCAGAACACACGGGCTCAGAAACTGAAAGACGCAGCATGTGCAGCATATCATCTTATAAAGCTATCATGGCCCCAGACACAGAAAATGTCCAGATCATCTGATTGCAGTGGTGTTTGGCCACTTGACAAATTTAAGATTAACATCACCACATCTCTAATAGTGGCTTGGTCCACTGCTTTGGCCCAGACCAAAATAGTTCAGCAACTCTTGAACATGACTGGTCCAGGGTCCACTTTGCCCAATGTCAGCAGGGATTTGCTGTAGTCCCCTGCATCCCTGGATGGATAAGCAGTATGGATGACGGCTGGATGAAACTTTCAAGGTGCCCTGAGGATAAGAGAAACACAAGTTATCCCTTGAGTTTTCATCTCATACAACCATCAGGAGAATTTTTGCATTTTTCAGTAAACTATCTCAACATTTACTCGATAGATCATCATAAAATTTGGCTCAGACATTGGTCTTCTCCAAAATATTTTCATTGGTCATATACTAATTCTAGTATATGACGGGTTATAATAGTGGCATTTCCATCAGCTGCATTATACTTTAGTGCTAATTAGCAAAGGTAGTCTGTTGAGAGACATCACAAAGCTCTGGTGCTAAAGTCAAAGTCCAATTAAAATTTTTTTTTTTTTTTTTAACAAATCAAGTCCTTAGGTCACGCGACTCGAGCAGTGGTGATTTCACTCAAAGTTAGCATAAAAATATTGCTTGCAATCTTTTTGTCAGTGAAGTTTTCCACTGGCTGGTTTTGTCTTGCAGGTGTCGTAGGTAATAGTTAACCATAAAGCCATTTGTTTTCTAATTGGACTGTTAGTAATGCAATTCCAATAATTAAACTGATACACACTCAAATTTTCAACTCTTTTCTAAACACCCTCTCCAGCCCCCAGTTCCCTCAGCAACAACATTGTTGAGGAGGTCATTCACCCTTGTAACCCCAACCCCTGCCCCAGCAACCACTTGTGCCAAGTCAACAGGAAGGGCTGCCTTGATGAACTGAACTGTCAGCCATACCTCTGCGTACCAGGTAGGACCAACTGTCATTGCTACACATTCCCAAACGTACTTCCCCGAATAACGCACTCATTTCCTTTTTTTGTGTGTGTTTGTGTGTCCTCAGGCTGTAAACTGGGTGAGGCTTCTGAGTTTCTGGTGCAGCAGGACGCTCGTATCCAGGTGCCGACACGCACTGGCCCAGCTGGGTGCTATGAGGTGTGCAGCTGTGGTCCCAGTGGGCGTCTGGAGAACTGCGTGGAAATGCCTTGTGTGGACATCGACAAGCCCTGCCTCATAGGGGGACAGAGGAAGAGTAAGACAATCCTAACACCTCTCTCTGTCCAAATTATTTGGACAGAGTAGTTCTTACTTACATTAACGTGTGATGTGTGTGATTAAGATAGCAGTGATCAATTTTAGGCAACTTTTGGCAAACCAGTGTCCCTCGAAGAATCTTATTTATTCAATCATTAAATAATTTGTGACATTTATCACTTCCTGAGAGAGTAGGAGAGAGTAATACAATTTGGACAAGTATGACTAAACTGCAGCATCTAAATTAGAGAAATGGGGCAGTTTTCGCTTAATGCCATGCAGAGAGGAGATTGGAGTGGATGTGTGTGATAGAAGAAGTCACACTCTGACATGCCCTAACAAGATTTTAGTGACATTGCCTACTACTTATATGTCCATACTAATGATTTATTCTTTACATCATGTTCACTTCCTCCACACTTGTTTTTCTAAGTTTTAACTCTGTTTGGTAAGTGAAGCAGTGAATTGAAGCAGTCAGTAACACTTATGCCGAGCCATAGATTTTACTAATTATTTGGTGGCACCGTTGAACTGCTGATGAAATTAGCTGATCCAATATGACAGAGGAGCATTAATGTAATATCATTATGATTTAAAATGAGGGCAGTCCATCAAACTGATGATTAATCATGATGCAAAGCTTTTAAATTGTATTATTTAAGTAGCTGTAATTGCAAAACATGCTAATCTGATAAGAAATTATCCAAGTAGTCTTGTTAGGTCATAATATAACTGAAAAAGCAGGAACTGCTGGTTGAGGTGGTTTTTCCGACCTCCTCATCTATAAATATCGCAATGGATGTATGATGTGTATGGTTGGGACAGATCCGTAGCTGACTGTGGGAACTAAAAGTCCAAAGAGAGACCCCAAGGATGGATTTTGGCCAACATTTGGTATCTACATTTACTCTGTATCGTAGCTGACCTTCTATTAACAGCTTTTTTGATATAAAGGCTTTTTATAACTTGATGAGTCATAATTGTAACAGCTCAATAGGACATGAACAGAAGATCATTCAGCAAGTCTTCATCACTAAACCCTCATTGACAGCATCAACATAAATGAATGAGAGCAGAAGGTCCAAGGACTCAAAATTCTACATAAATAATACCAGGGACATTTCTGAGTGTTGGTACAGTATGAAAATGAAAAAAAAGTTACAGCTTGTTCTGATCACAAAGAGATAAATCACTTAAGTCTGTAGCGGTGGCAGACATGTAAGTTTAGAGCTTAAAATGTCTGCAGTAGAGTCCTTAGGTACTTTTCAGTTTGTCCAATTCCAACACATAATCAGGAACTCAGATGCTGCACTTTATTTTACAAACTAGTCCTCGAGGAATGAATCATGGGAATCATGGAAGGGTGGAATGAAATGTCAACTAAAGTCAAGCAGATAAAGAAGAAATTAACAATGTAATTCACATTCATCATCTACATAAAGTTGATATTGATATTCCCACCTTGTTTTTCCATGTGCTTGTTAGAGGACATGAATTCATCTTTCCTCATTGAGGACAAATTTTAGGTTTAGCTCCATTCACAACAAAAATGACATTTTTTTGGGCCAGACGTTATCTCTTCCAGTAAGCCTTTTTATTTCACTAAATAGTTCACATCTCAGTCAGAAAATACAAAAAGCTCCACTGACTCCAATGAGAAGAGGCACTCTAAAAGTAGAAAGTCTGTAAAGGCTCCTTTTAATTCACTCTTTTCAGTGCTTAGCTGTCTTCCCAAAGGCTGTTGTGAGGAACCAATTTTTTTTGTGACCACACTGTGTCTTTATATTACCACAACATCCTCCACAAAAGCACAATGAGAGATGGTAGTAGATAGTATGAGTGATTTCTTGTTGAAAGAAGCCCTGTGTGCAGATGTGTGCTGAATTGAAGCATAGATGGGAAGAAGTTGGGAGAAGGCGCCCCGTTTGACCTTCGTTATAGGCTTTCATGCCCTTTCATGCTTTCATGCCCTCAAAACACATTAGTACAAGAGAATCTTAAGGTCGGGTCAACAGCATATAAGAAAAATTAGCAATAAAATGAACCGGAAACTAAACCACTGGAGCCAAGTTCTATCTTTGCAGACAGTGAGAAGTGGTTGAAAGTTGCAGAACACAAGCAAGTTGACCTTGAGTGAAGATGGTTTTGTGGACTGTTGCACAGCTGAGAGACCACAGGACAAACAAACAAGGCCAACTTTAGCTAGATAAAGTATTTCAAGGAAAAAAATAAACAGAAAAAATTAGTTTTATCTTGAAAGAAAACAAAAAAAAGAGTGTTCAGTATGATTAACACTGACTGGTCACTATGGCAACGGAGCATAATTATACGGTGGGTGCATATTTAATTGGAGGCTGAAGGCTGACCTAAAGCCAATTCATTTGCATGGTAATCAGTCTGTTAATGAGCTAAACTAATAAGCCAGGTATGGCAAATGTAGACATCCAAACAGCTAAACTACTGGGATTTACTGATATTTGAATAAAAAAAAATTTAAATCTTCCAAACAGCTCCAGCACCACAAACATGGCCGACAGGTCATGTTCCATCGTGTGAATTAGCTGGGTTGACACCAAAAAAGAACTAACAGGCTGTCACTCAAATAGGCCAGACCTGTGTTTATGCATAATATTAATGCCATGACAAAATTATATTCAGTAGGCTATACAAAAACTCATCCGTGTAAAACTTTTGTGAAGGATCAAATGAGTCGTAGAAACAAAAACCTTTTCTTGTTGCTTATTTCTGCTGTGAAGGTGGATATTTTAACACAGGAGTTTACAGGGACTGACTTGGTTTTGGAGCCGACATCTAGTGGTCTTTTGAGAAATTGCAGTTTTTGCTCCGTCATTGTAGCCTGAAGAGGAAAAAAAAAAGCTCATAAATAGTCTTTTGCTTGATGCTTATGGTGAGCTCACATATTGTGTAAAATGAAACCCTGACCGCCTTTTACTCAAAGTTCTTCAAATTAATCTGCATTACCAGCTAAAGTACTCAGTGCTCCTGAAAAAGCACAACACGCCTAAGAGCCCATTCTTTTTCTTAATTAAACTTCTCTGTTGTTAACTAGGCGTGTCTGTGTGTCTGCCAGAGCATAAAAGAACACAGTCCTTATTTACAATCCATCAGCCGCATGCATTTTTTTGTAGTCGTCCTCAAAAGCGGTAGGACATGTACAGTAAAACTTATTGTCTTGTTTTAGTTTAACGGGAAAACCCAAGCTCTGCAATATGAATAAATCGAAAGGAGTTTTTTTTACTTTCTCTGGTGGAACATGAATTTTTGTAATGGTATTTTGCAGTAATGGTGCTAATAAATCATTGCTCCCATGTAGATTTTAAGAGATTGTTTAGCATTCCTGACACAAATAACAAGCAATATGGCAAATATTAGTGTTATTGTGGAT
The DNA here is from genome assembly GCA_034769265.1 of Remorina albescens. NCBI lineage: Eukaryota > Metazoa > Chordata > Actinopteri > Carangiformes > Echeneidae > Remorina > Remorina albescens. The sequence goes on along the minus strand of CM068476.1, from coordinate 14,273,027 downwards.
CATATTCGTAATAGTATCACACCATGTAAGTTAGAGATAACTCGCCCATCTGTATCTCCTCTGCAGCTGCACATACAGATAACATTCCTCATGAGTGAAGCTGGCCTCTTTAAACCGATCCCCAACAATCAGTCAGGCCAATCAGTCTTTCAGCTGCGCTTTGAGTATCTGCTACGAGGTTTCTGTGTACTGTTTTCTTTAGAAAAGTGGTTTTCAAAACCAAAATCATATTTGTTATGCATGCTAAAATTTGGAAAAAGAAAAAAAAAAAAGCAATTAACGTTAAACTGAGAATAATATCTCACATTGTATTAACCCAAAAGTAGAAGTTCATGCCTAAATCCACAGTCTAACAACATACTGAATACCATAACTGGGCACCAACAGAAATATTAAATAAAATTTAATGACGTGCTATGAATAAGAATTAAATAGACATACTACTTTGAATAAAACCAGGGTGCCCTTAGCAGGATGACAGTTTGCAGCTAAACGTATTCAAAGCAAACTTAAGGGCCATTTTAACCTTTAGAGGTTTTATAGATGCTTTTTACTCGGATAGGTTATTATTTTAATCCATGATACAACAAGCACTGGACCTTATTCTTGGCTAAAAAATAAAAAATAATAATAATCTTTTTAAAGTGTTGCGAACACTCATTTCCAGCCTTGAACATTATGTGCATGTCTTCCTCTCATCCTGCATACAGCCTCAAGCACTCTCGCCAGTGAGGTAGCCTCCAACACTTCTGCTCGTTACTCTAGTCACTTGGAGCACGTAGCTTCTTGATGATTTGTCGCATTCTGTCAATGTTTTTTGTTGCTTTTTTTTACAACATTACAGCTAAATTTAACTTTAAAGATTATTCACTTATATTTGGTCTGTAGCGATGACACGTGAGTTGAGCTAAAAGAGCTGAAAATGTCTTCAGGAGAGCCCCGAGGCACTTTTCACATTCCAAAATGCCCCCCATACTATCAGGAAGATTTACAGAATGCTGTACAACTTCAGACAGTGATCCCCAACCTTTTCTCACTCATGGTCCAACCTATAACATTACACAGGCCAAGCCATACTTGCTTGTTTTTTATTTTTATTATTATTATTTATTTATTTATTTTTTTACAAATGATGCACATTTACTTTTACTGTAGTTTCTTCAGGGTATTGCCGTCTGATTTATTGTAGTTTTTGATTCACTTGTGCTACTAAAGTTGAAAACTTAAAAAGATTTATACATATTTGTGAAACACCTCTCCAACCAATCTCTCTATAAACTGATCATCCGTCTTTACATTAATATTGTCATTAAAAAAGGCACATTAATTGTACACGTTAACACTGTTGCCTGTTCTTGAGTGTTGAGTGTCTTGTGCCTTTTTGTGTGCCACTACCAGGCCATGGGACATCCTTCAGGATTGATTGCCGCACATGTTCCTGCTTTGCTGGTACCACCATCTGCTCCACCAGAGAATGTCTCGGCTTCACCAACTCAGATGAGGACCGACAACATTTCACAGGTCTGTCTATATAATGGTTTGGATGCCCGGGGTCATGGGCTGGCCAAAGGTTTCCTCATATATGATGCAACATGGTGTCATTTAGTCTGACTTCATGACCAGATTTTGTCCCACTTTACATTACCAGTCTGTATCTGTTCTCATCTCAGCTTGTTAATAAATAAGTCTGTTCCCTGATTCCTGCTGTTCTATTGTTTGCATGTTGATGGTTACAAAAATAAAAATTAAGAAAAGCCTAGTATTTTTAAATTGTTCTTTTTTCTTTTTCATTTTCTTTTTTTTTATTTGTTAGGTGAGCAGGAAATTTTATTGAGTCTTTCCTGTGTCTTTGAAAACTTTCTCTTAAGATTTAATCACATTTCCTTGCTCCTGCCAAAAAAAAAATAAAGACATTTCAGTTTCAGGTGTTTTTCTGTTGTTGGGGTTTTGTTTTTGTTTGTTTTTTTGTTTGTTTGTTTGTTTGTTTTTTCATTTTTATCATGCATTTTTAATTTTACTATCTTCAAAGTAATTTCAGGCTTCATTGTGTGGAAACATATCTGTTATAAAGTCAGTGGAAAACTAAATACTGCTCTGCAGTAATAGAATAGACGGACTGCTCGGTAAATTCAGTTTTCTTTCACCTCTAATTCCTTTAAAACAGTAGCTCTCTCTGTTGTTCCTGTCCACGTATCATTTCTGCAGCCACCTGCTCTCTCTGCTGCAGAGATGCTGGACTAAGATGCCAGATAACATAATAATTTTTCTCCAACAGCCAGAGCAGCTTTAAAGGTTAACTGCCAGTGCTGGTCTGACTGATAGTAACAATTGAATCACAGCACTTGACAGTGTCACATTTACAACTGTCACTGTGACCCTGCTGTTATATAGCAAAATTTTGACGGACTCTCTGGATTATAGATTAATTCAGTCTATAGATGAATTTTTCCTTAAAAGTGATAACATAAGATAACACCACAATTTTCTATAGAGAGGAAACCTGTTTTAGTCAGAAGCACAAGGATAACATGCATGCAGATCAATTAAGTTTTCAGTTAAATAGTATTTCCTTGTAGTTAATTTCATCCTTTCTTCTGTCATTTCATTCTAGTCTTTAGCTTTTATTCAGCAAAGACTTTCATCACACTTTTTACATCCAGTTGTTATTTTTTGTCTCCTCACTGTGACAAATATGTAGTTGCTGAATGTGTTATAAGGATAAGTTAACATTGATCACAGCAAAGAAGCTGATTTTAAAAAGTAAAAAAAACAACAGCAAGTCTATTTAAAGGACTTAAAAAAATGAAATGTCAGACAGTCTCCTGGAATGAGGCTTTGCTGCACCACATGTGCTGATCACCACACTAAAATTGGACTTTGGTTTAATTTTAGCACCAAATGATAAACAGAGTAGTCTAATAAGAAGAATTCCTAAAAATAGCTTCATGGGTGGAGAGATGTGAGCAATCAGAATAAATGGGTTTTAAACAAGCCACCTAAAAGCTCCTTCTTGAGTTGAGTGTAGTGATTACACAGCCAATAGAACTCATGACTGGAGCGTCAGTCATTTTGACCGTTGTGTTCCTCCTCTATGGTAATTGTTATCTCCCTCCTTGTCTCTCCCCCACTCTCCCAGGTCTTCCTTGTAGTTGTCCAGACCGCTTCATCCCAGTGTGCGCCTCTAATGGGCGGACCTATCCCAGCGCCTGTGTGGCTCGCTGTATGGGATTCAAGGACCAACAGTTCGTCTTCGGCCAGTGCCACCTCATTAACCCCTGCACAAACAAGCCCTGCCAGAGAAACCAGAGGTGGGTTCAACTGCAAGAATATTTGGTGATATTTACATAACAGTGATATTTCAGTACCTCTTTTGATTCTCAATCATAAGCAGGCCATTATTTCTATAGACAAGTGTGGAAAATAAAGATGAGTAAAAACAAAGATTTAGTATAAAACCTCATGATAAAAATAACGTGATTATGTAAAACTTATATTTCACTATTGGAGAGACTTTTTTTTTTACTCTCTTATAAATTAAATTTTATGTTTTGGTTACTCACTCACTCACTTCCTGTTCTCTATTACAAACACTGTGGTTTTCCAGTCATTTAATCCAGTTATTTCTGCTTGGTGTTAGTGTACTGCCAATGAAACTTTAACGCTTTGCAGATAAAAGCCTTCTAACAGCTAAAAGAGTGTAATCCTCTTACAGTCCTGGCTGTCTATTGAAGGTGCCCTGTGGCGTCTCCTCCAGAATAAACATTTGGCGCCTGTCATCAAAACATTTATATGGTGTGTCTTCGTCGCATGTTGACCTAAACATTTACAAATCCGATTTTTGTCTCCCTGTTTGCCCTCTTCCAGCCGTCTTCTTCACTTTCTTTGTTGCTGCTCCGCTCATAGCACTGTAGAAAAACAGGAGAGGATACCTTTAACATGAAACATCTGCAGGAAGTGTCCTGTTTCAATGACTATAAAGAAGAATGTATCATCAATCAAAGCAAAGCATTATTAAAACTGAAAGCAGAGTAGTGATGAGTATGACACATCTCTGTTGTGCATGTATTTACTTGGATTCAGTATTAAATATTTGTCTCAAGTATAATATATTCCACAGAAATAACTTGTAAAACCCAGGAATTAGTTAGCATTTCAGTTTGGTTCACTCCTCCTGAAATCTACAGGTTTTCTGAAGGGGATTTTGTTGGATGATTGAAATTGTGTGACTGTGGTCAACACAAGCTCAAGACATTTTCACATCTTATTTTATAACAATAAATACCTCAGTAAATACTCCAGGTGGGATTTATTAAAACTTTTTAAATCTGTTTTATCTGATTTAATAGCTTTAAAATCTGTTTTAAAAAACCTGTAGCAAACAAAAGGTTAAAATAGACTGCAGAGATTATCAGGGATGTTAAATATCACACTGAACATGAAAACTGATGTTAATGCAGGTTTAGTCTTCAAAAATATCTCATCCCTGCAGCAGCTATCACCACTCATAGAGGTGCTAACAAAGACGTCTATGCTGTTTATTTCTGGGCCACAGGCCTCCACTGGTAGCTTCGCCCAGCAGACAAAGCTGGTGATAGGATGAAGAGCACAGAGTGAGATGATAACGCAGACTGAAAAGAAAATTAAATATGCTGCATCAAATATGGGAGATTGAGCAATATATTCACTGTGGAGCAGCTACTTTGCAAATTTCACAGACACCAAATGTGAAGAGACATATATAAGATTTTGAAACATCAAATGTTTATAAATGTCATAAATTTTCAGACAGCTGCAGAAACTCTCAAAACAGCTTTCCCAACTCTTACTAGCACAGGACCAGTGTAAGACTGAAAGCATGAATTCCAGTTGCATTTGAAAGCACCACCGTGAGAAATCCTCATTCTACACAGACCACACAGAGTTATTAGTATTAGCATCATGGCAAACTAAAACCCAAGCGAATGCCTGAATACAAAGAACAAACACTGCTAACTCCACACAAGAAAGGCCAGACAATAAAACTGGCACTGAGATCCTGAAGAAAACCTGCTATTGGAGAAACTGGATGGCATCTACTATATTCATTTCAAGCCCATATCTGTCTCTGGGGAAAGGAATTAAATCTTTTGACAGGCTTGGCCTGAATCAATGGCTGACCAGTGTATGCCTCATTCATGCAAAAAAAGTTTATTGACAATATCAGGATCCTTTGGAACTCTAAAATCCACTTTAGTCCAGATGGGGTTCATCCCAGCGTCATTGGACTGTGGATCCTTGGTGCTGATTTACATCATGTCCTTGGGATGACTCACACAAACAGGAATGCATAGATAAGCGTGAAGGACAGTGCACATTGTTAAACATCCTGTAACTCAGATAACGTCTCAGCCTCAATCAGGAACCCAACACCCCCCCCCCACACATTAGCCCGTCCAGCTGCCACACTGAAGCCCAGTTAAACTGATGAACTATCAAACAGCAGTAACAACAGAACATCACTGAACCCAACACCCTTCCTCAAAAATACCAGTGATCTCAAACACATGGTCGAATATGTGTAGGATGAAAAAGTGAACTAAAGGCACATAACCTCCCTCATCTAATCTGACTCCAGTCATGCAACAGTCTCAGTGTGTGTATGATAATACATTACTATATTTATCTACTAAAAAGACTAGGCATCTATAACCTGGAACAAAAACTAAAATTTTTTTCTCTCAGGTTATTCATGAAAATACCAATAATGCACACACCTTCTTCACTGTTGTTACTGTACACTGAGCAGTCCCCCCAAATCAAAACCAAGCAAGGGGGAAGCAGCATGTAGTTTACCTGCTCCCCAGCTCCCCCTGACAGGACTATCACCGTTGACTCTTTGCTTGATTCTTTGTGTTCGATTGTTTCGGACTCTTCATTTTGAATTTTAATTCATTTTCATTTTTGTTTTGTGACAGAGTTCCTTCTGTATCCACTGTGCGCCTTTACTTCCTGTCTTTGTTTTGCATTTCTCTCCAGATTTATCGTCTGCCCACATGTTATCGAGCTAAAAAATATCAGCTATGAATTTCCTCTAGAGAATTTTTCTCTTTTGCGTTTGCTATCCTTTGTAAACAGGAAAGGATTGATGAAACTTGCACAGAGGAGTTACTGACGCAGGCTCTCATTCTTTACCTGTATGTTGACTGTATCTCTTTACTTTCTTGTTTTCCTTCTTCATCTTCCCTCCTTTCCCCTGCAGCTGTCCCTCAGACCAACTTCACGGCAAATGTTTAAATCCTCCATTTACGTGGTCACACAAGTCACCCTAGCTCCACACTCCTGCAGTGTGATGCTTGTGCATTCATTTAGATCAGCATATCCCTGCGTCCCAGGTGTGCAGTCTTTAAAAGTGAATCCAGACATTCCTACCAATCAGAACCCATAATTTTCAGTGGCCATGGTGTAGTTTTAAAGTAGACTAAAATTAATAATAAAATAAAATAAATGATTTTAAATAAGACTAAAATAAATAATAAAATAAAATAAATGATTTTAAATAAGACTAAAATAAATAATAAAATAAAATAGATAGTTTTAATAGGACTAAAAAAGCCAGCTGTGTTTCAGCATGTTTATCATTTTCCCATTTTCACTCATACTCTATAATACATACATACATTCTGTCATGAACTCTCTTGGTTCTTTGTTCAAACGCACATTTGCACTAATGAGTGGAGGAATATGCAGTTACACCATTGTGCGCGCACACACACAAACACAAACATTATTTTCCTCTTTCCTGAGAACAAAAAAATTTAAGTAAAAGTCAGCAAGCCACATCGGAGTTGCTGAACACCTGATTGGTGCCCAGCCTCTGAGACTTTGCCATTGCTATGGTGACAGAGCAGGGTTTTATTATGTGTTTGCTCTTCTATTACCTCTTTTCCAGACTATACCACTAAATGTGTGATGTTTGCATAGTGTGTTGATGTGTGTGTGCGCACCTTTACAGTACACTCTGTGAACGTCTCAGCTGGTCCAACATGGAAAGAGTGAATTGTGACATGATTAAGTGAATTCATGTTGTGCGTGTATTCCCAGGTGCTTTCCGAAGTATCGTGTGTGTCTGAGTGACTCGTCAGAATGCCCACAGTACGACTGCGTTGGCCGGCCGGGAGCATGTGACAAAAACAGTGTGGAGCCGGCATGCGACACCGACGGTCTGGTCCACCCCAGTCTCTGTCATCTGCAGCAGGCTGGGAAAACTCTGGCTTACATGGGCCACTGCCAGGTTGGTTGGATAAGCATAATTTTTCACTTCTTTTTTTTTTTTTTATTCTTTTTCTTTGTTATTGTTTATACAAGTGTATGGCACAAATCTGTGAGCAAAACGGTGTGAAGTTCTGACTCTTCTCCCATTAAAAGCACTCAGCAAAGTGAAATCCACCATCAAAATGTAATAATCCACTAAATTAGCAACACAGGTAAACGTCAGAGTAGTCGCAGCAGTAGAAGTATGACTGTAATGGAGCCATTAAAAGGAGGTTTCTGATTTCTGTGTATTTACTTTTAGCTTTTGACAAGGTTTTGGTTGACTTTAGATTTTTAAAAGGAGGGACTGAAATGTTCAGACTTTAATTCCTAAGTATGGGACCCTGCATTTCCCATAAAGCAACTCAATATTTTCTTTCCATGCCTGATACTGTAGATGCCAAACTTTTCTCCAAGCACAGTGATCAATGCTCCACTCCACCTAAGCCTGTCTATTTTGAGATTTTATTTTGATATCAGGGAAAAAAATTGCACAAATTGGAATTGACTATTTTATCTGATGTTTTGCAACTGTTTTCAAAAACTGTGGTACGTCTCTTTAACAGTAGAGCTCATTGACCTGTTGGATCCCTTTAAATTGATATTCTTGATCCCCAGGGGATGAATGTTAATGTTCTTTGCATGTGTCTTAACAGTCCTCTGATGCCACCATCAGCAAAAAAATGTCAGTTTTAGGTAACAAATGTTGAAATGAATGGATTGACATAAAATGTATGAATCACATTAATGCTTCTTGGAAAATGATCCAATTGCAGTTTGGTCGAAGGTCCTTAGAGACAATAAAAAACCAAAATTCTAGAAGAAATTAGAAAGACTTAATAACTTAAGTCACGTAATTTGAAGCAAGAAAAATCCATACAGGATTTGAACTTAAGTGTGTGTGTGTTTGTCTATACATCTGCTCTCAGGATGCCTGTAGGAAGCCACAGCAAGTTTGTGGCCATAACGGGGAGACCTACAACACAGTGTGTGATGCCTTCTCCGACCGGGTGGCTGTGGACTATGATGGCCCCTGCCACGCGGTGGGGGCCGTGTCTGACGTGTCCCCTGACTCTGCGTGCAGCTTGATTTCCTGTCCACCTTTGTCCACGCCAGGCTGCCGCCCTGTCACACCCCCTGGTGAGCCAAACAGCTCAGAGGCCATACTGACTCAATGGGCCATGAATGTAACCTTTATATCTGACAGCATTAGTTTGTGGAGACAGCACTGTGATAACCCTCGACCTCTGACCCCCTTTTTTTTTTCTCAGGAGCTTGCTGTCCAATCTGTGCCAGCATGCTGCAGATCCTCTGGAACAAAGAGCAGATGAACACTTTCTCTAAGGTACAGATTAATGTTGCCCTCTAGTTATGGCCATTCCTCCAAATTAAAGCCTTGTGTGCTGTCCATCTTGCATTTTCCAATGTAGCATACAGTGTTGCAAAATTGCAAATGGCTTGCTAACAGCTATTGTTCTTTGCCAGTCAAAAACAGTGGTATGAAACTATAAAATGTATTAATAACTCACTTTGCATCAGATTGATGCGTAGCTGTACCCGGTCAAGTATTTCAGGCAGTAGTTGAAGCAATATAAAAAGACAGTTTAAAAACAGTCAAACTAGCAATGATCTATATCTGGATGCTTCAAGTTGCATCAGATGTAATTACAGGTCGTGACCACTTGGGTGAGCTCTGAAGCCAAAGAGCTCTTAGTGCAGCCACAAACTGACAGCTATAGCTATATTATCCTACTGAGAAGAACTCATTCTTGTGCTACCGAGCAGATTCATTTATTGAAGGGAAGTACTGTGAAATGCTGTTTCAACAAGTTTCAGCTGAATTTTTGTATGTAATTTTTTCCCCTGTGTGGGGGGGCTTTAAAAAGTAACACTCAGCCAGGTAGCACCCGAAACAATCTCCTGTAAATGCAGATCGCAGGCTGGTATTCTGGTCCAGTTTGGCATTATTCTTCACGGCATGCTAATGGCTGGGACAAAAAAAATTTGGGGAACCAAACTTTTTTCTTTTTAAGAGCTTTGGGGCCAAATGTCCTACAATGATGGGGGTCACTGCAAGTACAAACTGTGAAATATTGAGCAGAGTTTGCCAAAATACTAAAAGTACAGACGACGTTACAATGAATAAACACTTTCTCACTTTACTATTTTGTTACCAGTCAGCAGTTCAGCTGCACTGTGTCATATAAATGAGAGCAGCCTATTTTATTTGACTTGATACTTCTGCTCTTCTACACATTTCTGAAAGCCACAGTCACTAGTTATTTGCAGATGCAGCTGCAACTGTTTCTCCTCACAACAAGGCTCTGTTTGGTCGCGGCCCCTCAGCACATATGAAGCCAAATTTTTTTGGAGAGAATCTCCAATAAAAAAGAAAAAGTTGGATGGGAGCCCAAAAAATTGAGAGAACACAAAAGCTTTGGAGCAGAACTTTTCTTTGTCTTATTTCATTTAATCATCTCGTGACACCTCAGATTTATTGTTGTACTCACTTGACTAAACCACACAACAATGCTGCTTACAAACTACGGAATCAGGATTACCAAAAAAATGATGTCACACATGAAATACACTACTGAACTAGTACTTTTAAGTACGCACAATTTTATGATAAAAGACGCTTTTAGTGAAGTTTACGTCTGGAGCAAGTTAAAATGCAGCTTTAAATGAACAAGAAAGTAAAAATAATGAAATGAAATAAATATTTCAAGCAGGCCAAAACACAAGGAAAACATGCAGAGACATAATGACAGCAAAGTTATGGACATAACTTATTTAAAGATCGGTGAATATGAATGTGCTGAGATTTTAAAATGGCAACATGGAAAGCACACGTAATATCTAATGAAAAGTGTTTCCATGATGGTGGAACAGCATCTGCTGAAAGCTTTCAGTTTCATGTCTGTGCAATATAAAGAAGAGATGAGCCTTTATATCTAAGACCTAGGAGCTAATTCTACTGAATTTGAACACAGTTGTGTTTGTCTTGTTCTAAAGCTGTTTTGGTCAAATACAAATTCTATATTTCGATTAAAGAAATCACTTAAAATGTAAAGACTGTACTGCAGTCAGTGACAGCACAAACGCCATTGATTTCATGGCATTTTGGATGAGAACACTACAGAAAATACAAAGTATGGGCCTAAATTTGCTGTAACTTTTGAAATATGAAACAGTACATTCAAAACCCAACTTTATGCCAACAGACAGTTTGCTGTTTGTGTTTTTATTATATCAAAACAAACAATATTAGGTTTATTCATTCATTTTTCATTCATCTTCAACCGCTTATCCGTTTGCTGGAGCCAATCCCCAGCTCACATTGGGTGAGGGTGCGGTACACCCTGGACAGGTGATCAGTCCATCACAGGGCCAACACACAGGGACAGCCAAAGACCAACAACCACTCACGCTCAGATCTACGGACAATTTAGTCACCAATTAACACAAATATGCACGTCTTTGGATGGTGGGAGGAAACCGAAGTACCCGGAGGAATATTAAGTATATGTTCCCATTAAAGTAATACAGAGTGGTCACTTCCTTCACCCTTTAACCACATTGTCCTCTCTGAGCCCCCCCTTCCCTCTCAGAACATAGTGCAGCCTGTTGACATGTCAGCTAATAAGTCCCACTGGCACTGGCACCACATTCTGATCAGCCTAATTATCCCGCCCCAAAAAAAAAACCTCTTTGGCTGTTAGTCAATTTGGCTGTAATCCCCAGCACAAGTGCATCATAGTAAGACTCAGCATTAAGCCTTTAAATACCAAACACAAACGGAGCAGATTTAATCTGCAGCTGCTAAAATACACAAGACTGTGAGAGACCAGAGCTGAGTCTGCTGGCTGAGAGCACAGAATATGCTGCATGTCCGGCAGAATTTTGCTGTATTTATAATGCCAGTTCATTCATGAGTCTACACTCACACGTGAAATAAATCTTTTTAGATGTAGAATTGGGGCACTTTGGCCGCGCATGTGGTTGAATGGTTCGTGTGTATACCATGTCATCGCACCGTCCCGGGTTCTGGCTCAAGACCTATACTGCAGGTCATTCCCCTCTCTCTCCTGTCGGCCTCTCTGCCGCTTGCCATTGAAATTGGAGGCATAAAGCCCAAAAGAAAATATAAAGAAAAGAATGAGTGTGATAGCGGAAGGGATCTGTGTGTGGAGTTGGAAAGAAATGAGCCTCCTCATCTCTGCCTGTGGTTAGAGCACCCAGGCTACATTAGCAGCTGCTAGAATAACCCACACTAATCTCCAGATGAACTATCTGAGATTGGGTTGCGTCGTGGGTGGTGCTGGAGCCAGGTTTGGGTTGCAACCAGATAATTATAAATCCATCACCAAGTGTGAACATAAAACCGTCCAAGTACTAAATGACTGATTTTAAATGGTTTGCATTTCAGCTAATAAAAACTGAAGTCATGTATAACTTGAACTCTCTCAGTGCCATGTTAACAGAACTTGCCTTCCAAAAAGAGCAATTACGTTTTAGAGATCAATAGTATTAGCCTTAATCTTGAATAATATCACTATTAATCTCTAAAGTCTATTGTTATTTTGCTATTTTGGTGATAATGCTTACATTAGTACATTAGTAAGATGTCTAATAATTAGTATAACTACTATCAGCTCATTGTGACAGCCAGTTTTAAAGGGTATGTTAAATATTAATGTTGTTTCTCTTTGACTTTTGGCTGTATTATTCTTTTCTTCCTTTAAGTTTTTATCCTTTTCAGCCCAATGAAGAAACTCATAGCTCTTATTCCTTAATTTTAATTTGCCCTTTTAAAGTGAAGAAGGTCTTCACTTTAAAACCAAGAAGACAGAAGGTTAAAACTGAATACGTTTGTTTTGGACTGTAATCATAGAATATTGCAATCTGTCTCTAAAATATTCAGTGTTGAGTGTAAAGTCCCTGAAACCTCTCAAATTCACAAACAGTGAATGCAGACTGCAGTGGTGGTTTGAGCGCCCTTAAGTGTCTTAAATGTTTTTGTATGAGGAAAAAAAAATAGAAACATGAAAGGATTCAGCTTATTCAATTCTTTTTAATACTGAAGAAAAAATTAGATCTGAGAGGTTTGAATTAATAAGTAGCTACAGGGCACTAGGATTCATTTCACATGCTGAAAGTTTCGGTATTCGGTTAAAAGAGAAAAAGTGTTTGATTCCACATCAACTTTTGGCTGCTACTCAAACAAAGGAAGTTTGCAGCTTTGAATATGGAGACAAATGAATACAGCACAACCAGTCTGTGCTGCTGTATAACATGCACATTAAAGCCTTATATTTTGCTCAATGTTTTCTTATGTTTCTTGCAGTGATACCATTTCCACATGTTGATTATTATTATTTGCTTATCTGTTCTGCGTCAGTTTTCCATTAATTCATTTTAGCTCTCTGTATGTCACTGCAATCACTTTCATCTTTATTTTGATTTCCATCTCACAGCATTTACACTTTAGTTGAAGTCAGACCAGAGCTAATCACTCTGGAGCTTTTGGACATGTTCGACTCTCATTGGTATTCCAACCTCCAAATATCAAAATGATCTTTGAAACCTGAAGAGTCTGAGCAGATAAATGTTTCGGTTAAATATATGGTTAATGCATGGATGCACCTCATGGCCATTCTCAGTCCAGCTCTGTCTGCTTCGCTGCTGTTAATTATTTCATGTCCCATGAATGATTGATCACAAGTAAAAAGCAGGACGATCTTTGCATGTGTTAGAATTTAAAAGCAGCAGAAATACTGAGCATTCAGAAAGTGTTTACAGCCCTTTTCGTATTTTGTTATACTGAAGCCCTTGCCTGATGTAAAAACAACATTTTATGTATGTGTACATGAAGAAAGACATTTAGAGTATTCCTGGTGGACATTTTGATGCACCATCTGATCACTCTGTTTGACCTTTCACCTTTGTCCAGCTAAATAAGAACCGGCCGGTGACGGTGCATGATGTCCTGCGGATCCTGCGGCTTCACGTGTCCGTGCCTCAGTGTGATGTCTTTGGCTACTTGAGCATTGACCATGAGCTGGTGGTCCTCATCGCCCCCGTGGACCAGCAGCCAACGCCACTGCAGGTAACACACACATCCACACACAAATGCAGTTTAAATTGGTCTCTGTGTTGTTAGAGTTTTAAAACCGAGTCCCCTCTAGAGTGCTTAAAGCGTAGAATTCCACTGCTGAAAATACGCAGAATCAATTTCCTCTTGTTTCGGTCATGTTTGCGTAAACCTACTGTGACCAGTTGTTTGAAGAGATATGAAATTGAAAACTGAGATTTTGTAAAGAAAGAAAAATAACACCAGAGCCATTCATTAAAGCTGGGGCAGGCAGAAAAGCTTTTTACAGGCTCAATGAGCAAAAATTCAATAATAGCGAATTAGAAGTCCGCACCGCCACTACAAAATCTAGCAGCTGAATCATGATAGGAGAGTCTTTTCAGAGATTTCCCCATTGGATGCTCTAAAAATGCCGATTCTGATTTATGTCATTTGCCAGACTGGTAACAGGATATGAGTGGCTATGGAGGAGGGGATGTTGCTACTTATTAGCTTGCTGCTAATATGGTTGATGTGTATGAATTCTGCCAGCCCAACCTTTCAGGTGGTAAATGTTGCCAAGTCAAAAGCTTGCAATGTGAGGTGACATTATACTGTTCATTTGCATACTAAAAAGGTTTATGGCTCAGGAAACTGTGGAAACAGTTTTTGACTGATTTAATGTGTTTGTGGGCAGTGTTAGTGGTTAGCACTGTTGCCCCACAGTAAGAAGGTTGTGGGTTCGGTTCCCGGGCCTGGGGGCTTTCTGTGTCGAGTTTGCATGTTCTCCCCGTGCCTGCATGGGTTCTAAATTGTCCGTAGGTCTGAGTGTGACTGTGAGTAGTTGTTGGTCTCTGTGTGTTGGCCCTGTGATGGACTGGTGACCAGTCCAGGGTGTACCCCACCCTTGCCCAGAGTTAGCTGGGATTGGCTCCAGCACCCCGAGATCCGGAAACAGATAAAGCGGTTGAAGATGAATGAATGAATAATGTGTTTGTCTCAGTCCAGATATTGCTCCCAGATAAACTATCATCTCCATTTCATGCATTTACTGTATCAATGAAAATATTTGTGCATCAACCTTTGGCCTCTTAATATCTATGCAGACTCGACTGTTAGATGACCCGATAAAGAGATTGCTATCCTAAATATTCATGAATTAGAAAAATTGTCTTAATCCACAGAAGATGTGCCATTTTGTTTTACCCGCTGTGAGAATGCTTTCATTCTTTGCATTTCCTTTTACACATTTACGCAAACTTGTAAACACAAGTGCAAGCAATTCCCAAGCAGAGCCATGTTTAGCTCTGCTAATTACTTACTGCGCTCCCTCTGGACATTAATATTCATCCTCACAGTGATTAAAGTGGTAAACTAAAGGGGAGGATCCTTTAGTGTCTCACTTCACATTTTTCAGTGTCTCACCATTTGTATCCCTTTATTGTTAAGAAAATTATTCACAGTCAGCGTTGGTACTGTTGCATCTAGTCACATGGAAATGATCTCATGAAACTGATTTGCTCCTTTTTATAATTTTTTTATATTAGGGAAATCACGCGATGCAATAAAAGCCAGTATTGCTATAATCAATCGGCCAAAACATTTGTTATTGCTAACAGTCATCCAATTTTCTTATCCGGGCTTTTATTTGAATCTTGGTCAGTGTCATCTTTAAACTACATTTACACACATTGAAATAACAAACCAGTATTACCACCAAGTCTTCTTTTTCCGTGTTACTGTACAGGCCCATCACACTGAACGTGCTTCTAGGTTGAATTTGTACACTTCCGATTTGATATCCTTAGAATTCCTCCTGATCAGCAGAGGGTTTATGTGCTCAGCCTTCTGACCTTGATACCCTACAAACTCAGAAAGGGGCAATACCTAAAAAACCCCTTTGACATATGTCAAATCCACAGAAATCAACCTCCTATATTAATAAAAATGTATGTAATTAAAGGCTCTGAGGGCTGTTTAGATATTTCTGTTTTGAACAAACACCATGAGGCCGTAGTTGAAGTGAGGAGTTGTGGTTAATGTGTAGGAACTGCAGAGTTTCACATGCAGGAAGTTGGGAAAATGACTTTAGAATAGAAAAATTGTGATTTTTATGGAAGTGGACAAAACTAAGGTACAATGACATTTTCTCAAAGAAAAAAAATCCAGCCTTGAGAGCTGTCCTCGTATGTGCTCTCAAAGTGATTGTTGTTGAAATCAACATTTTTTGTAATACTGTCAGTTTGCGTTAGAGTGTGAGAATGAACCCGCAAACAAGGTACAAAACAGATGAGTCAGATGCTGAATGAGAGACTGAAATTATAGCAATCAGCAGAACAGGAGGTCACGGTGGACGTGACTGATGATGGATTTAGGACAATTCATGCAAATTATCTTTACACGAGACTAATAAAATCCTCAGTCGTAGTGTGATTTGTGTTTTCTCCAAAAGCATTCCTTTCCCAACGTTTGTTTTTCATTGTCCACTTTGAATTGAAACACAACAAAAAAGGAGCAATGGTGTCTTTGTGCTGCGCTGTGAAAGGAAAAAAAAATTATTATTAGAGAGATGTGATGTGAGGACAGTTTCCTCGACAACATTAATTGGCTCTTTATAAACTCTAGCATTTATGAAACCATTTTTCAGTTTTTTTGTTTTTTGTCCATAAGAGGTGATAATAGAGTGATAAATGCAATACAGTGCCACAAAAGAAGGAATATGAAATGCATTTTCGCTCTCTCCCTGGATTGAACATTGTGTGCAGCCTGAATGTTACAAAGAAAGCCACAATTACATAAGATACATAAATGTCAGGGGCCTTGGGCAACTCATCCAGCCAGAACTTTTAAATGTCCCTAAATGAACTGCTTTGCCGAGGAATGAAGACTCTGTTGAATCATAAACTGCTGCTTTCAATTGTGTTGTCTGTGTCAGAGTTGCAATCACCAGGAGCACAGCACAACGACGTGTACACTGCTGAGCTTATCCCTCTACTGTACTCACATTCGCATCAATCATCATGCACAGGAATGACTTCAAATTTAACATTTAACCTCCTCCCTGGCAGCACGGTGGCTTAGTGGTTCAGTTCAGTTCAGGTTCAGTTCCCGGCCTGGGGCCTTTCTCAGTGGAGTTTGCATGTTCTCCCCGGGCCTGCGTGGGTTTCCTCCGGGTACTCCGGTTTCCTTCCACCATCCAAAGACATCATGTTTGGGTTAACTGGTGACTCTAAATTGTGTGTAGGTCTGAGTGTGAGTGTGAGTGGTTGTTGGTCTCTGCCTGTCTCTGTGTGTTGGTCCTGTGATGGACTGGCGACCTGTCCACAGATAAGTGGTAGAAGATGAATCAATATTCTCCCTCTGTGATCAAAACATATTGATTTGTGTCTAGATCAGATTGGACATCCTTGGGCTTCAAAATGAAGTTGAAGAGATTTAAACCTTCATTCATCCCAGTGACCATCAGAAGAACATTCCACAGGTGGTTGTATTGAAGTCTATGTGAAAATGGCCCTACTTCTCATTTGATACATTAGCTCACTAAATATTTTCCTAATGAGTTTGTGGTCTCACTCTCTGGTTTCAGTTCTCGTCCAATATAACATGATGTTCATCTTTTGGGACCATAAACCAGGGGATGGCTATTGTGGGATTGACAGGCTGGAGCACACAAAGTTGCCTTCCCCTCCTCTGATCCACTTTCCTCTCCAGATACAGTTTTTTCAAGAAAACAAAAAACGCTAGATTGTGCAAACGGAATAGCAAACTGGCGGGTTCCAACTTCATCTGGATACAGTATCTGAATATTGAGTTTCCCAGGCGGAGGCGGGCAATGTCTTTAACAGAAGTCTTTTTTCCATTATTGTCTGTGTTGCGTGGTTTTTCCAGAAGACTTTCCTGCTAACAGGTTGAGCTGGAGGCTTTATGTTCTCTGTCCATCTGTCCTCACTGTAAAAGCAGTATCTGAGTAAGTCCTCAAGGGAATTTCCTCAGTTTGGCAATATTCACTCAGTTTGACTCACAGATGAAGTGATTCCATTTCGGTGGTCAAAGGATTCACACTCTTATTATGACACAAGTGTCTAATAGGATAAAATGATCAAAAGATGACAGGGCAGCTTCCCTGTGCCATCGTGCAAAATCAGCTCTGGCCATTATCCAGTGCTGTAACTCAGAAAAGGGAGAGTCTGACCATTTTCCTGCATCGTGTCGGTGGGGGTGATAATTTTTCAAGCTCTGTATAGTTGGCTAAATCCAAGGAAGTTATGGCATAACTGATTGTGATCATAAAGGAGATAGGAAATCAGAGTTCACTGAGCTTCCCACTTCATGAAAGCAGATCATGTAGATTATTCTGAAGGGAAGAGGTTTATGTGTGTCACTCAGTAAGTGGGTTAAAACATATGCAGCAGCACTTGAGATGTCTTCAGGCTGGTGTTTAACCAAAGTTTTTGGTGGCAAATTAATCTAATCCTGGACCAGAATCAGTTCACGCCCAAAAGCACTGAATATGTGTCATATAAAAGTGGCTGATAGATCGATGCAGCGAAGAATAATAATAAATAAATGAAGATGTTACAAGAAGACAAGAAGAAAGTGAGGGTGAATATTAGAGAAACAATCATTAAGATATACATGTAAGAGGTAGCTTGACCGCCTGTGCATCTTTTTTTTTTTTTTTGCACAATATAAAGTAAATACACTTGGTCAGAGCTCCTTAGCAGCTGCATCACAGTAGCTCTACTTAATCTTCCCTAAAAAGAATTTTATATTCACTTTTCAAAGTATATTCACTCCCACCCAAACATAAACAGCAGAAGTGACAGCAGTGTACCTTCCTCACGGCGTCCTTCCAGAGGGACGGTATCACGAAAACAGATTGCTTTCGTTTTATCATTTGTGGAGAAGCCAGGAGGCGAAACCTTTCAGTAAAAAGGGGCGATCTGTGGGAGGAGAGTGGAAGCATTAGGGCGCAGATACTGTATTTTCATTTTTCTGTGTGTTCCTCTCAAGGTCTTTTCTGTCCCAATGAAAAAAGCAGGATGACCTCGTGGGAGCAGCAATTTAAATGAACAGGCCGCTTTCCTGCTTGTCCAAAATGTCCATTATCAGTGATGGTCTGCAGTGCCAGAGCTAATTAACCTGTATCAAAATAAATAGCTGGTGCCTGTATGCCTCTACGGCCTGTCCTGTGGCAGTTTTAATTCATGTTGTGTGCAATCACACCTTTCACCTTTAAGTCAAACTGCACATCCTTTGAGGTCTTCTGAGTATGTCACATTCACATGGCCAAATACTGTTTTGGTCGGTCAGAGTGAAGTTGACCTTTGAAGACCAAAATTGAAAAAAGTTTCCCCTTCTGTTGTCCAGCTGTTGGTCTGTGCCAGATTTTAATGAGAATCCTAGAGGGCCTTACTCTTTGTGGATAGAATGCTTCAACACACGATGCCTCCGGTGGTCGTCTGCTGTCAGTTAAGAATGAAAGATTCTCCCAGACTGAATCAGACTAACCCTAACATCACGGCCTATTTGCCTTCAGCCTGCGGTTCTCTAATTTCACTCTCCGAAAGCCAATAATGGACAAAAACCAACAGATTTACAATGAATCTTTTCCTCTTTTATTCTTCATGGAGCCAACTCAGATTTGCCTTTAAAATGTTCAATCTATAGCTGAAGTGAGGGGGTTTAAGTTCACGAAGACAACTTTGTCTCAGTTTGCAATGAATTTGAAAGATTACCAACTAACAGATATTGAAAAGAAAGGTATTTGAAGTGCAATATTAAAACTATGTATGAAACCATAATAGCTGTCACACTATGAGCTCAAGAGACCCTTAACCTTATGAATACCAGAGAGATTTTAAGAGCAGAGGATGGAAATATGTAACCGACGAATACATTTTTCATGGACAGAACCAAAAAGAACACAAAGCAAAAACAATTTCATCAGCTCAGTTGAACTTTTAGCAAGGTTTTAGCTTTACCTGTTACTAGGCAACAGCTTCTCCTACCACTTTGTCTATCATTTTTGGACTCAGGTTGATGAATTCAGCCCTGATGCTCACTTACATCCACGATGCCTTTTTGATGATGAGAGTGATACAACTCAGAACTTTGTGAAATGAAATGTTTTGATAAAAGATTCAAATAAAATTTTTGGTCTTGAATTCTGGTTAACTATAAAAACATCTCTTGACCCAGGTATTATCTTTTTAATGATGTTAACCTTTAGAATTATCCTAATATATTTGATTAATTTTGTCACTTTGATTACTGTAGCTCGGCTTTACCAGCTTTTGTACATTCAGCACTATCAGTCCAAGTACTTACATTAAACTCTCACCATTTCCACCAAACAGAAACATGAAGAACAGACTTTGTTGCATCGATTCACTGGATTTATATCTGTTTAAATTTCAAACCTTCACACACTGTAGACTCCATCGTGTCAAACCTAAGACACAGCGGAGCGGTTCCCAAGCTGTGAGCTCATTAAAAAAAAAAAGAAAAAAAAAAAGCTGTGTACGAATTCATTCATTCATTCATTCATCTTCAACCACTTTAGCGATTTCGCGGGGGGTGCTGGAGCCAATCCCAGCTCAAATTAGGCGAGGGTGGGGTACATCCTGGACAGGTCACCAGTCCATCGCAGGGCCAACACACAGAGACAGACAGAGACAAACAACCACTCTGACTCACAATCAGTCTTAAGGGCAATTTAGAGTCACCAATTAACCCAAACATGATGTCTTTGGACGGTGGGAGGAAACCCACACAGGCACGGGGAGAACATGCAAACTTGAACCAAACCCACGACCTTCTTATTGTGGGGCAACAGCACTAACCACTATGCACCGGGGAGCATTAGAATTAAAAAGTCAGAGACAGATGGTAAACCGAGACATGATCTCTACCCCGTCAGACAAATAAAAAGAACGGCGTTTCCCCTGCTGCGTTTTGAGGATTAAGTTGGAAGAGGTTGCAAAACAACACATTAAATTTTTATATCAGTGTGCGGTGAACTTGGGTCAAGTATACACTCTACCAAATAGAATGATTATGAATCATTAGAGATGAATGACATTGGTTTGCTGACTGACAGCTTGTTATATGTATACTTTAAGTATTACAAAACCAAACTGCATCCATACACTAATCATCAGACTCATAAGGAAAGAGTGAGTGGCAGAGGTCACGGAGATAAGTGGGTGGAACTCAAGAGTGTTGTTCTCGTCTCTTCCAGATCGAAGCCTGCAGTAAGGAGGCCGAGAAGATCGATTCCCTCATCAACTATGCCAGCCCAACACTGGTTTCCCAAGTCCCACTTTCTGCCTTCCTCGCATCCGAAATCAAAACCTCTTCCATCCACTCTACCGGGGGTGCCCCCACCTCACCCCTGACTCCGGGCTTGTACTTACTCCTTGGCATCCTCATCGCCGCAGCCCCCAGCCTCTTCCAGCTCTAAGTGCCTAATCATCTTTTCCCAGCCTCCCCCCTTAACCAAAGTAAACCCCCTCCGTGCACACAGACCCCAGCCCCGCCCCCTTGCAAGGATGACAGGGTCATCATGAGGTGAGTGTGTATGCACTGTCACAGAGCAGGAAGAGGCAGCGGCGCCTTTCGACAATCATTCGAATCAACTCACCTGCGTTAAACAATCAAGGCGGTGGAAAAGCTATTACCATGGAAACCTAATGTATCAAGAGATGAACAGTATTATTGAGTTTTTGAGTGGATGAGTTACTCACTGGGTTTTTCTTCCAGTGAAGTGGGCTTTAGTATGTGTGTGTGTGTGTGTCTGTGTCTGTGTGAGTGTGTGTGTGTGTGTTTGACCTTTAAGAAGCATTTGGCTTCATAACAGCAGTGTTTTTCCATTAGTCCTGGCTGCAAACCCCTCTGAAAGCTGTTGGGACGTCAATTTCATGATTCCCTGCCTTGTTCTGAGGCTTCACGTGTTGTGTTGTTTGTGTGCGTGTGCTCGTATGCACATGTTTGTGTGGATCCAGTTAAATTTCGGCAACAGACAAGGATAAAACATCCCTCTTTGGCAGCACATCCATCTGACAAGTTACCTGAAATTCCCTTAGAGTCACACACACGCGCGCACACACACACAAGCACGTGCAAACACACATAGACATACTTTGACAGAACAGTTGGTGTCAGTAAATTCAGACGTCTCTGTTGTGATGTATTGGATGCCGTCTGATCAGCGTCACCTCCTAAGCCTCTGAAATGAGTGTGAACCACAGTGCATCCTGTAACATGGACCTAGTGTTTGAACCTCTAACCTCACCAGTGTTAGTGCCGTGCTCACAGACTGAGCCAGCTCAGATGATACTAAAGTCAGTGGCAACTGCTGACAAAACAGACTGGCCGAAATGTGACCAGATCAAAAGCCAAACAAAAAAGTTCAAATATTTAAGTAGCCCAGTTTCTGTTCTGAAATGCATCAGAGCTGGAATGATGATCTGGATTCTAAAAAAGATCAGTAAGGTGTCAGTATTTACTTGATGACCTGAAGCTTTTGTCCAAAACAAACCTGACAACACTTTAGCTGACGTGGTGTTCACAAACAATATGTCATTCATCTATCCTGAGTGCAGGCAAATACATCAGAATATGATGTAATATTCCAGCAAAAACCAGAAAAAACTGAAGTGAAATCAGCGTTATGGTAAAGCAGCAGTTCATGTAGTTATAGTTCTGTAAAAGTCGCAAGATTATTTAGAATTTTCGTACTTCAAGTTGGAAAAATGTGGATGTTTTTCTGCAGATCTAAATCTATATGAATGAAAGAATCAGTGAAGGCAGCTATTTGATTGAACTGCTCTCAAGTCATAAAGACAACCAACCCATTAAACAGATGCAGGAGTAAATATGACTTTGCTTATCCCTGGCAAGGTCTTAAAATAGTTTTGTTTTTTTTGTTTTTTTCCTCCCACTAACAGTTTTAACTGTTTTGAATTAATAACATTATAAATCTTCAAATTGGAGAAACCAAAGCCAGAGGAGGTTTGGCAATCAATAATGCTCAAAGTCATCAGACAATCTGATCCAGAAGACGAAGGCTCTTTTGCGTGAGAGAGATTGTTCTGAGCAGCTGACTCTCGAATTTCAGAGCAGATTTGGTCTCTGCTTTCAGCTGCATAACAACATGCTAATTTAATTTTTAAAACAAAGTGTTTGCTGCAATGGGGTGATCCACTTCTTCTTCTTTTTTACGTTTCCTGTTCATTTTATAACATGCAAAACGAAGCGAAACAAATGGCTGCCTTTAGGGGAGGAAACGATCCGACTGTAAGCGTTGGAATATGGTCCTCAGAGATGCTGAATGAGTATTTGTAGTTAACAGAGTTCTCCACCGATCCAGCGTTGCACTTTCATGAAATAGGACAATTTGCAAGAGACACATTTTTCAAAAGAGGACCATAAGTCCTAACTGTCAGTCCTTAGTTCCCATAATGCCATTTGATAATTTATTTATGGCACTCCCCGTCTGGTGAGCGCTGCTGTCTTTCAAACAGCAGATCATAAAGTTAACTTTAAAAACTTCCAGATTTAAAAAGAAAGGGCTGCTCTCCGAGCGTGGCTTGATCTAACATTGTTTACATTCATAGTAGCAGCATTAAAGTTATTTTACCAAACTGCCCTTAATAAGCAAACTGATCTTGATATCTACAAATGGTGGATTTTCCCTGTAATGTCCTCCTACGTGCATAACTGAAGCATGGACCTTTTGAAGTCAGTATATTTCCTTCATATTAGCTGGGATATTAAACCGTATTTGCTTAAATTGGATCATTATCTGAGGCAAGAGAGTATTTTGAGCACCACTTCCATTAAAGTGTGGTCAGGACATTTCCCACAGCAGGTGAATGATGTTTTATCATGTGAAGCAGTGGAACAGCCTGGATCGTCACTCCCTTTGTGTGAGGCCAGTAGCTCTGAAAAAGTATTAAAAGGGATGCTTCCTCTTTGTATATATGAACTAGAAGCCATTTAATAACAACAAAGGACAATCAGATAGTCACTACCCACAATCCCCTTTGGGTAGAGAAGATTTTCCACAGTATGCCTTGCATATAGTGTCTTATATGAAGTAATAATAAAAATACAATAACTTTATATTTGTTAAGAAATGTCTCTATATTTGATATGTACCTGATAATGGATTGAGGTAATAATAACCTATGTGCCATGTTTAGTTTGTTTTGTTTTGTTTTTTTGTATTTTTAAACAAATAGTTTATATTCTTTATTGCATGATAACGATTATGAAGTGTTTTTACTCCAGAATGTACTTCAGTGTGTGTTGTCCCGTGTCTATGTGTTTGTCTATCTGCCTGTACAGCACGTGTCCCAATGTCAAACAGTATTACTGTGCTAGGCAGCTCTGTAGCAGGGAACCCTCACCACGGCTCCTCCATCTCTTATTGTTATACTTTGAATTATTGTAATTATGGTTATTATTATGTTTATATCCTCTGGGGCCAAACAAAGATTTGGCTGCTCACATATGTTTCAGGCCACAAAAACTATTTCAAACTTAGCTGAAGTTGTGGAGCAGTCGCCATTTGTTTGCTTTCCTTTCTCAGAGTGGGACGTGATGATCGATATCAGTCCACACACACACACACACACACACACACAGCGGGAGTCGGGTCGCAGTTAGCTTAGCTTAGCTCAAACACTGGAAGCAGGGGGAGACAGTTAGCCTGCCTCTGCCCAAGTCCACAGATCTTTAATCTGATTTATCTGTTCATGAGGAAAAGTTGTTGGTAGAGGTCAAGTTTGTTTTGGTAAAAACAATAGACTGTTTCCTCACTGTCTAATAAACATTAATTAAATCTCACACTGTGTCAAACCATTTTGATAATAAATAGACGGTACACTCACTTGCATAGTACTTGCATCCCAAATCACACAGGGCCGGCGACAGTCACAGTTGTGCAACCATTTTACTCTCCCTTCTGGCCCCAGTGTCGAATGCTATTAGCTGCTGTCATCACTGACCTCCTTCCCGCCATTTTTACAACTCCGATGTCATGTATCCGCGGCCCCTCCGTTCCACTGTGCCGCCACAATGGCAACACCACTTGTCACACACGTCGGCTCAGACAAAGCAAACAGAGGCAGAGTTTTCCAGACTTCAAACAAGACATGTCTCTATGAAGCAAGAAGTTGCTGCTGTGTTTAAAGTTTATATCATGCCAAAAGGAATTTAGCCTTGTGAAGCCTGGTCCATTTCCACAGCGACTATGTTCCTGTTTACTTTTCATTTCCTTTTCCATGCCTGGCTCCACGTCTTGTTTCAAATTGGCCATTCAGGTGTTGGTCGCAGCGCGGCAGTCAGATCAGCATTAAACTAGATTGAACTAGATGCATCCACTGGGTGCGTAGACTGACCATAATTTCCGAACCATCCTCACATCTCACTCTCAAAAAGAAAGCTCTCTCAAAATGTTCAACTTTTCCTACAGTATGAAAGTGTTTTTATTCACATTTCACAACTATATTTGCAGAGGGAGGAGTACTTTTAGCAAGAACCTCATTTCTCCTGTCTTTTAGTATGATGTAAATGTGATGTCATGGCATGAAATGGAAGCTAACAAACTGCCCCGAGCATTTGAAGCCTAAGGCAGGCTGGAGGAGTCAGTCTGATCAGCCGTGGTGGTTTCTGAGCAGTTTTGCCTTATACTGCGTGTTTCTGCATATTGTTTGTAATGGCTCTTTGATGACTGTGTTTCACTTGAACATGAACTTCAAAAAAAAAAAAAAAAAAAGAAAAGAAAAAAAAGAATTGGATAATAAAATCAACATGATGCATATTTCATGAACTATAAAAAAGCAATACCACAACCAACACTGTGTTTTTGTCTGTTGTGAGCGACAATCTGAGCTCCAGGAAACCTTACTTGAACGCCGGGAAGACACACAGAGAGCTGATCTGTTGCATCATTTGTTAGAAAAGTTCTCAAAACTTGCTCACAGTTCAAAACTTCTCGAAGTATAAGATGTTTGGATTCTGATCGGAGGATTGAGGTATGAATCTCAAACCAGCAGGATATAAATACAATCTTGAGTTATGTTCTCGCTCACACACACACCTTCTCACACAAGAACCCAAAGTGGATGATCAATGCTCAGTTGGTGCCAAGTTTTATATCACTTTGAAAAGGTGTTGAAAAATGAGTAAGCGGCTGCAAGCAAACAATGTGGGAAAATTACATGATTGCTGGAGTGTCTAGTCCTAAATGAATGATAAATTTCTCTTTTTAGCCGATTTATACGTTTGTAGGTGCACAAGGAGACGCAGTTTGAACAAAGCTTTGATAGTAGCATGCTAATGAAGCAAAAGTAAGTATATATGTGCACATCTGCTGACTTTATGGGGTCTTTGATTTGAATGAAAAGCCTCAGTTATGGGTCAGCATGGCACATTGTCAGAGGTTTAAAGTCTCATGCCCGAATTAGCTGATTTGTTATCTTTGAATCCACAAGTTATATTTAGGTAGCACTTTGTATTTCATTGGTTCAATCCGTAATTCACCAGAGGTGCTGGGATATGAAAAGATTAAACAAGGCCCATTACTTCCCTACCGAGGCACGTGACTGTGGCAACTCATCAGCAAACACTGGGCAAAGCATGTAAGCCCAATACATGCTGCTTTAACATGTACAAGTTATGGGAGTTGCTTAAGAATGAGGTTAAAATTGTCAAGATCGTCAGCGGGTGCCATAAGAATATAAGCAGCACATTCATTAGTGGAGCATACAGATGTAATTATAGTCAGATCGTCATGTTCTCTAATGATGGAGCAGTGATATAACCCCCCTTCATTTACATATTCACACAGTCGGCAGTCCTTCCTCCATTTGGCAGCTGTGACTGTTGCTTTTAGCCAAGATTATGTGTTTAATTTGTTTAATATTATAAATTGCTTATTATGTATTATAGCATTAGGCCTGTATGCAGCTTTGAACGCAAGCTTATCTCAGCATCAATAAAAAGCCTAGAATAGAGCTTAGTGAGTGCAGCGTGTTTAGTTGCCAATGGGTGAAAATAATTGCGCTAAAGAAAAATTAATAGTTCTTTAAATTCCAATTTTTTGTCATCATAATGATAATGTTCGATAATTGAGGGTTGAGCTGAGAATCTCAACTTTTTGCCCTTTGTAAAATGAAAGTCCCTGCAAATTGAGGTCGCAGAAGCCCTGCTGGCACAACAAAATGACATGATTGTCATGACTGGAGGTAATACGTAGCTATGAGCACGAAGTATAGCTGAGACTGATGGGAATGAGATTTGCTCTAAAAATATGCAGTCAGAAATTGAAGTCTCGACCAATTTAAATAATTTGCTTGACTAATTTTGCAATTTTATAAAAACAGACTCAAGGATCAGGAGCTTTTTGTATTTTTCTGCAGGGGATTCATATATCAGGATCTGCTCAAAGGCACAGCCATCTTGGTTGCCAACTAATCTCTCTCTGCTCCTCTCCAAACACACCACAATTGACTTTGTTGATTTTGTCTTAGGTTTATCCTCGAGTTTCATTTCTGCGCCATTCCGCCTGCACTAGAATACCTCACCCATACAACCCATTTTATCTTATGAATTTCCACATCTCACTCTTATCAATGATGTGTCACGGTTTTGTTGTGGGCATTTCTGCCAGAGTCATGATCAATACAGTACAACAATGTTGATCTTTGATGCCATCATTTGGCTCAGGAGGTTTCCATACATTTATCCCAAAGACTATATATACTGTAAACCAACAGGTCTCTAAAACCAAGTGATGAAGCTCAGAGTTGGCAGCTCAGCTGTCACTTGGCAGACTCCACCTACACCTTAAAAAATAGGCAGAGAGGTGGAGCATGTAGAGCTGAGAGTCCCTCAAAGCATCCACGACTAAAATTATACACAACATGAAGGCCTTGTGAAGTTTTTTGCTTTAAGCTGCTTTTTGATTGTAAACGTGTTCATTTCTGCTGTGAAGTTGGACATTTTTAAAAGAGAGTCTGTGGACTGACTCACTGTTGGA
The DNA here is from genome assembly GCA_034769265.1 of Remorina albescens. NCBI lineage: Eukaryota > Metazoa > Chordata > Actinopteri > Carangiformes > Echeneidae > Remorina > Remorina albescens. Next base: position 14,245,614 of record CM068476.1, on the reverse strand, counting down.
GCTGTATTTGCCTGGCATGTGGCTGCTCGCTTTCATCCCAGATGAAGCGAGCTGTACTTCACAGAATAAGACAGAGGCACAGCCAGACACATTTAACACCATCTGAGCACTCTGTTTTACCTTTGACCCCTTTGTCCTGCTAAATAAGAGCCAGCTGGCCATTGTCCATGATGTCCTGCAGACGTTTCAGGTTCGCATCTCTGTGCCACAGTGTGACGTCTTCCTGAGCACCAAGCATGAGCTGATGGCCGACATAATGAAACACTTTAACATGAGGGATCTGATTCAGTAGCCATTTGAGAAACAGAGTTTGAGTTTGATTCTCTCCTCATTAAGCTCTCATCGTTTGTGCTATGAGTTTATCCCAGGGAAAACACTTTGTTGTGTTGTGCTCACAGAATTTTGAGATGGGAACACAGCAGATTGCAGTGAGCAGCTGGATTCACACTGCGACTCCCTTACTGTGGAAGACCAGGGGACTAAATAACCCCAGTGGGGAAAAAAAAAAACAACAACAAAAAAACAGTTCTGCAGCTCACTGTCCAGATTCATGGCCACTCTTTTAGATCATCTCTGCAGAGGCCCTGCTACGATTCCTCTTCTTTTCTCTTCTTGGCTGTATAGCTTAAGAGCTTTGTTGAAAATGGTAACTTTATACTTATGGTAGTTTTTCAGTCATTGAGCTTCATTGTAACTGGGGCTGAGCAGTTGATTACGCTGCCCTGGACTCTGAATTTGAAAGAAAAGGTGCAGAAATTCAATCTTCTCATATTTTCACATCATGTTTCTCGCTCGCCCCCTGTCCCCTCAGAGCCACTTTAGCTCATAAAAAAATGTGCAATCAGGGTTAATGAGCTGAGATGAGACTCCTTCATTAAATTCATCAGCAGCCATCTTTCCTCCGCAGCGAAAACACACGGGACATTAAAGACCATTTGAGTCCAAAGTGTATGGAGGCTTTGCGGGTCCAGAAGTGTGAGAAGTCACATGTTCCAAAAAACAAAAGCACAAAATGTTTCCCAGAAGAGTTTGGCTTAACTGAAAACAGACGTGTGCAAACAAAGCATAGTCCGTGTTTACAGAGATGAGCCACACGCTTGCAGGTTGAGGTGAAGTGGGTGAAGTCCAGCAGACTCACAGCAACAGTGACTCTAAAGCCGGTGTCCAGATCCATGTGGACAATCATCTGTTTTGATTCCCTGCAGGAAGATATAGTTATCTGTAAAAATGAAAAGGGAAATTAACAATGGTTAAGAATTAATACAGCAACAGATACATGTAAAACACAATTACAGAATACACAACTGCAATGCTTTTGGCCATCATTACCTTGTCTGGGTTTTCCAGCCATATGCCAGTAAGTGTTTAATATCCGGTTAGAAGTTTCACTGAGTCTGCTACTCCCATCTGATTAGACAAGTCTCATAGCTCCACGGAAAGTGTTGAAAGCATGATCGACTGCTTGTATTTGTTGATCTCACCTTGCCGTGTGTGAGTGGCCCTTCAGGGACATGGGGGACCAAAGATCAACCTGCAGTGCAGCCAAATCCCCAAATCTTCCATTTCCATCAGTGTCATGTTGCTCCCTCAGGTTTGAGAGGCAGGATGGGATCACAGACATTCCTTCAGCTGTGACTGCTGGATTCCAAGGAGCTGATGTGGCCTCCGAGTCGTCCCAGCCAGATTATATGATCATAATAATAATAATAATAACAAAAATGCCCTGGAAGCAGGGGGCAGAACATTCTGTTCAGCACTTGCAATTGTCTCATCAATACCCTCCCAAGGCAATTTTTTCCATCTAATAACAAAATGAATCATAAAAGAGCTGTGATGAAACTAGAAATGACTCATTATGTAACTCTCTTCTTCTCTTACTCTCTAAAAAATTTCATGGATCTATCTCAAACTTCAAGATACTTAAAAGAGCTTTATGTAAGTCTTTCTTTGCTTTTATTTCACTTGTTTTTACTTAAGCTACCATACTCTCCCGCTAGCTGGACTGTCTGCCATTCTTCGAAACTGGGTCCCTCAGAGGGTACATTATGGCCTCTTGTGTTCTTAAATGAAACTTAGTTAAAGAGCTATCTGCTACTCTACTGATCTGTCATTTTGGTAAACATGAGAATTAGGCAGGATTTGTTAATGGCAGATACCCAATATGAAAGGACTTAATCCAGCAGTGTTAGGTTTGCTGTAGAGAAGGACCCACTAGCAGATGGCACAGTTCAGAGTACAGAGTAGTTTTAATGCATCTCCCACGCAGTCCAAAAACAGGGGCAATATCCGAGGCGAAGGTTACCAAAACAGAATCCAAAAAGTCAGGTCAAAGAACAGGCTTAGGTCAAACACGAGGGCAATCAGAAACTCATCTTACAATGCTGGAACGGCTCGGGAAACAGACTGGCACAATCTCAGAGACTGAGAGACACACCAGGCTTAAATACCCACAAGGCAAACATCAAAGGGGAATCAGGTGTGCTCACAAAAATGGAGAGAAAATCAAACAAAGACAGGAAGTTGGAGGGTGGAGTCGGGAACATGTCAAACTAAATCAAAAGCACATGACAACCATCACCATAACATAAACAAAAAGCACATGTGACTGAAAAACAAGAGCTTAAACAGCAGGGTCACTAACAAGCAGTCCTAGAGCAGGGATCAACTTCCCAGTTGAGTTTTTGAATTCATATTAGTGAGTTTTCTAAATGAAGCCTATTAAGTAGCATCACACTGCAGTCAAAGATAGCTGGAAAAGGAGATGGCTCATTTCCAATTATTTCCTCTGACTGTGTCAAAGAGTTTCATCATTCACAAGTCCATTCATTCCGAAGGGAGAGGTGACCATGATCGCATATTAGGATTCTTTTGTCCCATTGTCACCTGAAAGAATTAATATTGGGTCGATTTTCTTTCAAGTCACAGACTTTCTAAAGTTCACTTCCCAGGCCTGCACCCTTTCTGTGTGAGATTTGCATGTTCTCCCTACGCCTGTGTGGGGTCCCCTCCAAGGAGGAGGAGGAAAAACTCCTGTATTAGACTGATATGATCAGGACCGGGCAGCACGGCGGCATAGTGGTTAGCGCTGTTGCAGTAGAAGATGAATGAATGAATGAATGAATGAATGATCAGGCCCACAATAACTTAGACAGGAGGCAGGAATTGCATTGCATTTCATATCATTGGCAGGGCTTTGTGAGGCATCAAAGTTTGTTTACAAGACATCAAGTGCATCAGACCACTGCTATATGTGAGTTACCTTGACGCTGTTTGTGCTCTTAAATTCAATATTTATGTTATACCCTCGGTTTGTAGAGTTTAAATAAATTTTTTTTTCTCTCACTAGTTTCAGTGTTAAATTTACAAAGCTCGGTGTTTTGAACTAAAACAGAAATCCTTTTGAATCACCGCCACTTCAATAAATGTCTGTATAAGTCACATAGATAATTGAGTGGAATATGGTAATGCTGTGTCACAGACACTTGTCCTTGTTCTGTCTGGGTTTTTATATATTTCACATTTATCTAATGCAAGCAATGTAGATGCTTCAGAGTTGGCTGCTTCACTGAGTCTGCTCCTCTTGTCTGATTAAACAGCTTTAGCTCCACACAATGAAATGATAAACTTTTAGATACACAATATTTACAGTTACATGAGAATCTGTGATTTTGGCAATGGTTTAACTTCAGCTTTAAACTTCAATGTCTGACTTAAATGAAACAATGAAGGTTGATGATACAATACATCTTAATAGGCCTCTCCCCTCCCGCTATTATCAGTCTCATTGATCATATTTCATATTTTCCGCATAACCTCTGCTACAAATCAACTTCCCCATGGCTTCATTAAAGCCTCACCTCGGTCTTCTATCATCATCTCTGCCTACCATCCATGCTGGGGACTGGGCGAGGCAGCGATTTGCCCTTATGTGTTAATGGGACCAGCATCCCCAATCTGTCCCATCAGGAGCCACTCGTGCCTGCTGGACGCCATCTGTTGCCAGCAGATCCTTCGCCATCGCAGAGGCAGCTAGCGTGGGGGGGGGGGTGGAGAGGCAAGGGGAGAGAAATGAGGAGAAGAAGAAAGATGGAAAAAAGGATTTATTTTTTCTTTTATATCAGATATCACATTTCTGGGATCACCTAATCTTTCTATTAAGGGTAAAACTACAGTGTCTCATCACAAATCATGAAGCTCTAATCTAAAATTAAATACATCATTTGTCAAATCAAAAGCATATCGTCTTCAGACCTGGCAATTCATTTCTTTCCTCTGTAGTGGACATTAGTTTTTGCTTGATTCCTCTAATACTTTCAGACACACCTGAATCAGAGATAAAACATTCAAACAAGATTTCCTCTCTGCATGTTTACATTTTTTATGTTGGACATCAATGGTGTCCTGTTTCCACTGCAGTGCATGTGTTATAAAATCTTAATAAAGTTAAGTTTTAAAAATGTTTTTTTTTCCTTTGAAATTAGTTTTTTAGCACCCCCACCCCCCTTAATTTATCCCCAAAATGAAAACATTTTTTTTTTCCTGGGTCTGAGGAGAATATGATCCTGTAAAAGTGTCATTTTGAAGAGCAGATACAATAGCAAAGCCATGAGAAGTGAGTGTAGGGGGCTTGCATCGGGGGTAACACAATTCAAGTGCTTTAAAATCTGAACTGGTTGTGCGTGTTTTTTTAAACAATAACAGTACACCAAAGGATTGTTTCCTTGTGCTATAAAGAGCAAACTGCTGCTTTGTGCTGCAACTAATCAGTTTTTCAATATTTCACGTGTACTGCTGAAATCACAGAGTACAATCACACACCAAATCAACCACAGGCAATCAGTGAAACAGAAATTATATGCAGTGCCCTCAAGCTTAAAAAACTCCACCTGGCAAGTTGCAAACATTATCACAGGCAACACGATGCAGCAAAACACCCACAATCCACCTGGTGGAGGTGAGAGAGGAGAGAACACTTTGAACGTCAACTCTCTACACCATATGTAAAAGGGGTCAGTAATGGGTGTCAGCAAAATCACACGACAATACAAACACACTCTAACAGACAGTATGCAGCATCAAAAAGCAAATTAATAAATAGTATAAGTGAACATGATGTGCACAGTTAATTCCTGTTTTCTTATTTTAGAAAATGACATAAAAGTTGTGAGGAATAATTAAATTTAGGGGTATGGATGAGTGGAAGTGGAGAAGAGGAACAAAATTTTTGCCACCATTTGCTGATAGTTGAATGTAGAATATATTGTAGAATTCATTAAAACTTTGTGATTAAAAGTCCGGGGAGCCTTGGGGCTCCCTCTCAGCACGTGATGGGCAATTTAGAGGGAAATTACATCAGGTCGTGACCCTGGAGAGTCCAGCTCCCGCAGGGCGCCACGTGGTGACGCATCCATAGGCTCAGTTGCAGACTCTTTGAACTCCTTTCACTTTCTCTAACCCTCCAGCTCAGAGTGCTCCACTGTTGCCATCACAGCAGCGCCTGACTTCACAGAACTCCCAGCTAATACAGAACAAGGAAAGAAAGTTTAAGCGCACGTGGAGCTGAAACTTTAGTCTTAAGATCAACAGCAAACGCAAGCTCCCATCAGCTTCATAAGCACAGCTGAGCTTCTCACTCACAGGCTAACTTACTGTAAGCCCACATCATCTGCTGGTGAGCTAACTTAAACCAGGGAGGGTGAGCACAGACACCTACGTAGATCAACCTCAGATTGTCACTCTGTAAACTGAGTTGTTTTTTGTTTTTTTCTGTGTGAGGATGCTGTGAAAAGGATATATTTTCCCAGTAATCCACTAGGTCAGTAGTCATTTGGCAGTGTTTGCTCACATAGCTGAAAACCTTCAAGGGGTTATTTTGTGATTCAGGTGCCTCATCTTGCCACAGCTGACTGCTAATGGTGCTGTGCCAGGACATAACAGGTCTGCTTCCCCAGGCAGCCCCACCAGAAACCCTATAATCAGGCAGATCAACACAAAAACACATGGTAACCAACAAGCATCCACCTCCTGTGTGACACAGGCTGATTGGCTGTTCCTCAAAAAAAAAAGTCAGCAAATTCAGTCAGAACACCTGCATGAAAAACAGCTGCTTTGATTTGCACATTGTTTGTGGGAGAAAATCAGAGCTCTTTACTGAAAAAACAAAGCAAGAGTTTAAATTAGTTGATTGTTGCAAAGTGCAGATAACGAAGTGCTACGTGTTTTGTGTGGAAAGCACACTCATCATCAGACACAACAGACTTAATTAAACAGACTACATCGAAAATAAAATCATGAGGCAAAATCAATTATGGGCCCACTAATCTGAAAATATGACACAATACTAGCTGGAAATGGTAAGAAAATTACGTTTTCCATCTCTAGCTGTGCTGCTGTATACATTTTAAAAGGGACAGCAGGCTGAGGACTGTTCAGCCAAAGACCACGTTTTAAGATTAACTGGAAAAGTGAAGGAACAAATTCTCATATGATCTGTTTGACTAATGGGAAGATGTGGAAATAATATCTACACAGACACTGCAAGGGTTCAGTCTTAAACATCATTAACAAGATAGTCACACACTATACAAAAGTGTTTCTTGCTTAAAAGTAAAGCAGAATAACACATTCAGTGGGTGCATGCAGCGTTTCTGTTCCAGCCAGTCGTTCCATAGATCACTGAAATGAGACAGATACATCTTCTTGGCTACTTTCCATGGTAAAAAGAAATCATTCTGTGATGGTGACACAAACAAAAAAAATTGCCTTTAGTTTAAATTCACTGGCACAATGACGAATCACAGCTATTGAAATCTGTGGATAAAATTCAACATGCTTGGAGACGACACAGGAGATGAAATATGGGAGGTTTTGTCTATGTAGTTATAATCAAATATGAAAGGATTGCTAAGCTACGTGCCCCCGCCGAAGCCTGAGATCAATAGAGCCCAAAACTCAGACAATCACAAAACAACAGTTCAATCAAAACATGTATTTTTGCACACTTGGAATATTTCTGATAATAGCATTTCCTTAGAATTTTGAGTGGTTTGAATGGAATGAGCCCAACTCAGTTTAGCACAGCCGCTACAGTTTGGTGAAGAAACCCACTAACAATGGGGCTTTACACTGCAACGGACACAGCTATAGTTAGGAGTATTTATTTGCTCCAGCTTTTAATGAGCATTGATGTAAAACCACAACACCCAGGTGAACCTGCCCAGACACAGACGCTATCACTGATCAAAGCAGAAGATTAGACATGTGATGACACTGGTCCTTGAATGTGTGCGTTCCCATTTAAGGAAAACGAGAAACTACTGCCAGTGGAAAATAAGTCTATTGGCTTTTAATAGCAGGTTTGCCATTGTTTGGAAATCTGGGTACTCACTTATTTTAGTGGCAAAAGTGTATAAGTATACCAGTGTTGTTTTAAATATATATCATTAATGCACAAAATCTAAAAAATAGAATTTATGTATGGAAACAAAAAAAGGTTATTTTGTTGATTCTGGTGCAGCACGAACAGGTGCTATCATCATCTGCCAGAGGTTAAGGCCCCCAAAGCCAACGGTCATCTTCATCAGGGCTGGACAGAAGCCAAGAGCAAGATAAAAGACATCATCAGCCATCTTGGGTTTTTAAAAACCATATTTGGAGGTGAACGTAGAGCTGAGGAGAAGTGATTTATGGATCTGGCCTGCTCTGTAAGCTATCCTGATTGACATGGCAAGTTGCCATGTTGGGTACAACTACACTGTAGCCAAGCCCCCTAAATCCTCCCCTGTTTTAAGGTCTATTCCTCTGGTTGGGACAATCATCTAAGAAATTTACTTCATGTTGTATCGAAGAAGACTTTAAACTAAAGACTGAGAACTGAAATAAAAAAAATCAAGTGAGAAGTAGACTGAAATACAATCTGACTTCTGATGTGATTCTGGAAAAACCCGATGACTTCAGAACGCATCGCTGATGATGTGCCGTCGCTCAGCATCAATGGATGTTTCGTTACAACAGAGTGTGTTTACAGACATTTCTATGATTATAGGGAACAACAAGAGGAAATTCAGAAGTTGAGCCTCAGTGAATGAATGTCATGCAGTGGGAGCGTGTGTGTTGCCAGCACGTCCTTTTCTTGTTGTTGTTTGTTGCAAAAAAAAGAAAATAAACGCTGGGTTATTTTCCAGTTCAGATGATTCCTCTGGAGTTCTGTATTGTACAAGAAATTGGATGTTTCACAAACTGCCGGCTTCATTTGCATATTTTTACATAAATAAATATTCGTCTCCATCCAATCTTTAACCCATTTCTCAACACTCAGCTGCACATTTAATGATGTATTGGGGCCCTGGTCGGGTTTATCAAGTGGAGGAATAAAAAGTTTTTTCCTGTTAACAGTTTTGGCATGTTTATCATCAGAGGATATTAATTAAATTAACAATTAAATAACTGCCCAGAGGCAGATGAACATTAACTCCAAGGTACAACATGTCCTTTCAGGAGTCTGCTGCGTTGCTGCCACTCTATGTTTCTCTCCGGGCTGTTGGTGTTACTATATATAAGCCCCATTAACCTTATCTGCATCTTTTCGGTCATGTGCATAATGATGTGGTGTGGTTTCCTTCCTTGCAGAGGAGCAGGCCTGAGCAACTGCATGGACAAGCAAAGTGTTTCTACGTGGATTTATTGTATTCTCAACATGTTTTCACATTAATATTTCCAGCAGATTTGGATGCAATCAGGCAAAGTCAGGAGAACATTGACTTCCAGCTCAGGCATGATTGTCTTTTTTGTGTTTCTTTAAAAAAAAAAAAAGAATAAATGAAATTGTGTGTCGCATTTAGATTTTGCGGTTTTCATTAAAAGGTAGCTAATCTTACACATGGCTCACACTACGGTCCTCAGCAAACATTTCATCCTTCCAACATATAATCATGATTATCTATTACAGATTCAGTAAAGTAAATATCCAAACCTCACTTTTAATGGATAATCATCATCTCCTGTGTTAGGAGGAGGGAATTCTCAGCTCATGGAACAGTGGTGACACATTGGGCACCCCACAGCTGGCTATAAACCTGCAGGCAGACTTTTCTCATCCTTTGGTACATCCCTTCACTTTTATTCATCATCCAGTCCCAGCTGATATACGGTGAGGGCAGGATTCGCCCTGGAGAGGATGTCAGTCCAACACATATAGATAGCCTATATGAAATGTGGACAAAAACAAGCTTTCACACCCACGTTCACCAAATATGTATCCAGAGGAAATGTAAGGGAGGAAACCAAACTACAATGAAATGACATACAGCTATAGGAAAGAATATTCTTTGGCTGTGGGATCATTTTAATAAAAATTCTGTTTAATCCATATACAAATGTGATGTTTGTACTATGAAATATTCAGTATATTGACATAAATATCTAGTACATATAAATATTAAAATTATAAGTTATGTTATTGAAATATAAATCCATCCCAAGCTGGTCAGTATATGTTGAAGATATGAAGATAGACATCTTTAAAATTTGTGAGAATTTATCATTATATATTTTATAGGTGGGGATATCATAGGCTGCATATAGGCCACATAACTATGAAACTGTATAGCTCATCATTTTGGGTGTGAAAGTGTATTTTCTGCTGCTTCTGTTGTTGGGAGCTTCATTCTGCTCATTCATTCACTTCAGTCCCAAATTTTTTATCCGACTGTGCACATTTGGTCCATTTTCACTTGCTCGCCACCAGATTATTGTTGTGCCATGTGGCTTGGCTTGCATGCACTCTGTTTTTCCCCATTTTGACTCTGATATTTTTATTTTATTTGCTTTTTTCATCCGTCAAAGTGAGGAATCTTAATTTTTTTTTTTTTCCCCTCTTCAGTTGTACTCTTGGGCACCTTTTCTTAAAACCGTGACAGCTTCTCGTGGAGCTTTATGGTCTTTTTCGGCTGCTTGGTTATTTGGTATTCACTTAGAAGAAATTTAAAGGCTTTGACATGCTGTTCATATGGAGTCTGTGAGGGGTATAAGGAAATCTTCCCCCTCATCAAACACATTAACAGTGAAAACAGACTAATATCAGAAGTTTGTTTGTTATCTTTGTTTGAGGTTCTATATTGTGGGGCCTGCTAACCTCTCTCATTCTTTGAGGTTGACTTCATGGAGGGGGGAGGGGGGAGGGGGGGGGTTTAATGGAGTGCACACATGAGAATACAACTACAGGGTGACAGCAGTCCCTGATTACCTGGTTAGGCTGTATGAAGGTGAAGGGCAGGGAGCGGGGAGTGAGTGGGAGGCGGACAGTTTAAGTCTGCCTTTGTTTGTATTAGCAATTTTGGTTGGCCTGTATTAGATCAGTATTTTTAAATTGTGTAAATGGAATGTTGAAATGTAAATAGCAACCTGTTTTGTTTTTTAGTTTTTTGTTTTTTCTGGAGATGTGATTTAGTGTCTGGGGGCCCTTCACAGTGTAATGATAGGATTCAGGTGATAGAGATAAGATGCAGGTGTGAAGGTGGCAAAGTCAGACTGGGAACCTCTGCTGGGATCTGCTGCTACCAGCTCTGCCAACTGTTGGTGAGACGATGAATCCTTCACGTTTGTTATCATAAGTAGAAAACAGAGCTCTTGATGCTGCTTATTTCTCCACCACACTCCACCCCTCGGTCACTCTGGCTCTCATCCTGTTTGTAGAGGTACACTAACAACAAAAATCCCTACAGAGTTTTGGATATTACAGCAACAACAGAGGGAGAATTAGTTGAGAAGGGATGTGTGTGGTTTTGACTTTATCCCTATTAACATATATTCACTCTCATCTGTTGTTAAAATGCATTCATTTATAGAGGAGGTAGATTTTGCCTCTCCTAATATCTGTGCATGTCTTTGGTCTATAAGGACTTATATTTGGGCTGCTCCAGCAGGATTCAAATCACTGCACCAGTTGATATTAGGAGGAGGAATCTGCCAGAGCAATCAGCTACTGTAAGGTTTTGGCAGAAAAGCTGCTGACTCATGACTCTATCATGCACATAGCTACTATGTGCATTGTTTTTCAACAACATCCTTTAATAAGCTGCCAACAAAAGCTCATATGAGAGAAAAATAAGTCTGAAATCCCAAAGGTCAAGGGAGTAATACATGATCTGAGTAGCAGCTGGCTGCAGGGATTAGGGTGGAGAGCTGTCCTCTTATCAGCCTCCCACAAGGATTGTCTCGGTGGGAAGCAAAACAAAACCTTGCTACTGGATATTCTCATTACCAACTGTGATCCTGTCGACTTCAGATTCAAAAAGAACATCCTGCCACTAAACGGACCAAATACCCAAAGATTTTTCTAGTTCAAGAAACCAGAGCGGACTTCAGTGGCTGATAAACTCCTACTGTCATGCACTGAAATCATAAGTATGAATATGAATATGAATCCCACTCAGCATCTGACAGACAGAGGTTTTACAGCTCTCCATATATTCACCAACTGTATTGTTTTTCACATCTTTAACTAAAATAACTTGAGTTTCCCTTTTTTTTTTTTAAGTAACAGTCAATTTTCTTTTTATGTGAATTCCATTTGCTACTTAAACACATTCAGACATTGGCAGCAAACCAAGCTCTTTGATGAAACAACAAAGCAGTTTGTGGTAAGAAAACAAATAACTTCACTGTCTCAGTAAGTTTGCAATGGGATGTGGCTACAGAATTAAAATTTTTCATCAAAAGAAATTCATATTAAATATTTTAGCTTGTTTTCACATCTTCTATTAATGAAAAAAAGTTTAAAAAGGGCATTTATCAGTGGAAAAGTGTAGAACTGATTCAATGAAATGCTCCTGTTATTCTTTCATTTCTTTCCTTACTGTCCTGTCTGTTAAACTAGAAGATCAATTGACACGTCTGTCTATAAGTACATTTACATACCCACTATTGTCCCAAAGCTTGTTATTTGACACGATACAAAAGGAACTTAGATATTTCTAATATTATCAGATTTGAGCATAATTTTAGATTAGGAATTAAATTTTACTTTTCCACAAAAAGAAGGAGACCAAAACAGCTTTATCACTATAAATGTTGCCAAAATACATACTAGTAACCATCCCGGAGTCTGCCTGTGTGTGTTGTGTGTGTCTGGTAAATGCTAATGCTACAGTCAAACAACCTGAGTCTCCCTCCATTTCAGTTCTTCTGCCTGTTGGTTGTCATCCTTACCTGTTGTTTACTGCTCCTTATGTCAACCTGTACTCACCTTCTCTGTTTATCAAGCCTGTGTTGGTGGTTCCTGCCTCAGACCTGACCAGCCGTCTCACCCCTGTCAGCTCCAGTCCTGGATCGCCTGGTACCACCCTGTCAGATGCCAGACTGCCCCAGACTTATTCAGCTCTGGATAAGTACAGCTCTTTCCATCTTATATATAAAGGTTTTTTTATTTGATGATTTAGAGCCAGCCTATATTGTACATTCTCCTGCCTAATTATACACACAACAAAAACCTATGAGACTTCTGGAAGAGCTCAACTGCAGCACAGGTGTTCCACATTGCTAGGTAAACATGTTATCAGTTGATGGATATTAAATGCTATGGAACTATGCCTGATAAATGGGGATATTACTCATGCATAACCACTGGGCTGTGGTCACCTACTGAGCTTTTGTCAGTTTTCATCATGTTCTAAATGAGCTGGTCACAGTGCACAGAGTACAAGGATGAGGTGTGATGGTCTCGGTGTAGGAACTCGAGGACAGCAGTATTGTCAGAAGATGTTATCCAGGTCCATCCTCACACACTCAGACAAGCTGTTGTCGACTTTTACATTCAGAATACAGTCAGAGCGGGGCAATAGCATTTAATAATATATGAGTTGACACGTATTTCTTTCTTTTTCTGAATCAATAGATACACTGGAGGGTGCTGAAGGCAGAATTGAAATCAACAAACAGCGGGTGCTTCATAAGTGCTCATACGATGGATCCATATCTACTTTGAGTAAAGAAACCACAAGTCTTCCCACGAATCACAGTTGCAGTTATTTCTCTCTAAGCACTGATGTTAATTTCAAGAGGTTTCCTGGATATATATATATATATAATCTTTTTCTGATGAAAAGGCTTGTGCAATTATCTCAATCCTGAGTGTCAAACCTGAAGGAAAATTCAGTCAATCAATTATTTAAAGGTTTTTTTTTTCTGTTCTTGTCTGGGGCGTCCTTTTTCCACCTCATGCACTCCATTTATAAATGATTTCATTTTGTGTTGTTCTCAAATGTTAGTATTCAGAGAACTGGGTTGCTGGCAGCTAACCTGCCTCAGCTCATTGGATCACGTTGATCACAGCAACCACTGCGGGATGTGACAACAAGTCCTGTAGCAGTGAGACCCAAACTCAGAGGTCCTCCAGGGTTGCCGTGGTGTCACAGGCTCGTAGGTGACCCCATCAGGGGACAGATGGACCACAGTGTGGGCTATAAAGCAGGCAGAGGTGGCGAAATCATAGACAACCTAAAGAGAGGATTCCTGGACACCGTCCCATTCCTCAATTAATCATTAAAAAAACATCATCTTTTAAATAATGTTCCTGTAAACAAGTAACAAAAATGTCAAGTCATATGAATGGCACAGCCTTCAGATCAGGGGAGCTGCAGATACCTATAGCTGTATAATCAAAAAAACACTCATAATATCAAAGTGAAAGGAGTGGATTCGTAGCTGAACGTTTGAATTAATTTGAATTTGGATTAACTTTCTTGTCATTGTACTGCAATCCATTACCATAAGGTTGGAAGATGTCCCAGTGTAAACAACCTGTGACTTCATTCAACTGTCTGTACTAATACATCAATGCATGAGCAGAATTTTATCGTCATGGGTCCTCAGGGTGAGTTCAATTTTGATGCTTCAAATACAATTTAGTCTGAGTTAGACACTCAAGTAAAATACAAGCATCTGTAATTTGTGTTTAAGTACAGTATGTTGCACCACTGCTGACCACGTGACGAACTGGACAGCGGCAGCTTCCTGCATGTAGCTGATTGAACGACCAATCTACTTACTCTGACAGAAAGTTGTGGTATCAACATAGCTAAGGTGCAATATGCATCCAGGGTCTAAAAGCTGAAGATTACAAGTGGTTTTTTTTAGACTCAGATATACCAAACTCATTAAACATTTACAAAACTCCAGAATATAATGTGTCACGGTGTGAATATAAATTTTCACTCCTTTCCATGTAATTTACTAAATAAGTGTGAGCTGAAATCAGCTCTCTTTAGCATATTTTCCCCAGAGCTACTCACTGTTAAATACCTTTTATAGTACAGCGTCTGAGGGCCATGCATAATGTAAATGCATATATCCTCCACTGTCAACAGTACTGATTACCCCTTGCTGTAGTATCATTTGCTCAAGTCTTTGTCGGGCATAATATGCCACATTTCACTTTAGAAGAAAATGACATTTGGTGAGAATCATGGTGCTTTTATTTTTGCTCTCTTCCTCTGTCCTTCCTTCTGTTCGTCCGCAGTGTCTCAGTGCTCATCGCCAGAGTCCGAGTCTTCCCCAGCCTGCAGGCTTCAAAGGTATTTAAAGCTCCTACCTCACAGCATGCTTTATAGTCATGAGAAGACATATGGAAGATGATTCCATGTATCAGTTTCTCTTCAAAGCAACGCACTGCAAAGGCAGCATACAAGGAACATGATCAGATGGGTCTGGCCAGAGAAGTAATGCTGTGCCATAAAAAAATTTTTAAATGCGCCCACTGAAGGCTACTTTGGTACTGGATCTTTTTTGCTGCCTGATAAAGTTTCACACAACGCTGTTTGTTTGGACTGAACACTGCAGGAGCTACTGTATCTGATCAGAGCTGCAGGAATACAGGAATAAGACCACTAATAAATTTCTAAGCAGCTTATAAAACTTATATTATAATAGTCATTCTGGGGGTAGAAAAGGACAGTAGCTCTGAGATTCTTCTTCTGGTTCAAACACCTCTATAATGCTAAAGAGTGGCAGTAGCTAAAGGTTGATAGTGGCAATAGATGGAAACCAAATGGGTCATCCTAGTCTATGATGTTATCCTTTGGGGATCATAAATGTAATTTCAGGAAGAATTGTGTTTTTTGGGTTACTGAGCTGTGCTCCAGGTCATCATTATCACATCCTTTTTTTAAGCCAGACATTATGAAAAAAAATCATCTGCGATATTACACCCATAATACAAATTACTGATGCAAATATCGGAACTAACTCTAACTTGACTCTAACTGTTCCCACAGTTAGAGTCAAGTTAGAGTTCCTAACGTTCCACTTCAGGTATATGAAACATCAGTTGAAAATGTCAGCACTGCAACATAGACTATCAGCATAGGTCTATCTCTCTGAATTGATGTTAACAGGCTTGAGTTTTTATTGTACATACAGTAAGTAAGATGTGATATACAAATGACACATTCAAAGACTATTTTTTAGGTAATTTCTTTTAATGAGTACTGATGGCAGACCATGTGACATGTAAATGGTTTCAGCATTTAGCAGGATGGGTACACCTGTTCGGAGGTCTGAGCTCTGATCTGACCTGATTCTGATGTGTAAACTGAGATTTGTACTTGTGTATTAAGTGACAGCTCATATGCAGGCTCCAAATTTATGTATTCCCCCTCAGAGTAACTACTACTGTACTAGGCTTTAAAAGCAAACTATCATTATAAAGTCCAGTGGAAATAAATGATATATTATTTGAATATTACAGTATTTTATGTTTAAGCTATTCAAGTTTTCTTTCAATATACTGAAAAACATTACATCTCATGATAAATTATGTAATACTCAATATTCTCAAATATCAGCCCAAACCAAGTAACTGCACATTGAGGTAAATGGTGTTTATGGAGATAGCACTGGGTGATAACGACTGTGATTGTGTGGCATTTAACAATAAAGGACGACTTGCATTGTGATTTCTCTGTGTGAAGCAGGTACTACGCCAAATACATTTTGTTTTCTTCTTATACTTAGATGTAAATGTAGCTTATTAAGATAAAACAAAAGGAAACAAGAGAGTAACACCCGAGCAATTTAAAAGAAAGAGACAGATTATTTTTGAAGTAAGTGTAGATATGGTGTTGTAGAACTGCATGGTACAGCAGCCTGCTGAGAAACAAAATACAAGTCAGAAAAACAATAGTGTCAACAATCTCATTCTTAATGTGTAATAAAATAGAATAGAACTTGCCAAGGGAGCCATACAACATATTACAACCTACTGTGTAATTAGAAGAATTAGAACAATAATTACTAGGCTGCTTAAAGATTGGGGAGGTTTCATGAACCTATAATTATGTCATTTTTTTTTTCCTCAGATAGCAATAGTTGTCACACAGCTGTACATTTGATTTCTATTCCAGTTTAATTGTTATTAACTGCTATGTGCTGGACAACCATGCCTTTGTCTTTTCGGTATTATGAAGCCATCGCTTGACTGTAGCAATAAATAAATCCCTGCAGCATTATATTTTCCCCCTTAACACTGCAGTAGACATTAACTATAGTCTGTCCCTAACATAGCACATTATTAATAATGTATGGGCTATGATGTAACAAATGACTCATCTCCCCTTTTTAATTAAAAGTGTCATTTTAAGGCTATTTTGGGTTTTGTAACAGTTTACTACACTGTTACAAAGTAGATACAAAAATACTTCAATCAATCAAATCATTTTCTCCTGTCGTTACCAGCTTTATTTTCTTGCACTGTACCAGGAAAGCAGTTGGTATTTAATACAGTGATAAAATGCCGTAAGACACAATCATGAGCTATAATAAATGTTATGAAAGGTTTCAACACCAGTGAAGAGTACTGGGTGTGAGGGCACTGCAAAGAAAGTGTCAGTCGCGCCCTACAGTGTTTAGAAAGTGGTGGTGTCTGAGTCTTTTGTGGGGATAGGTCTGAGTCTAAAATAAAAGCAGGGGTATGACTGGCAGCGCTCCATCCACACCACCAGATATCAGGTCGGGGTCCAAGAGTGATTCCTGGACAGGGAACAGAGCGTTCCTTTTAGTTAAACATAACAGCTACAGTGCACGGGCGCGTGTGTGTGGTATTTTGGTGTACCATGTGAGACTCATCCAGCTATAATGAATGTTTGAAGTAATGACCATAGCAAACACAGAACAGTTCACAGAACAGGATTACCCTCTGGCCATGTAAGGTACTAAATATTAGGACTTAAAATATTCTTTTAAAAACTGTTGGTTGCTGAGAATGATCTATTCATCTGGCTGTTATATAATAATGTGTCACTTGAATACATTTTAATTTCTATTTATCACATGGAGAGCTTGAGCTCTCAAAGCCATTTATAAGGAGTTCTCCATAAAGCTGTATTCTTATTTTATTCTTTACTAATAGTATTTCCATTAGATAATTCAAAATGCCTGCTTCATATACACAATCCAGCTCCACCAAAAAGTGTTTCTTTTGATTCAAATTATATCAAATATTAACCACATACCTGTATTATTTTTTGATTTCATGTCATCTTACAGCAAACATTATTATTATATAAATACCAAATATAGAATGTTTTAAATGAACAACATTTATAAAATGATCATTAAAAGATTTGCTTCAAATAATCGTAATGAAGCAAACAGATTCATACATGCAACAGTGGTTGATTTGCTCACTTCATCTCTAACTCATGTCAGTATTATTAATATTCTTTTTCCAGTGGATATGTGTGTCTCCAGCCTGAGAATGTAGTGAATGAAATATGTGCTACATGAGAAACTCGGATGGTGCCAGCTACAGGCCTCGTCTTGTACAGGAACAGATTTAAGGAGATTAAAATACAATAAGGTGAGAAGGGGTACTTGACTGAGAGAGCATCATCATCTCATCACAGTATGAATTTAAATGGAAAATTTGCCTGATAATGACGGTAGATGAAAAGTCATCCTGAAGGGGGAAATAAATCAATGATCACAAATAGTCTAACTCATAGAAATTAGGACAAGACACTCAAGTGTATTATTTGCTCATCAAAGTGACACTTAGACAAGCCCAAAATGGACAGAGTTCATTGACTGGGGGGACAGAGCTGGTGTCAGATCAAAACATCAGGGGTTACCCACTTATTAGGAATTATCCTCTGGTGATGATGAATATCTAGCACACATTACATGGCAATCTGTCCAGCTCTTGCCTTCTGGCTTGTTACTACCAGGACCAAAACAAAACAATGTCTAACTGAATTAATTGCAGAATAGAGCGACACCACACTTTGACTTTCATAGGATGAAACACTTTGCAGAAACCTAATTTTCTGACTTTGAAGTTAGTGTGTGAATCTCATGTCCTCTCAGCTCTGGTCCTAGTAATATCTTCACATTGTAATTATTCGATGTATGCTTCGTATGCATTAATACCAAATCAAGGTGATATATGTTACACCAACAGTAAACTTAACTTGGTACATGTATCTTTTACTTAATATTTATGTGGTGATGGTTTTTCCTGCAGCCCCAAAGAACAATCACAGTTTTCATTACAATTGTGGAAGCAGCATTAAGAGGAACTGCAGCCGTAAACACCCCTAACATTGGTATCATTATTCGGCTGCAATGGTTGCCCCTTGCTCCAGAAATCATATCTCATTTTTTTAAGTTGTCTTGAATCTTAATGATATGTGGCACCATATCTTTCTGAAGAAGCCCATTGCAGAGCAAGTTTGATTTCAAATGGTACAAATGTGTGTGAATGCATTCTATGCACGATTCCCCATTTACAGGATCACACACCTAACAAGTTGAAGGTTGGGTGTTACAAAATTGAGTTATTAGAGTTATGCAGCAGTGCTTAAGGTGGGAGCTGAGATTGTCTTGAGAGGCACTTGCCAAAAGGATCAAAATGAGGACATTAAATGGAGCTTTGTCCTCTGTGCTCTCTCCTGTCCTTCCAAAGACAGACAGAATTTTATAACCTCCCCACTAAAGACAGACCCACGCAGAAGGTGAAGATGAATTTAATGAAGGCATGTTTACCACCTACACCAAATCTGAAACATTTTCTACCTCTGTATTTTCTACCTCACTTCTACTTTTGCAAATACCATTCCATGTTCATAGTCACTGACCTTTACAGTACTTACTTTTGGTTGGATATAATTTTGTGATTAAAAATCGGAGCCTTGTCAATTGTTCTACACTTTATAAGTCACTTTGGATGAATCCGTCTAAATACCAAAATTTTAAATGCAAAAGAAGCAGCTACCAATGCTAAAATGGGAACAGCATTTGATTACTGGCAAGAGCAGGTGGTGCCTTTGTTAGTGTGTGTACGTTTCAAAGTAGTCTCAATTTAATGACATCTGTTAAGGAGAACAGGGTGTTTAGAACTTTAACCAACATTTTACATATTTTCTCTTCATTTTCTGTTTGTTGCGCTCTTCATTTTAAGTACTAAATATATAATTCTTGTTTTCCAGCTTGCAGGCAAAGGTAGAATAAATATGCATGAGGGCATACAAGTCTGTGTGTGTGACTAAATTAGTGTATGTGTGTGTGTCTTTGCACGGCAATACAGGGCTCAGTTGGACATCAAATAATAGGCCATCATCAATCTCTGTCACACTGTCCAGGGACTAAAGGGAGAGAGAGCCTGAGGGTGTGTGTGTGTGTGTGTATGTGTGAGTGTGTGTATCCAGAAGGGTGTAAAACAGGTAATGTGTGCCTACTTGTGAGATGATGAGACAAAGGACCAGCTATATACAGTAAGCAAGTGTGAAGGGTATGTTTACAAGCTGTCGTGACTGTGATGCGGTCACTCAGCCAGCCAGTGACCATATCACAGTGAAGCGAAGGAACCGTTCTGTCTGACAAATCCACATGAGAGTGACATTCCCTTCTGCCTTTTTTTCTGGCACAAAGGAGTTTCTCCCCTTTTGTGAATACATATTTTCTGTGCAGATTTTTTAAATTTAAGTACAGGCCATGCATGAGATAGAGAGATCATACATACAGTATCTCATTGGTTAAGACTTTGACTATACTGGAGTTTTTCTACATTTTCAGGCTGAAAAAAATTAAATCCCAGACAGAATGTGATAAATGTATGAAAATAATATGTAATGATAGAGAGAACTAGGAATAATTGCTAGCTTTTGTTCATAGGATTGTTCATAAGAATATACTAGACCTTTTTACCGATTAAAATATAACTTATCTAAGTAATGATATGAATATAATCTGTGATTTTGAACTTTATCATTATAGTGAATGGCAACAGTGTTTGTTTACAGCAGTGGTAGTGTTGCTCTGTTAGGGCGGGGTGTGGCTGGCCTTCTGCGCCAATCAGCGTCGCTCTCCTCCCCACACCAAACACTGGAAAGGCGGGACTTGCCGTACTGTTGGCCAATCACCGCCTACCTTCCTCAGCACAGGGAGAAGTTAGCAGTCGGCAGCCAGTCTGGTCCGTAGCCACGATGGATGCAATACCATGCTTTCTGCTCGTCCTCCTGTTCGGGACAAGGATACAAGAAAATACCGGTAAGTACCTTTACGTGGATAAGATGGAGTTGTCTTTTGTGTTTGACGCGTGTTTTTTCGGAAGTTACTGTCTTTTGTCCCGCCAGTTTCGTTAGTAACGCTCTTTGTTCAAGAAGCCTGAAGAAGCGGAGTGTGTCTAACTAAGATGGCGCAGGGTCCGCGGCCAGTCTGCAACTGCCTGCCTGAGGAATGTTTATTGTCTGGGGGAAAATAGGAGCAGGAGGCTAGAAGTCCCATCGCTCTCAGAGGGGCCAGGGGCTGCAGCCCGGGATCAGAGCCGGTCTCTCTTCGGCCAGGGGTTTTCTGGATCCGAGCTTTTTGGGTTCCGCTTTGCCAACAAAGAGCTCCGGAGTCCGTCCGGTGGAACCGTACTCAGTTTCGCAAACACAAAGTTGGCAGCATCCCTGAGTGGATGTTTGCTTTTTGGTCAAACAGCGGTTGATCATTTACCTGGTGTTCGGAGCGTGTCTCAGCGCTGATATATATCTATATATATATATATAGATATATATTTTTTGTTTGAGCACATAGTTGAGCAGCTGAAGTTTCTGCCCCCTCGGCTGAGTGCTCCTGTATTAGTCCAGGTGACCGTTACAGCTCGGTACGTGATGCCTTCAGCCTCCGTTACTGTGTTTCAGGGTCTGTGACAACCACGGCAGGGTGTTTGTAAAGATGTGGACTCTTTCTGAGCAGATTTTAAGTAAGAAACCGACTCCAAAAGCTTGTCCGTGCCAAGTTTGATCGCTTGGTTTTGTTTCTGTTAACCCTTATACCGTTAACGAGCGTTGCCTGCGAGTTCAACTTTCCGTTTTCTAACTACTTGACAGATTCACATCTGCTCTGCGTTAGCCTGTTAGCTTTTAGCTGCTAGACAAGACAACAGGTTAAGTATAAAATAGTCTTGGAGTATTTTGGGGGCTGTGATTGAAGTGTGCCGAGGAAATGACAGCTTTTCTTGTAGTAGGTGATGGCGTTGTGTTACTAGTTGAAGACGGGCAGCACCACCCCACGCCCCATTTGGACACCACGTTTAAAACATCCCACCATCAAAACGCAGCACTTCTTTCGTCCTTTCAGTTTAACAGTTCATTCAAAATGTACATCAGTTCAAGTCCTAACATGCACGAAGGGGTGCTCATTTCTGAAATCTCCTCGCTTCTGATAGTTATAGTTCACTACGTGTAATTGCAGCCGCAGAACACTGCGGTTGAATTGTCAAAGGGGCGAAGCTATGGATTATTTTTTCTTTCCGGCCAAATCCCCCATCAAGACAGAAGAAAAAGAGTCTGAGTCATGGTTTGTAAATCAGCTTCGGCACTCAGAGCTCGCGCCTCATTAGAGAATGGCATCGACACCGCAGCCATCGCCGCTGCCACCTTCCACACTGCCTGAGATTTTTTTAGTTTTCATTCAAGCAGAGGAACTGTGGTCATTTCCTTTGTTTCAGGAGCCAGCATGTGATTGCAGAAGGAAAAGGCATTTCTTATATGTACTAATAGCTGATGTTGTGTCCCCCCCCTACACACACACACACACACACACACACACACACCAATTGACTCGCAGATTCACGCGCTTCCTTTGTGTTGCATTCCTTTGTGCATGGAGGGGAGAGAGAGTAAGCCAGTCTCATCAGGAGTGGAGGAGCATGCTTTTCCAACAGTGTACATTAAAAAAAATCCGATAGGAACATCATAATGCCAAAAGCGTGGCTGTGTGTCCTCATATACCCCGTTGCTGCCTCAAATGCAGGCTGGTTATCAAATTGATATGTTGGCTCAGGGACACACAAGAAGGAAAGGAATTCTGCTTTCTTTGTCCAGCAATAGGATTGTCATGGCATGGGTCCCCTGTCAGTGCTGCATCATTTGCATCAGAAAAGAATTTAATAGTACAGATGTAGCTAATCTGACCCTCAGAATAGGGAAAAAAAAAAAGAATGAATGAATGACATTTAATTTGTAGCTTGAATGACCTGCATATCCAGGTTGCACAAGATATTACGAATACACTTGCAAAAGTATAGATATTATTCAGCATTAGAGAATCTTCTTTGAGACCTTTTACATGTTAAGATGCTTTTGAGTACTCAGCACCACACCCCAGCAGCTCACACACAGTGTAATGTGGAGCATTCAGATGCATCCGAGCCCTGGCACTGGGCTAAATTAGATGGTGTCACCACTACTCTCTTCTTCCTAGGAGCCCCAGTCATCCTCCAGTGTAATAGGCTCTGTTCTCGTGCTCCGTCACTTGTTTCTCCTTCTCCTCCCCTCAGCTCTCACACCCTCCACTTTCATTTGTTCGCACTCAGTCTAATGCTGCTTCCCTTGGCCCCCCCCCCCCCCTCCCCTCTCCCTCCCTTTAGGCATGGTAAGTAAAGGGGCCCCATTTAGCTGGAGTGGCTGGTATAAAGGATGAGTATTGTGTCAGCACTCTGAGTCAAATGCAAGCAACTTGTCAAGGGAGATCTCAAATCAGGCTGACTGTCCCTGACAACAAGGGATGTGGAGGGATTGGTTTGGGAAGTTATCTCAGCTGTTCTTGTTCAAGGTTGCTGCTCATAATGAAATATCTTGGCACATACATTGAAGAGTATGTCCCTCTTTAATACACTGTACTGTACGGTATATGCTCTAGGAGACATTTAAGTATACTGGCAGTTTTATTGCAAGAAATTACAGCCATATGGTATTTTTTCTTATTTCCAATGTGAACACTACAATGTTTTAAAGGAATTAATTACTTTGGAATATGTTTTGAGAGCTGTCATTTGGGCTGTCTTACTTCAGTCTATAACCTTCTCAGTGTTCCTTGTTTGGACCTTCTTGTTGTCGCCTTTTGGCCTGTGTTTATACATGTTGGATGTAAAGCTTCAGAAAATCTGCATTTCTAGTTCTGTCAATTTTTAAACTAATTAACCACGAATACATTTTCCTAAAAGGGGGGTAGTAGCAGTAAAGCTGACTGCGAACAGCTTTTTTTGATTCATTGTGCTTGTTAAACTATAACAAAGAGGTGATTGTTGTTATAGTTGTTTTGGTGTTATAAAAAAGTTCCTAATTTCCAGGCATTGTTTACAAGTTTGTGTCTTGACCTTGACATGGGTCCAAAGAAATACGAAGGAGAAAGAGCCCCGACCTCTTCCCAATTCTCTATAAACAGAGTGATTAATGGTTAATATTTGCATACCACTCTATCAACAACAATCGTGCAGAATACAAAACACTTCATTCATGCTGCTTATATTTCTCTGCAATTGTTTAGAACATTAATAAAAGAAAATCAAATTAGAGGTGTGTGATATGCATCATGGTCACTCATAAAAACCAATCAATTTGAAAATTAAGTGAAATTTCTCAAATGCCCCAAGGTTGTTGCTCTACATCCAAATTGCAGGGGAAAGGTTTCTTTTATGAAATACACATGGTACAAATAGGGATAGGGAAACATAACAAGACATGACATAGACAAAACATCCAGGGATCAGGGACTAAAAAGAATCCTATCAAATAATGGCTTAAAAGAATTTACATGGTCCTGTAAAAACTGAAAATATGAGATAAGACGTAAAGCAAGGACAAAGATATGTGTGTTTTGCAGCTCATTCCAAGCTTGCAGTGCATGAAAGGAAAAGGCAGTTTTACTCAGGTCTGTGCAGGTGGTTGGGACCTTTAGGAGAATATTCTCTGATCTAGTGATATAGTTATTGAAGCAATTTTCACCTAATTAGATATCTACTGTCGTAATTTATCCACTAAAGCTTTTGCAATGAAAATTGCCATATGCGCGTTTCACCTAAGAGTTGGTGGCATCCACTGAACCATCTCTATAAGTTACTCACTAAGTGAACAGATGCTTCCATGAATTGCTAAAAGCATAGTGACATGAAAAGCTTCAGCTAGTTTTTCTTTTTCAAAAGCAACTGTGCTTGCACATGAACGTGTCATCACAATCTAATACTGACAAAAGTGTATTTGAGAGAACATTTGTCCTAAGAAAAATGGACAGCTTTCTTTGGGAGGCTATCAGTATGGACGCCAAAGGTCAGCATGTCATGAGGACAAATGCAAAGATATCTGTAGGAGGTTACCTTGTCTAGATGAGAGTGCTATTCATTCCACAGTCAGCAGGCAATGATGGGAATATCCATGCACTGCATTAAAATTCCTCTAGTCTCACCTCTTAGAAAAGCAGCAAAGGAGGTATTTTTCAGTATGGCAGTAATCATGGGATTTTTCACAATGGCCACAATGGGAGTTCTGTTTCTACTTTTCTGTAGGGTTCAAATGATATGTTGTGGTGTTTTGTTTTGTTTTTTTTTTTATGTTGAAACTGATACTCCAAAAATTCCATGCAGACTGCAGAGCTTCGATATTTTTGCCTCAACTTTTATCTGCAACATGTTGTTAGCCTCTCCACCATCCCCCCCAGATGGTGGGGGGGTTGTGTCTGTAGGGTGTTTCTATGAAATGCTTGTAGAGCATTGTTTTGCTGAGAGCTGTGTGCTGCTGCTGTCAGTACTAGCAGTGGAGGAATGCCAGGCATGCGGGTGACCCTGGACGCCCGTTGTCCTGGCCCAAGGAACCACAACTAATTTGAGAGGTTGTAGCCATGCCAGTGTCCATTGGATTCAAAGGCACCAATGCGTTAATGAATGGCCTCCCACTTTGTTCTCCTTCATGTGGAGGCCAGGGAATCACAAGCTGTACTGCTGAATTGGTGTTTACAGGAGGAGGGAGTTGGACTTGCCCATGACAGCTAGGAATAAGAATTACAGTGACTTGCAAATCTCACCAGTTAATATTTAGAACCAACTCTATCTTACGCAGCTTTTGTTCTTTTCACTTAAAATTTTCACTGATGCTTTCAGAATACTAGTTTGAGCATCATCTGTCTTTTCACAGTGTGGCAAATTCATACGTAGTATTGATATTCATGAAGTGACTTTTCTATATGCACATACTCTATTATTCCACTGAGTGTACAAACCAACACATCTACTCCTCCTTTTTTCAGTAAGGTGATATATTGTTCTGTTTGTGTCACAGAAAAATAATGAACAGGAAAAGGAGCAGCAACAAAAGTTTTTCAGCACATTTTCCAGATTTGGCTTTATATCAGAAAAAGGTCCTGCATCTCTAATATTAGAAGCTGCTGTATAAGCCACGTCTTCCACGTCAGAGCAAACCATATTGTCCGGTATGATTTGCTTCTTTCAAAGAAACACTGTTACTGCTATTGCATAATCATATGTAATACCTTTCTGAAACAATTCTCATTTTAGTGGCTGTTGATTTTTTTTTTTTTTTTTTTATGCTCTTGAATGAAACTATTAATCTGTATTTACGTGTCTCTTCTATCCAAGTCACTCTGCGAGGGGAGAAACTGTGCATTTACTGCACATTCACAAAAGTGTTCAAATTATTGGCTGCCATCTGCAGACAATTAATTTCTGAGATGTGAGATTGATCTACTTTAATTGGTGTATGGGATTAAGAGCAATCTTGCTATTGCTGAACTATGCCTAATAGAAAAAGCAGATTTTTCATTGATGATTTTTATCATTCCCCCCCATACACTTTTGCTTAAAGTTGAGGAAGATTCATTGTGACACTCATGCGGAATATAGAAAGGGTTTGAAGTCACTGGTAGTTGTGCGTCCTTCTATTCAATGTTGACCTCCCAACTAATGAGTAGGATATTTGTAATTCAGACACATCCTCAGAGTGTAATCTCCCACTAAAGCATGTAGTCAGTTCAAATGCTCTGATTTAAAAAAAAAAAAAAAAAAAAAAAAAAAAAAAAATCTCTTGGGGCTACAGTGTAATATCTCACTAAATCAGTTAAAGTATGTCAGCCTCAAATAGTAACCCCAGCAATATGGAAGGTGCAGCTGCAGTTGTTATTTGAGTAGCTCAGTATTAATATGGGCAGTAACAGGCTGTTACAGTACATGTAAATGAATACCTTTCCTGCTCAACTGACTTCTTTTATATTAAGGTATTTACCAAGGTACTAAAAGAATAACCAGTCTCCTTTGCTTTATGTTATTTTTAACCATGTATGTTTTATTTTCTTCTGCCATTATGAAAGCACCAGTTTAAACCAAAGTAAAAGAGGCATGTTCTTATTTGTGATTCTGAACAAATGGCCCCATTTCTGCAATACCTCAGATTGTAGATACAGATGTGTGAATTCTTCTCTCTGCTCATGTAGATGCAGCTTTTGTGTCGCATGTTGGACTCAGGATCATCATTGGCTGGAGTATTGTACTGAGCACGCTAATGAATGCAAGATGTACCACTAAATGTTTGGCCAATCTGTCTTTGTTATTGATGAGTTTTTAATGTTAGTTTGGTGTGTCAGATCTTGAATGAAGGATTAGCAATGATGTGTTTGTGCAGGTCTGCTCATCCAGTACAGATGCCGACCTGCCCCTCAAATATTTTGCCAGGCAGCCATTCAGATTTCATAACATGTTGGATTGTGACCTACGTTGCCTATTCATATGAACAGTTGGGCGTAAACATGCCTTATGTCATAGGTTCTCTGTTCTTGGATGACAAAAGTCAGAGAAAATCATTAAGACAGCAAGGCCTTGAATGAATCACATACATTTTGGTAACTGTTGCAAGGGAAAGCAATTAAGTCTGCCGATGTGACGCATAGTAGATTGGAAAAGCAGAGGACTGAATTTGCTAATCCAGTAGGTGTTGGTGAGAAATGCAGTGCTTGATATGACCGTAGTTATGTATACTTACACCTCACAGTTCTCACATAGTGAATTCATTCCATAGTAAATTTCATGCACTGGTGCGAGAGTTTATTGGGAACCGTCAAATTGTATAAGCACACTCTCAATTACACACTTTGAATCACTTGGTAGTGGAGCAGAGCAGCCTGTATGAGCACACATGGACGTGGCAGAGCAGCCTATTAAGATAGTTGTCTGGTTATGTGACCTGTGACTCAGCTGTTTTAAACAGCTCTTCTGCTTTTTCTGGTGTCCACCACCCCCATGTATAGGCTGCCTTGTTGTATATAACTGCCTTGTTGTACTGTCCAGCATCAACATGGAAAAAACATGCTGGAAAGAATAAACAGAAGCCCCGTAGCAATTCATGTATATTGCTTTTAACAAGATCTCTCATCATGATGCCTTTCTTTGTTCCCTTGTTCAGCATTGCTGCTTCTTACTGGCATCCCAGAGTCACAGGTGAGAAGTGAAAAACAGGGAGGACAGTGTCTGCCCCGCCATTTCAGATTTCCCTTTTACACAGCAATGTCTGTGACTACCTGTATAGGTAGACCAACATTGCCCCCCACCCACCACTCTGTGTCTTTCTGTTTAGAAGGAACAGTGAGGTTGAATAAAAGTGCTGCACTGCGCTGAGTAAGAATAATGTCATTTGCTTTGGTTGTGTCATGACGTGTCAATATGGTTATGTATGGAAAGGCCTTCATGTACAAGTGCATAAGGTCTGAATGTTACCAAAGCATGTCTCACCTCTTTGTAAGAAGTCGGAGTCCGACAATGTGGCCCATCCATATACATCCCATTCTCCTCTTTGTGCCTGCAGGATGAGTTGGACCATTCCATGGACCATGGACTACAACAGGCCCACAGTGAATCAGGAACTCATTAGATAGAGAGCCTTGCAGTGCACCAGTCTGATTAGATGGGATCTGAATTCACATTTAGTGAAGTCATCTCCGTTATGAAACAGTGAAGAGGACATTTGGGGAATGATGGAGGAGATTATTTTATGGGACTCCTTGCTCAAGGGCTCTACCTTGAAATTTGTCCGTCATAAATGATGGTGTGCGGGGAAGCGGGGTGTGTGCTGTGTCTGGGTTTGAGCAGCTGGCAGGCTGCTGGCTGTCTAACCTTTAGATCAAGCTGCTGCATATTTATGAAACCAGCAGCACAGACAGATGTACTCCCATGCCCTGCCATTCTCAATATGCTTGGTCATCCACACCTCTCCCTTTGTTTTGAAGGAACACAAAGCCCCCTCAGCATTATCTCTTCAACAGTGATAAAACAGGCAGGTTGCATGACATGTACATTGTTGTCATAAGGGCGAGCTATTGTCGAGGCAGCTGTTAGTCCATAGAGCTTAAGCCCAAATGTTCTCCAAATATACGAATGGGAAAAATAAGTGTATCAATTTGTTTACCGTCAGCGCAGAATTTTTGCATTTTTGATATTCTATTGTTGCTAGAGAATCAAAGAACAACCACTGAAGGACATACTTTGATATTTCTTAGCAGGTAAATACTGCTCCTTTGTCTTGTATTTGTGGATCTCTCAGGTGAACACAGATTGTACTGGAAGTTTGAAACGTTGCTTTACTGCCGGGTCTTGTTTTTTTGTGTGTGTGTGTGTGTGTGCGTGTGCCACCATTACAATCTCTTAGCTTGGTTTCCTGTTCAAACCTGGCCATTGATCTCCTGTTTGCCCAGTTTGAAGGACAGTCTGTATCTGCTGTCCTGTGAGCCATAGTTTGGTTTACGCCATGTCGCTGAGCTTTGGCTCAGGCCTTGACCAGCAAGGTCAAACAGTTCAGCAGGGCACATAGCAGCCTTTCTGGTGTGCACTATGATTTTGTGAGGAGGGGAGGTTGTGTCTGTCTAGGGCAGTGTTCCCTCTTGCTAGACACACACATTCAGAGTGCACATCTGGTACGGACAAAGGGCTGGCCATAATGGAGCTGACTGCCTGGTTGGGGGTAGGGTGGGTGGGGCCGTGACCTATGGAAATGACTCTGAAAGCTGAAAGGTACCACTGAAAAGCGGGGATCATCATGCACACAGATGCACATAGACACACTCACACCAAAAGATCTAAGGGAGAAGTGGGGGTGGGGCAAGATGTGGAAGGTAAAATAGAGGCATATTAACAATGTTTTTTTTTTTTTTAAGACGTGCAATTGCAATCAATACATTAGGTTTGGAATCACTGTGATAACAGTGTATTTTTGTTCATTTCAATTACACACCATTGACAATGTATGATTTAAAAAAAAAAACAAACAAAAAAAAAACTTATCCAACTTAAACCGCATCTCACTGAATGCGATATTATTCTAGCAAGCGGTGCTGCTGGTTAAAGATAAATAGGTGTATTTGTGTAGTGATGCTAAGCCAAAGTACTGTTTCCTGTCACCGGGTGAAGAACGCACTGTATTTTCAGTAATCTCCTCCCAAACATGCTCTCAGACAGTAAGAGGCTGTAAACAGCTTTATGTTTCCAATATAGTGTTAAAGTCTCACATGACTTGTGCTCAACTGAATGGACATGACACCGAGTTCATGTTTTTAGCTTTGGTTTTTGTGGTCATATCTAAAAGAGCATGGAATTGTGGGGAAAAAAAATCTACAGTTAAATAATAAAAGTATAAAATGAACTATTACAAGGCACTAAATGTATTGTTGGTCAAGAGAGTGCATCTCTTTGTGGAGAATGTGGTTGTCATGGTGATAAACGTAGTTAATGCAGGGTGCAACTGAGGTGAGAATGGTTTAAGTGACATCACAGTCACATTCACTCAAGGTGTTGCTTGTAGAGCAGATAATAGCATGCCTTAAGTGGATGGGGCTGCTGTTGATTGGGGACATAACATTAGTAGATGAGGTCTTCCACTCTCCCCTCATTTGTATTAAAACACAACGTCATTAGTTGCTGTTATCAAAGACATTAAGCAAATGATTTATATATATGTTATTCTCCATTAGTGAAACACAATAGAGGACTTCATGTTACTTAACTGGTTGCTATCTTTCAGTATGTCTACATGTAGCTGGGTAAGGTATTAGTGAAAGCTTATTTCTGTTGGAGAAAGGTCAATCATGGCCTTGTGAACATAGTAGTAATAGTAATTGGGGTTTTGATTGTCTTTTAATGTGATGCTGCCAAATGCGTCATGGCTGGCTGAGCGAAAACGCGATAATAAGCGTACACACATATTTCATTCCCTTTATATGCTTTGTGCAACCTAGTTTCTTGAGTGCATGTAAAAATATCATGTATTCTCAGCGAAATTAGCTCGTTGCTGGCAGTAGTATGTGTCACATGGGCCAAACGTAGGGCTGGGCGATATATCGATATAAAAAATATATCGATATATTTTTAAATGTGAAATGGAATTAGACCATATCACATATCGATATACTTCAAATTTGCGCTGTGATCCTTGCTCCAAGCAAGCTGCTGACCCGGAGGTCTCTGCACTGCTCCCCACGCCCGTGCCCCTCCTGTTTCATGCACAGAGGGGGGAGGGGCAGGAACAGACACCCGGCACTCTTCAGCAAACATGGAGGAAGCAACAACGTATGCAGAGCGTGCGGTTGAGGAATTGGTTAGTAAAAGAAAAACCAGTGGCTCAGTAATTTGGACATAGCTGGGATTCAAAGTATCCGATGAGCAACAAAATCACGTTATATGTAGGGAGTGCCATAAACAAGTTACAAACAGGGGTGGGAGAACTACAAATTTTCTTTACGACGAAGTACGAAGAGTGTGTGAGACTGCGTGCTGCAGCAGCCCCAGCTGCAATCCACAACCCGAAAAAGCTCCAGCCCCGAAACAAAGCTCACTTTACTAGGGTTTGTCATGTTTTGTTCTTTTGTAATGTTGTTATTTGCATATGTGGATTTGTTAGAAAGGAGAAGAAAATCTGTAATTTGTTTTTAATAAGCCATTTATAGTTGTCAAACTAAAAAAAAATTTGATATTGTACTTGTTTCATATAAATATATGTATTTCGGAAAAAGATTGGCCTATTTTATTTTATAGGCTATTTTTATTTAAGATATGTTTTTATTTAAATGTGCACATTATGGAGCTTTGATATCAAAGAAGGTACTACTTGCTATACAGTAAATATGTTTAACATTCTATTGTTATTTGAACAGCCGAGTATTTAATCATAAACCAGGTGAAGAAACCTGTTGTTTATTCATTTGGTTTTGCAACTGTTCACTGAAGTAGCCGGTTTCAATTAAACCACTTTTGACGTGTCATATTTGGCTTTGACTTTGACTTTGAACATTTGCTCTGACTTTGCGAAAAAATATCGGGATATATATCTTATATCAATATTCAGCCTAATTATAGTACTCTTACCCACAGCCTTCTTCCTTTGAGCCTTAACTGATAGAATCTGCCATGCTTCTTATGACATTACTTCCCCTGGTTCAAATCAGTAAAATAGAGGTGGACCATTAGGGAGAACACGTATCGTGTCGCCCACATTCCTGTTAGTGCTGATGTCAATCCTTGTGTGCACAAGATCTAAGAAATAGCAGGCAGGGGTGCACTCATCATGATTGTGCTGCGCTTGTCAAAAACTGTACAGGGCACTTTTTAAGAACTGAAAGTTGACATTTATTGCTTGATCAGACTCTTCAGATTTATTCATTACCCCATATTGAATTAATCCAAACACTGCGCTATGCTTCTATTAAGCCGTTTTATACTACAGTGATAAAGGATATATGAATGATGAATGATGATGATAATTTCCGTTGAATAAGGTGTCTATGCTTTACAGACTTGAATATGTTGGAGCAGTCGTGGTATTGGAAAGTCTTTGTCCAGAGTCCTGTCTTTTATCTACCTTTGTTTTATGAAAAAACAAAGAAAATTCTCCTCAAGTGGGTAACTGTTCAGCTTGGACTGCTGTTTAATTCAGGATGGGTATTTGAAATAACAGCTCTGCTCTTGCTGATCCCCAAAAGGAAAGTGAAACTGGGCTCTTTTTAAGTGTGTAGAGCTGGAAACAGGACTTTGTTGTGGAATGATACAGACACCAAGTAGAACTCCTTGTAAATTTATTAAATTGTGATATTAAATTAAAATAAATACATTGTAATTAAATTATCCTAATCCTAATCCTAAAAATTATCCAAATCTAGTTAATTTTGAGACCTAGCCTGTTATTGAAATGATGACAACTTCCTTCATCTGATCAGTTTCACTCTCGACCGGCGTCCATGGCAGTCAGTTAAAAAAAGTCATTTTGACTGGTACAATCTAGGCCAAAAGGGCAAATCAAGAATTCACAAAGTCACTTGAGACTGTCGCCCAGTTTGTCAGGCACATGAATAATGAAGTGTAATATCTTCATATTTCTACAGAGAACCCTGCTATTCATTGCATATATTAAGATAACAGGGAAATAGAATTCTCTTAAAGGATGCACCAGATTTCCATTACTGTAGAGTAGACATGTCTCAGAGCAGGTTGTCCACAACTCACAAGGTTGGTGGTCTGATCTCCAACCCCTCCACTCTGCAGGTCAAAGGACCGTGAATAAGATACCAAGCCCCAAACTGCCCTTGATGTACCATCATTGTGTGTTTCTGTCGGATTGTGTGAGTATGAATGTGTAAAATGCTTTGAGTGTTCAAAAAACATCACACAAGACCTTGTAGGGTCAACCTGGAGCAATCTGAAGTAGTGGTGTCAGCTTAACTATACACCAAAACATGGCAAGGCAACATTTGTAAAGCACAGTTAGTACATCAAGACTATAACATTGATAAAATTGTTAAATGGAATAAAATTTCTTTCATTCATTCATTCATTCATCTTCTACCGCTTATCCGTTTCCAGGTCGCAGGTGGTGCTGGAGCCAACTATGTAAAATGTAACTCACATTTTCCTAAATGAATAAAAACTAGACAAAATGAAAAGGGTTCTGGCACTATCATTCATGAATGTTTTTTCAACAAATTAATTTCAACATCACTTTTGGTATTGACTAGTTCTAAATAGTCCTGTTGTGGGTTGGTTCGTTTATGTTGGGGGAAAAAAAAGCAAATGTGTCAAGGAAAACAGAAAGTTCTTTGGCATTTCTGTCACAAATAAAAATCACCTGAAATGACTGCACAGTCAAATTCAGTGAAGTCATCAATAAAATTTGGAGACTTTTTAGGTGGGCTGTACATTAAGTCATCAGTCAGCTCCTCAAATTATTCTCACAAGTTTACTAGCCAGGTGATCTGTGCTGCTTTGTTACAGCTGTGTTTTGATCTTCTGACAAATAATAAACCTCCATATGGTCTTAGGTGGATCCAGACACAGGTGTGGCTCACCAGCTGTTAGTGACAAACAAAAACCTCAAATTTGAAAGTTGTGCTGATGATACAACAGAAATAGCAAGAGTTCTTTGGAGTTTGAATACTAACGTGTAATTTGACACAGTAACACCAGGACTTCAGTGAGGACAGCAGTGTGCAGCTGAAGTCCTGAAACATCTAAGGCAGAAACTACCTCCCACACTTCACAGTGTTCCACATGCTGAGACTCCCCTTAGACAAGCATGCTGTATACTTTATGCCTGGCAGCAGGCTATTAGACGGCTAGTAGAGCCCACACATTCACATTTTGCCTCATTGGCAACACATTTCAGGCAATTATTCACCACAAACAACAGGAGAAAGATCTACAGAGTTGTACCGCAGAATCTAGTTGAGTAGCACTAGTGTTTTCTGCAGGCTATTTTTCAACAACAGCAGCTTCACAATTCCAGTGTAAAGTTGTTAAAACCTACTTTTTTTCTTCATAAGGATTATTCCTTGTGTGGATGGATTAGTCAAACTGGCCCTGGTTTAGATACACAAAGGTGTAGACTACCCTAGGCTAAGTCTCAGTCTAAAAGGAGCTGTATTATTTCAGATGAAAAGTTAGTGGGGTTTAGTTGGACATTGAACTATTCGCAGCTGATATTCAATGTTTTTGTTTACTTTTGTTCTTTCATTGTCTCATGATCCATGCATGGCTAAATTAGGTTCCATGAGGCTGCATTACACTATTACAGTATGTTAATGACCAAGAAGGTAATAATGGGGTCTGGCTTCAAAGTTCCACCTGATAACAACACATTTAACTATGCATGTTATCTTAATGATTGAAAGTGAACGATTGGGTACGCAGCAGGTTGTAGATTGTGAAATTATTCGATGGGCAGCAGCTGTGGTGGACATTCATCATTTCAGCTGCATGCTTCCTGAAAATGAAAACATCTCTGGTATTATATGTGTCATAAAACCACAGAGGGGTTTTTTTTCCTCTTGTGACTGGACCAAGGACCATCTGTGGAATAATCAGCATCTGGATTTTTTTTTTTTTTTTTTTTGCCACACCTGTCATGTGGATGGATTATCTTGGCAGAGAGGACATGCTCACTTATGTAGATTAAAATATGTTGGTGAACTTCAAGAGAAATTTTCCCTCTGTGTCTGTGGGGTAAAAAAATCTTTGATCCTTCATTTCGACACCTGAAAAACGAGTGCTTATATTTTCTGCTTCAAACGTCTCAGGTCTTTTGGGTCAACCACTTTCATGCATTGAGGCTAATAATGGAAACAGTAGGAGCCGCTTTTATCTTGTCAGTCGAAATTTGGTGAAACTATGTTGGCAGTAGAAGCTCACAATAGAGTTTTCTAATGAATGGATGATTTGCCCTCTGTTTTTCCCCTCCAGCGCTGCATGCATGCTGGATAATTCACTTACAGTCCTAGACATTTCCATGCTGTGTGTGTGTTTACCCACATGTAACTTAATGGTTTTGTTTCAGGGTTATGGAATTGAATTGTCATAGATTTATGTAATATGAAGCCACTGTCTATTGCTTTCCCCTTTCCTCTTGTGCTTTCCACTGTGAATTGATGCATCAGATTAAACTTGATCATCTTTTCATTTTAAGCATCTCTTGGGGTTTTACCAAGCGTCGTTGTAGCCACTCAAACCCTGGTCTCTGCAATTTGTCTTTCTTTCCTTCCCCTTTTTCCCCCCTCCCTTAATCTTTTTCTAAATAATGTTGGGTAGCTGATTTGGCTGCAATCAGATTGTCTAGAATGGCATTAGGTTCATTTAGAAGAGCTGCTTAGTGGGTCCATGCTACATGAGTCCTTGGTCCTGGACAGACCTGGGATTTAAACCAGAAAGCATTTGTAAACCCTGAGTCGCAGGGGCTAGTCATGTTAAAGGACTCTGCTCTATGGAGAGTGAAGGTGTGAGTGGTGTTGTTATTTCTGGCTACAATGCATGCAGCATCCTGACAGTCAGATTATCTAACTTGATGCTTGACAGTTAAATCTACCTTTTTTTTTGCTTCTCTTTTCCTCTGGTTTCTCCCTTTCTTTCCTCAGCAAATAATATTATTATATTAATATAGATAAACATCTTCAGTGTTCAACTGCAGATGACCAAAAGTCCAAACAATGAGGTTACAGTCAAAGGATTAACATGAATGAAGGCATCTATTTTGGCTGTCACCAACCTCCATCAGGTTTCAGCTGAGTGTGTGTGTGTATATGTATATGTATGTGTGTGTGTGTATATGTGTGTGTATATATATATATATATATATATATAAAATTTGGTTCCCAGTTTTACTTACCATTAAAGAAATGTACAAAGAGTTTTTAAATAAATGACTAAACAGAGGAATAAAATGTAAATTAGCTTTCTGTCTCCCCATCTCTCTTTTTTTTTTTTATATCAGTGTAGATGGTCAAAGGGTTTTGTTTTTTCTTCTTCTTTTTTTTTGCCACCACTGGATTAAAATGGAGGCTCTTCTCTTTGTTTACCTGTTGCCATAGTGACTCATAGTATTGGCGTGCCATTAATGGTGCCATGTCTTTTTTTTTTTTTTTTTGCTACTACTCTCTGGATGAGCAGTTAATTATTGTTTAAAGTGCTTACTTCTCTGATGGACAGTGGAACAATAAAAGACGGCCCCTCTTCACGAACAAAATAAAAGTCCTCTTTTTTTTTTTTTTTCATTGGGTCTCTTATTTTCCTGCTTCCACGGGATACCTGGCCAATACTGGATTCCCAGGCAGAAACAGTTTGCTCTCCCTTAAAGAATTCCATTATCTCTGGTGGTTTTGCCCGTACCATCTGTCACCCTTGCCTAACCCACAACTGAATGAAACCATTTTCGTTTTTTCTTTTTTCCTCTTCAATTTGCCATGGTTTTCAGAAGAAGGACTACGATCAGTTGTTGTCTTGTTGATGTATTTTTCCGAACATAAGAACCATTTGTGATAGATTCTAATGTGTATGGGATATCACCCTTTTAAGTGACCTTCTTTTCAGCTTGGGTTTTAACTGCGCGAAAGGCAAGGTTTCATTGGACTTTTGCATCTTTGTATAAGAGATTTTGGGTTTAGCAGGATTTAAAGGCAGATGTACTTCAAGCGAAGAGGAACTAAGTGTGTTAAAGTGAAAATGTTTTCTTCTTTTTTGTTAGACTTTGGAAAAATATAGAAGTTGAGGCAAGAATGGCAGCTATTAGTCGATAAGCATATCAGCCAAACGACAGAAAATAAATCAGGATATTTCTGTTGTTCCTGCAAAATTCACGAATGTTTTCTTGTTCCATCAATTTAATGTTTTCAGTATGCTGCCTCCCTCTCTCCTATGACTGTCGTTGAACTAGCTTTCAGCTTTGGACTGTTAGTTGGACAAAATAAAAGGCTTTGGTAATGTACTAGGGAGACATTTTGTATTAAAGAAAAAAATAGCTCCCCCAAGGTATTCTATTCTGCATGATTAATGCAAGAGTAATTGCAGCAGTTTGGCAAATTAACCCTGAGCACAAACCTGTATTTGGAAGTGACACATTATGAGCTGTGCAGAGCATTTTGTTCAGATTAGTAATTGAATTTTTGTGTGCAGAATCTCTGATTCCAAGTGGTGTCTATAAAGCGGCAGCCAAAATGAAAGGCAGCGGTGCACACCTGATGTTCATAGGATGTATGATACTTGCAAAACCGCAGAAAGTTATGCCCAGCTGTCAAATGGCAGAAATGTGTTTTTGGAGAATTTTATTGATCTTAATGTTTTACAATTAACCTTTTGTTTGTGTCAATAGCTAAAATAATTTCAAACTACTGGCATGTAGGAACATTTTTGTGAATTACGTCATCATAGTCACTTAATCTGTGGGTTAGTCATCCTTCCACTGCTTCCTGGCCCAGTGCGATTTCTTCTTATTTCCCCTAACACGAGGTGAATTTTCTCATTATATAGACACACAGTGGTCTGGTGTAAAGAGATTAAATTTATCACTGGATGCTTTTTGGTCGAAAAAATTTAATTGCTCTGCTTGCTTGCATCTTCTTGAAGTAAGTACAAAGGTTTGGGAATTGATGCCCTCTGTGAACTCTCTGATCTGTATTTTTCAGAACATGAAAACCATTTTTGATTCATCTTGATGTGTTTGTGGGACATCACCCTTTAAATAATAACCATTTCAACTCAGACTTTATCTGTGCAAAATGTTTTATTAGATTTTTCGTATAACAACATTTTGGCTGGCTATGTGTGCACACAGTGTAGAGACGCACTGAAATGTTAATGAAATGGAGCCTGCATGCTCACACTTCTTTGCTTCCCCTCCTTTGAACACACTTTGAATATTGTAATGTGCCTCAAGGCAAGTAAACAAATATCAGAATATGTGTGGCCATTACCCATTTCATATTGGACTTAAAAAAAGCTTTTTTAATGTTTTTTAAGTCTCTTATTT
Source organism: Remorina albescens (assembly GCA_034769265.1). Classification (NCBI taxonomy): domain Eukaryota; kingdom Metazoa; phylum Chordata; class Actinopteri; order Carangiformes; family Echeneidae; genus Remorina; species Remorina albescens. The sequence goes on along the minus strand of CM068476.1, from coordinate 14,207,527 downwards.
TGCCTCAGCTCATATTCAGTGAATTAATGTCAACTATTTGCTAAACCAAGGGTACGATCTAATTTATAGATGAATTATATGAATGTCATCACTGAAGGTGCCATATTTAGAAATTTTAATTTGTAGGATGACGTACTGTAAAACAACCCAATGGTAATGGCTAGCCCCCAAACTGATGCTGGTGATAGCAGACCCTTTTTTCAACGGTTACATTTTGTGAAGAGTAATGGCGAGCAGACAAATGTAAAAAAAAATATATATATATATATATCACAAGTGGGTGGAAAGATTTTAAATCCTACCTTCTGGTGTGTCCTGGGACTTTGTGTTTAACAAAATTTATAAGTGTCAGATTTTGGGTCATTATTCTAGCTAAAAACATTGAGATCTGACCAAAGTTTTGTTTTTGTTTTTTTTTTTTAACCATAGTGAGTGTGTTCTCACCTTGTGGGACCTATTTATATAAGGCGTAAATAACTCTTTGGGTGTCACCTGTAGCATATGGCTTCGTCCAGTGAATTCTCCCTGCTGTGAATATAAAATCTGTTTAGGGTAAGTTGTTGCCTCCAAAATAACAGTGAATAGTCAAGAATACGTATAATAACCTCTTAAAGCCAATAATTAAAGCTGAATTTACATTCTGCAGACGTGGCTGATCGATGATCTGTGCAAATCTATGCTGAGTCCCACAGCGCAGGTTAGCAATGCTGCACTAAAGTCTACTGTGGTGGCTATGACATCAGATTTGATAGGACCCATTACACAGAAAGGCTGGTGACACTATTTGCAAAGAAACAGAAACCACATGATTTTACAGCTATCTGATGTCATCAACCAGTTGAGTTTTTTCTCTCACTTGGTTTTTCTGGCTTTAATTTTTATTTGCACTAATTGCTTCCCTGATTTTGTCCAACTTTCATAAAAAAAAAGACCCAAACAAACAAAAAAAAGAGACATCAGCAGCTGATCATGTGTTTTCCTGCACCACGTCCAGTCCAAGGTCCCCCTTGAGGGGAAAGATAAATGGCTGCTCTTTTGAGTGCTTCTTTGTGTCGTGGATAATGCAGTCATCCATCAGGAAGTTGGTAGAAGATGAAGAACTTTGGAACAGTATATGATATACGGTATCAGGCTAATATTATCTATTTGATTAAATCAGGCCCTGTTCAGTAACTCAAGGTTTTGACATTTTTTAGAGATAGGAGTTTCCTGACCCTGCTTCATGTCTTGGAAACTAAGATGCAACAGTCTACATCAGGAGGACAAGTATGAGGATTTTACTTGAAATAATAATTTTCTTAGTTGGCTGCATTGGTTTGACGAGGAACTTGGGTGACACAAAGGTTCCAAGCTAATCATGAACCAGTTAGACTTATGTCTACTTAGAAATATGCTGAATAATGGGCATACATTTATGGATCTTTTGACCAAAGCAGCAGACCACTGGGATTTGGCCTGCTATGCCAGAAGGCAGTTTTTTTTTGTTTGCTTGTTTTTTAACTTCAAGTGCACCATTACAGTGCATGAGGTGCACTCTGCCCACTTGCTTTGTCAGCTTGATTCTACAGGTCGATGTGTATTAACAGATGTTGCTGGTGAGCTTTCCATTAAGGGCAAAAAAACCCCACAGTTCTTAAGGCTGGCTTGACAATTGGCTCGGAATATACTTTGTGTAGGTCTTCTGTAGTTTTGTCATTTATTAAGGGTTACTATGACTACTCTGACAAATGGATAAATAAACTGTGCAAGGAAGTATGGCCTTCGAGTTGGAGTACCTTTCACTGTGGACTACTCTGTACAGACAGCATGTTACAGTATGCACTGTGAGAGCTGCTTCACACGAGGAATACATTTTAACCAAATTGACCGAGAATAACTAATTTTAATAAAAGGTGTCAGGTGTGACATGAGCGTGGTTGTAAAAGGATAATTTGGGAACTGCAGTGAGGTTTAGCAAATTCAACAGAGAACCCACTAATACACTAACTTTGGCGTGAAAAAGATAAGAGTAATTATGTCACTCTCCATCTAACCATCTTAAGTTAAAATCCATGAAATGGAAATTCTTTGCATGGAATACCAAGTTCTGCAGCCCCTGATGATGGCTGACAAGATAATTATTTTTATTACACCGTTACCATTGTTAAGTCTCATAGTTCAGGAACACGGAGGTCTTTCATTAAACCGTCACCTCTCCACCATAAAGACATCCAAGTGAAATCTGGTACCTTCTCCAGAACAGACTGTTTTCTCAAATAATAGCAAAAAAATATGTTACCTAGGTTTTTCAAAATATCAGTGGGAAGAGGCATTCTGCTTCCTGCCTCTGCCAAAATAGTGTGCCAGTCCATTTCCAGCCTAGATCATGTGGAATTGGGCTGGCCCTATCACACTTGTGAAACACCCCGGCAAAAGGAAATGAAAACTATCAACACAAGGATATCCTTTCATTCTGAGTGATGTAGAGGTTATGTTTTCTCTTGTTCCTGCTTCTTGTTGTTTGCAGTTGGAAGGAAGCTGTTGACAAATGGATGTCTGGAGAACATCTTCATTGCTACTTTTAATTTGAACCACCATTATCATTGTGTTATTAAATAGGACTTCTAATGTCCTTGCAGGATTAAATGCTATATTTAATCTCAAATCGCCACACCTGCCCCACATACCCTGATTGTCCACCCAGCAGGCAAAGCTTTTTAAGAAAGTTGAGAAATATGTCCTGATCAGATCAGTTGATCTTTACTGTCCCGCTTTGGTTTATTGTATAGTTATTGTTAATGACCAGATAAGGCTTCTGTTCACTGAAGTGGGTTTATCTCAGGTCCCCTCTTTATCTGCTGTTACACACCATTTTTGTGGCTTGCAATGGTTTTCTGAGGCTAATCCACAAAGCCCGTGAAGGCTCTCAGTGTATTGAGGTTAGAACATGTTGCACAGATGATAGTGGAGCCCAGTGTCCTGTAAGCCTAAATGTGAACATGTACATGCACTGCTCCCCTTTTTGGTAGGCGGTGTAGCTGTAGTAATTCACCCACTGCTCTCATGGAACGTTCCCTGTCTGACAGAATGTTAGACACTGAAATGGTGAAAAGAAAGCTCTTCGCTATCTCTGTGTCTAATTTACACAAGTAGAAAGCTACTTATTATTATTTTATTTAAATATATATATATATATATATATCATGTATTTTATCGAATAAAATATGAAAATGTTTTGATTTTGTATTTCACCTTGTAACTGCAGATCTTATCAGCCAGCTACCTAAAAGCCCATTTACATGGTCATCTCTGATTCCTGCAGCTCTCTTTCTGACTCAGAAAAGTCTAACTAGGCAGCATAAAGGCTTCTATTTACTTACAATCTACAGAGGAAATGCACCCAAAATTATATTTTGCTCAAGGTACAATTTTCTTGCATAAATATAGTGATCATGTATTTGGTTCAGAGTGCTTTCACAGAGCAGGTGACCTGAACCTTTACATGGTACCCGAATGCCTCCGTGCGTCAACACACACACTGAGCAATGAGGCTGCTGCTCTGCTGATGTATGGTTATTTCAGCACTTATGTATGGACATGGTGTCAGATTTAAGTACCTCAATTTATCCTGAATGCTGATTTGGCTACAGATCAAGTGCTGAGGGCGAACTAGAAACAAAGCTGTTATGGAATCATGTTAGATGTGAGTGTTTCAGAAAGCAGAGAACGATCATTGTCTTCATTTTGATTGTGATATACATCAGGAAGTCTGGGTAATGTCGTGACCGTATTTCACCGGGTTACTGTGATTATAATGAGCTGCTGACGTGCAGAAATTCATTGCCAAGTTCAATTTGGACTAAATTAAATTCCAAGGGTTGCCCACAGAAAGATTAGACTGCAACAGTCAGACACTGAAATAATTTTTTTGTTTAAAAGTGGCTGCTTGAAGATAGAAAGTATGCGATGAATTATTAATAGAAAATTAATTTTACTCATCCAGCCTCTGGCTCTCTCACACATCTCTCCTCCATACATGAAGCAGATTGGAGCAAATCGCAATGAGACATGAATATGACAGGACATTAAAAGAGCTCTTTAAGGCGCCCTGATAAGACAAATAACTTGCGAAGGAGAGCCAGCTTGGGAAGAGCTTGATAAGGACAGCCCTGTTTAGAACTATTTGGTTGCATCTCCTTGTCTCCAGACCAGGAAGTGACACACCAGGAAGGTTCCATGATGTGTCAGTGCTGCTTGAGGATCTAATGGGAAGTCAGTAGAAGCAGTTCATTGAAATAATACATTATAGATTTCTAACTGCAGAACAAGGATTGTGATATCTTTCACAATTTCAACTAAAATGGCTCTTTTTCCATTTTACTTTCACCCAACACCACAATCAGAAGTTACATACACTACATGAATAAAATTACCCTTATGGAGATTTCAATACACGGATTCCTACAAAATACTTAATTTGATCTCTTTAACATCATGGTATGATGTAATAAATAAATTATATAATAAGCAAGGTTCAAAATCATTTGTGTGCGTGACAGTTAACAATTAAGGTCACCGACAGTGGAATATTGTGCCAAACCCCTCTGATTGGGGGAAGCTTAATAGTACTCTTGATTGCACCACAGCTCTATTTGTATGGTGTTTAAGGAGCCAAGCGTCTAAAACATTCCACACAAACATCCAGCTTGCAGTGACTTTACCAAAATGGTTTGTATTTTCACAGACCTGCTGAATACCATTTGTCCTATCTTACTTATTTCAGTGACTGCACAAAGCATGCCAACCTAGCTTTTGTCTGCATTTGTTGAATAGCCTGTAAATCTGAAGAAAGCCCACAGCATTCTTCTTATGTAAACCATTGCTTATGCTATTTTCTTACACATGAAGTTGCACAAATTCTGAGAATAATTTTTGAAGAATCATTTGATTTTGATTGTACCCTAAACAATAGTGTATTTCTCCCTATTGGTACCTGCCCATCGCACAAGCAGGGAGAAATTGGAGGCAAAACAGAATGATAATTTAGTTAATCATGTGGGAGTGTCATTAGCTACAAAAACATTAATGTACAAGACAAAAAGATGAGTTTGTTTTTAAATAGCAAATTCAGAGAGAAATTTGTTATGCACATGTAATTTTGAGCACACAGTGTGAATGTATCCTTCACAAGTCCTGTCAACACTGTTGAGAAAAGAGTCCCATGTCAGTCCCACAGTACTTACCCAGAGCTCTGTTCACCGCGGGGAGTGTTTTGCATGAACATGCATGAGGCATTAACATAGCCTCCGGAGTAATTTCTGTACCCTGTCACTATGTCAAATACCACAGTAGGCTCATTGCAACACCTCCATAGCTAGCAAGATTAAGCAGAATTAATTTCATTCTTGTATCCTGAAATATCAACTTCATGCTATCTGCAGCTTCTATTATATTCATGTTGTTGTTATTATTATCATTATTTATTTATTTTTTGTTCTTGCTGGCCATCTGACCATTTTCCTTTTCTTATTGTTGTAAGAATAAAAGCGTGGGGGGCTCAGGGCTCAGGGGTCAGGGGTCAGGAGAAGAGGTTAAAAGGATGTGGGAGGAAGAATGTGTGTCTGAGGGGAGTGTTATTAAGGAGAGCACTTGGAGGGGAGGAGGTAGGTGGGCTTGATGGAGGGATAAATGTGAAGTTCACCCCCTGACTGAGGAGAGACAGCTTTGTTATTTATTGTTCCTTTGTTAATTATGTTATTTATTGTTGTTACATGGCAAACAATGCCTAATGTGTAACATTAATATAAAATGCTGTTTTACGCATAAATGTATTGGGAATGACGGGAGGCAGCAATCCCTCTGAGGGTCCATCACAGACTGGGCCTCCAGATGGCACTGATGCTCATTTGCATTTACATACATGGTGACTCAAAAATGAGACCACAAAGAAAATCTGGGCCACATACCAAGATGGACACAACGAAATAAATGGAAAATTGATGTATATATGCTTCATTAAAACAGAATTAAGTCTGAAACCCTCAACAGTAAGTCGGATAATCAATTCATTCATATTCAACTCATATTACTTAGTCATTCTAGTTTCTTTCTCTTTTACGTCATGGTAAATTAACATGATAATCAATTCATCAATCATTAATCCAAAAACTAATTAACAAATGGACTTATCAAAATAATTTTCCGTTTCAGTCAACGGTTATTGAAATCGCTTTATGTAGTGCTAGTAACGACAGAGAGTGCGTGTGCTTTCAGAGCCTGAAATCAACTGTCACATTAGATAAACTCCTGGCAAAAAAATGTCCACAAACACAATTTTATCAGGATGTCTAGAGAATTCTAATAATGGATAAGTTCTAATAATAAGCGTTTTTATATGAGTGTAAGCAATCTTCAAATGTCTTTATTATGTATTTTGATTGTTGAAATTAATCAAACCCAAGTAAGAAGGTGGCGAGAGTCGGACTCCACAGTGGAACAAAAGCAGTGACACCTTTAAAAACCAGTAGCCGCAGAGACATTTTGCTGTCAATGTGTTAACACTTAAAACACTTTATACATTTAAGCCGCTTACTCTACCACTTAACTTCATTCAGCTGTGTGAAGCAAATCCTTGTCAGTTTTTCAGAGAGGGCATAATGTTAGTTAAATAATAGAACAAAATTATTTGAAGGATGAGTGTACCTTTTGTCTGCTGTTCAGAAAATACCAACTTTTATTTTTTTAAGGATTCAGATCTAAACTAGGAAAGAGATAGCTCTGGCCTGCTTTACTTGAAATTCTCTGGGTTAGACTTTAAGACTGAACAACTGGCCTAGTTTTCCTGCTCTTACCGTCACCACTCTTGAGTCTCCAGTCCATTTCATGGCTTAGTGAATCTAAACTGGGCAGGCGGGAGGGGGGTGAGGGGCAGCATCCTCTGCCCAGTTTATTGTGAGCTTTATTCACCATGTTTTTAGAGGTTGAAGAGTACAGGACATTCACTGTTGGCGGCGGTCTGACCCATCATGCCAAAACATGGAGGCAACAAGTAACTGTGAATACACCAGTGACGTAAGAAATCCAGAAACAGTGAAATCTGAACTTCTAATTCTGGTTGATTTCATTGAACGTAGAGCTCCAGAGGTCCTGGCTACTTGCACTCTGGACCCGTAGCTGCAAAAAGTCATGCATTCAGTCGGACCAACAGTGTTCCAGCTTGCCTAAAACTGAGTTCTCAGGTCTTTTCTTTTTTTCCAGCCTGCAATTGACCAAATTAATACTCATTATACATGATGATCCTCCCCCAGGAAAATTTTTTTCTCTTTTCTACTGGTCAAGAAACCCGCTAAAATCTACTAACATTGGTCTAGCGTATAAAATGTTATACCCAAAATTCACACCAAGGTCAAGTAACTCTGCAGTAGTCTGTATTTATGAACTCCAATTTGAATCGGCATTAATGTAAACGCGATCCCTGGGTAACCTTGACTCCTTTTCCAAGGTGCAGAATCTTTAGGCACACAAAACAACTGTAAATACACACAGCCCACCTCTTCACCACAGGGCTGTTATCAGAGACATTGCAGCTACACAGTGTGTCTGTGAAGATGGAATGAGTTCCAGCCCCCAAATAAGTTTTAAAAACACAATATCACTGACAGAAATGTCTTACACATAGATTTTTTTAAAGTGTGTAAAACAGCTGGAGATGTTGAGATATCATATCTATTTAGTTCCAAGTATGAGTCAAGTCTACCCATGAATAAATCCCTTTCCATACTGCGATATTGAAAACCCCTCTGCCCTGTTAAAAGTGTCAGTAGTCCAATAGTGCTTTATTTCAATTTGAGTTGCAGTTTGTGCTGAATGCACTCGCATATACATCTGTCCATATCTATCAATGTCTCTTGGTTCGACAAAAAACAGATCACTGCTTTAAGACATCAAGATGGAGACATTTAGAGTCTTTCACACAGCTCATGTACTGGTCCTGTTACCACTGGCACACTGGCTGGAGTGGGAGCGTGTCGTCTCTGGCAGCCAGATGGCAACACAGCTGCGAACAGTGGACATCAGCTGTTTTAGTTTCTCACTGACAACAGACAGATGCAGGACCAAGTGTATTAACCAGCCAAGTTTAGGATTTGATCTTGTTTCTTAAAGTCACAGCTCCCAGGATGAAAAATTGAGTGTTGATCACCCAGAACAGGAACTCGTGCTCATGAGAAGACAACATATTGAATTTCACATGAACACACAGATACGCACACATACAGGATGAGTGTGCTTCCTCCATTCCTTGCTCACTTGTTGATAGTCAGAAACTTCTTTTGGATGCATGCTGTGTAACCACAGCACTACTCCATCCAGACGCCCCCGCCTTTAACGCATAACACACAAACACACTTCATACAGGCCAGAGTAGCCTTGGGAGGAGCGAAGCGGGCTATTGGTTCATGTTGTGTGTGTTTAGTCTGGCTGCCTGCCGGACGTCTTCTGAGCACAGTCTTGTGATTGGTCAACCACACTGTATCTGACCACACAGTAAGAATGTGGCCTTGAGTTTGTCTTCTCTCTCACACTTCCTCTATCATATCAGTCACACTGTGTGTGAATGTCACATTTCAACAGTGAGTCTTATTTCACAAATTGACCACATGCCTCTTTTTACTGCAAAACTGATGTAGAAACTGACAAAATGCAAAAGCAGTACTAACAAAACTACCAAATTTAGTTGTGTAAGCTAACAGCAATAATTATAATTATATAGAGAATTGTTTTGGATAGCATCATGTTGTTAAATTGTAAAAATATATCAGATTATTTGAATATGGCTGCTGGTATTTGCAAATATGTTATCTTATTAATTCATTTAAATGAACTAAAATACAAAACACAATATCCTAGAGCCCATGATCAAATGCTTTTTTATGCCCAACCAAAATCCTGAGCTTCCATTTAGTGGACATAAAAGTCAAAAAAGCAAATCCTAGATGAGCAGGCATTTCTTACTGTTTTTACTTTACAACGATATAAAGTCAATGTTGGCAATTCATGTTATGCCAATCAACCACTGACAGAGGGTGCCCAAAGAGCATCTGTCCTGTTTGGTGTTTAGTGGAGTATTACTGTTGTAATTCAGCAGCCACAGTGTCTGTTGGCCAAACACATTTCCTGTTGCCCTAAATGACCCAAAGCTTTTTATTAGAACACATGTCTTCCAAACAAATAGTTCCTGTGAAAACAGTAGACAGTGTCATCTTGTTGCCATATCTGTCAGTGAATTAAACCCCGGGGAATTTCTTTTATTCCTTCAGATAAACTAATCATCTTAAGAAAATCAATCCTATTGAATTATAAATCTAGATCTATTGTGTATATAATTTGTTTTTCTTGCGTGCTGGTGCTTGGTAAACCCTTTGTTACATGTACCTCAGGTGTCCCTTCAGTTTCTTTGTACTTAAGCTGTTTAAAAAGATTTTTTCTTTTTTTATGGCCCACCCTCTGTGATGTTGTACAGGGTTATCTGAAGATACAAGATCTTTAATTGGCCATTCATACAGAGAAACAGCCACTGACAGAAGAGAGGAGTCGTATTAGGAAATAAGAGGCTGCAACACCGAGGGGGCAGGTTTGTTGTTGTGTTATTTGGATTATTGCTCAGTTGTGCCATAAGATGTATTTGGTTGTTTGTGTGGACTGTGCAGCTGGGTATTGAAATGTGAAACCTCTGCATTTTAATAAAATCTTCCTGAAACTCGACTGCACCTGTGCCAACTTTATGATGCTGCAGAAAAATGCAAGAAAAGAAGCAGCCCAGTTTACGCAGTTTTTTTTCTTTCTTGTTGTTGTTGTTGTTGTTGTTGTTGTTTGTTTGGGGTTTTTTTCCCTTTCTATTTCATCTGTGTTGACTCAAATCTAACTGCTCCTGTCTGCACCTAGAGGCCTCTTATTCTGGTTTTCTTTCCCCCTTCCTTGATTCGTTGATTTGTGATCTGAGATACATGGGGCTGAAACTTTGATTGTTTTCATAATATTAACTGATGATTCTGACATGCAGCACTGATCTGACACTGTCTTTAGAAGGGCTTTTACAGACGCCCCTGGGCATGGTTGTTTATTGCGTCTGGTGATCAAGTAGCAGCTTCTTGATCTAACCAGGCCATGATGTCATGAGGGTTATATTGCCTCGGGCTTAGAGGTTACTAATTTATACCAGAATGTTTTCTCAACCTTAGTGTTCGGTTTTCTCTCTCTCCCTTTGCTGTTGCTGCATAGGTCAGGATGAGTGATCCCGGTGAGATTCGGAACAATCAATGTTCAACTAAACCACATAACATCTGACCAAAGAGATGAGCGCACCATTTTCCAGTTTTGCAATTGTAGGGCGTTGCTACGTTGCTTGTTTGATTAGTCCAAATCCTCTTCTTACTGCCAGTCAGCTCGTGCCCACTGGAATACCAAGACGGGGCGAGTAAGAGCCGAGTCATGCTGGCACCTTTAGACCTTGATGATTCATCTCCTGTCAGTCAGTTCAGTTTGTGGCAGTCGCTATAGCTAAATATATTTTCAATGTGAAATAGCCGCTGCACTTTTCCCCATGTACTCCAACATTTTATTCAGCCAATCGCGTCACATTATTAGTCGTAATTTAACTTTTTATCCACCTGAAATTAATATGTATTGAGCTCATTAAGCTCATACTTGTCAATCAGGGCATCCATCCTTTGGATCAAGGAGGTTTTGAGAAGCTGGATATAAAAGCTAGCGCATCACGGCCATTCATATCATCTGCTGCTCATCTTATTTTTAGGTTGGAGCAAAGCTCATGAAAACCAATTAGACACGTTTAATTAATGGCAGTCTTTATTGATTTAGTAGATACTGCTGAAGATGGTGGTATTTCTGGCTTCTCACCTGCCAACAGTTGGTCACAGATTGAAACTTGAATCCTCGACTTGTCATCATTTGTGACTTAAATAACTTGTGAGCTGAATTTAATAAGACTGGATAGTGCATGTCTAAAGGATCCAGATTTGATATGTGGTCTGTAATAGGCCAGGGGGGGATTACCACAGCCAAAAAACAATATGGGAAACCTCAAATGGTAGATGCGTTGGTAATGGAAACCTTTCTTTTCAGTTAAGTGTGCTGGATTGTCTGGCGGCAAAAACACAAACCTGGCTCAACCTTTTCTGCAAAACCACAATACTCAGCAAGCTGGCAGATCTAGCCAGGTAGTCTATAATATGAGGGGGATTAGATAAGTTTACCGTTTACCATGGGATCATCCAGGCAGATGATAAATGTTTGTTGTCATGAAATCCTGTTATAAAGTCCTATCTCAGAGGATATACAAACTTCTATCCAAAGTTTATACAGCTGATATTTCTTTGTCTCACTTTTATCTGAAGTAGCACAACCCATCCAACATGGCCCCCTGTGTTTTTGCAAGTATGTGGATGTCGAAAAATTTCATTTAATTTTATTTATACACACAGTCAGTGTTGTGTCTAGTTTTATCAGATATGTCGGTATATAAGTATAAACCCTTCAGGTTATTACACCAACACATGGAAGAGTTTTGATGTCTAGACATCTGATACATACCTCGCCAACACTGTACCTTGTTTTTTGTGTTTGAGTGTATTTTTGTTTGTAGGGGAAAAGAAACCAGACAGGACTTATCATACATATGGTATGGTGAGGTTGAGTCAGAGGAGTCCAGTGTCAGCTGGCTTTTATTTTGTTTAAGCGTCCCTTTTCCCCTCTGCTTAAGAAACCAAAAAATTTGCTCTCTGTAGATGCATGCAGGCACACACACACGCGCGCGCACACACACACACACACACACACACACACACACACACACACACACACACACACACACACACACGCACACAAAAAGTTGGTGTTGTTTGCTGTAATTTATTCTCTTACTTTGCATGAGTGGAATTTACCTCCAAACAATTCCCTGAATTTCTTGAGCATGAAATCCCCATAATGATGAGCATTCTCTGGCTTCCGATGTATTTTTTTGTAATGATACAATGAACATTTCTACTTGTCTTTACTGAACTATCAACTACATCCTTACATCACCTCTGTGAAGACCACAGGGCAGATTTCCACCAGTGTGCCTTATCATACTAGATACTACAACACTCTCTGTGTGTGCCTGTCGGCGTGCATCACCTTTACACCAAAGGCTATGTTACCTATGCTGTTAATTATTCAGAGGTCTTGTCTTAGAGGGTGTGTTATGTTAAGCTGGCCAACCATGCGTGATGTGTTTCTGAGCTGCATGATGATACCACAGATGAGCTTTCAGTGCAAGGACACAGAGAGAGAGAGAGTGACCTGGTTTATTCATAGTACTTCAGTGATAATGTTTTCAGGCCTGAGGGATTGCGAAGCAGACTTCCTTACCACATTCCTGACCCCGTCACTGTCTGGCCTGTTGTCTCCCAGTGTTTAGAGGTGATTAAAGATGCCCCAAACAGTGGCTACAATATCTTCTTAGGAAAAAAGAAAGCCATAATAAGAAATAAGTGAGAAATTCATAAATTTTACATTTTAACTTCATGGAATATTTTCAGCCTGACTGCAAAGAGCTGTGGGAAGCTGCAACTAAGCATTAGCCATAATTAAAAATGCACAAGATAAGGGAGTCCCTTAATTGGGTAGCCTGAGGTCTGGTTTGCAATACAACATTTATTTCTCATAAAGGCCAATGTTTTCTCTGAGGCATCATCTCGACATCATATGGTAATTAAGCAAAGAGAAGTATTTTTTAACACATAAGAGCTGTATGCAATTAGCTAAAGCCCTCTGTTATACTGTATCATAGCCATGAATAAAACCTTTCAGGCAGAACTCAAGGATTGATGTAGGAAGTCAAGAAGAAAGAAAACAGATCCTTGCAGGTAAACTGCATAAAAAACCCCTGAAAGTTCAATCGATATTGGAATGACAGGCAGCCTTGAAGCTGAATCAGGCTGTGCCATCGTGTGGGTGAAGACCCGTTCCTCTAACTTTATGCGTCATTGCCAGCGACTGCTATGACCACAGGCATTGGTTCGTCCTTCCATCCCATTTTAACATAATGGCCAAGTGAGGCCTCAATGGAGTTTCTTGTGCAAACCTGAGAATTTGGTTTTTAGGTCAAAGTTACAAAACACATCATTGGCCATAACTCATTATTTTACAGTGATTTTGACACAATTTAACACATAAGTCTAATGGGGTAAAATAAAATATAGCAAGAATATATATTGAAAAGGCCATTGTTCAACTTCACATTGAAGTGATGATACTCTGCAAAAAAACATTTGCTTTCGTTAGTACTGCAGTTCAGGAACATGAGAGTTTGTGGTTGTTTTTTCTGCTACCTGACTGATGGTGGGACGTGATGCTGTTATTCTAGTGAACATCTGTTATGTCTTATGACAGGAAGTTGGCTTTTACATTGCACACTTAAGCAGCTGAAAATGATGTGAACATCATAACTATACATTGGTCACGAAAGGTTTGCACACACTTTTCAATAAAGCAATAAGGACATGACTGTTGTTATGAGCATGTGAATTAATACTGATCCGGGACTTTTATGACGCAACATTTCTGGACATGATTACTAAACCCCTAAGCTGCAGTCTGATGGGGAGTATGAAGGACTCTAAACTAAATCATATTTTTGGCTTTTTCCTGATGTTGGCCATGTGCTTTCCAGCTGTACTACAGCTGTGTCTGTGACTGTGTGTGTGAGTGAGTTAGTGGTTTGCACATGTCTGTCTGTCTGTCTCTGTCATGCATAGACGGCCAATACTGGAGCAAACATTCTGACAAAAATGACTCACTGTGTGTGTGTATGTCTGTGTCTCTATGTGTTTTGTGTAAAGTTATTGTGAGTGATGTAACGTCTCATATTTTCTCCATGACATGAGCCTTCCAAAATATCCACACAACACACACACACAGGCAAGCTTAACAGAGGCAGTAGTGTATAAAGGGGTTAAATGACCTCTAGATGGCTGTCAGCCTTAATTTTCAGTATGAGCCGTGAAATACAGACTTCTGTGACCATGACTAAAATGGGTTTCGATATATGTCTAGTAAAACAAAGAAAGCACATTAAGTTTTTTTTTTTGTTTTGTTTTTTTTTTTTTGTTCAAAGCATTTGAAAAATGTTGATGTATTCTTAGAGTATGAGGTTTGACATATGTAAAACACCAGCACGTGGGCCGAGCAACTTCCTGGGTAAGACGAAAGAGGAATTTTCCTTTAAGATGCTCGACGGGGTATTGAGAACAGTAAAAAAACATGTGTCAAAAAATTTTATATTTATTTCCAAAATTGGCCCCTGTGGACATGTCTATGTTCTGGGTTATCACCTTCAGTCTCTCTTACTTGAAAACTAAGGTGACTCTAGCAGATTTAACCTTGACTCTTTTTTTTTTCCAAAAGTGCAGGACATATTTGCTTTAAACCTACACCAGCTTTTTGTTTGTCTTCATATTTGATGTGATATTAGCATGAGAGGAAGTCAACCCACAATTCTTAACTTCTTTCTCCTATCTTTCTCCTATCTTTCTCCTACAGCCCTCCAGTGTTACTGTGACCGCTGCAGCTCAAATTCCAGCTGCACTACAGATGGCGTCTGCTTCGTTGCCCTTCGCAAATGGGCCGGCCGAACGACCACCGAGCAGCGGCAGTGCATACGGGACAATGAACTGATCCCGCGAGACCGGCCCTTCATCTGTGCCCCGTCTGCCAAAGACGACACGGGCATTTACCCAATCTGCTGTATTACGGACTTCTGCAACAAAGAGCCCAACCCGAATGATATCCCTGGTAAAAACACTGACACAAACTTCTGTTAACATACCTGTAACTGAAGTACCTGGACTTTAATTTTCTAAAAGGTTATGTTTGTGCACCAACATCATTAACAAGTAGCATGAAGTGACAAAGCAAATCGATTTAGCAGGAGCAGGTAACCAGCCATGTGTGACCAAGTGCAGAGAGCCTTTGGTTGTTGGTTCCAGCTGATCACCATGGCATTGATGAGTTCCTCCCCTCTGTTTGACGGCGTGTTAATCATCAGTACATTTCCTCCTCCCCTCAGGCCTCATATAATGCTACAACCTCTGAATATTTTGACTTTAACATTTGAAATGGCCATGATGTCTGTCCACCAGAAAAAACTAAACTGCACCTTAGTTATTCAGCATTATTCACTATTCACCCATTCTCAAAACTAACTAATTGAGCAGTGTGTAATTGGACCTGAACTATAGCAAGCAAATCATGTTGCAAACATTATATTTTAATGGGACATGACTCACATTTTCAGTCATGGTATTTGTTTTTGCTTTTCGTTTGCAACGCCCACTGCATTGCCGGTTGGTAAAACTCCCTATCACATCAAACAACTTTTTTCTGGTAAATAGGTAAATGTCAGCTGAAGAAACAGGAAGAGTTATTTATTGTTAGATTTATGTATTTTTTAAGTTAAACTTTGCGTTTTGATTCCTTACTTCATTAAACAATGGATGTTGTTTAAGGGTCTTTTTTGGGGGGGGCTTATTAATTCCTAGATTTATTTTTAAAGTCGACTGTCCAGAACGAATGTGTGGCTCCATATTTAAACTTGAGCCATACAAGAATAGAAACCACATCACAATCTTATAGGCTTCGTAGCATATAATTTATTTCAAATTAGTTTCTTTGTTTAAACACAACAAAATCAGATCAGTACTCTGTATGGGCCAATATACAAAGTCAAACATGAGAATCAGTATCAGAAAGGGAAAATGAGACAGGAACATCACTACTAAAAACAGGGCAGTGGCATGAAATTTTTGCTTCCTTTCTTAATTCTTCGAGAAAGACTTTTGAATACAGTAATCCCTCGGCTATCGCGGCTGCGGTCACTAAGCCAATCAGCGCCCAGGATACTGAACTTTCATTGGTCGTGTATCCTCTATCGGCCAATAGTGTGGCATGTACAAAATCATCTGGGAAGACTAAGCCAAATTTCAATCGGCCACAGACCCGCGATGTACTGAGGGAACTGCGATATTAATTTACATTGAATATTTTTAAAAAGTCCACGATGCACTGAGACCGCAAACGGTGAACCGTGATATAGCGAGGGATTACTGTATTGTTAAGCACAATTATCACCAAATTTACACAGGATATTGAAATACAGCCTGTATCTTGTGAAATGATCCCTGTAGCAGGAGAACTAATCCCTCGGACATGAAACATGAGAGCGACTGGGCATTTTTCTGACAGTTCCTTTCAAAGGTTTTCTGATTCTCACAATTTTACATCAGAACTGATAAATTAGATTTGTTTTAAATAAAAGGAAGAAAATAACCGACACTTCATTCAGTGTATCATTGTTATACCAAGGACACTTATCTAGTAAAAACAGTGGCTGTGTTTGATTCGTAATCCGTCTATGAAGTGTTTGCAAGCTAAAGGTCTAGTCGGATTGCATTTAGCTCTCCAGAGAAGCAGTCAGTATTATTCAGTATGAATTTTTTCCATCCTGCTGCATACGTCCTCTAATTTTTTATCGCTGTCAGTGTTGCAGATGAAATTTCCATTGTGTGACCTTGTCAGAGTGAAATTTGACTTTTGCATGAAAATAGAGGAGGTCAAACATCCTAATTTGATGAAATATGAGTGCAATTTAAAGGAGCCAATGTAGGAGCCAACACTGTTAGCAGATTAATATCTCTGGATTATTTCGGTAAAAGAAAATAATGGGGTGATTGTTAGTGATTCTTCTATATGATTTAAAACAGAAACACATCTCTGTATATTCGTTTATGTTGAACAATTATGTTCTCGAGAAATGTGAGTAACTCTGAATTACATCAATATGCAGTGAAGCCCGGTGAACATTTCTCCCCAGGGACTTCAGTTAACATATGCTCTGGTTAGGTCCAGTGACTGAACAGGTAATGGAGGGAGAAGCATGCCTACTGTTGCTATGGTGACATGCACTTTCATATACCTTTCCACCGGGTGATTAGAATTTAATAAATGCCTACCAACCAGATATTTTTCAGGTCCTTTCTCTTTAAGTGTAATGTTTCGTAGACTTTCTCTTGTAGTAAATAGCAAAGCAGAATTACAACACACAGATTTGCTGTGGAGTGGAGCATCAAAGTGACAAATTCAAGACATCTCACTGAATATGAGCTCAATTAGAAATGAACCTGACCTTTCCTTGTCTCCACCCCCATCAGATTTTTGGCTGGACTACAACCGTGGTGGGTATAAAACAGTTTACCTTAAATCTATCTGATCTCTCACTCTCTCTAAGCAGCTTTCTCTCTACACCTCTGCTTTAGCTCCAACTTTTATTTTTCACAGTTTCGTGCCACTGGCACCTTTCCAGGCATGATTGACGACTATGGTTCATCAGAAAGGTTTTGCGGCTCTCTGGTAAAAACATTGAAGTGTTTTTGCCCTGTTATTCCCTGTCGTCACACTTATGTCTTGAGAAACAGAATTTTCTAAACAAGCTGACAAGAACTTGTGAAGAGGCTTTTATTGATTACATGTGCACTGGGAGAAAGGGCTGCCAACATAAGTGGCTGCCAGGATTAAGACAATATATAGAAAAGGGTATATGCATAGATAGATCAACACAGTGTTGCAACCCCCCCCACACACACACACTGCTCCTCTTCTCAGGATTTAATTTCATTTGAGTGCTGTTGTATACAACTCTGCAGTGACTGTTTTGATGCAACGCCTTTCAGACTTACAAACCAATACAATCAATAAGAGTTGGTCATTTTTTTCACGTTAATGTTATAACACCACACTTAGGTTTGAGCTAAAACTGTTTCACCTTCTGAAAAAGGCAGAGCTTGAATTGAATAAAACCACATTGAGGGAAAGGCTACAGCAACAAAGTGTAACGAACTGGGCCACTGATGCCAAACACACACACAGCAACAGCACAACACAACATTTCAGCACAAAAACTGGCACTTAAAAAAACGTTCCATTTCGTTGATGAAATGGGGCAATTACTTACCATTGAATATTATTGCTTTCCTCTGTGTTGGAAAAACATGTCGCATATCCTAATGATATACATGAAAGATAAATATCAAGGTTGTAAACATAGGCCTATTTACATGAACGGCTCAACAACCAAAGTAGAATTTCAGTTGATTGTACAACATGTGTACATTTATGGACGAAAACACGAGTGTGCCTCATTATTTCTCATAATATGACAATTTATCTGACTGTGTATGTGTGTGCTTGTGTGTGTGTGTATACTCATATAATGCCCATAACTTGAGATTTTTGCTTTGCTTTTACAAACATGCAAACATGAATGAGTCACCTCTTCAGGGTCATTTGGACAGTAACGGGGTGCTGAGTTCAAAAATGTAAAGCTGGAAGCACAAATTTTTATTTTGGTCTGCCAAAAAGACATACATACCAATTCTCTTAAGTAGCAAGTAGTGAAATTCTTCACAGCCTTGGGGAGACCTGTCTGTGTGTGTTAGCTAGGGGCCAAATCTCCCATCAGCCCTAGCAGATGGGATGTGCCCCCGCACCCCTTGGCCTGTTAACTTTCTGGCTCATGGTTAACACTTTAGGCCTGCCATGTGCCAGCCATCAGTATGCTCAGAGTTAACCTTTCCACAAGTATGCAGCCTCATTTTATGTATTACATGTTGATTATACATGCAAGTCCCCACAGTTTTTTCTGATCAAATCTGTGTCCGTCTCATTTCTGTCCTGCAGGCCCCACAGTGAAGCCTCCTTCTCTGGGACCCGTGGCCCTCGCAGCAGTGATCGCTGGCCCCGTGTGCGTGCTCTGCCTGCTGCTCGTTGTAGCGTTTTATATTTGCCATAGCCACAGGGGTCTGGGGGCCGGAGGTGCCGGGGCTCACCATCACCACCACCACCGGGTGCCCAACGAAGAGGATCCCTCCATGGACCATCCTTTCATCACTGTTGGAACAACACTAAAGGACCTCATCTACGACATGACCACCTCAGGCTCCGGATCAGGTTGGTCCATTTAATCCCCCCTTTTTTTGGGGGGGCATTGCTGTGGCTATTCTTCCTGGGATCCCTACAATGCCCATTCTTCAGGTGAGCCAGGAGTTCTGACGTCCCACAGTGTGGGAAAAAATTTAGGATGACTTTGGAAGTGTTCTGGTAAGATCACACGATGACCAAACATGTCGGCAAGCAGGAGAAAAGCTTCAGCTCAGAACTAATTTTTTCTTAAATGAGACATCCATTTAGAGCTGAACGTCTTGAAGGATGAGTAATTCATCTAAATCTTATATTCTAATCTCTGCTGCTTCTATTCCTCCACTCAGCTCTGATAAAGTGGTGCACTGTCATTACCACAAACACTTGATTTTTACATATTTTTTAATGGACAGTGGATAGTCAAGTGCCCAGCATCAGCTTTTAGAATCAATGTAACTGCTGTGTTTCTGCTCATTAATTAGTGGCTCATTAAAT
Organism: Remorina albescens; assembly: GCA_034769265.1. NCBI lineage: Eukaryota > Metazoa > Chordata > Actinopteri > Carangiformes > Echeneidae > Remorina > Remorina albescens. The sequence continues at coordinate 14,188,021 of CM068476.1, read as the reverse complement.
TGCTGGCAGCTCTTAGTGATCTCTCACTGGTCCGTTCAGATCAACCACGTTTTTTAATTTGGTCTCATTATCCCATGGTACTTCCACCTTGGGTGTTTGTCTACATTTGTATTTTTTAACCTGTGCAGGAATCAGTTTTGCTTTTGCAAATTTGAATATTAAAAGTGTTTTGTTTTTTTTTTTTACCAAAAAGATTATTGCATTTCAAGAAAACTTCAAATAATAATATTACACTGTAGAAGCTTGTAGTGATGCCGTACTAAGTTACTGTTGTTAGTTTGTGTGATTCTGCTTCTGTGAATACTGGTCTGCATTTAAAGGTCTTGGGGGTGTGTGTGTGTGTGTGTGTTTGCACACGCACGTGTTCAGTACTATAAGACTGCAGCTGCACACATCTTAAAGTAGAACTGTGTTGTAATGACAGGTTGGCATGATTCAGGCTACTTGCATGCACACACACACACACACACACACACACACACCACGTACTGGCAAAAGCTTGTCTTTACACTCTCCATAAATTAGCACCTCTCTGTGCCGACTGGCACCTCAGTGTACTGCCAAGGAGCCGCTTGGATTCAGTCTTTGCATATTGTACAATATGGTGTAAATAGCTACAATCATGTGTGTGTAACTTGTACTGTGTGTGTGGTTTGTGTGTGCGGAATGCCTGATGAAATAGGAGGAGGTTTTTCATTCCACTTTCATTTTCTTTTCTCATCAAGCTAGTGAGCTGAAGAAAAACTTTCCACATTTAAGCCTCTTATAGTTTCTGCAGAGTTTTGCGTTAATACTGTAAATGTATCTGGACAAATTTGCGTAGAGAAAAAAAAGGCAAAGATAAATCAAGCAGTTTGAATAGAAAGTAAACATACAAGGTCATATCATGTGGAAAAGTGGCAAAAGAGATTATTAGGTGATTCTTTTCTGCGGTGATTATATTGTTTACACAGTAGTTGTTAGGTGTCCAGCACAGTGAGGGTTTTGCTCACAAAAGAATTTTGACATCTCCAGATATTTAGAGATTTCATTCTTGAAATATTCTCAATATTTATTCATTCATTTATCCAATCACAGTACTATGACTTTTCAGAGAGAGGCAGATTTTGCAGTTTCAGGGTTGTTCACCGGTTTTGAGGTTTTCTCTCTTCCACAACAACATTCTCCTTCATCTCATCCACCTTCTCAAAATCTTTTCCCTAGATTTCACAAACAAAAAACATCTTACACGTAATCATGTATTACCACTGAAAATGTGTCTCTCTCTTCCCAGGACTGCCTTTACTTGTCCAGAGGACCATCGCCAGGACCATCATCCTCCAGGAGAGTATTGGTAAAGGCCGTTTCGGAGAAGTGTGGCGAGGCAAGTGGCGAGGTGAAGAGGTGGCCGTGAAGATCTTTTCCTCCCGTGAGGAGCGCTCCTGGTTCCGTGAGGCTGAGATCTACCAAACTGTGATGTTAAGACATGAGAACATCTTGGGCTTCATCGCTGCTGACAACAAAGGTGGGAAGATTAAGATAACAACTCACATGTTGTTCTGGCTGAAAAGTTAGAGCTGAAAGACCGTAAGAAAGAATAGAAGCAAACAGTAACCAAAAGATGTATTGAAATCTATCATATCCAAAGCAAATGGCAGTGTGGGTTGATTTAATTGCATGTGAATTGTGAGCTGTCAGCAAAAAAAAAGCTCGGTCAGAGGTGGAAGCAGTACAGACAAGCATTTTCCGTGAAGAGACAGGTTGGGAGACAGTACGGGGGAGTAACAGCTCACTGTGAAGACCAAGCAGACTGTGGTGATTTCCATCTGCCAGAAGCCATGACTTCTCCAGTCTCTACGTCAAAGATGCAAAAGATGTGTCTAAATGAAGGAAATAGTTAGGAATTCATCCTAACTGGTAATACGGGATAAATGCATTGTCTGATCATCAACAATAGTGTTGGAAAGTTTTGAGAAAATAAACGGTGTAATGAATTGAAGCTAGGTGGATAGAATATGACCATCTCTGGTATGTTGCGTAGGCAATCACCATTCAGAAACAGTTTGCTGTTTGTGTCATTCTGCCAAAATGTGCATGGAAGGAAACACTTCCTCCACAAGCCTGGTTTTTAAAGAATGTGAAAGAGTGTTTCTTTACTTTTTAGCTTCAGTAAATCCTGATTTTTCATCTAAGCAATATTTTTGCCAAATTTATCCATCTTCTACCACTTATCCATTTCCGGGTCGCAGGGGAAGGCTGGAGCCAATCCCAGCTCACATTGGGCAGCGGCGGGGTAAACACTGGACAGGTCACCTGTCTATACCGGGGTTTTTGCCACATTTCAATTTTTTTTTTTTATCAGCACAATAGATGCACATTGCCTTTAACTTGAAAAGGAAATGGTGTTCATTGCTGTTTTTTTGTGTTAGGCTACATAGATATAAATCCCTTTTAAGAATTTTGACAGACAGACTCTATCTAGTTGCTTGAATTGGGTTGAAAAGAAAGTTCAATCGAAAGTTGAAAAGTAAATATTAGTTTATGTTCTCAGGGAGTCCAAAGCAGGTAGATTAAATGTTTATGTGGGTCTTCATAGGTGAGCCTGGAGTTTGAAAAGGTGGCTGACTGCTCTCGTGAGTCGGTCGAGGTTTTAAGATGAATGGGTTTAAAACTTTTATTCATTCACCTCTCTTATGTGCAGGGTTCAGGCAATAGTACAGTGGAGATTGAATGAAACTGAAAAGCTAAATACAACCAAAAGTTGAGGATGATGCCTGAATGTGTGGGTGTTTAATATTGCTAAAGTATCATTTCTGTGAGAGACATTACAAAACACAAGACATATAAAACACTGAATATATTGAGTGAACATGACAAAAATATACATTGATAATTTCCCACATGAGCTAAAGTATTTGTTTTTTGAAGAGAAGAACAAAGTGGGATTGTTTGCCCACAAATAATATGACGGTAGATTAAACTGGTTAGATGAATGGAGACAGGTTGTTGCTGGAAAAGCAAGCGGGCAACTCCACTTCTGTTTTTAACCCCCTGTCTCCCCATCTGTTTGCAGATAACGGGACGTGGACTCAGCTGTGGCTTGTGTCAGACTACCACGAACACGGCTCTCTGTTTGACTACCTGAACCGCTACACCGTCACTGTGGAGGGCATGATCAAACTGTCATTGTCCACGGCCAGTGGCCTTGCTCACCTCCACATGGAGATTGTGGGCACGCAAGGTGAGACACCAGGTTTTAATTTTCACAGGAATTAGATGAGGATCATGCATTATTTAACTACAGATTCTTATTTATTTTTCTAATCCAACATGCCTAGATAAGAAATGTCCTCAGCTGGTGAAATGAACTCCTGTTTTTCTACAACAAGCCAGGTTCATTTGCATTTCACATTTTTCTCCCTCTGTGCTGCAAACAGGTTAAAAACATCCATTACAATAGGCCTTGCATCAGCTTGAGTGAAATTTCTATGAGATTGTTTGACTGGAGAAAGTAGAGCTTCTCTACTAAGGAGCTGATTCACAAAGGTGGCATTTGCTGTCACAGTAAATATCAGTTTGAAAACTCACGTCTCTACCCCTTTACTCATAGACTGTTCACACCCAGCTGTTAATGCTCAATTCAGATTTATGTTTAGACCCAATTTTTTTTTTATGCAACTGTTCATATTATCTTTTAAAACTTGGACTCCATTGTGAACTGGTCTCGGCCCTGATGTGACCTGCCTGTACAGAAGAACAGCAAGACCTCTCACACAGCACAGTGCCAAAGTTTAAAAAACGATCAGGAATAAGAGACATGGAGGCCACAGACATTAGCGTTTATGATTTTATAAGGTCTATATTTCACTGTCCCTCCATGGACTACCTCCCTCACCACTGTCTGCCATGTTTGTTTTTAGTTTTGTGACTCCTGCATGTGCACAATTATGGTGATTGTCATTCTAGAATGACGTAAAAGTCACATTGAATTCAAATACGGGTTGTTCAGACGGAGGTCACATAAAAAAAATCAGTAACCGGTTTAAAACTACATATGAAAGTGGCTCACATCTATTTCCATATGATATGTGCCGTTCACGCTATCATTAAACAATCAGATCTGGGTCAGATAGGGGAGAAAAATCTGATTCAGGCCACTTGGGCCAGCTATGTGAACATAGCCATAGAATCTCATGGTGAGTTGGCTAGCTATCTAATTTCAAACCCAGAGCCATTAAGATGCACAGATCTGTTTCTTTAGCCTTAAAGGTAATCTTTACTCAGCCTTAGTTTAAGAAAGCTGTGTTTTGATATTGGACGTATCAAAGTAAATTTATCACCGTTAATTATTCTTTTTTGTATTCAGTGTCACCACTGTGTAGCTCAGGTGGTGCAGGGTCTTTGTTAAACATGTGACTTCCTGGCCCCAGGTAAACCAGCGATTGCCCACAGAGACCTCAAGTCAAAGAACATTCTAGTGAAGAAGAACGGGACCTGCTGTATCGCTGACCTGGGTCTAGCTGTCCGCCACGACTCGGCCACCGACACCATTGACATTGCTCCAAACCACAGAGTGGGAACCAAAAGGTAATGTCACCAAATTATAAAGCGGTTGTTTTCTTTTTTTCTTGAGGGTCGTTGATTTATGAGCTAAGGTTCTCCACTCCTACTTGTTCTCTATTTGCTGCAAGTCTTTCAGGAGGGAACTGAAATCCTCTGGTTCAGCCATTTTGACTGTGTGGGCTGTCTGTCTGTCATAATGACACGAGTCTCCTTTTGGGATAAACCTACCTCTGCTTTGCCCTCTAAGCAGGAGTTGTGTTGTCTATATTAGTAAGTGGAGCTTCAAAATAATGACTGTGAATCGGGGGCTTAAATAAGGACCACTAGCTGCCAACACCCACTACTGTGGATGTTGGCAACTATTTACTCTAAAAGAGGTGTAGTTCATGTAGATTTTAACTCCAGTTCAAATAAGTCATCTTGTCATTTTTGGCTGTTGCAGAGGGTGGATACAGGCTACAATGGCATTCAGACTATCAGAAATTGTGTGTTTACACTGACAGCCTTGGCTGTCCCCAACATCAGAGCATCATAGACATTGAAATGATTCATCTGCTAAATTGCCCAACACTGTTTTGCGATGTCACCATGAGTCTCTTCTGCCCTCTTTACATGCAGCTCAGCTAAAGAGAAAAAAAAGCAAGTATAAAATCCAACTGGATAAACTGAGCAATGTGTGATTCTGTGAAGGCACCAGCTTTTAAACAATTGGTAAATTTAGTGTTTGTTCAGACAGAGAAACTCAATAGGCAACAATTCTCAAATATTTTGTCTTTTTGTAAACTTATTATCTTTAGACTGAAGAGACAGACAAAGCAAAACGTCAGGGGACCAAATGAATGCAGTTATCAGAAAAATAATTTAGAGATTAGTTGATGAAGAAAATATTTATTATTTGCTCCCTGAGGTGAAATATATTCACTATAACAGTGCAAATATGTTCCTTTTATTGTACTTTTTTGAAAGGACACAGCACAGCTACCTTTGTTTGCACTTTTCTTTCTCCTTCAAGCAGCTCTTTTTTTGTCTACCTTGAGCTTCTTTGGGTGTCTTAAACTGAAAACTACTGAACCATATCTGTGAGCACTGAGTCGTGACACAAAGAAAGAGCATTTTGATCTCAGTCTGCTCCCTGCGCTGCCAGTGACAGGTGCCCCCTGCCCACTGCTTTTTACAGAGATAAAATAGGTCTCTGATAAATGAGTGTTTTCTTCTGAAACATTTGGTCACTGCAGTTTTCATCAAACGTTACTGACAAGTGGAATTCATGAATTTGTTGAGGATTATTTTTGATGGCGGATAAATCCACTTCTGCCGCTTTGTGTTGGGCACATCCTACCGTCCCAAATACTAAACTGCGGACACGTTCCATCATTACCATGGGTCTTCATGGTGGTAGGGGAATATTTCACCCAGTGCAGCAGTGTGATCACTCACCATGTGTTTGAATGGTACGCACATTCATATACATTTATTGTTGTTTGGGTTTTTAATGGAAAGTCTTGGCCATGAGAAAAACGCCTGACTTATTTTCTAACGTTTGAAATCAACTGTTTTCATTGTTCAGTTTTTATCTTTCCAGATGTGATAAAATCTAACTAACAACTAACATAACAACAAAATAAAAAACAACAATAACTTGAGTCTTGCACAGCCTTACATTGACCTTACAAAAGTTATGAATCCAGGTATTTGAATAGTTATAGTTAAAAATGAATAACTTCAAAAAGATCTCTTATCTCCCTTGTGTATAATTATTCATTACTATGTCCACTTGTACCTTGCTTACAGTCCTCCAGACTGGAAACTTTCAATTTCCCTTTGTGACTCTGTGTCCTCTTGTTCCAGACTAGCAGACTAGTCCAACCACAGGGTTGGAAAGGGAATCAATGAACTAAGGCCATAGCAGCTCCCTGTCCAATAGTCTCCCCCTTCCTCTCTCCCACAGTGATACCAACATAGCTCTCATCCTGGAATGTTTTTTTTCTCTCCTCATCATTTTTGTCTTGTTTATGTCTTCCTCCTGCCCCGTCCTCTTATCTGATGCTAATCTATTGCTTACTGCGGTGGTTTGATGCTGCGAGTGTATTTCAGTGCCACTAAATGATTCAGTAAGCCTCGGGGCAGTCGAGATGAAGACTCTGGCCTTGGCTGAAATCCATGCTATATACTGATGATCAGACTCCACCAGTATTTTTTTTTTACTTAAATCCAGCAAAGTCTCAGTCCAACTCTCAAGTTACATTGTATTGAAAAGATAATTTTGGGCGAAATGTGAATTTATATTATTTCACTGGGGTGCTGGTTTTCACCTGTTAGGTTTTTTCTGTCCTTTCTAACAGCCGGGATCCTAACGCGTCCTGACCTTGAGCCAGAGCTCTCTGATACAGTCTACTGTCTGCAGTAAAAAAGCTAAGATCTTAGGCTCTTTGTTAGAAAACAGTTGGTGTCTTTTATAATCTAGGCACTTACGGGTTAGAAGGTGTTTACATTATATGTCAATACCATTAACAATTTATCACTGTCATAGAGTGACCAGGCTTGGACTGATATTCAATAATATTGAATTTTGGAATTATGTTTCCTTCTATATGCACTTCAGTATTTTTTTTTTATAATACTCTTGCTACTAAGACTGCATTTTAATTAGATTTTTTTTTCCATTTCACTGTATGTAAATGTAAATGTGACACATAAAACCACCATTGAATAGGCATCAACAATGAATAAAAATATTCTTCTTGACTTTATTCAAACTTAATCTTGATAAACTACAGACTCAGATTCAAATGTTTTCTGTGTGTGGGCTTCTTAAATTCGCACATAGACAAAGTTCTATTTTAATCCTTGCCGTTAGGCACATAATTCTCTTAGTTTCTGTAATAAAGCTCTTTTGTTTTCAGCATGATGTTTTTCTCTTTTTATTTATCTAAAGCGGCAGCAGTTTGCTGAAGAAGGACACCCATTCATTATTTTTACACCAGTTGCTTGAAGAATTCAATTAAGGCTTGGTCTCTTAGGCCCAGAGTGTGGGCTATTTGATTACGCTGCTGAATCCCTTTCATTACAGATCATCAATGATGTGTAGCCAAAACAGTGTCCACAGGAATGCCCAAAGGTTAATTTTCTATTGATCATCAGATTTCAGTTTGAAGCTAAACATCTAATTTCATGTAGTCATCTGTCAGAGGTAATTGAAAATCTTCTGCAGAGCTGGTTAAATCAGGGAAGTTTTGTGTGTCATGGGTCTTCACCACAATGTATGTCTTTTTAAGTTGGAAGCTGCAGAGTCATCAGAACTACAGTGCCGCCTTCAGATGGTTAAATGGCTTACTGAACTGAAGGGAAAGCTTTTAATGTGATAGATGTGTCTTAAAAATACAACATATGACACTAGAGCTGTCACAAAGCTCCATAGGATCTCATGAAACTCATACTGGTTGTTTAGGAAACACTGACCTACAGTCATCACCTTAGGAGACATTAGCATTCCCATGTAACCTTCAAAAAGTAATGTGAAATTTCTTACTGTACACCAACACGTTTCTGTTGCACTCCCACTTGTGTACGCTGCTGTGGACATGAGATGCTAAACAATGCTACTTTGTTTTCTTTTGTGTTCTTCAGATAATCCTTTCAACAACAGGTGCTGAAATGTCTGAATAGTTTGGTAACAATCCATATGTCTGCCTGTCCAGGTATATGGCTCCAGAGGTCCTGGACGACTCCATAAACATGAAACACTTTGAGTCTTTCAAACGAGCTGACATCTATGCCATGGGACTGGTCTTCTGGGAGATCGCCAGCCGCTGCTCCATGGGAGGTGAGGATCAAATGAGAGGGGCCAGAGGGGCTGAATCACTGAGAGAATAAATGGGAGGCTGACAGATTAATGGATTAAATGATGGATGAATGGGCGAAGTGAGGAGCAGAATCAATTATGGAAATATTCACACATCGGTATTTCCATAGTTGAAAGTGGGGAAATACAATCAGACAGTTTGAAAAATGGATCATAGAACCTAATGTAAAGCAAAGCCAAGCCAAGTCAATTTGTTCTATATAGCACATTTAAAGACAACAGGAGCTGACCCAAAGTCCTTTACAGTCATGGCAGATGGATTAGTAAGTACAAGAACATGTAAAACACCACTCCAGTTTGGAATCGAGAAAGGGTGAAATGGCTCAACCCTGTGAACAGGGAATCAAAATACTCCTACCCTGAGGTGATAAAAGAAGAAGAAAAGAAGGATTATTGTTTCCAGGTCTTTCTGGCATTAAAAACAGCTTTAATTTGGATCTGAGCTGATAAACACTGCAACACTGTGCCACTTTGTAGCAAGGAAAGCAAGCACAGTGTACCAGGTCGGTGACGAGACTAAAGATCAACTTGTTCTCCTTGCCATCTATCATTTCATGTTATCTAGATCATTAAAAGATTTTTTTCAGCAAGAACCGTCGGCTATAAGTAATTGGTGAAGCCATGTGTCATCCCTGTATGAATAAAATGAGACCTGAAATTGTACCTTGATAGATGCTACATTTACTGGGAGCAAGGAATGACAGTTCACACCTCAGGTATACCAGAGTATTTACCACATTTCTTATTTTTCTGGCAGGCATACATGAGGACTACCAGCTGCCATACTACGACCTGGTTCAGTCAGATCCATCAGTGGAGGAGATGAGGAAGGTGGTTTGTGAGCAGAAGCTTAGACCCAACATTCCCAATCGCTGGCAGAGCTGTGAGGTAGGACACATGTCACCGAATCTGACTCTAACTCACTTTGCCAAGATGTTGAGTGGCTACATGGAGAACTCCGATTTATTTATTTATTCATTTTTTCCTAATCCTTTTTATTGAAAATGGAATCGTGTGAGAGTGCAGGAAGGCTTCAGTCCATCCGGCCAGTTTTCTTCATTTGCCTCTCTGTCACCCATTTATATATATAGCAGCTTAAAAATGTAATACGCATCTGAGAATGTTGTGTCAAATCCCGACATTACAAACTGAAAGACATGTCTCCCTGCGCAGGTCTTGTTAGAGGTGGATAGATGAGACGAGTACACTGGGTGAGGTAAAACGGACCTCACCTATCATGCTGGTGGGGGGGGGGGGTCCCTGCTTTTAACTCCCTGTAATAATCAAGTCTAGACTGTTTCACATGCCATCATGACATTGATTCTACCTGAAGTAACTTCATCTACCAAAGAATCAACACTCATCTGAAAAACCAAAATCTCAGGGAGATTCCTTCCTCTTAAGGATTTGGCAGCAGTTTTGAAAACAATTCTTTGTGCACTCTGCTGATTGTGATACACTGCCACCATATTGGCATAATGCTGCATTGGTAGTGCTTTCTGCAAGGACATCCATCAGAGTTGGACAAGAAAAGGAGGCAGCAGGAAATTTTAAGGAGGTGACGCCAGTAATTCTCTATTCAGGAAAAGCCGTGCCAGAGGTCTGCTGTTTTCAGCTGGGGGGGGGGCAGGGGGCAGTTGTATTCAACAGTAACTGATCTCAGAGGCCCAGAGTCCTTCTCAATGCCACTGCTCCATCATAGAAGACAGGCAGGGACAGGCACACACACACACAAACACACACAAACACACACAAATACACACAGAAGCACTTTCCCACAGCCCCCAGGGAGGAAGAAACCACTCAGTTTACAAGAGGAGAAAGTGTGGGCTATACCACCTTCAGCCTCTGGTTTCAGGTTTAACTGTGCTGTAGACAAACAGACACACACACACAGTGGTGTGTTGAAGCAGGGACATTATTGTTAGGATTTCAAAACCATTTTATTTTTTGCTTCAAAATGTAAAAAGTTGAGATTGTCATACTAAGAAAAACCACTTAAGATACTCCTGTTTTATAACTCCAACATCGATAAACATTAGCTCTGCACATAAATGATCCTAGCCCTGCTGTTTGAGCTGTACCTGAAAACAAGTTTTCAACTCTCAAAAATCACATCACCAGTGACAACTGGAGTTAATTTGTACCTCTTTCCTTTGTTTCTTCACATTTCCAATCTAACATTTAACATTAAGACAACACTGATCTTTCAGCTTTCACCTACCTCACTGGGACTAACAATGCAATGCAAAACAGCCCTCGGGTCATAAAGAGTCAAATCTAAATATTTGTGAATGTTTGACAGAACCAGTGTTATGGTGAAGTGTTATGTCAGTTCATCAACTGCAGCTGCAGTCAGTTTCCTTTGAGGCACAGCGATGACACATCCCTGGTCAAACCAGACTTCTTTATAAGCCCAGTCTTATAAGCAGCCAACTCTTTGCAGCCCCAAGTAAACCACTTAAAGCTGAATAGGAACAAATCTAAGTGAAGAACTGACGTTCAGGGTTAGCTTTTTTCCCCTTTGCATCCATGACTCTGTTTATATTTAATACCTGTGAAAAGCTGCAGCCCAGCACTGTTATTTTCCATATAGAGCTGTTATTTTCCATATAGAGCAATTAAATATCAACAAGTAGCAAATAGAGCGGAAATATAAATTGGATTTTTATCCATTTAGATAAAAACTTCACCACAATTTGTGGCAAACTCAACCACAATTTTCTCAAAACTCTTTAAGTCAGTGAAAGCAGGAGACACACACACACACACACACCATGTTAATAGCAGTACATCTGCATAGATCCAATTTTTAAACTCAGACATTGAACTACCCTCCATTAAACCAATTTGCTGATAATCATGTTTCTGTGGCTACATAAATGCCGAATAACTTTCCTTGATGGAGGTTTGCTGACGTGTAATCAAACGTCTCTTCCCTAGAACCCAGTTGAGAATTTTTCGCCCCATCCCAGTCTGAATCCTTCTAATACTGGGTGTCTGTTAAGGCCAAGTCCAATCTGACACTTGTTACTTAAATGTTGATTCAGTGCAAGTGCAAGATGAAGCTCGACTGTTCTTGGGAAGATCATACAAGTACATACAAAATTAATGATTTAAAATGGTCCTGATCATATCTTTCAGGAGGTGGCAGAATAGGAGTTGTCACAGATGTGGGCTTTGCCCTTTTCTAAAAGCTGAGATACTGCTGCTCTTTTGTTTACTAATCATAGAAGAAAAATGGATCAGAATCTGCTCCCATAGGATGCATGCCCACATTTTTCTCTCCTGTTTCTCTCCTGTGTTGGTACAATGAGATTTCTTGTTTTATTTCCATTGATTTCTCGTATTTTATTGGAGACTGATATACCACCACTCGGGGCCTTTACTATCATATAGATAAGCTCCAGTGCTTAAAGATGTGATTCCAATTTTTCCTTTCCCAGTGGTAAAACATCCTGTTTTATTTCCAAAACCTGGACCATTAACCATTACAAAGCTTTTATTTGGACTTGTTCAGAGTTAGGGTTATTTGGGGGTTAGGGTTAGTGTTTCTGAGCTGAGATCAACACAGGAATGTCGGCATCGACTCACACACACTACAATCACAATAGGCCTTTCACATTCAACAATGATGATTGACAGAGACTGCAACAATTATACCCGCCTATGCAGACTGTTGAGCAGGTTTTGTAAATTGAAACCGCAGATGTAGACATGGGGAGGGTTTTCACTGCTCAATTATTCATCCCATTCCATTCTTCTCCTACCGTTTTTCCGTTTCCCGGTCGCGGGGGCATCTGGAGCCAATCACAGTTCACACTTGGCGAGGGCGGGGTACACCCTGGACAGGTCTCCAGTCCATCCCAGGGCCAACACACAGAGACCAACAACCACTCACACACTACGGACAATTTAACATGCATGTCTTTGGACAGTGGGAGAAAACCAGAGTACCCAGAGGAAACCCACCCAGGCCCCGGGAAGGGAACCCACGACTTTCCTATTGTGGGGCCAAGGCGCTAACCACTACACCACCATGCTGCCTCCTGTGAACATGAGGCTTCCAAATGTTTTTTTCTACATACTTCTTTCTATGAGGAGCTAACATCATCCTATTGCGGATTCCCTCGGACCAGAGCTGTTTCTCCTAAACAACATTACCATTTTAATCTGACATTTTCCTCTTGGTCAGAACATTAGCTCAAGGATTCTGATTATGATGGAAGGATCATTGTTATGTGACACAATAACAGGTGATGCTGTAATATTTAGCGAGCAGAGACGCCCCGCTGATGTTGGTGTTGTTCTGGATCAGATTCAGGCTCAAACACATACAGATTCATCTGAGAATTTTCCATTTCCCCTCAAATATAATGCTGAGTAGTTTTACTGTTTGCTTTCAGTACCTTTGCATTAGTAAATGATGAATTGCTGCTTGCAAACCCTTGCCCTGGCTGCAGCTCCTCAGCAGGCTTATGGAAGCTGGCCAATCAGAGGAAAGTGGGCTTTTCGAAAGGTGGGGGCTAAAACATTGCCTGTTTCAGTCAGAGGTACAACTGGGGGGTTACATAACAGGCTGTATGTGATAAATATATCCTTTTTTTGTTTGTTTGTTTTCTGGTTTCTTTGTTTGTTTTTTACTGTGAATCATAGAAAGCTGCTTAAGCGGCATCTCAGAGCTGAAAATGAACATAATATTTCCCCTTTAAAGTTACTGAAGCAACTAATTTTGAAAGATATGTATTATACAGGATACAAGCTTCAGTGAGTTCTGTTGCATGAAAGGGTGGGGATAAGATTAGAGCAAAAAAGCATGTGTACAGCAGATTGTTAATTCATGGCGGTGTGGAGTTGGCACCAGTCCACCTTATGAATGGATGACTGGAATGTGTCGACGGTCTTGATGAGCTTTGTAGGAAGTTTCACAGATGATGCACAAGCATCTCACCAGACGGACACTGTGAGAGACTGAGACACATACACAGACACAGACATGTTGAGTCATACGTACCAGCTGCTGTTTACAGCCCCACCAAGGGAGACGTGAAGAAATTAGTGTAAACTCTGGAAGCTTCAGCCTGGTTGTGATGTCAAGTTGGAAACAAAATGAAAGACTTTCCTTTAAAACCAAATATATATATATGAAGAGTTATTATATATTAATTCATAATTTTAGATTGGAACAGAGAGGATAGGAGACAACATCAAATAGCCTCCATTGTATGACTTAATGTTTCGTGTGTTTTCAGCATAAAATTTAATTTAAATCGGCAGCTTGTTTAAAATAAAAAAAAATAAAAAAACAACTACTACCAGCTTGTTTGAACCAAAATGACAACTGTGTCCCCTGAAAGTCCTGGGAAATGGTAGCATCATTATCAGAAGCAGTCCATCTCCAAACATCTGTCCTCTTTGTGTAGCCTAAAAACACAAAATGAGTGTATCTCACAGGATTCAGACTTTTGTTGCTCATTTGTGTTGTCTACCCACTCTCTCCTCTGCAGGCCTTGCGAGTGATGGCAAAGATAATGAGGGAGTGCTGGTACGCCAACGGTGCTGCCCGACTCACCGCTCTCCGAATCAAGAAAACCCTGTCCCAGCTCAGCCAACAAGAGGGAATCAAGATGTAGACCCAACTATCAAACACACACACACGCACACACACCTCTGTCTGGCATCCATATCGTTAGCATTACAGCATTTATTGTTATAGTATTCATCGATTGTTCCTCCCCCTTTGGTTTGAAGTGAAGAATTTATTTTTTCTCGTATCTCATTTCATTCATCAAACTGATGAATCCTGCACCTGAAACTCAGGAACCATCTATGTATGTGTGTTGCACTGTGCAGACATACACACATGAATGGCTGGATCGATGGATGGATCTGATGATATGTGGTTGTTTCTGAAGGGGATAAGAGGCATTTAAGGACGCCTCCACTCATTATCCTTCATGTTAATTTACTATGTTCATCCCACGAAGTCTCTGTAAGACCCACAGAGGAACCCGGTAACCATCTAAACTCCCGCCTCCACCCAACCAATAAGAGCTCACACCTCATCGGGGAAAACTCAAGGCCGGACAGGTAGCTGGGGATCTTCCAGAAGGCTTCTGAGCTTCCGGAGCTTCACTCTCATCTCCTCGACTTCATCATCACCTTCTCATTTGTAAATTAGCATTTCATTCTTTACTTCAGAGGGTTAAGCTACTCTTCAGTGGGGCTGCAAGCTGCTTGTTTACATTTTTGAATAATCATTGTCCAAGAGCAATGGAATGTTTGAAACAGACTACAAATCTAATTCAAATGTACACTCTTCAGAGTGTAACTGTGCTAAAACTCTAATGTGTCAAAAAATATCTTTTTAATGGGAAATGTATGGAAGCAATTAGTAAATATTATAAGGAAATACATTTTGTAAAATTCAACCTAAAAAGATCTTGGACCAATGAAAAAAGAAATTTAGATACAAGTGGACCGGCTGTGTACAGTCAAGAGTCAGTTTTGACTTGTCACATCTGCTCAGTGATTGGACAGTTTACTAGTGTTCTCTTTGAATAGTAACATTCATAATTATTATAATCATAAAAAGTTTTTTCTGTTTTTGGAGAAGTTCACTGCACTTTTTTTTTTTTTTTTGTTAAGAAAACATTTGTATTCATACTGGTCCATTGTGGTGAAGAGGGAGCTGAGCCACAAGAGGTGTTCTGTGCATGCCCATCTGGGAGGGGATCCCGGGGCAGACCCAGGACCTGCTAGAGAGATTACATCTCTCGGCTGGTTTGGGAACGCCTCAGGATCCTCCCAGAGGAGGTGCCTGGGTAGAAGAATGTCTGGGTTTCCCTCCTTGTATTCTTAGACTCCAAAAAGGCAGGAACAGAACAAGCATCCTCTTGATCCACCACCTCTCAATGAGCAGCGTTTCAGTAATATCTCAGTGAGTTCAGTTTGTTCAGCTAAGTAGACGCGACGTTTGCAGCCCCACTCCCGAGTCATGTCACAGTAGCACTGGGGACTGAAGTGAGGATCATGGGACAGCCTGTAAGCCGCCCAGTGGGGACATCTAGTTGAGTAGTGAGCAGAATCTGTCATCTCTGCAACAATTTTGCACCAGTTTTTCATTTATCTCAGTTGTATTTCTCCATCTCCCCTCATATCGTCAGGGAATCGGACAGGTCAGTTTAATTTATTTATTTTTTTATTTTTATTTTTTTTGGGGGGGGGGGGGGGTGGTAGGGGATGTTTTGCAAAACTAGACTGGACATGATGACCTCATTCATTTTTGGCAAACATGCTGCAACATATGCAATATACAGTAGATAAATGTGTCTATTTTCTATACTCTGCTCTGCTAAACCACAAACAGCAACAACAACAATCAGCTGCCACCATGCCTTCCAAGCCAGCTGTTACCGGAAAGTGCCAGTGCTTTAAAAACCCAACCCCTCTCATGTCGGCCGCTATGGGGTGTGTTTGCTCTTCGTGCATGCAGCACTGTGTATGTGTTTGTGTGCCTGTGTGTGTGTGTGTGCACGTCTTCACGCACACGCCAGAGGAGGCCCATTGGTGCCCTGCCAAGTATACAGCAAGCTCGTACTATGCACACCCAAGAAGTAGGGACAGAAAACCCAAGAAGGAACAAACACAAACACACACTCCATGCCACAGCACCCCCAATGCAGCCGACACTCTGGTGCCATTTCGTCAACCCCCCCCCCCCCCCCCCCCCCCCCCCCCCTCACCTGAGCGCCTGACCACCTCAGCAACAACTCATTGTACAGCTTCTCTCAGCGGACTGAGTCTGGAAACTGAGCTCCAGCACCTCAAACTGTGTTTAGTTGGAAGAACACTGCAAACGCTTACGGCGGCTTTCGAAAAGAGACACAAAGACTTGTAAGCATTACTGATGTTGCCCTATAAGTGTAAACTTTTGGATTTGTTTTTTGTTTATTGTTTTTTTTGTTACTTTATTTGTTTTTATTTTTGCTTCTTTTGTTATTTTTTTGGGGGGGGGGGGGGTTCTGTTCTCACGTATTTGTGCTGTTGATAGCGAAGCAGCGCAAATCAACCTTTCAAGTGTTTTCTTCTCTGTAGGATAATCAACAAAAAAAAATAACAGTGAGGTACATTCATTTAAATATAGCAAATTGATATTTACTAAGCCATAGCTTTTCCAGGTTGTTTCAATTTCTTTTCTTCTTTTCTTTTTCTTTTTTTTCTGGCAAGGTCTTTTTCTACTAGAATGTACATTTATGGAAAAAAAAAGTAAAATTGACAAATTTTGTCATTTCAGCTTAGCAAGCCTTAAGGGACCAACGCATAAGAGTCAGGATCTGCTCTTATTTTTCTTTTCCCTTTCATTTTTGTTTTATTTTAATATATAAATATATACACACACATATACATATATGTATGTATATATAAACCGATTACTAAAGCTAAAGTCTACTAAAGGTAGTGTCATGATTCTATCTATAGGACAAAAAAATATATGTAGCACCAGATGCAAGTTTGTTTCAGTTAAGTGTTTGTCCTGTTGCCAAATTGCCAAACATCTAAACTCGCTCTGTCTTATTTCCACAGATCTGCTTGTGTCTTGCACACAGGTCAAAATGAATTAAGTTAAATACAGTTTACATACGCAAAGTATTATTGGTCAATAATTCAGCAATAAGTGCACTTCTGAACCACTGCGGGTTTACCTGTATGGCAATTTAGATGTCAGCGAGTCCGTCTGTCTCCTTTTTTTTTTTTTTTTTTTCTTACATAATGGATACATAATGTATTGATGTGCTGCTACTTAGTTGTCCACCTCGCTTTCCGAGTCAAGGTGAGAGCTGCCATTGGATGTAAATATCCTCAGATTGCCTAAATCTGATCATTCATGTGCCATGTTGCTCAGAAGCAAATCCAGCACATTAGTCATTTGGTGGGCAATCCCCTCAGTTGAAGATTTGCTGAAGTGTATTGAAGAGTTGTTTTGCAGCTGCCGGTCAGGGAGGCCAGGGAGTCCACCCGCTGCAGCAGCTCGTGTCACTGACAAGTTCCTCCTCTCTGATTCAAAGTTCAGTCGGTTGCTGTAGTAGAGTGGGAAGCTGCAGCCTCGCCGACCGTGGTTGAAAACCACTGTGCCAATCCATCAGTGGGTTCAGAGTAGCTTGTCCTTTGTTGCCCGCAGAGTTGGAAATTTGTTTAGAAATAGTACTGCCCAAGTTTAAAAAGAGGGAGAGCAGAGATAACACCTCAAATTATGATTGACTTTGTTAGTAGTTTAGTAAAAAAAAGTACTTTCTCTGCTTAAACCCCCCCCTCTTGTTGGCCTTATAGCAACTGATAATGTAATAACAGATTAATGTCATAATTTGTCAAACTTCAAACTGCATCACACCTAAAACTGTAATAAAACCCTTTGAGCGTTTAATTACAAGATGATGTAATTGCAATACTTATGCAACTATTTTTAGACAGTTATTGTCAGCCAGAGGAAGCCTGATTCCCTCTACTTACCAACTTGTTTTTCTGAGAGTCTGTCAGCATTTTTAAATCACTCCAAATCCATATGAAGTAAACCAATTTTAAAAATAAGAGAGAGAGAGAGAGAACTTAACTGTTGAATTTTTTTAAATAAAAAAAAAAACAAAAAAAAAAAACGCTCAACTCAACTGCAGAGCTTTAGAAGGTATCAGTTCAGTGGAATTGATCAGTATGTTGGTGTAAATAATGTTATGGTTGATTCTTGACAGCTTAGTTCAGACAATTGCTGCAAGGAAATCCAAACCTTAGCACAACAGGCAGTCAGGAGTGTTGGGAAATGTCCTGCTCTAACACATCAGTTATTATGAAAATGACATTATCAGTTGCTACAGGCTTTATTCAGCAATTCTTTTGTCGTACTTATGAATGACACTTTGGTTAAAAAAAAATTATTAATTAATTAAAAAAATAACAGTTTGACTAAAAGCAGTTATGGTGTGATGTTCCCATCTTTGTAGTTTCCACTGTTCAGAGTCCTTCTCGTTAATGAAGTATTATTAAATATGTAGAAATGATCAACAGGGGCAGAAAGCAACATAAGCCGTGTAAATATCTTGTGGAGAAAAAAAGCTATCCTGATATTTGAAGAAAGTAAAGTGGATATCGCTGCTATATTAAATACAAAAAGGGTGACAGACTATGCTGAATTAAATGTTAAACTGTGTAAACTAGCGGGCCAACTGGGTATTGCCAGGGAAATCCAGCACCAAGGATTTGTCTTTCTAAGCCATGTGGGTCTGGGGCACGGGTTGGGCGATTGGTCAAGGTATGGGGAACTCTAAATTTCAAATCTCAAAGTATCCCTTTAAGTCAGCCCTGGCTAGCCCCGCTGGGCATTTGGGTGGGATTGAGACTGTATTGTGTGTGTATTCCATTAGCAATGCCATTCTCTGGGACATTAGCAACGACAAAAGCTCAGCTCAACAGCACCTCTGGTATGCCTCTACAAGGACAACCTTCATTCTGTCTTAAAAGTCACCAGCAGCCTTGTACTTTTTCTTTTCAAAAACCCAAGATGACTTAACTGTAAAAAGATGTTTGCACCCAAATGTTTTTCTCTTGTGGTCTTTATACAGCAGTCTTTTTCTTTTTTTTTTTTTTTTTTTTTAATCCCCCCCTCGATTCTCTCTTGCCTTTCTCTCTTGTCATTCCATGTCATTCTCTAATTGACATAACAGATTATCTCCTAGCTACAAGGGCCACACTTCACTGCAGCCAGTTTACTCTATCCTTAATAAGCCAACCAGCTCCCATCTACCATTGCTTAATTCTACTTTTTCATCTCGAGCCTCAGATCTTAAGGGGGTAGGCTTGAAACAAACTGTCATGCATGATGCAATGAATTGGGACAACCGTCCACACTTCCTCATGGTCTCTCCTCTAAGGCATCCTTGCTTTTGCTCGGAGATTGACACAATTCAAGGGACAGTGTTTGCTTGGAGAGTTATTAAAGGAAGCTTTAGAGAGAAGTTCAAACTGCCTCACTTGGCTGAATGTTTATCACCTTGTCATTCTTGTAAATTTACAAGAATTGTTGGACAAATTCCAAAAAGCACTTTGTCTAAAGCATAAGTAGCACTATAATGTGGACAATGGACACATATTTTCCTTGTTCAAACTCGAAGATGACACAACTGGGCCAGTCAGGTGGGTTTACCCCCCAGGGTGCTCCAGATTCCCTGTTGGACGGCCAGACTGCAGAGGGGAGTTAGCATCAGAAACCACCAATCTGACCAAACTCACGAATGTCTTCAGGAGAGACTTTCTTAAACTATGTTCAGAAGTGGCTGAACGACATTCTGTGCAAAACTTTGTTTCCAGCACACGTTAACTTTCCTCCTTTTGTCTGGATCGAACCTGTAAATTGTGTATTTCCTTCCTTAATCTGCGGGTTATTTTGGTTTGGCGAACAAATTTTCTTTGGGTATTGCAACCACTGAACCGTTTTACAAAGAAAACCTGCTTGTACCTCCTTTTTGAAAGCCTTGCCTTCTCTCTCTGTAGCTCAGATTAAAAGTGTGTGGTGGGGGAGTCGTCGTACACTGCTGATGTGCAGCCGTCATGCTATTTCAAACCTCAGTTCACTGGTCAACATAGATGAAGGTTGTGAAGGCGATGAGCAACATGACTGAGCCGTTTAGTGTTTCAAACCCGTACGGAGGGAGGCGCTCTGTTTGTTCGACGCGGTGAAATATGCAGCCTTTCCCTGCTTTAGTTCTGAAGCTAAGAAGATACAAAACACATGACTTTTTCCTCTGAGTGCACTGATGGAGGGCCAAAACAGGGAGGTAACAAACTATGCCAGCAGCTCTACCGCTTCGAACCACGCACGGAGAAATTCCTACAGCCGTGAATGTCTCAGCCTTCTCAGAGTCAACAAACCAATCTGAGCACAACCTGCATAACTCAGCCCAAAGGTCATGGCAGCAACTTTGTAATGCATGCAAATATCCGAAGCACGGGTCTGTTTCTATCTCTGTCTCTTTCTCTTGTTATGCAAAGTCTGGGCCCAATCATGTCTGCCCACTCAGTCCCATTGGATCACACGAGGTTCAACAACCCATCTATGCTAGCATGATCCACACACTGTGATGAGGTCCCCTTTCAGGTCAAAGGATTAAATCATTCTCCCACAGTTGCCCTCCATCAAGTCGCAGACCCACTCCTCTCTCCTGAAGCATGTGCAGTTGTAAAGAGCCACAGAAAGAGTTAAAGTTGACGCGGAGAGCGGTTGGAATCACTAAACGGTTCAGGCTTTGCTCGGCTACAAACAGTTTTCTTCTCCAGTTCGATGCTGCAGTGAGGCCTTTGTGGCAACAGGTGTAGCAGAAAGCTTTATCATATTTTATTTGGTGCCTAAGTTTGACAAGACTTCTTTTACTTTTCACCTCGAATGACAAGACTGCATGCAATTGTGTGTCTGCATTGATGTCTGCATTACGTGCTTTATAGATGTCATCCAAAAGCGGAGAAGATCTTTTTAAAAAAAAGCATAATTAACATATTAAATGGTCACTTAATCAAAAAGAAAATACCTCCTTTTAAAGACCAATGTGTTTTACCTCACTGTATATATATATTCTTGATTTGTTTACTCCAAGTTTGCAATATATCTTTCTCTTTTGTTTCTATGAAATGCTTAAAGTTGAAGAGAATAATTTGTTTTTTCTTTTTAATGGTACTTTTGTCAAATGGCATTGTATTGTGTTTGTGTTGTGCCCAAGCAGTATACTATTCCTCTTTTACCATGCTCTGTATATGACCTGTATATGGTTGTGTTCTGCGTGAGCTGTACAGTCAAAGCGCTTTACAAATGTCCAAGCCCCTTTTCTGAGCTCTGGTACATATGCCTTGTTCAATATATTCTTTTTGTTTAATGGGAAAAAAAAAAAAAAAAGTTGAAGAGGAGGTGGAGGAGGCTGGAAGTGAGGGGCAGGGACTGTACACCCCAACAGCGAGAACCCCTCGACAACTGATAAACCCTCCCCACCTCACAACCCTCTTGGATTTCTAAGCATATTATAATCTTTTTTATATAGTATGTACAGATGAATGAGAGATCAGCATAGGAACTAGAGGATTGACACTTATGTTAACTTCTAACATAGCTGGAGTAGTAAACTGTGTGAATAAAGAAACAAGGTTTCACTACAACTTTTGTGGTCATTTATTTTATCGCCGCTGCAAAGTGAACTAAACTGTGATGATGGTGTAGAGCGCAGAAGGCCCCGTGCTGACAAAAGGTAGATGGCCCTGTGTTCTTTATTTATAAATCGTGCCTATTTTTTAAAGTAATGGTGTCAAAGTGACAAAGGTCCGTCCACAGAGAAGTGTTGACAGCCTGTATTCAGAAACTGAATGCCAAAGGACTTCTGTAACTTTTGTGGTGTCACAACAACACAGTCACCCTGCGCCGCCATCAAACTATTTCAGTATCACATCTACTGTGGGAAGCACCATACTGATGATGACATCCAATATGGCCGCCATAAAGCATGAGGAAGAGAAATGACTGACAAGAGCTAAAGGTCAACCAATCCATACTCGTTTAAATATCAGTGTCTGAGAATACTGCGTTCTTACGTGTTAGACAACATATCTTTTGTCAAAGTTCTTCTTCGGAACTTTTTCAAATTGTTTTACAAATTAGGCTTTTAAATTCAACAGCTGTAAAAATATCTGTTTCAAAAAAGCGATGTCAAAGATGCAATAGAAAGGAAAACTTTATTTCTAAGTCTTCGACAACATTTTGGATGACCGTATCTGAAACACAAGTCTCATATAACACCGAGATTACTGTACATGGAGTCTGATCCAGCGCCACATATGAAGAACAGGTGAATCCAGTAGATTAAGTGAACAGACTGTGTCATGTCACTGACTGTAAAACATGCTGAGCAGCAGATGGGTGCACAGGGAGGGATCAAAACCAACCCCCCCCCCCATGAGGATTTTGAGTCATACAGCCCGGAGGTGGAGCTGAGCAGAGTTCGAGCACATAGCACGGTCTCCAGCATGGGAGGTGTGTTTGGTACGGGCCGACCTGTCTCTGAGGACGAAGACGACAGATGTCTGTCTCGCAGCCTTGTTCTCAAATGGCCACATTAAAATGGAAAGTTTATGGAGAGCAGTTAAAATGCAGTTTATTCTGGTGTAAGTGCGTCACTCAGCAGGTGGACTGTTTCACCCTCACAACAGTTAGAATGTGATGTCAGGTTCTGCTAGATTCCTCACATAAGGCTCATCCTGTGATGGCTCTTTGAAGTTTGGTGAAATGTATTTATTGGGAATAATGAGGTGCTCAACTGCAGTTTCATCATAGTATCGACTGCTGTCAGACCGACTAACAGGCCCGTTGGTCATTTGTGAAAGGAAGTGACCGCAGGTTGTTTTGACGTTGACTGATCCTTCCGCTGTAGCGCTGAGGTTCATTTTGATCCGTCAGAGACAGACCTGATGAAGTGCAGCCAGCCGACAGCTCTGATTTACAGGGCAACCAAACCGAAGTGACGCAGGAGGCAGGCCACGTACACAGACACACAGTTACTGAACTCCTTTATCTTCACTGAGAATGGAAAACTTCAGCAGTATGATTTTTCTGCTTTTATCTACCTTTTCTTTTCATATTCACTTTTTACTCCAGCTCCGTTTTTATTTATTACTATTTCTATAACAACCCCTCCATGACACCTGTCAATTTATTTTTCTGTGTTTGGTATGAGTGTGGTTTGTGCCGGACACTCTCTCTCTTTCTCTCTCACTTTCTTTCTTTCTTCCCTTCCTCCTTTCCTCCTTTCTGTCTTTCTTTCTCTCTTTGACTGCCAACCCCCAAGACCAAACCTGCAACCGTATCTGGTCTCCAGCAGATCATTGTGCCATACAGTCACTTTCCCAGCTATGCCTCAACCTTTAGTGTCATTGCACATCAGGCACAGACCTTAAAAAAAAATAACTCTTTACCAGCAGCTGTTGTATCTGCAAATCTGATTTATTTCTGTCAACTTTTTTTTTTTTTTTTTTTTTTTTTTTTTTTGAGTATGGAACACACTAACCTGCCTGTTCCTCCTTTCCAGGTTTATTTGATTACTGTTATTATAAACAAATACATGTATTAGTTTCTACTTTAGAAGCAGTTTGACCTTATCCAGGTGAAGTTGGAGAAAAAATTAATTGCCATTATTAACTTTTTATGCTCTTTGCTGACCAAGTACACATTCATCCAACACTCTCACCTCCACTGAATACATGTGAAGTGGAACAAATGAGAGATCCATCAATGATTATCACTTTTACGACCGGGGCTGCTCTATTCTACTGAAGTGTTGAATTACTTCTCATATTTGTGGTGTTTGTGTGATGGTGCTTTAATCAGCCGTGTCCCACCCTAAACCCTCCACCTCCTCTTGTCCAGCTCAGCAGATGACAACGAGACAAAAAGAATGACCAAACTGTGGATGCTGCCCCTTTTTATCTGCACTATTCCATATGGTCATGGCAACAATCACAGAGGCCGCAAACTTTCACGTCTTCAGCAGGAAACAGGAAAGAGACACATTCAGTCACATTGTTCAGTGTGAATGTCTGGATATTTTAGATTTCAGCTCCAAGGTTTGCTAAATTTCTTCGAGGGTACTTCTGCTCGGATAGAAAAGAGACGGATTAAGGAGCCACATCAAGCTGTTTAGCTTTTCTGCTCCTCTATAGCTGGAAACAAAGCTCAGACTAGCAGGCCACACACCAACACCACCACCAACAAAACAGCAACAACAACAAGGACATTTAGCTGTTACCCCACAGGTAGATAATCACCAGCTGCTGTCAGTGAAGGTCTCACATGGACGCATGTGACTTCACAGGGCTGCAGAGATGGAGCCTGCCCTTTTGTTTTTACTGTAACATTTTACCCTCAAATTAACTCCCAGATAAATAAATAAATAAATAAATAAAATGACTAACATAAGAAGAAGCACCTTAATGTCAGAGTAGAGGAAGAAATCACATGGAGTCACTGAATTACCTCCTAACTAAAGCAGACGTGTAAGAGGAAATGATGGAGAGAGAAAAAAATTCTCCCTTTTGATGAGACTTGATGTGAAGGTATCACTTCGTTATTTTTATTTTAAATCTAGAATAATAATCAGGACCTAATGATGATAGCAAAATGAAAGCTGTTGTTTTCTGAAGCCTCCCCAAGCAGAGCATCTCCTCACAACAGATGAGCGATTGAGCCACTTCCTTCCCGCCTCTCCTCTGTGTCTTTCTCTGAGAGTGCGCCACAGTCGAGGGTCAGCGCGAGCAGTTGGAGCAAAAGGTCAATAACAAGATGAGGAAATCGATTCAGCGCGTCATTGAGCAAGCTTCTGCGGCTGCTGCAACCCCTCAGTGCGCCGCAGTGCTGTGGTGCCACGCTCTGCCAAGTAGCTGTTGAGCTCAGGACTGCAGAAGCAGCACTTTTGAAGGTGCAACAGTAGCTACACCCATTGTGTCTTGTAGTGTGTTGTGTTGTAAATGCCGGACGGAGTGGAAACTGCTGCAGCACAAATCCTGAGTGAGATGCTTGCTTGGATGGAAAAGACATTTGTGCATGTGTTCGTGTCTGCGACATCATCATGCTGGCGTGATGCTGCTGCTTCCTCCTTGGAGGGCGCTGGCTGCAGCAGCACCCGAAAGTGATTCACAAATGGCCTGGCATGAACTCCGACCTCCCTGAATCATCTGCTGCAGGTCCACTGTGTTTTCAGTACCAAAGATATTTCACCCATGGTGCATTGCAGCACTAAATACGCCCCTGAGGGAGCACAGGGGGACTTAGCAAGCTCGCTGTGAAGACGGGAGTGGTGGTGGGGTTTTTTTTTCCTCCTCTGTGTCTTTGTACAGGAGCTAAGAATAGCCTGACAGGCTCTCAGCAGATTGACAGTGATGTATGGATGTTGGCTTTTCCTGCTGCTGCTGCACACACACAGACACACACACACACACACACACAGAGGAGCAACATCTGTTGGCACGCTCAGGAGCTGAAGTCTGGCAGCTCTGCAACAGTTATCAAAAGTAAGTCTGATATTTAGCTGTTAAAACAGCTGAAGCTTCGTAATTACTTCAAATAACGGAGTTCAGAAGGAGGCAGATGAGAGATTGTGCACCAATTACGCTGAACACACTCATATCAATGCACTGTGTAATGTAGAGCTGTTCAGTTTCGGATGTATTTTTACGCTTGGGATTGGTTCATTCCAGAATGAAAATCAATTACCACCCTCTTCGGGCTCCCTGCTGTGCAATCTATCGCAGTGAATATTACTTTTCAGTTGTAATGCTGGCATTGCATTAAAATTCAGATCAAGTGCTGACTCGTTTAAAGCTTGAGCTGAATTACCTCACGGTAAGAGAAGCAAATGCAGTTTTCTTCCCTCAGTGCTTTTTCTAGGTGTTATAGAGGGAATCTGTTTGGTTCAGTCACTGAAGTCGCTCTGAACTGTGTCTCCTGATCAGACATGTGAGAGAAGAGATGACGAGTCAGACTCAGACTGACTCCCAGATCTTTATTTCCCCCAAAGGGCAATTCTGTTTTAGCAATCTACCAACCCCATATATTCATTTTAAAAACAAAACAGCAACAACAACAAAAAAAAATTGCCAGAGAAGATAAATATACAGTCAGTATTTATTCATTCAATCATTCATTTCATGTGATCATAGTCTAGCAGCCTGATGGCAAAATGATGAAAGATAAGATGAAATCTGAGGACAGAATGAGAAATTTATTCCTTTGGCTATTTGACCGCAGAGAACAAATTTCTTTGCTGAACTCTGAGTATTTCGGAACAAACCTGAACAATACTGGAAAGGCTGCTCCTGTCTTTTACAGACCCCTGTACCAGCAAATAAAAGAAAAGTTCAAATAAGGTTAAAAAAAAATAAATAAATGCATAACATTTTCTTACAGTCATTAAACTTTAACTTCCTCGGCTGGTGGACTCTCTGTTGACTTCGCTTTATAATCCATTCAGTGTTCACATCAAACTGTAATTCAGAGTCTAAAACAGTTGCTGAGTATTTGTACACATCAACAATCTCAACCCTTACCATGAATAGAGCCTGATTTCGGTTTTTCACAGTTTTTCCTGAAGTCAGTGACTATTTCTGAAGGAGTTTTTGTCACAGCAGTTAATAAAGGCTGTTCCGACTCTGGACCTTGAAGAAGGAATTAAGGTCCTGTGTTGTCAGAGCGTTTCAGCAGGCAGCTGCCATCTTAACAAGACCTTCAGCCGACTGCGTACAAAGTAAAAAGAAGAGAAGGAAGAACTCGACCCTGGGGTGACCCTGTGTGTGAGACTACGATGTCCGACATGATTCCATTAACTAAAACCTTCCGTTTTCTGTCAGTTTCAAAGTTTAAAAGCAAAACTATAAACTCATCATGTAAAATAAAAAGAAAGGTGCTCAGTTAGAATAAAAGTCGAACACAGGATTTTAAAGGATGAAGAGTCCATCATTTTACTGTCCTGATAAGCGAACTGCAAGTGGTCTATTTTATCATACACCGGGGAGACAACCTCACCGCTTCAAATTCTATCAAGGCTTCTCATTAAAAGTACCATTAGAGTGATGGGCCTAAACTCATTTAATTCTCTCTTTGGGATTTTTTTTTTTTTTATTTTATTTTGATTATGCTTGAACTTTTCTAGGTTGAAGGAAGCTGGCCATTTTCAGCACACATTCAAAAGAGGCTGAAAAACCCTCCACCAAGCCGGTCGACCCCGTACCTCAGAGTGCGCCCACAGACGCCATCAGGCCCAGCCCCCTTCCTTTTGTCATGGTTAAGTGGTTCTGTGTTTTCCTCTTTCATCGGCGTGCACTCAGAGGAACTGGGGCCACATTTGGGTCAAAGTCTGTTTTGGTGTGCTTCAGATGTTGCTTCACATACCTACAGGGAGATTTTAACACAACACCGGAACATGAATATTCACTCTGCCTTCCATTTTGCTTCTGTTGCAGCCCCAACAACAGAGAACATTTATGTGTGTTTGTTGGGCTCTGATCTCCAGCAGATGAGCTCTGACTGAGCAGCTACACAGACGCTGACGCAGTCTTTGGTTTTAAAAACGGTATTCTTACTCTGCCACGTTTTATCACTGTATTGAGAACGTTATCATGTTATCAAGCTTCAGTTGATATCATTGCTTTTGAACACTGATTATATCATGTGATTGCTCAAACCGGTGAAGTCACATCCTGAGGTCGGACAGAGACACGATGTGGTATTCAAGCTTGAGTAGAAGTTGTGGCCTTTAGTGTTTCTCTTTGAGGCTGCAGAGGAGTTGATGCTCTTGTCCTGTTATCTATTATCTATACCGCTTATCACGGGCCAATCTGAGCAGGTACTGGGGGGGGCAGGACTTTTAAGTCATGGGGCAACACTGAGACTAACCACTGCTCCACCATGCCACCATGCTGCTCCCCAAGCTGTTGTCTTATTGGTGAAGAAGGTTGTATATATATATATATATATATATATATATATATATAAAAAACCTAACTTTTTCAATTTGTTTATCTACATAGAGTGTTCTGGTGGAATTCAACCAAGGATAAAGAAAATTTGAAACTTATAAATATTTATCGCAGAGTTCGGAATTTTTGTCTGTGTTTACAAAAATGGAAGATGATTGTTTTTACCATTGCTTTCTGTGCACGAGGTCAGATAAGATATATTTGTTGTTTACTTGTTCCAGCATGAAATTAGCGTTACAATAACAGGATGCGCTGCACAGCATTACAGGGGAACACTGCAAATATTTTCATAGACTGAATTTGGGACACCTGAGCAGAGTTTCATATTAGGGTGTTGTAAATCAACAGAGAAACATCATTCACAGATTTTTCCCTTTTTAATTTTTTGCCCTTTTCTGTGCTGCTGACAATTGAAGACAATAATAAACATTTATATCTGCACGCAGCTACATTAACGTTTGTCACTTTATGTTTATATTCAAGCTTCTAAATGCAAATTAGGGTGAATTACAGCAAATGCAACCGATCATAGGATGATTTTTGTAGTTTAAGGAGGTGGATGGGAACAAAGAGGCGTGCAAAATTTAAAGTGTGAAGGCGGAAAAATGCAGCTTATAAACTCTTCTGCAGTTCTGTTACAGACAGTTGTGATTCATGGTGGGTTTACTGAACCCACCACTGGGGGGTGTCAGTGTGTGCTGTCTACTACAGCCACATGAACCTCACATGACTCCCTTGACTATCAGACAAAGACAGAGACTTGTAGCATCTGCAACCAGTTCGCCAAATGAAGTGCTGTTGTGTTCGAGCTCCGTCAGGAAAAGCCAGGCCGAAAGAGATGACAGAAAAAACACTGATCCTAACATGGAATATATGTGGAAATAATGCTGCAGGGGATTTTCACAGTGAAATGATGAGTAGCGCAGGGAGATTATGAATAAACAAGACACATGATCAGCATTTACAACGTGTTGTAACTGATATTTTCCAGAATTCTTCATACAACTGAGACCTTTTTTGTCTTCAATTTAGCTCATGCGACAAAACAGTCAACATGACGGTGACTAAGATGCTGTTGATTGATGGTTCATGGGGACCATGGCTGTGTCTGTAAAAACACTGTGAACACACAACAGCGAGTGTAAAGAAAAAAAAAAAAAAAAAACAGGCTTCATTTTTTATTTTTTTTTTTTTGTTATTTATGAAAGTCACTTTATCTCATTTCAATCCTCTCCTTTTATTTCTGGCCACAGCTACACACTCGTCATTGTTTCCTTCACTGAAAACAGACCAGTTTATTGTTCCTAAGTGCTGGTGTCTGTATTGTGTTTGTGCATCATGTTACCACATGTGATTAAACTTGTCAACCACGCAAAAAGAGCAAGCCCGTGAACGGGAGGCCTCCCTGTCGACAAATTGGTTTTAACCAGTTATGCAATCTCTGCTGCATGTGCTGTAGCTATATATAATCGGAGCGCCGTGTGGTTTTGGTACACAGCAGAAGATGAATGCTTGAACATTGTTCACTGAGTCCCGGATGTGTTGTGCTGGAGAGCCCAGAGCAGGAAAACCCAAATGGAACGCAGCCATAAATAATGTGACTAATTAGAGCTGTCAGTATCCCTGTCATGAGAAAGGTCCATTTAATCCTGCTCTGTTCCTCAGTTCTTGGGTTCATCCGTCACCCAACCCCTTCACCTCCTCCTCACTCTCTCCCCTCAGTGTTTTGATTGAATCCTTCTGGATCAGATTAAAATCGATTCTCCTCTACTGTTCCCCTGTTCTCTATTACCAATTCCAGATATATAGACTTGAACTTGCTGGGTCAGTTAACTTGAATTGGAAAAAGATGAAAAGTCTGTATTGACCAAGGAAATGTGTTTTTATTTAATATTTTTACTTTAAAGTGATCTGCATGGCAGACTGGTGGAGACATCGTTTTTATAATCATATACGCCGAAAATAGAAGTTGTGGAGCTTCTTTGCTCAATTGACAGGCCTCACAGCCCGTCACGTCCAACCAGGATGGCTTTTATTCACTCGTCCCACTTCATCTTCATTTGGGTTCTACCCCAAATTCTGGATAATTGAAATTAAATTTTAAAAAATCATTCAGCTGTAACAGTGTGATCCTGCTGGACATCACAGAAGATCCCCCAGCTATTTCAGCTTCCCTTCTGCTTTGATGACTCAGAATTAAGAATCAACAACAACTTTTTGGGTGAATTTGTGGTTAGCTTGATGCAACACACATCGTCAAACTTCCACTTCGACTCTTGAGAGCGGACTCATCATTAACATCATCTTCCTCTGCGGAAAAAACAAAAAGCCTATTTTACACAAGATATTGATCATTTCTTGCTGCTGGCACTCAGATACTTTGTGAAAATTGAGACCAGGCCTACTAATAATGTCCTTTGTTTTTTTTTCGGCACTAGGGGATTACTTGCGCAGGTATTGGCCTACATTTACACAGCAACTATCAGCATCCCAACCCCTAATGAGTCTGACAGTTCTAAAATCGTCCTGTTAACGCCATCCGAAACAACAAAATAATTTCTCTGAGCATTAAAAACTGAATTCATCTTATATATTCCTTACAATCATGGTATCAATACTACCTGACTACATCATTACTACATAGGATAAATGTCATTCTGTTTTGCGAATGACTGTGGACTTGTCAAGGAGCAGACGTCTAAGATAATAATGTTAAACAGAACCAAGGGCAGGCTCCTCTGTACATAAGTATTATCCAGCTGAAGGTTTGTTGTTCCTGAAGGGAAGAATAAAAGTAGACACAGGTAAGTGCTGCTGGATGCAGTGAAAGCGGCTGAGAGCTGGCTGACCTTCTGCCAATATGGTCGGAAAGAGTATCCTGTAATTTGCTCTGATTACTCGGGCGCTTATCTTTTAAAAGAACACATGCAGGTATTTAATGCAGTGGGTGCGGTGTAATTGCTCTTGGGAAGGGGGGACGGGCGGCTGAGGGTGGGGGTAGAAAGATGTGAGTCAACATCAGCACAGTTTACTGTACGCTGCTGCTGCTTGGCACCAGCTCCTCTAATATGACAGTGAATGAATGCGATTATGTAACAGCAGCAGAGTTGTTTGTAATTAGATGAGCGCTCAAGCAGCTATGTCTACTGAGAATGTAATTGTTGAGTCTGGTGCGTGCTTCCTTGAAATGTTCCCATAATTAGACGTCTCAGTGTCCTCAGTGCTCCTTTCAGCAGAAGCTTTCCTACACAATCCCGTGATTCGAATCAAAACAGAAAGCACCACAATGTCAAAATGACCTGTAAATTTAGGATTACTGGAGGCATGCAAGAAATTGAGGTGGGGGCAGCAGTAAATAATTATTAAAATGGCAAATATTTCAAAAGAAATAAATGAGAATAAGGAAAATGAAAAATGAAAAGGTTGTTTCTGCCACAGTGATGATTTCAGTGAATCTTTTTTGAAATAATTAACCGAAACATCTTGATTGCCCCCTGGTGGCTGACTGCTGCAGTATTGGCATTGAGCTCCATCTCCTCCATGTCAGCAGATGACAGATGAGAAACAACAACAAAAGAGTCTAAGCAGACTTTTTACATGAGTACAAATATTATTCAGAGAACGTTTCTGTTCCTCTGGGTGTTTCTCACCTAACCCAAAAACTATTATTTCTGGACTTAGATCTCAGCATCAGGGACCGAGTTTACAATCACAACGTGCACATTAGCAACATCCATCCATCCATCCATCTTCATCCGCTTATCTGGAGTTGGAAATATTACATTTCAGATTCCATACCTCTACATTTGATCTTGGCTTGTGGCAAATAGGCTTCAATATTTCAGACAGGCAGACGGAGACTTTGGTGCACAGTTGGTACCAGATTGGAAATACAGAATTAATACAGCACAAGCATTCTTCTAACTCTGTGTCCACATGCATTCCTGCTGTTTAACAAGGATACTTTAAACCCACTTGTGTGGTGCAGACTTTTATCCCAGCGGGTATTTCAACTGAAGCAGTAATTGAGCCAGACTGTTATAATTTCTATTGCAGAACTGTAATTTTACTATTAAATCAATCAATTCACCAACAAAGTGCATATTTTATGAATCCAGATTTTTTTGAAGCTAGGAAAGTCTGGGCGAGAATTAACAAGACGGCTGAGGACAGTCATCTTGGCAGTTAACTGATGTTGTAGGTCTGATGCTGCTTGTAAGTTTGTCAAGCTTCTGGAGTTTTGTTCAACCATAACTGCAACTAAACATTTCTGTTTGATCATTCCTGCACATCATCTTGGAGGAATTTAAGCTCATTGTCCCGTACGGAGCAACTCAAACCCTGGGATGCTCAACAAAACTTTCAGTTGGATTTTGGTCAACCCTGACTTGGCCATTCCAAACAATAACTTCATTCTTCTCTAACCATTCTTTGGTCGAACGACATGTGTGTTTAGGGTTAATGTTCTTCTGTATGATCTTTGTCTGAACAAAACTTGTTTCATTTAAACCAAAAAGTCCTAGTCTGCTTTTATCCATCTATAAAACTTTTTTTTTTTCAGTAACCTTCAGGCTTGTCCACGTGATCTTCAGCAAACTTCAGACAGGCAGCAATCATCTCTTTGGAGGACAGCACCCATGCGCACCATTATAGTTCAGTCTTCTCCTGATGGTGGACTTACAAACATTACAACATTAGCCAGTGTGAGAGGCCTTTAGTAGCTGAGAAATTACCCAGGGTTCCTTTGTCACCTCACCGACCATTACACACACATTGCTCTCAGAGTGTTGGTTGAACGCTCCTGGGGAGGGTAACAATGCTCTGGAATTTCCTCCATTTGTACACAAGCTGTCTGACTGTGGCTCCAAACTCTGATGGTTCTGCTGTTCCAGCATAATGAACATGAGCAATACCTTTTGTAAGAACCACAGAAATGTCCTTAAGATTAATTTTTCTTTGCAAATGCCCTTGTGCAATTCTGGCATATTATAAAATTTGAATATTTTTAATCAGACTAACAAGAAAAGGTAGTGTGGTTGTTATCCTCACAGGTTTGGACTCCCGAGGATGTGATTTTTAAACAGTTTATGGTCACTCACTAACTTTTGCCTCCAAACTTTCTTCAAATTATTTCTGTTTTTCAGTCAAAGACTTCAGTTCCTATCTGTGCAGTATGGAAATTAATTTAATGGACAAAGTACTGTCAAAGACTGAATAATGCTGATAGAGTAGGCAGGGTAGACTTCAGATCTGTGAGTTGTCCATTTTCTATTTGTAGCACATGGATAAAAAAGTTCAGACCTCCTAATCCTCAATTCATATGATAAATCAAACCTTCTGACCTGACACATGTTTGTGTCCTTCTGAGTATAGTCCAGTTATTATGCTGCCATACTGACTGACAGCCGGAAGATCATCTGTGTAGCCACCAGAATTATTTTCAGATGTGGAATCTGGGCCAGATTTGGGCCGTGGAATCAGGTGTGTGCTGGATCAAAAGGGCTAAAATTAAAAAACAAAAAACAATAAACAGCTTCTCTGAGTCTTGTGAACAAACCGGTAAGGGTTTTTCAGCCACTTTATTGAAAGGATGCAAGTTTGTCCCCCTTTTTTCTTTCTTTCTCTCTGACTGTGCTCATCATCTGTGTCAATGATATGAAATACGGGATGATGGCAGAGAGACAGACCTGAGGGGTCAATGCTCTGCATCAGCCTGGAGAGCTGTTAATCAGTAAGCCTGCCTCACCTCACTGGATTTGTTTGTTTAGACCAGGACTGACTGTAAACCTGTTTGTTTGAATATTGATTTAGTGAAAGCCTTTTTCCTCAACTCGTTCCACCGCAAAACCTGTTGCCAGTACACACACCGGTGATTTATTGCATGCTGTGCATTTTCAATGGAACCACTTTAAACTAATTGTGGCACAAGTAACAAGTTTGAAACAAAACCAATAAGTTGAATCATTAACTTTAAGGGAACAATGGCTGTTCAGCTGAGGGACTTTCACTGCATCTCCACTACATGATTACCCCTTGTTTAATAAAGGAGGACACAACAAAGGGAAAATAAACTCCCTCAGTTTGGCTGCATTTCTTATTTTTCACCAACAGAGGTCAGAAATACATAATGGTTACATTTATCAGAGGAAAAGTTCCACCCTCCAGAAAATCACACTGCCATAACATCTCAACATATTTTGGATCAGATGACACCAGCAGACTGAGGAACAGAATATCTTTTGTCTCTGAGGTATTAGTTACGTGTAACTGTATAAGCGAGGAAAAATACAAGGTGATTGGTTCAGATTTATTAAGATTTTATTGCATTTTTCAGGCCCAGTCAGTGATATATTATTTGAAATGTCATAAGATGTAAATAGAAATTCACTCCAGCAGTGTTAACATATGGAGCACTCTTGCCCCCAGGAGCTATGTGGATTCTTTTAATGAAAAACACTTCCGCCATTTGGCCTGTTTTAATTTATTGATCTGGGACAGAAACGGCACTTAATTAAAACAGAGGAGGTAATGAAAAGATCAGAGATTCTAAGAGAATTAGATCTGTGGTAGGAACCGACAAGCTTGGTCTTTTCATGGGAGTTGTCGATGATAAAAATATCAAAAATATAAAATAATGCCAGACATATCCTGTAAGGGGCCAGACCTTCCTCTGGGGGCTGGGATTGCTCTGCTCGTCCCACACAAATCTCTGACAGTATGTAAATGCACAGGCCCGGGGAGTGACCAACGGACAGAGGTCATTGTCTTATTGCTTGGCTTAGCTGGCGACCCACTTTTCTCTTAGATTAATTCCTCTGTGTGTGTGTGTGTGAGAGAGAGAGAGAGAGAGAGAGAGGGAGAACAAGACAGACATAAAGCAGTAGTAGTTGTTATTCCCTCATAAGGCTGAAACATATTTCCACAAATCTCCCATGTCGTGCCATCGTAGCAACAGACCAGTTGCCATGGTGATAATCTCCTCCATGATTCTTTGATCACGGCACTAGAGAGGGCGGTGCTTTCTGGGACTGGAGGAGCACAGTGTCTTCATTCTGCGGATCTCCATATAAGGAAAAAAACACAGAATTATATGTTACGTTTTAAATGTATATAGTGTATATAATGGATATTTAATTTATATATAGACATCATTTTCAAGGATAATCTGGAGTCAGGTCCAGGTATGATTATTTAACAAATATGTGTGTGTGTTAGATGTTAAAAAAGAGTTTGCTAAACTATTCACAATGAAAATCCTGATTCTAATGTGATCATTTGTTCAGGTTGTGTTTTCATCCTAACAAAGCAATAATATAATGATCCATGTCTCAGCCAAAATTCATAATACCTGACCTGTTGCTTTTACCTTTAGTATGTTTGACTGCTGTGATGATGAATCTCAGAAATGTGGCTGCAATGGGCCCATTTTCCGTGTCACGTTGGACATGGTAATCAAAGAGCATTTCTCCCAGTGTTACTCCAACAAAAAGCGCACAGAGAACATGCCTAGTGGAGAGATAAGAGAAACGCTTGACATCAAGGTAAGGCATGCCCTCTGTTTGTCCACTCAGCAAGAGAAAGAGCTGAGGCTGCAGTTCTGACCATCTCCTTGCTGCATATTGTTATGGAAATGAGGAGCAGATGTGCATCACTGGGACACGAGCGCAGATGAGCATGGATCCCTCTGTGGACCTCTTAGAATAAATGTCACCAATCCCCCTCACACATAAGCCAAATAAATTATTGAAGTGTCTGTAAGGATGTGATAAAACTTATGAGATGTGGAATCTTAGCAAAGAGATGTGGAACCCGCTTATTCTGAGAAATAACACAAATCTACTTTTTTTTAAAAAATAATATATGATTATTTTATTATAATTTATGTCCAGGTATCAGTTATAGTGACAGTAAACAGGAGTATATT
The DNA here is from genome assembly GCA_034769265.1 of Remorina albescens. Lineage (NCBI taxonomy): Eukaryota > Metazoa > Chordata > Actinopteri > Carangiformes > Echeneidae > Remorina > Remorina albescens. Next base: position 14,152,142 of record CM068476.1, on the reverse strand, counting down.
TGCAAAAGGATAAGGTACAATATACAGTTTACAAAGCAGCGACAAATATTATGGAAAATAATGCAAATGGGAGGAAATATTGTGATATATTGAAAGATCAGCTGAAGCCTTGCAGGCTCCCTTTGACTGGGAAGGAGACGGACAAGCCCTGTCTGCTTGACCAACCACTTAGTTTCACTTTCATTAGGAAAACCAAAATTTCAAACAGAAATATCCACATTTCATCCAACATTCCCATCTCTTCCAGTATTTCATTCTTTCTTGGTCTATTTCAGGATCCTGTCCGCAAAGTGATCGAGGAAAAACAAACTCTTTTCATCTTATTATTTACGTAGGGTAGCAGTGTCGTTTGTAAAAAGCCTCACGTCTTTCAACAAAAAGAATGAAGGGATAGTTGCTCTTGTGCTGACTCGGGATAACCAACCAACCAATCAATGCTGGCCTTCTCTCGGTTTATCATCCTCCAGGGAACAGGCAGCCACTGGAGCCACCATCTGTTTTCTCTTGCTTGTACAGTCTACATTTTCTGAGTTTCTCTCCCTTCATTTTCATCTATCTGAAATGTTACTGAATGTTTTAGAATTTTATTTACAACAAAAATGAATTTTTCGCCCCGTGCTCCTATGAGCAGTCTGGTCAAATGAGACTCCCACAGATATGTGGCATTATCGCTGCCTGTCCCTGTGTTCGAAGTCAGTCTCCAAGGGATTAGAACATCATTACTGCCCCTGATGATTTCATCAAAAATCTCCCACTGAGCGCTGGATCAGGAGGAAGGATACTCAGAATAAAATGATGAGGCATTAGTAGCGTTTATATAAGGAAGTGACCCATATTAATTGCTCAACAGGCAGATGTTTCAAAGATGTGACATGCTCTCCACGGTTCCGTTCCTCGGGTTCCTTGGGCAAAATGGGCAGATATAGATGAGAATGCATCGTGCTCTTTCACTGGCATCCGCTGTCTTCTAATGAGATGCATGTAAAGAGGAATCAGAGACTGACCACGAGACTATCATCAAAAAAACAAAATCACAACATCAGGAAACTCTGGAATTTGTTTCTTTGCATCCCTTTTTTTCATAATCAGCAGACAATTTTTAGATTGACCACAACTGTTACTTAATCTTGCTCAAATAGCTTTTCTCCCCAACAGGACATTATTATTTGTTGATATTTGGTTGAATGTATGATGTAGAATGCTGTTGCTGATAAATATTTTGTTAGTCTGAAGTCACGTCAACTAAAATCCAAAATCTTCAAAATGTTTTATGCCAACAACATCCTTGGCATATAAAGTACAAGATGAAAACCTAACATCTCATTGCCAATTAACTATCATTGGATTTTGACATCAACCACAGTTTTATTTCTGAACCAAACTTCTGTCTGTTCTGTCGGTCTGTCCAGTGCTTGAGTTCTTAGGCTGGTGTTTGTTGCAGTTCTTTCACTGTCATGCAAATTCATTTTGTAATTCCTTTTTGTGACAGTTTGGAATTTAAGATCCATTTTCTTGCCGTGAGTGCAGAAGACTTGAGGGCTGAGCTATGATGGGCAGACTGGTACAAAATGAATATTCACCCTGAGGATGGCGGCTGATGATTTCAAACAGTAAAAAAAAAAAAAAAAAAAAAAAAACTTCTGGAAAAGAGAGCATTCTCTTTAGTCTAATTTTATACTCATTAGCAAACTGAACTGCACAAGAAAGAAAGCAAAGCTTTTAGGAAACCAATCTAACTGACGACAGTGTCTTTATATATACATACAGAAGAACATAGAGAGAAAAGTTAGAACAGTGATGTGCATAAAATCTGTCATTAAATTATAAAATAACTAAAGTAAAATGATTAAAAGAATATGCAGCTGTCTGGATAGGTTAAGAGAAGTACAGTGCAGGTTTCATGCATAAGCGCATGAGAAAAAAAAAGTTTTTAACTGGATTTAAAAGTATGGACATTTGGTGCTGATTTTACCTCCACTGGCAGTTTGTTCCACTTGTTTGCAGCATAAAAGCTAAATGTTGCTCTTCCATGTTTAGTCAGGACTCTGTTCTGGACTAGCTGACCTGAGTCCATGGATCTAAGAGTCCTGCTAGGTTTATATTCTCTATACATGTCAAAGATATATTCTGGTCCCAAACCCTTCTGTGCTTTGTAAACTAGCAGCAGGGTTTTAAAATCTATTCTGTGACTGAATGAGAGCTGGTGTAAAGATTTGTGTAATGTGCTCTGATCTCTCTGTCCTGGTTAAAACTCTGGCAGCAGCGTTCTGAGCTGCAGCTGTTTAATGCTTCTTTTGGGGAGTCCAGTCAGAGGACCATTACAGTAATCTAGTCTCCTGGAGATGAACACGTGGATGAGCTTCTCCTGGTCTTTTTGGGTGACAAAACCTTTAATTCTGATGATGTTTTTGAGCTGGTAAAAAGCTGTCTTGATGACAGCTTTGATGTGGCCGTTGAAAGTCACAGTTGTTTATTAGCTCCAGAGAGTGACACAGTGAGTTGTGGCTGCAGTCGTTTGGTGACAGAGACACAATAAGTCGTGTTTCAACTGCATAACGGTGATAGTTGATATTACAGTCACTGTAACATTTCATCCAAAGGGAGCATATACAAATTGAACAGATGGGTCCAAGAACTGACCTCTGGGGGATTCCACAAGTTATACACACACGTATCATATTCATAGCTGCCAACAAAATAACTCTGGCCTTCTAAATGAGATCTGAACCATTTAAGGACCACTCCAGAAAGTCCAACCCAATTTTCCAACCTTTGCAGCACCATTTTTTGACCTACAATGTCAAATCCAGCACTGAGATCTAGTAAAACCAGGACTGATATGTAAGGGGAATCAGCATTCAGCCTTATATCATTTAACACCTTGACCAGTGCTGTTTCAGTGCTGTGGTGAGGTCAGAAGCCTGATTGAAATTTATCAAGCTTACAGCTTTTGTTCAAAAAGGTTGCTGAGCTGATTAAATACAACTTTCTCTATAATCTTAGATATAAAAGAGAGGTTTGACACAGGTCTAGTTGTTCATTATATAGGCTTCTAGAGTCCTCTTTTTTAAGAGTGGCTTAATGGCAGCTTTCTTTAGTGATTTTGGACAAATGCCTTATACCAGTGGGCTGTTTAGTTTTTGTAGATGGTCAACTTCTACTGACCTAAAAATTGTTTTTTAAAAAAATGGGATTATGTCCAGAATGCATGTTGTTGATTTCAAATGCTGAACCGTTTCTTTTAAGATTTTTAAATGAATCAAATGAAATTTTGCCATCAAATTTGAGTTATTCCTCAACATTCCTACATTCTCTTTTCAGGTTTGTTCCCATTCAGGTGATTCTCCACTGTGTTTTCTGTTTGGTCAAAGTGTTCTTGATTTTGACCAGTGCAACAGCATCCATTACATTCAAGATTTTTGAGTTGAAGTGATCCAAGAGTCCGTCAATTGAATCTGTACTCATTGTTGGTGATGTAGCAATAGCCTTGACAAATTCTGACCACTTTCTTAACAGAGAAGGTTTTTTTTTTGACCATTCTGAGTGATCAGTAAATCAAACAAAACACACAACATTTGCAAAATGTAATAGCCATTACATTCTATCTGTCTTTCCCTGACTTACACAGATAAACCCCGTTTGTTCAGCAGATTCATTTAGAGTTCGACTGTTTTCTCAGATGGAGAGGAGCATGACTGAAGCGGACCAGATAAAACCCTGGAAGCTTCACTGGAAACCGGCATCCAAGATCAGAGTGATGAGGCTTTATAGACCTTCTGATGGATTGGATGGATGGCTTAGACTGGATTGTTGCAGCGCTGTTCTGGGAGTCACTGTATGGGGAAGTGTAGAGAGGAAATTGTTAAATCAAAACAGCATTATAGTAATGATCTCACTAATTGTTATAGAGTTTGGGATCAGTAAAACCATTTATGTAAAGTGCTTTAAATTTTCTCTCTTTTGCTTAGATGGAGCTAAAATAGGTTGGCTCACAAAGATTATTAAATAATCAGAATAATTTTAACAAATAAAAGCTCAAGCCTGTCCTCCTATTGTCTGTCTCTAAAGGATCCAGCCCGGTGTTTGATGCTCAGCTCACACAGGATATATTTATGGTGAAAGTCAGAAAATTAATGATGCATATTAAAAGTACGAGAAGGGAAAGTGGGGGGGGGGGTTGTTGTATTGCCTAATCCCGACATCACTGCATCACACACCAACACCATCTGTCACCATTCACATTTGGAGATTTGCCGGGTCTTGACTGGTGCTGACCGGTGATCCAGGCGGGTGCTGGTGGTGGAGGAAGGCTGGGTTCACACACACCCTGCAGCCAGCGCTCTGTGCGGGAGCGTGTGCGTTTCAAACCGGAGCGGAGGTGGAGGAGGGGAGGTGTGTGTGTGTGTGTGTGTGTAGGGGGGGGGGGGTCTCTGATTTGCCGAGTGGCGGTCTGATGGTTCGCTGAGCTCAGAGAACGAGAGAGAGAGAGAGAGAGGGAGGATGCAGAGGAGGCAGCCACAGGAGGAGTGACACGGTGATGCGGTGACACATGGCAGCCCGGACCGCCCGCAGCACGCTCTGACTGCGGCTTCCACCCTCCATTCACCGGGAGACGGAGGAGGCTGGACGCTGGGATGCTGAGAGACTCCACTGGAAGCTGCCGCAACCACCAACCGGGATCATCCAAACAGACGAGTTGTGAGGAGACTGGCTGGGGACCACATTGACTGGACCGCTGATCGGATAGAATTTACTTATCATATTACCTTTAGGTAAGCCCGTTTCTGGCTCCACCTGTCATTACCTGCAGTGTTTAGTAATCACAGCCAGGGCTGCTCATTTATTTGTTTATTTTTTTTTATTGCAATCACAGTAGCCACGTTTTATCTTTATTTTGGTTAAGGCAATTAAATCAGCTTTATGCCCGCATTTTATTCTGGTAGTCTATAGCCACCAACACAAAGGATGTGCTGTAAATTCAGCCGTCAGATATTTTGCACCCATATCTATATTATGAATTCATAAATGAACAGTTGCCGGGGCCTGCATGGAAAGCTTAGCCTACTCAAGGTGACATTCATTATAGCTAAAGTTGTGTTAAACTTAACCCTCAGTGAAGGTTTATATCCTCTTCTGCTTTAATTCCTTTTTCTGATTATTTTTTGTTTACATTTTCAGCTGTGTAAACTTTTTATTTCCCTGATCTCCTCTTGGCCCCAGTCTTTAATTTAATATGTGAAACACAACCAAATTTTAATAATGAGCGGGACATTAGACGCGTACATCACAGTAAACAATCGGCTTTTGGGTGAAAAATCACAATTTGTAAGTGGAAAATGTAAAATAGCCAATGCTCATTATAGTCGAACAAAACATAATAGGCTGTAGTTTTTAACTTGTTTGAAATCAATTTAACATTTTGTTCAGTATGATAAAAAGTAGCCTAGATATAAACCGCCTCTGTAATACAATTTAAGTAGCGTATATACATTTATAATAGTATTATTTTGTTTGACTTTATTGTGGTTTTAAGTTGAGACTAAATATTCCAATATGTTGGCCCTAGAGCGCGCCCAAGGATTATTGTCCCTGCCAAGCCGCCGTAGCGATGGGAGATAATATGTCCAAGCGGCTGAAGCTAATCTCGGCTACAGAGGCAGAGATGGAGGAGCGCTCTTTTCCTAACCCGTACCCCGACTGGGACCAGGGAGTCCTCACCTCCAACTCAGGAGCAGAGGTGGATTACAACGAGATATTAGATGCAGAAGGAAAGGTAAGAAGTTTTCGAAGATTGTGGGTTTTTGTTTTTTTTTTATTCAATTTGCTGACGTGCTAACTACAAACCACAGCTAGCTTAACCCCGTTGTGCGTTTGTGTCCTAGTTTCTAATACTTGTCACAGTTTGTTTTAAAGTTATACTTGTACAGTGATGGACCTGAACGCGTCGGTGACATTGTGAGGAGACTGTTAAATGTGAGATAAACTGAGTTGAGCTTACTGTCGCAAAAGCTTATGCTAAGTCGGAAACGTCGGTGACTGCTGCTCGACATATTCCTTGTTGCTATAGTGATGTCTGTCTTTATAGTGACGGGCTTTGTGATATTTTGGTTTGTGACTTTCAAACCTCCAGGTACACCTGAAGGTGTTTGTTATCTCCGAGCTGCGTAGTAACCATTTGCATGCTCATGGTAAATAATATGAAAATATAGTTGCTTGTGTTGTCAGCTCAGTTCACCTTGCTGCAACTGACACAGTCTAACTTTTACATATGTGTTGATGAGAGTTACACAATTCTTGAAGATCTTATTAAACATAGCAATATCCACATGTCACTGGCTGCAAGACTCACAGGAGTTGTTATCTTTTGATGCAGTTAAATCGTGCGATAACATCGCTTTGCATTGTCAGCACCCTAACTTTTATGGCCTACAAAAATATATCCTCCATATCCTCCTAAAATCGCGTTGTCATCATCATCATCATCATCATCGTCGTCTTTGTTCAGTGGAAAAGAAATTCAAAAGTGATCATTCCAGCTGAAAGTGTTGTGGTTTAATTGGCATCCTGGAAGTGCTGGTGTTTGATTTTTTTACTGATATGTTTGAGTGTTAGTTATTGTATTTTCTCCAATTTGGTACACAAACACATCCTATTCTTAACCCTTGAGTCTTCCATACATTCAAGTAGTAAAACTATATGCACCAGCACCCTTGTCAAAGAAAAAAACACCAACAAACAAAGGTGCATGATGCATGAATACCCCAACTGCGATGATTGTGAAAAAACAAACTGACACTTTGTATGTGTGGTGTATGATGCCTGCTGCAGAAATAAGACACAAGTAAACAATGATTCAAGTATTTAAGTCAAAATGAAAAAGTCATTATCACTGACAGCAAGTGAGGGATTCTCTCCAAAGTCTGCATACAGTGACGGTGTATTGTTTCCCTTGCAGTCTACAGTTTGACATTATATGAGAAGTGTCAAGATCAGCAAGTCTCCAGAGAACTGATATCAGCAGCAGTAGTACTAAAGAGAATCAGCAGTGAGCACATACAGTTATGAAAATCCCCAAGCAGAAAGCATGCATCAAGCTGTCACTATACCTGCACTGCTTAAAGTTTTTACTGTGACACAGTATAGGGGTGAGCTGGTAACACAATTTCAGGTCTAAGACCCGTAATCGATACTTATATCTTACATTTGTACGTAATACAACGCTTTATTGCAAATGAGCCCAAAAATTTGATTAAACTTAATAGTTTGAATGAATAGATAAGTCTGAAAAATCGATATAATTTTTTTATTGGACTGGTTCCCTTTTTATGGTCATGTGGCATCACTCAAGCTGCATGGAGTCCACCAATTTTTTGAAAACCTCTTGAACCATGTTATTTCAGTACGATCTGACAACAATTTAAAGAGTTTCAAGTGATATCGTAGAGCATTATGGTATCTCAGTATCCATTTAAATGCTCAATGGTGTTTAGGTCAGGTGACTGTCGAGGAAAATCTAAGACAGTCAGTTCATCGTTGTCTTCAGGTAGGTCTTGCAAGCCTTTAAGGTGTGTTTGGCGTTATTATCCTAATGTAGCATGAGTGCCTGTCCACAAAGATACAAACCAGAGGGTGTAGCATGTCCCTGAAGTATGTAGTGATACTTCTCATTGTTAGTGGTCTGTTTAATTAGATGCAGGTGTCTTCACAGTAGGCACAACATCCCTAGGCTTGAATAGTGCCACCACCATATTTCATTATCATTAGGATACACAGCTCTATCATCATCTCAAACTTGTATTCATCAGTTTATAGGGTTTTTAGCTTATCCCCTTTGAAAAGCCTTTTGGCCTTTTTCCCTTTCATGAGAAGTGGTTGACAAACATCTACAATCCACTGCATGCCAGTGTTCATTTAACAGTACTTCTGCAGATTGAAGTCTCACATTTTTTTATTTTGCAAATTCTGTATCTGTAATGAAATTGCATTTCTATCTCTCAGGGAAATAAGCTTCACGTATTGATTTTTCATGGTGTAGTCACTTTGTGTCTGCCTGGTAGTGCCTTGGGATAGAACTGATCCAGTCACAACTTGATCTTGATAAACTGTCTCTTTGCCCTGCACAACAATTCAGGGCATATATATGGGTATACATAATATATACCCAGACACTCCTCATAACTAATTGTGCCATATATAAACTATGTACACAATAGTGTCACAAAGGGGATACAGGCAGATCTTTCAACATTGTATAACACTTTGCATTGTAGTTCCTCGTTTGCCTCTCTGAACATTTCATTGTTATGCTAAACAGTACCAATCATTCTCGTGAAACAGTGCTAGCTGTCATTTTGCCCCTGCTTTGTTCTCTTCCTCCACCATCGATCCCTTCAACCATGGGGAGCAATGAGTCAGACAGAACAGAGGGGCTCGCTCATAATCCTATGTGCTTGAGGACAGAGGGCACACTCTGGTCAGGCTCTCTGGGCTTTAGCCTCAAGGACTCTATTCTGTCAGTAGTGTCCAGGGGAAAAATTATTTATCTTACAAGCAACTGATTTCAATCAGAATTTAAACTTGCAGCTTTTACGCCCCAGTCTAGGGGAGCAGGGACGCAACATAAAAGAGTTCAAAAAACAAACATTGTCTCCAAATCAAAACAGTCCAAAATCAGGTTCAGAATAGTCACAGGTTTATTCCTAACAAAAAGAGGCCTGATGTACAGGTAAAAAGGACTAGTAATCAGAGCAAAACAAAAAAAAGTGCTAGATATATACAGAGATCAACTATAACTACTAACAAAAAGAGATCAAAACCCACCACCAAAACTACAACACTAATCGCCAAATACACAGCTATACACAAGATCTGGGGACAAAGTTCTTAAACTGTAAATTGCCAAAAAAACACGCCACTGCTGTCAAGTTGAATTCCCACTGGTGACTGGACTCCCTCGGTTTAAATCTCTGGATGCAGCAGCAGGCACAAATAGGACAGTGACACCCTTTGCTGTCAGGAGGAAGGCAGGATCAGCGCAGCTACTACAAGAAGGAAGAAAACTCACTCTGACACAGAAATGGGAACCAAACAGAAGGACAACACAGGAACAACAAAACAGAACATACACAGTACGACCAGGGCCGTAACAGCGGCCAACTAGAGAATATGTCACATGTTTACTGCTAGTATATATACAGAAGGGTAATAACATAAACCTAGAGAGAGCAGCCTGATATGATATAGAAGGAAGATTAGTTGTGCTAATCCTCCTTTCTTGATAGATAAATCTGCATTAAAAACAACCAAAGGAACAAGAAACTACTGTATGCTGTGGAACAGTTTGTTTTAGTTTCCTCTAACACCTTAGAAGTTGATTTGTACATTAGTTGTTTTAGCCAGATGTGACTGCAGATTTTTGAAGTATGATCAGACAGTGTCAAATTAATTAATCTCTAACTGCAATATTAGCTGCATTCAGGCGTATTTGTGATCCAGTGTTAATGTATTTTGTACATTCAGTGTAATTAAGAAATCAGATGCAGAAAGACATTTGATAGGTGTTTGAAAAACTGCACTGGACTGGCTCTCAGCAGTAGACAAGAGGAACTTTACGCCGCTCCTGTTCATCCATCAGGCCACTGGATAGCAGTAAATGGGCCTTGAGTCCTCTAAGGTCGCTTTCACACCAGAGTTGTTTGGTCCACTTTAAACGGACCAAGTTCGTTTCCTTGGATAGTCTGCTTCGTTTAGGCAGGTGTGAAAGCTCATACGAACTCTGGTCCGCCTGAAAATGTGGGTCTCAGTTCGCTTGCAAGTGAACCATGGTGCGGTTCGTATGTAGTGTGAATGCTCACCGGACCAAATGTACGTATCTTATTAGTCCTTACGTGAAGGTTTACTGTTACCATGGCAACAAGTTACCGCTGACGTTAGCAGTTGTTACCTAGCTTAGCTCAATCGTCTGAACAACAATAAATCATATATTCACAATTTGGCATATTTAAACAAAATCAACCACAACTATCACTGGTCACAGTCCTTAAACTCTGAGCTAATATGTTGTCACATTTTAGAAAAATAACAGCTTCAATTCGCGACAAGCTATGACAGCATTATAGTAACGGTTGCGTTCACTAGTATGTAGTTGGGTAACGTTTGAGGAGGTGGCAATGAGAGACACACAGTGACTAAAAAACTGCATGGCTGCTTTGATTCAGGAAGGTCCTTAGCTGTTCTTGTCATACAGTTCTTTGGGCTATTGAACAGGGCATGTAGAGTACTAATTAACTCCATGTATCCATGTTCAAACAAGCCCATGAAGCATAATCGTTGTTAAATCTGTAAAAGGTAAATGGAGCCTTGTGGAAAATTACCTTATTAACATTGTGTGGTTTCTGGATATAAATCTTAACGAGTCTGGATCTTATCTTTCTGCCACTTTGAGATTTTATTGCCGTGCCACCCCTTACAGCATTCGACTATTCAAGCCTCGTATTTGTGATCCTTGCTACCTTTCTGTATTTTATCTATACCAGACAATATTAAATATCTCTGGGCTATGATCTGTTTTTCTCATCTGAAGACAACACCCCGGCTCAAGAAACTACAGCTATCAGTGGGTGGGGTGGACTTCAACTGACATTGGCGGGTGGAGTATTGTCTGATGCTGATGTTTGGCTGATGTATCGATGCATACCTAGTTTCTACTGTTACTGCTACTGTCTGAGTCTGACTGTCCGACCACAAAAAACCATAAGACCTGCCGCTGGCATTGGCGAATTCCCTCTTATTTACGGATAGGCCAATGTTAGTCAACGGGGGGAATATCAGTTGATGCTGATGTTTGGACGATGTATTGGTGCATCTGCAATTGTAATTCGCTGTTGTGACTGCTGTTCATCCATTTGCTCTCCCATCTCAGGTAAGTGCAGGATTCCAGAAGAAGATCCAGAATAAGATAAAGGATCTCCTTCAGCAGATGGAGGAGGGCCTGAAGACAACTGATCCCCATGACTTCTCCACTTACACTGGCTGGACAGGTCCGTCTCCAGCACCATAAAACTGTGCTATTTTATGGTACTTGATAATCATTTGACAACTGAGCCCAACTAACCTTTGCATTACTGTATGTGCTCCCCTCAACTCCAGGTATTGCCTTGCTATACCTGCAACTTTACAGAGTGTCCCAAGAGGCCTCCCACCTGCAGAGAGCCCTGGATTATGTGAAGAGGGCCATGAGGATCCTGAATGGCCGTAAAGTGACATTCCTGTGTGGTGACGCTGGGCCGCTGGCAGTAGGTGCAGTGGTCCATCACAAACTCAATAACACTGCTGACAGCAAAGACTGTCTGTCAAGGTGAGCACTCATAACTTTTTTTTGGTACTAGCAGCATATCAGACTTATCCTATAAAAAACCAGCAGGGGTTTGCCCAAATGTACACTATTTCCATGACACACTGAGAAAATATCTTTGTGGTGTCTTAAATGTCAACGATTCTTTAGCAAACATCAGACTTTGTGTGTTTCATTTAGACTCCTTCAGCTTCAACGATCAGTGCTGAGCCCAGACTCTGAGATGCCAGATGAGCTGCTGTATGGCCGGGCCGGCTACCTTTATGCTCTGCTCTACGTTAATAGAGAGATAGGAGCTGACACAGTGGATGAAGATACTATTACAAAGGTGAGACACACACATTCTTTTTTTTTTTCTCTCATGTTTTGGCAGCCTGGCAGTGATATGATGAATCATGACCATTATGTATTATTTTATATTATGTATTTGGATTTTGAATCTCATCTGAGACAAAGCTATGTAAGGTTGTATTTTCTCCAACAGAGTTCTGAGCTAATTGTAAACACCAGCCAAATCATATCAAACCATCTGTAATTATCAGTTAGCGGCACTCTGATTAAAATTGATAGTAATTAGGCATGTTGGCATATATTCAAAACCTATAATGACATTGTTATTAAGTATATAGTGAATAACAAATCATTAGTTTATTAGTTAGTAGTAATTATAATTAGTAATAAGTGCTTTTTTTATTGATTAAAAACTGTACCTTAAATTTGATTACTTGAGACTGTATCCAACATATTTCTTGTATTCCCTCAACATGTCTTTAGTATTTCTGCACTGTGAAATGTTATTGGCTGAAATATACATTAGTACTGAAATACAGCATTTGCGAAAGTATATATCTACCAGTATATTATGTCCTGTCTGATTTAGTAGATTGGTTTTTGTATGCTCGGATGATTTAATTGTTAAAGCTTTTGCCAAATGATGTCTCTTATTTTAGTTTTTGAAGGGACAGCTAAATATTTTTTCTACTTCTCAGTGTTTTACAGTGTTTCAGATCATTTTCAGTCTGATGAGTAATGTTGAGGAGGTGAAAATGTACATCATAAGAAAGCATAGAGGTTGACTAGGGCAGTAGAACGAGGACACACTCACACACAAACCGTGAACTTCACATGCCATTTTGACTTTTTTCCTAAGTAGTCACATATGCACAAAAACTGCAGCACCAGCTGTCCCCTTTGGCAAAGTGCCAGGCAAAAACACATATACTGTAAGCACGCGCGCGCACACACATACACACACAGAAACAGAAACACAGACACACAGACAGAAGGGGTAAATCCAGTTCCACTGCTGTCTTGATGAGTTAGATATATTAGTAGTATTATAATGACAAATAAAGGAATAAAGTCTTTGAGTCTCTAAAGCACCAGTTTGCTGCAGCACTGCAGTTCTGTTCATATAACCATTTATCAGCTCATATATCTGTCACGCAGTCACAGATGCACACACACACACACTCTCTGTAGGCTTTACCAATCCCTGATATTGCTCCAGGGTGCTGTTGAGAGATCTTTACATCTTTTTCTTTGTTCTCTCTGGAGCATTATAAGTCATTACTTTCCGTTTGTCATGATTTTCACACTTCTTACTTTCAGGCTAGATTATTATACATATTTTTCTGCTTGTTCTGCTTTGGTTTTTCTGACTGACAGCTTGCAGTTAAGATACTGTAGCTCACTGCTGAAAAGAAATGTTTTGGTTTTTTTACCAAATGTCTTACTCTGTATCAATCAGTTTCACAGATTGGACAGACCAATGAAATGACATTATGTGTTGGTCCCTCTGCTCACAGCCTTAAGCACACTGTGCATTAGTTCTACATGTCTGTTTGGAATGTTTGTTCATGAATATTATGTTTATTTGAACTTAGAAAACCCAGTCAACTACACCGTTGTGGTGAGACAGATAATATTGATGATCAATACTGTCAATCAGATTTATGCAGAATCTGATCACAATATTGATTCTGAAGAGACAGCATTGGCAAAAGCATTAGAATTGATTGTGATTGACTGGTTTGAATTAGTTGGACATTGGCCCAATATGCTAGCAAACCGATGAGCTCTCAACTCAAATGAGGCCAAGTACCAGTGGGCTACACTCTAGCTGCAGCTTATCTCAGCTTGTCACCGCACTGGCTCACACTCAATCAACACAATCTTTGTTGTTCCCTCTTTTTTTAATTCCACTCTAGAAGCAGCTGAAGGAATAAAGCCAGTTATACTTGGTTATATTCAGCCTGTTCAATCCTCTGAAGTCCCAGTGGCTCATGTTTGTACTGACTAATTTATGTGACAAACAAACAGATTTCCTCTTAAGTAAATTTTTCCTTTAGGGAGACAGTTTTTTTTTTGAGAGTTAAGACTTGCTTTTGGGATAGTGGTTAGGGATTCAGTTGGGAAGATTCAGGGGTTAGGGAATGCGTTATCAGTATCCTCACAAACATAGTTGTATGTTTAAGAGAGAGGGATGAATCTGACAGTTTGGTAGATGGTGTTTCTATTGACAAAAAATTAGAGATGTCTTCTTAATTAAATATATATGGAAGTCCGCGAAAATATATACGTTTTGATTTATCAAAATAAATATGTTACACATGTTGAAGTGGATTGGTGTGTGAAGAATTAATACGGCCATAGAAAGGAGCGTTTGAGACAAGCAGAGCCAGAGATGGCAATATAGATGCATTAGAGAGAGTATTATGTGTAAATGACCAGTCTGGCTAAATCTGCTCCATCATTAGAGGTACTGCTGTTGCTGCAGATTTGTTTTACTCTCCTTTTCACTTCCTTGATATTGCCTGGGGACAGATTAAACTGCTGACCCAGAACATCCAGCCCTACACCCAGACACAAATACAGGCATGGTCTGTATATAACCCATGCAATATAGCCGACTTGAATGTTGACAGAAACCTGCAGCAAGACTCATAAAAACATCCTCATCACAAATAAACTCTGAACTAATCAAAATCAGCCTTCAGCCAAACAAAAACCCACTATCTGATCCTTGAACTATATATGTAGGCAATTAGATGAGTCATCTGGATGTAACCCAGTATCCTGAAAAATTTGTTTCTGGAGACATTGTTGGATGTATTTAATTTGTTTTCCTAGAATTGTCATATAGTAAACTGTGCACATGAGGCAGTTCAGAAAAGGTAATTTTAAGTATTAAATTTTTCAAAATGATTAAATATTGAAAAATATCCCACAGCACCCTCCAAGACATCATTATTTAGCCAAACCATTATCTTGTCAAACTAAATCTTTCACCAACTTTCTTTGGAGCCTAAACCTCAGGATCAAAACAACTCCTGACAGCCACTTAATGGGATATAAATGTAAGTTTTAGGAGACAGGATTGATTTGTAGAGATGCCTGTTCCATAGTATAGTTAGTTAGCACATACCATGTAGTTTTAAGATGGCATTGACTGTAAGAAAATTAAATCAATGAAGTGATTAATTACACTTTTTTTTCTGAGCATTCGTTAATGAATCAATAAAAAGTCTCAATATAAAATTCTCAATGAAGCCTTTCTATAAAGGTGTTTATCTGACTTCCATTAAGCCATTGAAAATAATAGTGTGGTGCAGGTGCTCCCATCCATCCATATATATATCCATCTCAAGGCATTCCAGATAGGGTAAATGCCATGATCTTAAAATGAACAACATATCATATCTCTTAAACTGAGCACAGTCACCTTGTGGAGGGAACTAATTTCAGCTGCTGGTATTTGTGACATAACTCTATCAGTTACTACCCAAAACCCATGACCACAGGTGGGGGTTGGAAGAGGTTCATCTCTGTTTCATCTCACTCCTCACCACAACTCATCACATTCTACCCACATCCAACTTGTGAACCAGACCCTGAGCAGTCCGGGCCTGTGAGTGCTCCTACTCATCAGTATTACAGCCCAACAAAATTAAAACTTTAAACAAATATAATCATTCTGGAAAACCTGTCTTCTTTGGAGTGAAATTAAGTACAGCTTACTCTTAAATGTAAAGCATGTTGAGATTTTCTGTAGTGAATGTCCTGTAATAGTGCAACACAATCAAATACACTTCTGGTCAATTTAATAACTTTTTTTTTTTAAATGTAGCTACCATAACTCAACAAAGAGAAAAGCTTGACTAATTAAACTATAATGATGGCTCATATTTAGGACCCAACCATCAATAGTCAGTACACACTATGTTGTTAAGATTTCATTAAACCTTTTTTTTTTTTTTTTTTTTTTTTACATTTTGATGGTCATGAATGTTACCAAAGCATCTGGGGAGAGATGTTCTACTGTACTTTCAAAACCATCTTTTTCAGCTGCTCTGTTCTGAGGGGATTTAATGCACCATCTGTTTTAAAACACCCCAAAGGTGTTTAGTAGTATTCAGGTCAGGGACATGCCAGGTTGTAAATTCCATGTTTTAGTTCTCTAAAAACCTGGCGAAAAACCACAAAAGACTATGTCTTTTTTGTCAGTTTCAAATTATCCTATCACCACCCCAGGCAGGATCCCATTTGGTCCAAACCAATGTATTTCAATTTCATCAGAGCAAAGAATGGACTGCTGTTGTTCATCTGGCTCCTTATTATATTCTGGCAAAGTTTTAATCATTCAGTTTTGAGAGCAATGGTTTTCTTCTAGGGCACTGACGCAGATTTCCAATCCAATCCAGAAGCACTTCCTCATGTACTTTTCTGTGCAAAGTTGCATAAATAATAAATTGAGCATGGCATCATTTTTCAAGGATGCTCACTGACTCTTCTGTTAGTAAAAGAGTGGCCCTGCCTACAATTTGAATTATCATCATCATCAAGACTTGACCCAGCATGAGTTGTCTTGTGTACTCTTTACTTAACTATTAAGTATTTTTGCACACAGACCCAAAAATAGTTTAGCACCTCTGATATTTAAAAAAAAGTCAATTTGAATGTTTACAGTGTCTACTCAAAGAGAGGAAATTTGATCTCTGGTTTCCCTATGACAGAGTTTTCAGCTGTTGACCTTCTCATCTAATTGGCTTCTCTCTGGGCTTGTTTGCCTT
Organism: Remorina albescens; assembly: GCA_034769265.1. Taxonomy (NCBI): domain Eukaryota; kingdom Metazoa; phylum Chordata; class Actinopteri; order Carangiformes; family Echeneidae; genus Remorina; species Remorina albescens. The sequence goes on along the minus strand of CM068476.1, from coordinate 14,135,717 downwards.
TTGTTCCTATTCCAAATTGGCCACTTGTTTTGGAAGGCACTGAGGCATGCATGTAGGTCTCAGTCAGCCCCAAACAGTTTTCAAATGTCAGTGGAATCTGCAGGGTCCAGCGTAACATCTTTGCATACATCTCAGCAAATCTACTTCCAGATTTTCCAAAATGGGCTTCCTTAAAGGCATATCACAGGAGCAATAAAAACTATAGTGCTTACCTTTCTAAATAGGATGTTAGAAAGCGCTTCGCAGTAATAAGCAGACAAGACAAAAATACACTGTATACACAAAGAGTAATGGATTAAATTACTATACAAATACGTAAAGCTGAACAAATGTAAGTCTAAACAGACTTGTGAGCAAATTTTTGAAACTGTTCTGTAATGTAGCAATTAGCAGCATATGGGAGTCATGCAAAACAGATAAAGAAAATGCTTCAAAAAGAAAAAGCTCGCTAATTGTCAATTAACATTAGCCAATATTTATTTATTTTTTTTAACCAGGAAATGGTTAAAGTCAAATATAAGAGGTCCCACTAAATTACAAGGTGGCACAGCAACTGAGAGGAACTGGGACCCGCAGTGTGAGCTCTTGATCTTCCATTATAAAGAAAAAACACAGACTGTAATCTAAACTAAATAAACTAAATAAGCGTTTTTAAAACAAATGAAGATCATGTAAAATTGTTGCCAAAAAATTGCAGCCAATATAATACTGAAAACTAAACTCTGATCAAAAGAAGGTGTATTTAAAACATATTATTGAAGTCTTTGGAAGGGGTTGTTCCTGCCTTTTAGAAGGCCATGAAAAACACAGCGTAGTGTCAATTTGTCCCACAGTGTTTTGTTTTGTGTTTCATATGCAGTAAATGCTACACATAGAAGGAAAAACAAAGGATGAATTTCTCACGAAGAATTGTGATCTGCTTTATCGAATATACTTTTGACCAATGCCAATTTATGGGTACAGAGAGACAGGCTGCTGGTGCTGTAGTGACACACAGAGAATGGTTGTCATGTTGTATTATTGATATTACATCTGTAACTACTGTTTGATCAGCTTTAAAAAGGGAAATGGTGGTTATATGTAGGCCAGAGGAGGAAGTATTGCATTCTGACACCTGGAAGGTCCTGTGTCCTCCATTTTGGGGAATGTGTGAAATGAATAAAAAAAAAAAAAACAAAACTTAAAAGTTTGATGCATCAAGGTGCATTAATATTCCTTTCGACATCGAATCAGAGCCCTCTTAATTGAACTTGAATTGTGAGGTACCTAGAGATTCCGCCGGTGTGAGGACAATTTCTGTTCCCAGAAGTGAAAGAAAGCCATATTCTGCATGGGGAAATTCACACGATTCTCTCTGTCTAATCACCAGGTGGTGACAGCCATCGTGGAATCAGGAAAGAACATGTCAGCAGAGGAGAAGAAGACAGATCGCTGCCCACTGCTCTATGAATGGCACAAAAAGCAATACATTGGGGCTGCCCATGGTCTGGCAGGCATCTATTGCATACTCATGCAGGTAATGGCGAATAAGAGGCTGAATGGGTGTGGAGGGTTATCACTGAACGAGGCACTGTCTCCAGGGCAGATACCCTTTTAGTGCAGAATCTCTTCGGTTTTTGTTTTATTTCTAATCATGTGTACTTGGGTTATGCTAAACATCCTTTTGGTAAAGGTCTCAGTTGTGTGTGTGGTCATAAATGAAAATATGTGCAAAATGAAACACTATGAAAGAAGTGCAGCCAGTGAACACAGTCCTCAGTAATACTAGTAGAACAGAAACATCCACAGTCGGAATGGCAATTGGTCATGCCGCTGCATTGATCAAAAGCTGTGTTAATGCTTAAACCTTTTAAATCATAAAGTTCTATGGTGATTCAACTTAATTATTTGGTAAGAGAGCAATCTTTTGATTATTGGACTCAGGCAAGAATAAATTGCAGCAAGAGACGTTAATCAGTGGGTCAATGGTTTGGTGTCTGGTGTTTGAAGGGTCTTATGGTCCTGGGCTGAGAGCCAGCCAACAGCCAGACATCTCATGAGTGCTGTTAGCTGCTTAAGCAAAATTTTATCAAGGTGTGGGGCTGCAAATAAGTTTGAAGTGGATCTCCAGCTGCCTCTAGTCTGAAAATGATGGCGGTATTATTTATGGATATGAATCGAGCACAGAGAAACAGCCCAAAGAAAAATGAAATTTTGTATTTAATTATTTCTTTGCAACATCAAGCATCAGAGAACAAGTGGAAGTCAGAGACGGATATGAAATTTGATGTCATGAATACATTTTTGTCCCTCTGTTTTATGTATCTGCTGCCGGTACCTGAGATTAGTGGTTTTATTTATTCATTTTAGTAATGGTGTGACAGATGTGCTAGTTCCACATCTCCTGCTCTTTTTACTTGATCAGTGAAGTAAATCTGTTCAGAGTTGTTTGGCTGTGTTTTCGTTGTTCTGTGGTCATTAACATGCTGAACTCCTTTTTTCTGGAAATTAAAAATTATTCTTTGCATCCATCTGAGGATGTGTGTCAAGTGTAGAGTTAATGAATCCTTTTAGGACTAATTTTGTTTATCATTTTAGAATTCCAGGGACATTGCACACTAATCCCCCCAGACACCCCAAAAATTAGCTCTGATGCCTTCTCTATACAATGGATCTGCTTGTAAACATCAGGCATGTTTGAGTTATGTTTCAGTTCCAGAGTCAGAGCCTTTCCTTTACCACTGTAGAGAGTGTGACTTGATAGTCTAACTTGTGGCTTACATGAGGCTCTTCTCCACGCCTTGCAGTCTCTGTAATCGGATAGAGTGAGTTCATTACTGCTGTGTGTCCCTGACTGAATACTAATCACGCTCATTCTCCATATCTACTGATTAATACAGAGGAAAGTGGAAAAAAAAAACCAACTACACTTTAGTATGCCAGTTCTATTTCATGTGTTGTACAAAGGATCTTAATTTTTCAGGAAAATTTTGAATCATGGGAACAGTTAAAATCAAACATCCTGGGCTGATTTTTATTTCCTCCCATATTTTTCTTAAACTCTTTACCATCTATCTCAGTTCAGTCTCAGGTGTAGTTAGTAAAACAGGATAGTAATAACAGAAACAGTTGACCACTAGAAATTATACTAATCTGACTCTGTCCATCTCTAGCCAGGAGCAAAGGTCCATCCAGACATGCTGTCAGAGTTGGTTCGCCCCTGCATCGACTATGTCCGCCACAAGAAATTTCGTTCGGGGAACTTTCCATCATCACTGAGCAACGAGAGTGATAGGTTGGTTCACTGGTGTCACGGAGCGCCTGGTGTCATCCACATGCTCATAATGGCTCATCAGGTGAGACTGGTTCACATTGGCTGACTTAGTGACTTCCACCTGAGCTGACCTGTCACATGAACAATACTGGCACCTTGTGGTGTGGCTGTGTGCTGCATGGACAGCTTATTGTGTTGCATGCATGTTAAAATGTGTCGGATGACGCCATCTTAAAGAAAAAAGTTTTGAAAGTAGTTAGTCTGTTTTACTCACACACATTTTGTTGTCACTGATGAAATCGTGGGCACGTGATTAGCCCCCTTCTGTCTCAATACCACCACTCTTTGATTTCAGACACACACACAAACAGTCCTCTGAAGCATTGTGGGTTAACTTCTTTTTGGCAATTAGAGAGCCACTTGGCAGCAAATGTGCTGCCATCCTGGCAGTCCTACCCCTCTCACTAATGCAGCGACTCTTTGGCACCACACAGAAAACAATGCACAATGGGAGACATGGTTACTTATCACTCTCGCTATGAGAAGAACACACAACAAATCTGCCATTTGTTTCTGTGGGACAGGAGTTTTAGCAGCTGCATAGGTGTTGGCAGTGAAACAGGTCAGCTGTTTCAATTGTCCTCTCAACAGCATTATTTTACTTACTGTACAATGGTTCACAGCAAACTGGAATATGATGGAGGCACTCTAAGACGACATAAGCATATTCTTAAAGTCAATTTGTCACAAAGTGATAATATGAAGATCTGTTACTATAAGGAGCTCTGACTAACTGTAATGGTCTCTTCAAGCAAGAGCATCCTTTGTGATATAAGCAGACAGGCCTAAAGGAGTGCTGCATCATTCTTGTTGCTGTGCAACACAAAACCTGCCAATATATCAGCTATGTGATAAATTGTCTCATCCCTGTAATTGTCATGTATTTCCTTTTGAAAATGAACTTAACTATATCTATAGTGAGGTTTTCTTACAAATATGCAGTGCAAATCTCTTCAAACCCATAAAATAAGTAAATATTACAAACAAATAAATTTAAATAAACTAAATATGGAGGATGGAAATGGTCCAAGGGCATAATACTCCAGTTAAAATTAATATCTAGATTAAGATGATGGGTCTTAAGCCTCTATAGGGGCATAAAACTAGAGGCCAACTTAATTTCTTTTATGGGATGCATATGGAACATTTAAAAGGTAAGCTCAGGACCTCAGTGATCTGGTTGGAACAGCAGAGATCATTCTGATGCGGGGAGGAGTGAGGTTGTTTCAAGCTTTACAAGGAAGTAAAACCAGTTTAAGGCTCTAAAAGCTACAGGTAGTAAGTGCTTCATGAAGTGCAGTAATGTGATGACGTGCTCATCCTACAACAAATGAACTTTAAATAACTGGATTAAAAGCACACATCCAGTTAGATAAATGTAATTTTGTGTCTCTAGCCTGAGGAGGCGTCTCTGTTCTTCTCCATGACTAGGACAATAAACATATGAAGGAGAGACTTGTTTATCTGAAAAGGTAGGATGAGTGGAGAGGAGAAGGAAGGAACTGTGTCTTTACTCTCCTTTGCTGAGAAACAGCTCCATACACACAGGCGGCAGCTTTTAAAAGCATAGCTTAGTGTTTGAAGAGTCTAATCTGACAAACTGTCAGTTTTTCCGCTATGTTCCTTATCTCAGCAGGTAATTTGTTGGGTCTTCATGAAATGGAGAAGTATTACTCTCCTCTGGACTAGGTTTATTATGTACTAATGAGGTCTGGACAAGTGGGAACATTTAGTGTTTATGTGGGTTCTGCTCTCTAAGGAAACGTAGAACATAACCAGCCTGTCAGAGAGATGATTTCTATAGTGTAGAAGCTTATTGAAGGTTATGTTTTAAGGTTTATGTTTTATGCTGCCTCTCAGTATCCACATAAGGTTACTACATTGTCTAAAAAGACAAAATAACAAGCTAAAATCAGGTTTAGGTTTTTTCAAAAGGCAATTCAACACAACATTATGCAACATTATGCACATGCGTCAAGTTTATCAGACCCCAAACCTAACCTGCTGGTGGTTTTTGTAAACTGCTTTTTTGTCCCAGGCTTCATTTGGGTTAATCTGTGTCTTGGCAGGTGTTTAAAGAGGAGAAGTACTTGAAGGAAGCTTCAGAATGTGCTGACGTGATCTGGCAGCGTGGGCTGCTCAGGAAAGGCTACGGTATCTGCCATGGCACTGCTGGTAACGGTTATGCCTTCCTGTCCCTTTACAAGATCACCCAGGACAAGAAATACCTGTACCGGGCCTGCAAGGTAAGACAAAAGAGCAGTCTGCTTATAGAGGATTAATAGTGTATAAAAATATAAATTTCATCAATTTCCAATTAAATCTATTCAATTGTGAAAAAAGTAAGAGAATTTGCATACTTCACTACGTTTTTTTTGTTGTGCAGAATTATGTTGTTTTGATTGCTTTATCTTTCCCCAGGTTTATTCTTCATCTCAGTAGAGATTTACATAGATGAAGTGTGAAATAAATCATTTCTGTAAATAAAGCAGCAGATCATACGCCAAATTACATAAAACATTCCATTGCCCTAAAATTTCTACTTACCATTAACCACATATATTAAATACAAATCCACAAAATCATCACTGGACAAGGAAGGAGCAGGTGAGTATCAGGTTGCCATAACAACGATGGAAGTGATCAAAGCAAGCCCTCAGATTTTTCTTCTTTTCAAACTAAATTAAAGAGCATTTCACAGTAGTGGTTCTGTTGGCAGAAGTAATCTAATGCAGTAATTTTTGGATGTATAATTTTTTCCTTTTCATTGTCACACACAAACGCTAAGAAATGTGCATAAACGTGGGTTGTTGTTTTTTTTTCTTTTCCTTTCTTAGTTTGCTGAGTGGTGTTTGGACTATGGCACCCATGGATGTCGCATCCCAGACAGACCCTACTCTCTTTTTGAAGGTACCAAATCATTATAATTCAACACTCCACCAGACTGACTGTCCCTAGAACCCCAGTTTTTAAGCCTACACAAAAGCAGGCCTGTGATTATTCCTGCAGACATTCAGTCTGCTGCCCATCAGAGCTTCTGAGTGATTTTTTTCATTGTGAAGTCAAAGTGGCTGTAAGGCAAGACACGTCTGGCAGCACAACAGAGCAGAAAAGCCTAAATATGTTGATGTGAACCACTAACAACACAGAGGCAGGTCTAATCACAGTCTTTAAAATCTTATAATTCATATGAACAGGTTTATATAAAATACTCTGATGCTTTGATTTTTAAAAAATTCTGAGGGGTCAGCAACTCAACAAGGAATTACTGAAGAAGAAGAAGAAAATTGCCCCATAATAGTGCATTATATTAATATTAATAAGTTGAAACATTTCATTGGCCAATCAAGGAAATCAACTATGAAAACTTATGCTGTAACATCACACTGAATAAATGAGCTTTGAACAATAAAGCTTTGAGCAATAGTCTCTTCAGTCTTTCTCTCTTCTTGCTTTATTATTAGTTTACATTGTTTTTTCCTTCCTTCATTTATAAATAATATCTCTGGTGCTTTTACAGAGAAGGATACCACAAACCGGGCTGATGGACAGTGAAATGTGTAAAATGTCTTGCTTTCAGTAACAGATGGATTTCTTTTCCTCAGGTATGGCGGGAGCCATCCACTACCTTTCAGAGATGGCAAACCCTGAAGCTTCCTGTTTCCCCGCCTTTGAACTTTGACCTGCCAGCTGACAGGACTGGGAATGGCTAACCTGAGTTTTTACCCAAACATTGGACAAGAATGCATTTCTGATATAGCTTTCAACCTTTCAGCTAAATTGGTCTGGATGAGACTGAAAATGTGCAAATTGAAGAAAGATCTGTGATGGAAAAAAGGGAAGATTGAATTTGGAACAGAACTACAAGTTGATTGTAGATCCAGTGAAAATGGAAGAGGACAATTGGAATGAATTTTCTCTTTTTGGGGAGGATCTCTTGCTTCCTGTGGGGGAGGGTTGGGGGGGGCTGTCTAAACCTGTGGGCCTTTCAGCTGTGTTGGCGTCCTGCAGTGTACGGTGTGAATGGTGTTGAGGTAAAGATGTGGACCCCATGCCATCTCCTTACAGTTTATTTCCTGCTGGCATGGATACAGAAGAGCACACTATAAGCCCTCAGCCTTTAATATTGTAGCACCTAGGCCAAGAAAAAGGGTTTGTGTGTGTGTGTGTGTGTGTGTGTGTGGATGAATTGTGTGTGTGTGTTTTGGTATTTCTTTGCCTCTGCATGCTCACTGTAAATGGCTGTTGGTGCCTCATATCCTAGTCAGTGTAGTGATTACTTCCTCCTGTATTTGTAGCTGTGCTGTTGGAGTTCTCCAGGTGTTTGTTACACAGTGGTTTGAAAAAAAAAAAAAAGGTTTTCCATTTCTCTCACCATAATGGATCAGCTGTAAAGTCAAACATTAGATATTGACCAGCTGGAAGGGCCCATAGTGCTGTTATGTTAGGATTCCACTTAGCAAGCTGGGCTGACAGACAAGCTTCCTCCTTTCTTACATTATTAGTTGATATTGCAATTATGCTTGAGTCACACATTCAGTTGGAATGGTCTTTTTCTTGCGTTTCATTTTCACTCTAAAAATATAACAGTGATGATGATGTGATTGTTCTTGGGCCTTGTAGCAAACACATATGCCCCCTCATGTCTTGTCTATGTTGTGACACATTTGACCTTAATCAAACAAATTGCAGCTGCTGTGATGTGGATAATGCACTTGGTCACATTGCAATTTTGATAATATTTCAATGAACCTAATGAGTATGGATTTCCACTAGATGTTCCTTTTGCTGACCTTTCCAGAAATGCTGAGTCACTCCTTCATGCTCAGCGTTGCCACTGTTGGAGGGCACTAGATAGTATCAGACATCTGTCCTTTGTGGGTATTTTTTAGTACTTAAGTACTGAAATCACAGATGGAGCAAATGTTATGCAACAACTTATGAAAAAAATGTTTTGTTTTTGGTTATAAAAGGACATTTTACAATACAAAAGGACATTCCACTTAAAAAAACAAAACAAAACAAAACTAAGTAATCATACATTCACAGTTTTCAGCAAATCCTTGACACATGAGAAATTTGACTTGTGAGCATTGTAACAGAAAAATCCCAAATAGCTTCCATTGCTGAAGTTAAAAGCCAAAAGCTAGCTCACTCATTATCTCCCTTGATAAGGTAACAATTGTGTTCACCCAGGATTTCTTTCCCCACAATGTGACAGGTGTCTAATCAATTGAAATAAAAGTCAGTGTTGTTCTGAAAATGTTTTTACATTTGTTGTTTAAGTATCAGGTATTTCTGCTAAAGCCAGTTAGTTTGAGGGCATGTGTTAACTTTCAACTAGGTATTGAAACATTTACTTAAATTGGTATCACTACACGTGATGGTATAACTAATCACACACAAAATGGACAAGGCCAAATATATTGGTCATTGCTTTAAAATGTCTGCTGTTGCTTCAAGTTGTTGATACTGGCCTTAATTTAAAATTGTGCTCCTTCTGTTCTCTTTCTAATCCCTCACTTCACCGTCCTCTACTTTGATCTAAACAGCCATAAAGTCAGACCTCTGTCTTGTGACAAATTATGAGGGTTCTTTTTTTTTTTTGTACACAGAGCGAAGTCTGCATTATCGTCTTAGAACTCAGCTTAAAAAATGACAAGTTTCCTAGAAGTGTGGAAAATACATTTTGAAATTACAAATTTGGGGTTCACGTGGTAACTGCTATAAAAGGTGGTTTAAAAAAATTACAGCTAAAAACAGTAATATCAATTCTGAGGTCCAATTTTTATTTTGCTTTATTTTTTTTATTATACATTAAAATATACTATTGTATTTTATGCATTTTACACACCAGTCAAAATTGATTGTACAAATATTTTGCACTTTTTTATGGTTTACTTGTTTATAAATGTAAAGTATGATATTAACTTTGACAAGTGATTAAATCAGGTCATTAGTTTTGTTGTAAACCTATTTTTTAATCAGACTAGTATTATGCCGCTTGCAGACTGTGAGATGTTGCCGATATATTGCAGGTCACACTGTACAACACAGATCTAATCAACCTGGCTATGATCTCAAGGTTTATTTATTCACCGACTGAATCACAGGCTATGATACTAAAAAGCCATTATAGAAGATTTAAAGACCCTTAGCAGCCATTCATCTGTGCTGCTCTAGTGCTAAATTACAGCTGTGTCTCAGTTCAGGAGCCAGATCCTTCAGATGCCCAGTCTGAGCCTCCCAAGGCTGCCAAGGCCAAATTGAAATGAGACAGCTTGGTCTACCAAGGGTTTCATGTTCACATTTGGCCTCTGTTTTATTTTTTTGTGTAATTCACATATTCTCTTTTCCAAAAGTGATTAATCACAAGCATGCTATGACTTTTGGGATAGGCGTCTTAGATCCTCTCTTTAATTGCAACATTGGACCTTTTCAGATTCACAACCAACAGTATTGTAGGCACACTTCTTTCACACTGGTCTTTTTTTGTCAGGAACATGTTACAGTTGGAGTGCGTACCCAGCGGTCTGTTTGGTCAGAGCTCCATATGTTACTTGAAGGCCTTGACGTTGTTTTGCTCTGTGTGGTATTAACATGGAGGTGAAGTGATGCCTGTACAGTTGATCCAATGAGTCCGACAGCACATGAATGCCCATAAATGCCTAAATCTCATCATGAATGTCATTGCATGCGGATAATGTCACATGTGAAACTTTGTTCATCAGGTCGCTGGTCCTTTCTAATGTATTTGGTGGTGATTTGTGATCCTGATCGCAGCAGGGAGGACTCTGGACATAAGTGGTGATGTGTTTATGTGTTTGACCTTTGTCTCTGTGTCTTTGATTTGAATCTGCCAAATTGGTGTCAAGATATGAATGTGTGTGCTTCTTTATTTATATTTTCCAAATTAAACTCCTGGGCTTCTAGTTTGACAAGTAAGTAATTGCTCTTCACATGCTTTTTGACTCGGTCAGTGCTTACAAAGGTCAAGTGGGAGAATTTCTGCAAGGTTTGGAAATAAAATGAATGGAGCTCTGGAACAGTTTGCTTCTTCTTTTAGTAGGATCTTTATTATTATTATTATTATTTCAGATAAAATGAATGCACATACGCTTTTTTATAGAATTTTAATTTTGTGTGTGTGTGGGGGGGGTGATGTTGTTCATCACTTCTGAGGCCAAGGGAACAAATGTCCTTGTACTTTGGTTTTCCCAAGATTGTGATTTGGGTTTATCTTTCAGTCTTTCTGTTTTCTTTTTGATAAAGAGTTAGTTTATCTAAGCATGTTGACAGGACCGCAGTGCTTACGGTGCTATCAGTTAGATAGCACTGTGAGCACTAAGGTCCTCAGTGTAGCCATACCTGTCCAGTCTCATGTTCCTTTATAAGGGATTCTTGTGCTTGGTTATTGTTTAGCATTTTATAATATAACCTCTAGCTGACTTTACTCTGAATTGACTCATGTTTATCATTGTTCTAACCCAACCCACACCAATCACAGTCCATCATCTCCACCCCCCCTTGGCCAGGACACACAATCCCACCATATGCCCACACCCACAGAAGTTACACAAGGAAAAAAACCTGACGGAGCGTCAGGTTCTGCCACTCACTGACCTATAGAGACAAAGATGCTGCACCATCATATGTGGAAGCCTTCATAATACCTACACTTGCTTTCAGAAAATAGAATCCATTATAATCTGTGTGCAAATAATCTCCATTCATAATTTTGACACAAATATGCAATTTTCTGGGCTTTTCAGTTTGTTCCCATTTACAAATAGGAATCCGAAAACATTCAGCTTGGCTGAGGAGATGAAAGGGCTGCGCATTTATTTATTTTTGCTATGACTGCCAGTGTGGCTCTTAGAAAGGTTGATGTGGGTTTGTTTGTTTTGTCATCAACGTTGAGTGATCCTTAATAAGAAAGTATTAGAGGAATCAAGCAAAAACTAATGTCCACTACAGAGGACAAAAATGAATTGTCGCTTCTCAGGATCACTCAACATTAATGACAAAACAAACAGACCAACATCAACCTTCTAAGTGATCCTTTGATTTTTTTTCTTTTATTTATTTTATTAACTTGATCACCAAATAGGCAAGACTGAAATTATTGATGACTGACCCATTACAGGGCATTCACAGGGTTTTTAAAGGCTGAGGAAGATATTAAAAGTATTACATTTAATTGTACTGTTTAATTTTCTATTCTCGACCTGTCCAGGGTGAGCTGGGATTGGCTCCAGCACCCCCACAACCCGGAAACGGATAAGCAGTTGACGATGGATGGATGGATGGATGGATGGAAGGAATTTGCTATTCTTTCAGTTGATGTGACCTTTTGTGGTGGCCGTGTGCTTAATGAATAAAGGTAGGCTTTTTTATAGTTGCTTTTCTGTTGTTTTTCCAGGGTTCCTGTAGCTTAAGATGCCATTAAGCCTTTTGTTAGCACTGCTCTGTTTCCAGTATAGTTGAACACCTGACTGTGTGTTGCTGGAACTGGAGATGGAGGTGGAGTCGAGGATAGAGCAGAACTGGGAAATACTTGGCATCTCTTAGCCAGATTTATATTTCTCCCTCTGCATGTGGGACTCTACTGCCCAGTTTAAAAGACCGATTGCTCTATAAATAAGGATTATATATTGGAATTCAATAAAACTAGCACTTTCCCATGCAGGGTTGGTCCTGATCCCTTGGTCCTCAGCAAAAATACCTACTTGACCTGTGAGTCACATCTGACACTGTGGTCCACCCACTATGTCTCCCAGCTTCCTCCTGTAACGATGAATGGACCGCCACAGAACAGAATAAGGTATGAACAACACTATTTATTCAACAGATCAATGATCGTACGTGAAGTTAATAACATAGACTCTATCAAAGTGTGAATTTTGACTGAATATACTTGTTTTAATTACAATAATTACCAATTATTTTTGAAATGATAAATCCTAAGGCTTTCACACAAAAAAGGTCTTAGTGTTAATTTTATACCAGGCTACATTAACCCCCATGTGTCCATGGTTCAATATATTATAGATAATTCTTTCAATTTATTGAAATAAACGACTGAAATATTCGGGAAGTTAATAGAGAACATGCAGTCAATTAATTTTGTGGCATGAATAAACAGCACCAAGTAAACTCATTAGTCAATTTCACTTTTATCAGAAGTGGAGTTTATTTACATATTTCACAACTAGAATGATAGTTAATGTGGAAATCCTTAAAGCAAATGAACACAGGGAACACAGGGTTAAAATGCTTCATCAGTTAAAGAACCTGTTGCATAGTTTCACAGGGTGTAACAGAATACCTTGTCTATTATTGTGCTATTATTTTTAATATCAAACAGCCTGAGACCAAAAGAGACTCTGTTGCTGCAAAGGTCCCACAACTGGTTTCCAGTAGTAGTCCCGAAAAACCAGACGGGACTCAGAAGAGTCTCTAAAGTGGTCTTCGTTGACTCTACGTTGGCATTTGCTCAACAGATGTTCTTTCACTGTGAAACAGTACTGCGACTGTCTTGAGGGCAGAATGGACCAGGGGTGTCGTCCCCTCCAAAATACCATAAACTATATTTTAAAGTGAAATATGGGCACAGGCCATGAGCTAAATCACCACAGCAAAGAATCAGTACAAGCTTTGCTCTTTGTACAAAGCTTTACAACCACATCTGGAGCCATAAAGGGGAGTCCACTGGGGGGCAAGATGGTGGTAATTCTTTGAATAACTGTGTACCAATATTGGACAGGGCAAAGGAGGAGACACATGGGGCTGGATGTGACTAAACTCCTTTCAGATTCAGACATATGTGTACATATATATATATACCTTCTGATGATCTCCTGTTAAAGAGATTCAGTTCTTCAATATGAAATTATAACCATAGGCCAGGTTTTACAAAACAATACCATTTGTATGAGATATCAGGGCATAATAATGAGTATTATTTATTTATTTGGGAATGTAACTTCTCAGGCTTGTGCACCGGTTGCCTGTACCTCAGATTGTGCTTCAGCATCGACCTCGGCTTCTGACTAGATTAATTTTATATTTAAGGTTTTAAATATGGCCTTAATGGATGACTTCGAATTTTGTTTCCATCTCTTTCATCCTGAAGCAGTACTGTTGTTTGCTCTTATGGTAAATGTTGAAGTGGTCAGTGCTAAAGACTATTGTGTATGTGCTAATTGTTAATTATATTGAAATCTGTTGCGTATTAAACATCTGTAAGTGTGCAGGTGTTTGAATATATAACGATGTGTCTGTATGTAATAGCTAAGAGAGGGGTGCCTCTTTTTTATTTATTTTTTTCTTGAGCACCTGCCTCTTAAATTTTCTGTTCACGGCCCTGTACCTTTTTTTTTTTTTAATTCAAGTCGTATTTGTCTTTTTTTCCTTCAGGTCAAAGTTTCCACCAGTGTACAAAATACTTCAAAACATTTTCTGAGGAAGATGAAGTGGGAGCAAATGTGAGGCATAAAAATTATGAACTCTTGATTTAATTACATTATTGGCAATGTTTCTTTCTTTCTTTTCTTTTTTTTAACTTCATTGAGCCATGCAAGCCACAAAGCTTTCTTAATTTTTTAACATGGAAACATTGACAGCCTGCTGTCTAGAAGCTGTGGAACCCATCACTGCCACCAGAGGTGATAACATAACTGAAAGTCCTCGGCCCACATCATAATAGGCTTCATGCAAGTACCAAACAGACAAACATATTTGTGAATGAGCCTGTTGTATTCTCCCCATTTCTTTCGTATTTACAATTATCATTAAAAGTACAAGTAAAATCTTTGAGTACCTGTCGTACCAGTCATGAAGAGGAAAACACATCATATCCTCCACTGCAATGGACAACAGGGCATCACTGATGTCAAACATAAAACATTTGAACATGCAGAGAGGAGATCACTGCATGTTTGAATGTTTTATCTCTGCGTCAGGTGCGTCCGAAAGTATTAGAGGAATTAAGCAAAAACTAATGTCCACTACGGAGGACAAAAATGAATTGCCGGGTCTCAGGCGGATAAGGCCTTAATCTGAATGAATGAGTGGTTTAAACTGGTAAAATGAATGGCCTTACCAGTTTACTGAGGTTTGACAAATGGGCTCCTGTGACTGAGCGCAAACCTCACAGACAAAAAGTACGATTCTTGGATAAGGCCCATTGTGTTGTCAGTGTGGTCGGTGCTGGTTGGGTGAGCGTATCGGTGCGATGACCGCGAGGACAAATCTATGCTACAGAATGTACTTGGCTACCTGTTGAAACTACCACATCATCTAGGTATTTATTGCAGCACGAAATGTCCAAAATAACCAGGAATCACAAGATACTCCACTGGAGCAGTCGTTCTGTTCTTCAGCAAAGTAACACGCATCACTCTGCACATACTGGAGCTAAAGGGTTAGCTTTGTACAAACAACGCAGTGTTGGTCAGGTCCCAGGAACACTCTGAAGACAAAACGATGAAGAGACATAAGTGAAATGGAGTTGGCATATGTACTTTTGCTCAAACATGTGATAGTTAGGAAATTTGGACTGATTTGTCATCGGGCTTTCAGTCTGGCTTTCTAATCCTTTTCTAGCCTGATAAGTTAAAAAATTTGGCAAAAAAAAAAAAAATCTGATTCTTACAAAAACATTTTTTTTACATGGAAACAGTCACAACTCGTCCCAGTATAGTCCTGATCCAGGACTGAGTCACAGATCCACTCTACCTCTACCCTCCACCGTAACCCTACAGCATGACTGGTAATAATAAATAGTAGGGAAACATTTTCAGAGATTTAACCCGAGGCTGTTGTGAAATAGAAGAACGCAAGATGATACCAAGCATCTATGAAGCTAGTAAATCACATGTTAGCTTAGCTTTGCATTAATGACATGGGAGAAATAGTAGGTCTTAGTCTGTTTCAAAGTAAATATTCACCTAACACTCACAAAGTCCATGAGCAGATCTGTGATAGAATCCATGCAGGGCTCTAATAGATACAGTCCTGGATCAGGTCTAGACAGTTTGTGTCTGCACAAAGTGGTGACTTACAGATGACCTTTAAAAACCTTGATTGGTGGTTCATGGTTGATGTTTGAACATGTTTCTTTGTTGCCTTGTTTTCCATTTCTGCTACAGGAAATTTGGATGTCCTGCTGAGAACTTCTGTATCCGGCAGACTGTCTGAGAGGACGACTCTTATTTGGAACCGGAGAACACATCAGCTACCAAGCAGAGGTGACCATATGTCCACACTGAAAACAACATGGGGGGGGGGGTGCTTCTGAAGAAATCATTTGGACAAAAATAAAATAAAACATATTTTACAGATGTGAATCATCACCTAATCTACTGCACAGTAATTTTTAAAGTATCTTTAGTATGTTTCTCGTCCTTGCTCCAGTTTGGCTCTGTTTCCTCAGATATTTCTAAGAATTTTGATTTACCTGAGCAGAAACTGTTGCCATGACAATTTCACCAACCACATGTTTAAGATGTTTACGACAACAACTTGAATGAAAAACATAAAATCTGAAAGAGACAAATTCATTTGTCATCAGATGATGTGAGCGGCCACATTCAGTCTCCAGCAGCTGATCCTCCTCCACTAGATTTCCTGCAGGAAGTGCACATAGATCTTAAACTGCCAGAAAATAAGCAAGCGTTTCCTGAAGTCGTCGTAAGCCACATGGCACATGACACTCAGTGATTCAGCAGGATTATGGTTCGACATGGATCAGTACTGCAGCTCATACACAGCACAACCTCCTCCCCAACTATAGCATCAGAACAACCACTGGCATCCACTCCTCTCCTTCCTCTCCTCTTAAGCATGTAAACATTGGCACATTATTTATTTATGGCAACACGACCCTCCAACTCTGTACTCCATTGATTTCAATTTGTGCCCGGGTATTTCTCCATAATGTAGCCGCAACAGTGCGTGACGGTATAATTCTATTGTGCTTCCTAACATTTAACTCCACTTCAGGAGCACCACAACTTTAGCAGATTGAAGAAAAATCTCTGGGCTGCAGATCTAATATAAACAACCTGCTCTGTGTCACAGCAGCTTAAACAACATTTGATGACTGTCTTTTTCACTGCCCTTTGAAAATGAGCACTATAAGCCAGCAAAAGGAGCTTTGCGCAGTTTGTTTGTAATCCACTGCTCAACGTTTAAATCCAACATGAGCAGCTAATTAAATTGTTAAGGTTTTTTCAATTCTCTTTAATGGTGTGACTTCAGCGCTAAAAGCTTTTTCTGGTACATCACAGAGTCACATAACAGATTAATCTGCAACTTTTTGTAAAGAACTTGCAGAAACCTGGTGATGTAGCAGCCAGGTTGCTAGTTGTTGACTCGCTCTAATAGCCAGCCTTTTTACCCTTCTGTTTCCTTCCCATTTCAATTTGTTTACCATTGTAACTCATCTCCTTCAACAAACGTTACTGAAATGAGAAAATAGATCTGTTAAAGTTCTAGTTTGCCAACAGTCGGTTAACAAAAAGTCTGTAGAGGTCACTTAAATGATGCATTTGTACCATTGACTGTCTCACAACTCCCTATAAGCCCTCCTCCTGGTTGTCACTCAGACGAAGTGAAATTCTAACTGAACGGTGCAAGCTGCAAGAGCTTCCTCCATTTTGGACTTTACGGGTGGCACTCTCACATTTAGGTTCCTATTGTTCAGCAGCACATTCATAAATTTGACTAGCTGCGTAAAATTCAACAATGTGTGGGGATTCCAATTAATAGGTTTGCTGATAAACGTTGATATTTTAGTGGGACCACGCCTTAAGAGAACAAGGTAATCTTAAAATAATGTCTTCAAAGGATCGAACTTTGCCCGAGGCAACAGTCAAATGGCAGAGTGGCAGAATTGGCATGTGCCAGCTGGCCCATGAAAGGCTTCATCCCTGCTAATAGGAGAGCAAGCAAGTAGCTGCTGTACGGGCTTGTAGGTCCTTACATACAGTAACAGGACAAATACTAGCATAAAAAAATTTATCAAGAACTCATCAACTAGTAAAAAGCCCAGGTTGCAGTAAAATGCCGGCTAGAAAATTAACCAGTTGTATATCTATGTATTTGTATTTGTATAATTAGGTTAAACCTAAATCAATCATCCAGCATTATAACACCTGATGCAGTTTTAGCTGTAGCTGCAATGGAGGGTGGAGGAGACAAGTGATGGTGAGTGAATCCAAAAGTGAACCTAATCAGGTCCATCCTCGTTCGTCCTCAGTTCAACTCAGCTGTACACATAAATCCACATAAATTAATCACTCCAGCTTAAGTAGTATGTGTGTGTTGGTGTGTGTGTGTGTGTGTGTGTGTGTTTGTGTGTGCATATAGATTCTGGTTACTGTGCTTCTTTTGGTCTCTTCCACAACAGCTTGTGTGTTTTCCAAGATCTTCGTCCAAAAGCCAGCACCGTTTGAAACGACTGACAGGCTTTCGTCTTCTTCTTTGTCAGATTTTCCTATTTGAGCCTCTTACTGTATCCTTCCTTGCTTCCTTCCTTTCCTAGTTCATGTCAAGTCCTGACTCCTTAGTGTGCCGCAGACGTTACTTCTTGTCGCTGTTTTGAAATATCTGTTCGTAGGGCGGTGGCGGATGGTTGCAGTAGGATGGTGGCGGAGGGTAGGAGCTCATCATCATATGGGCGGAGCCAGGCTGTGCAGGGTATGCTGGGTGTGTCATGGCATTCCCCGGGTCACCACCTGTCATCCCGTTGACCCCGAAGCCCTGCATGCTTCCTGGTTGCTGGGAAACTGCAAAGAAAAATAAAGTTAATCATTTAGTATTGGTTCACTTGTCCCAGACTGATGATCACACACAGTTCATCGTCTGCCCCCCATTTTATTTTATTTTTTTCCTGGTTTGATGGTGACGCACAAATTATGAAGGCCAAGCTTCAAAGGACATATTCATCACCTTGCTGCAGAATCAGTACCTTGTGATAAAATAATAGAATAAAAATATAGTGAGTACAATGCACAGCCTATCGGGCTATCAAAAGACAGTGTTGCTGCTATCAGCAGTTCTTTATGTTTCCTTTCCCAGAGGTGTTAATGGGAAGGTTGTAACAGCTCAATTCATCTTCAGTGAGAAAAAAAATAATCTCTGAGGTCACAGTCCTCTCTCAGCATGCATACCCATCAGTTTCCATGGTATGACTCAGCTCCACCTTTAGTCAAATATAGTTTCTTATCATTTCAAACAAACCAAAATGGAGATGGTTAATAATAACACAAGTGCAGCTATACTCTTGTTTCTAACAAGTTTGGCTTTGATACTTCAGCTGACACAGACAATGGATTTTTTAAATCTTAACTATTTCAGGCCTGCTTGATTTAGCCAGACCTGTGGTTAGTGGTTGTGTCAACAAAAGCTGATGGTGCTATACACAAAAATCAGCCGACGTGTTGACAGTGTTTATGGGTTTTTGTTTACCTGCTGAATAAGGTGTTGAAGGCAGTGCCTTCTGTTTCACGTGGGGCGGGTTTTGGAGTGCACCTTCTAAATACAGCCCATACTGTATGAGGATTCATCAACTCATGCTGTTGAGTAAAGAGGACCAACAGCCCAGTCACAACAACAGGCCAAACTACAACACAAATTTGTCTGTCACTATGAAAAGATTTAGTTTATTTCAGTTTAGTGGCAAACAGTTTGAATCCTGTGTGTGGGTGGTGGATTCTACCAGTAAGAATCCATATGTGGGTTGGCAACAGCCATAGCTACATATCCCACTAGTTTTAGTTTTGACGGAAATCTTTAGGATTAAAATTCTGACTGTTATTCCTAAAGAAAATCAATGACTGCTAACATGACTGCACATAACTCCTGATTATGAGCTAGGAGGTTAAACCAAATCCATTCGTCTCTTTTAAAGATGTTTTGGATGTGGTTATTTAAAAGACCTCCTTAGAACATTCATTCATTCTCAGCCACCACTGATGCTACTCTATTACTGAGCCTCTTTATTTAACTCTTCTGGGATAAATCTGGTGACAATACAATGCTGCAATTAAAGCCTTTCATGCTCAATTTTCAAAGAAGAGCATGTCAGAAATGTCTGGACTGAGCTGGCTGTGACTATATTTTCTATTTTGTCTTCATCATAGAAAGAAATTAGAAATGGCTTCCTCCTCTGGTATCTACTATTTTACACTGTGGATATTATTGGAGCCCTCCATTTAATTTTCTGCTTGATTGACTAACACAGAGTGATTCTATTCATTTAATATTAAGACAGAGTCTTATCAGCTGCCCTACTTTCCCCCAAACTCTAAAGTTTAAAATTCACCCTCTGAGGCCACAGTGTTGAACATCCAAAAAGGGTTGGGGCAAAAAAAACTGTTCAAACATTACGATATAACTTGAGAACCAAACAGAAAACTCAGATGTTCACACTAACATGAACATGTGTTGCTGTACTTGACCCGAACTTTTGTGTCCTCCGTCTGGTAGTCAGAGTAATGACACGAACACCGACGAATCCATACGCCGGAGACAGTAAGCCATTATTCAATTATTCAGGTTGACGAGAGGTGATGGCTACACACCCTACTCCTGATATTTTATAAAGGCCAAACTCTCCAGGAGCAGTGAGGCAACATCCATGTTGTTCCTCACGTTTTTTTTTTTTTTTTTTTTTAAACAATACTTTCGGACAGATCTTTTCTTCTGAATGCGGAGCTGCTTTTTTTTATCCGCAGCATCGCAACCTAGGTTTTTCCACCGCAGGCTCCAACCTGCTGTGTAGCTGCTCCGTGTCTGACTTCTGTTCCTCAACATAAAGCTGCAAAACGCAACACCGAACAAACACACTGAACGTTCCTGCTAATCTGTTTCAACCTTGCACTGTGCTGTAAGGGCAAACAGAAAGCACTATCACAGAAACACAGCTACCTTTTCATGCTTGCGTTGAACCTACAGATATGGTTAGAGTGTACACAGACAACAAAATACAACACACTTCTAAGCTCTGGCAAGATAACACTTTAATACCTGTTGCTACCAGCGCCTCAATGAGATTTTTACCTTCTGCTGACTAACTTTGCCAACATTACGTGAACTTGTTTGGCTGTAACTTGAAATCGAAATGATGTGCACCGCAGCTTTCAGTTGAATGGACATTTTTCGGCAGATTTCCTTCCTCCCATTCAATGTCTTAAATCCTCTGCCTGTTGTGATTGGTTGCCCTATGTGCCCATGTCCCATCACAATCACTTCCTTCACACTACTAAGTCAGAGCGCACGTTCCTGAAACTCATCCTTCAGATTTCAAAATTTCCATTAATCATTCAAAGTGTTTGTTTTGTGATGCCCATTTTGTTTAAATGGTCATCTCATCTTTCTTGGTTGCCAGGACAGTAGCTGCTGTAATATCCCATCTGGATCAGGACAGATGAAGTGAGCTGCTGACACTGACAAATGGCCTTTCAACTGTATTCACAACAACAGCTACTCACATACACCTATAAACTACAATCAGCATGTGCACTGCATCATCATCAAACACGAGGAAGGTGATCAGCATCACAAATGTCCTACAAAATTTGGCATCAGCACAAAGGCATCATGAAGAATATTTGATCTGGTGTCATCTTCCATTTCCACTCAGTGTCCTTTAAAGCTCTTTCATAGAAAGATTTGATAGCTGCTCTTATAAATAGATCTTAGAGTAAAAATGGCCACATCAAACACCGTTTGTCCAATTATGTGTGACAATACACACAAATGTCTTGTGGACTGCAGAGATGGATCCTGTCAAACTCCATTCTAAGAATAAAAGCAAATAAATGACCAATTCATTGCCAAAAAAAACCCAAAAAAACCAAAACAAAAAAAAACAGCAGAAGCCATAAAGTGCAGTTTTGTCATTTAAGTTCACATACTGATGTGTGTAAATGTTTCCATGCCAATCAAAACAATGTGATTCAACATAGTTTCTATTTGTGCATCAATTGGGGACATATGTAATATCAGCGTCACCGGAATGGAAAAAAGGTGAAGATTCCTTCTGTCTAATCTTTGTTGTTATCAACCTTTAGGGTCACTAAGTCTTTTACTTTATTCTTTTACTTGATCAAACATGTTACTTATGTTTGTGGGTAATTTCCATTTCCACCACAGATGTGTGCAAACACATTTGTACATTTTGACTATTTATTATTGATTTGCAAATTTAAAGAGGGGTGCAATCACACTTAGGAAGGTGTTGCGTTACGTTGCTAGCTGTATTGATTCAAACTGTTTAATCAGTTGGACATATGAGGATGTACATATTTGTAAAACGCCAGGACTTTGTGTCATTCATGATTTCCCAAATGTGAGGCAGCAGTTGCCTCAGACTAACTTCCATAACAGCTTATATATCAGGTGTCAGAGAGTTTTGTAGGGGCAGTTTAAAGTTACAGTATGTCTTTGAGATATAAGAGATGAGATATAAGCCTGATGTCTGCGGTTGGTGGACATCAGTGGTTAGTCAACACATGAGGGCACCTCAGGCTTCAAGCTGGTAGGAGCCGATTGAGGACATCATTATGGTTGACTCACAGACCAAATCCTGCACTGGCTGAGGCAGCGACATGGAGAGGATGCAGGTCAGGGAGATGGATGGCTCCATTTTCACTTCCATGCTAGCAAGAGTACTAACAACACCTGCACTTTCCAGCTTTAAGTTATTCTTTTTCTTTTATTTCATCCTTCTCCTTAAGATTGAACCTGTTAATTATAATCATTTCAGCTTCTTTGTATCCGTGTGTTTAGGTGTCACTGTACCTGGTGTGGTGACTGGGTGCCTGGTGAAGGAGACGTTGAACGCCGGCTCGTCTCTCAGAGGCGACGGATACATCCTCCTGCGGATGAAGAAACCAGCACCACAGCAGAACAACACTCCCATCATCAGCAGCACCCTGAGGAGGCAAACAGAGGGGCTTTCACTGAGCCGACATCATGCACACACCTGTGTCTGTCCCGCAGGAGCAGACCGACTCCAGCATGGAAATAAGATGAAGGAAAGATCAGGGTTCAGTCTGACTGTTGAAGGCCGGATCATATCCCACGTTAAAACATTACAAGGCAAAACTCTATTCATTCCAAAGGAAATGACCTGTGTTACTTTCAAGAAGGTGTTTCCTCTCCTCTCTCTCTCTTTCACCTCTGATCAGGCAACTGCTAAAAACCTCAGCTAACAGGGAGAACTCAACATGTTCCGCACATCGCTTTTGGACAACCTGTTTAGTTTAAGTTTTTATCCTACCCACTGTCCACACAGTTCACAATAATGTGGCTCTTAAACCCGTCTGCCGTCGTGTTACTATTGGAGCGTTTTCAGGGCTCCTATCAGTTTTTATTTAACACAGAAGAGCTCCTTCGCTAAGAGCTGCTCATTCTTCCTTTGGAAATTTGTTGCTAAAAAATTACACAGCAATTTACTTGACAACTGAGTGCTAACTCCGTCACTAAGCCTTCATTTCAGTCATTCCAGATAAAGGGAGAACAATCAAGCTGTAACTCACCAGAAGTACCATAGTCTCTGAATGGACAGGGCTCTCACACAGCAGCGAGTCCCACAGCAGTCTTCATAGGAGCGGCATCTGCAACGAAAACACACACAGTAACACACATAGGTCAGCAACAGCAGGGTAATTACACAGACACATTATTCTACCAGCCCACACGCAGACAGTAATTACACACTGTAAATGAAACAACAGTCCATTTGTTAACTGAGTAACCATTTAACAACCATCAGGTGGCGACTCCATTGCATGTAAAAATAAGTCTGATTATATTGAATCAATGGGAGAATGATCCCATCTCTTACTTGATTTATTAGCTTAGTAAACTTTTCCTTCTCCAAGCACTTCTAAGCTTCTTCTGATTATATAGTCACACTTTTCAAAATTTCTTCAGCAGTGAGTGAAGGTTACTGGAGAGTTAGAGAGAGCTTACTTTAGTCATTACTTTAACTTTTTTCAAGCATTGCGGTATGAAGTCTTTGCAGCCTGTTGAATCAGATCCACCACCAATGTGGTGCCCCATAATTTCTGTCCTTACAGCACAAGCTGCATTCTAACATTTAAGCAGAAATAATGTGATGCCTTCAATGTACACCAGCTGATACTCTGGTCACTTGGAGGCAGCAGACCAAGACAACACTAATATCTCACATTGTAAAGCTATTAAACTTAAGTAGTTGCAAACAGCTGTCCATTTACACATCAAGCAGAAGTCTGTACTCTGACTTTGTGTGTCTGTAGCTTTGTCATGGACAGGTGACACACCATCAGTCGCTGCCAAGATACAGCAGGTCGTAAAAGCATAACAAAGTAAAATAAGAATTGTCACAGTGCTCCGAGCTGAAGGGAAGTGCGGAGTTAGTGAGAGAAGATGCAAAGGGCTTCACTCACAAGGTACAGACAATTACCTCCTGTCTTTATGTTGTTTTACTGCAGGACCGAGAGCCTCAATATAGCACATTGACATTTCTTCCTCTATGACAAGCCTCAAAGCATCGGACACAGGTGTACTGTAATGCTGGCATTAATCACACTTTTCTGCTTCGTAAACAAAACTTTGAAAAGTTTTGTTTTAAATGGCAAGGCCTGCAGCGTGGGAGCCAAATATTCAGAGCAGAGGCTAACTGTGATTGATCAGTCCACGGAGAGCAACAGCTGAAATAACAACTAGGGCTTGTGTGTGTGTGTGTGTGTGTGTGTGTGTGGGTCATAGATGGATGACTGTGGATAGCCAGCGTGACAGTGCATACCTCAGATTCCCAGTGCTGTCTGGCTGTACATCAACAGACCAGGGGATGAGCAGCCATTGTCCCTGGAGGCCTCAGCGTGAAGCCGGTTGAATTTCTGCTCTGTGCCACGCAGATGCCAGACTCTGCTGTGCCACCCGGCTGTTTACGTTCATAAATGCCCTTTGCACTGTAGCTATGGCAAACACTTTAGACTACAACCCCCAAAAGACCCAAATGAGGAAATAATATGGTCTTATAATCACAGAGTTATAAACATGAGATGTTTTATCTTTAGAGCTTAATTGTAATGATCAGGGGTGAAATGTAACTTAACTACAAATCTAAAAATGCTTCTGTGATTTTATTATGTTATGACTCTGAGAAAGAGTGTACTTTAGATGTAAATTGCAGGAATCAGCTGTCTTGTCAGCATCGCGTTACAGACGCTGCTGCAGCTGCTTGTGTCAAATAAACAATGATTAAACACAATTAAATAAAAAAAATAAATAAAACTTTTGGTATGCAAACAACTGCCCAGACTTGTTTCAGTAAGAGCTCAAAACAAAGAAAAATAAAAAAAAATTAATTTTTAAGTAAAAATTTGGGGTTTGTGCAGCAAGACACAAAATTATAAAATGACAGCGTCATCACTAGATAAATAACTGAGGTGACACCCATTTACGGACTCATGTATGTCGAATCTGTCTCAATTCTTGAATACAAGACATTCTCATCTCATTATTTTATGGCAGTGTTTTCACTTTGTGGGGACAGATGGGTGGGACTGTAGACACAAACTCACAAAAAAAAAAAAAAAGACAGATTGAGCTGTCGAGTTAAAAGAAATTCTGTCTTTTCTCAGGAGAAATGAAGAGCAAAGCCTGAAAACCCTCCATCTAAAGCTTTTTAATGAGACTTCAGGCAAACAAAGGCACCACCATGGAAAAGAGGTGGAGGAAAAGATGCATTAAGAGTCTTACTACAGGAATCAGGCTAAAACTTTCTGGAAGGATTTGGTTTGAGCTTGAAATTAACAAGCGGCAGGAACATCGGTGTATAAAACATGTGGCTCAACTGCATGTGGTGTGGTGAGACTAAACACTCAGGGGAAACAAGTCCATCAGACTCCTAAATGCCTCACATGAAGTTACTACCTTTTACAGCTGACGGGCTGACTGTCAGCAGATGCTCCAGTTAACTAATGTCCCCTGAATGCCTCAAACGAAAACTATTGGTAGACTCTACAGTTCACGGAGGTTACCTAAATGCCTCACAGGAGCTCTACTGATAAACACAACAGTTTACTGATGCCCCTAAAACGCCTCATATGCAGACTATTGATAGTGATACAGTTTTCAGATGTCCCCTGAACGCCTCACACGTAGATGGCTGGATCACTTGGATAAATGTCATGATGTCATACTGCTGTGGAAACTTCCCTTTACTTCAGATGGTTTCTGAGGCTGCAGCTTGTGTCACTTTTGATTTCTACTTTGTTTGTTTGAATATTTCAATCATTTCGAATGAGGATTACACTGACAGGCTGTGAATCGCTCATGAAAGCGATCATCCTGCATCGTGGTCCTCTTACGTTGATGCACAAATAAATTCTGCTTATTCTAGCTTATAACTAAGAAATGTAAAATTCACCTCCCTGGTAGCATCAGTTAGCATTTCTACAGAAGTCGTATCTGTAATGATGCGGCAGTGTAATTTCAGTTTTACTCATTTTTCTTTCAGATGCAGTTTGGGCCCTTTCTTTTTGTTTCCTCTGTGGTTTCGTCGAGCCACTGCTGTTTTTCTATGTGTTATTTTTTTCATTGTCAAGGTCACAAGAAACTGATCAGCGTCCTGATGCTTCTGAAGCTGAACAGAGGACAACAGGCTTGAAGGCTGAGGGGAAAAAGACAAAGCCATTGGAGGAGAAAGTAGATTTCTCCTGTGAGTTGTTGTTTTTTTTTTTTTTTTTCATGACCAAAGTAATTGCTCCCTGCATCTCTTTCTCTTTATCCCTCCATTTGCAGCCTTAGCTGTGGCCAGCAATGAGAGAGCAAACTGAATGGATGAAAGGACTGTGGGGGAAGCGTGGTGTCTGTCAGAATCTGTAAAACACAGTGTGTTGCCCAAAACTGAGCTCAAACCTGCAGGAAGCAACTGCTGGATAAATCTAAATCAATTTGATCAGTGTTCATTTGATAACCTGCTGAGATTCAAACAATCTTTCAACCTTCACAAGCAGGGAGTTCATTAGTCCCCCGCTCTGCTACCACCCGCAGACACACACAGACACACATGTTACACTACTTTTAGAGGGGGGGGGGGGGTCAATCACAGTTCAAGGCTTTTGTACCAGGAGGTGATACTCATTCAACTTCTACATAATGAAATTCTGATCAGGGCATTGTTTGAGGATTTTCACTCCTCTACTGGGTGCCCCGGAATAAATACGCCATTATGTTCAAACAAAATTTTATATGAGTTTGGTATAAATACAGTACAGTGGGAGCCTGGAGACAGTGAAAATTAAAACTATTGATGGTCAGGTTGAAAATTTGAATTTGTAAAAGCTGCAAATTTCTCTTTATATTTTTGTTAAGTGTGTCTTGGTATTTTTTTCTGGACTCTGTGGGACTGTAACCGCCTTTGATCAGTTTTACAGGCTGTCACATCAAGTGTTTAGTCTTTATAATGGACTTGTATTTTTTACTGGATTGAGGAATTAGACCAGATGTGACTGACAGTTTATTAGTAATCATAAGTTTGTGGGCCCTGTGGGCTGCACAGGGTTTCTAAATGTCTAAGATAAATGTCCCTTATGGACACTTAAGGTATTTGTGTGCATAGATTAAATTTGACTGGTCAGAAATTGTTGTACTTACATGAAGTAGATTGGGTATCCGCCTTCAAAATACCAGCAATACTTTTTCGCTTCGACACACTGTGAAAGAGAGAAGGAGAGATTATTTTTTCAGGAAAACAGAGAAAAACAAGACAGTTTGGATGTTTGTTCAGGAAAAACATTCTAATCATCTGCCTTTTTTATTTTCCTTTCTCGCCACACAAGGGTCTTATGAGGTCAAGAAGCCTGAGTTTCTGCCAAAACCAGTCCTGCTCTGGTTTTGGTAATCATCACCTTTTGTCACAGCTGAGCTGAGAATTGAATTTAAATGACCAGGGACTTGTATAGAAGCTACAAGCTAATGAGCTGCAGAAGCAAGATCATCAGTAAAACCAGGATTATTTCAGTAAATCAGGGATTTTATGAAGAAGGGTTAAATTAGTCTGACCTCCATTATCATGGAAATTGATCCTTCCAGACAACCCTGGTCCATGCCCGCTTAGTTTTAAGGCTTGACCAATCAGTCACACTGAAGCCCAGAGTTTTCTGCTGCCTCCTCTTTATGTGAACAGTCATTTTACACCACACACTCATTCATTGTGTAATTAAAACCTGGGCTCATGTCTTTAACATCCTCAATGTGCGCAATATTCTCATACCTCAATTAAAATAAAGCTACACAGCTTTGATCACTGCAGGTGCAGCTTGATTGTAAATGATAATAAAACATTTTCCGATATTTGTCTCTTTAAATGTCAATAAATTAAAGACCCATCAATCCAAGAGGAAAACAATCTCAATGTAGTTCACCACGTCGAGGCTGTTACAGGATGATCACCTCATTTTCTGACATTAACATATATAACCTGACTCTCATCCTATTCCATGCAAATGTACCATTTTATTTAAGCACAGCTTCACTTGTTAAGCTTTCTCTGATAAGGGGAGAAAAGCTTGTGTCCATAGAAACTGTTCTTGAGTTTTTCCTGTCACATTTTGTCTGTATCATGTTTTGTGTGTCCGCTTTGTGTGCAACATGAAGATGGTTTTGTCAGAATATGTCCCATCACAATGAATTCATCTGATTAAGGCTTAATGTCTCAGGTCTGTGTTTCCAATCCAGGAAATGAAGCAGATGACACTCAGTCTGCTCACATTACCACCAAAAACAGCTCTATGAAGCAGATTCATGCTGGGTCAGTGTGTTGGGTTAACTACTTCTCTAAAACAACCATCTGGCATGATAAAGAACTTCCTGACAATAATGGTCGCTCTCATACAAGCGTCTCTCCACTGAGAGACGTTACAATGACATTATCCCTCATTTCAGGGGACATTTTCAGTTATAAATAGAAATTATTGGGGCCAACTCCAGAACCAGCAGAGCTCTTTCATCTGAATTCATCGCCCTCATCAAAGCCAGGAAACATTTTCTTTGTCAAATCTGATATCGATCAACAATAATACCCAGCACCGTATACTCAGACAGGATCCCCCTGCACCCTCTGTGTATGAACCCCTTCCCATGGTGCACCAGGCAACGACGGAAGATCAGAAACATGTCCGATATAACGCAATGTTTTGGTTGATGTCTAAACTCAACGTTGGATAACTGACATTGCGACTTTTCCCAGATGTTGGGTTTTGCTCACGATTAGGATGGCAGCGTTTTCTATGTCAAGAAGTTGGGTTTAATAACACAGCTTCAACACCAACATGTATCAGCATCGACTGTTGGCAGTGCATCCAAATATTGAGACCTCACAATGTTGGTGGCGAACTGCACTCCTGCAAGTTTATTTCCATTACCGGCTTCAGCTCAGGACAGAATGGTGGCAGTCTGGGGAGTGTCTTTAATTATTAACTGTCTTTGGAATGATCTCCCTCTATGACAATACAGCTGGCTTTGTTTTGGCATAGAGAGGATTTTCACCTTTTTCATAACAGGTCCTGTAAAAAGGGAGGAGGAGGGAAAGTGAGATAGGAGAGTGTGAGGAATAAAAAGAATCCCGCTGCAGCGATATGGCTTGCCTCGGGGTGGCTGTTAGCATACACACCCTCACTTTCCATTTAAGTGGAGACATCTTCTCAGAGATAACAAGTTGAGCAAGCCACTCAATACAAATGAAAACATGAATCCTTTATCGAATGCTGCATGTTACATGGTTATCGAGTTGATATGACATTCACTCATATCATGTTGCTGTGCACTAACCTCTATTTACTTTTTCTGGCAACAGCAAAAGACAATTTAAAAGTAGCACAGTGTAGCAGAAACTGTTTTTATGAGCAACCTTTGTGTTTCATCTGCACGGGAAAGCAACCTGTCATTCACTTTAAGCACTAGTCCTCAATTACATGAACCACGCGGACGCTCGCCATCTGCAGCGTGAAAATTCAAGACAATGTTTTTCTGCCGCGGTGTCCTAGTGGAGCTGATTTACATACTGCAGCACCGAGTTGTGTTTTTTTAAAGTCATATTTCGCTCAGGCTGGTGCAGTGCATCTGACATTAAGCAATTACAGGAGAGAAAAGCATGATGTAAGATTCATTTGCTTTAATTGCCGCCAACACTGAGAGGGGGGCTGGTCTTGTGTGGCTGATCCTATGTTTTTCAGAGTTTTCAGTATTGACTGGGAGGAGGTGGGTGTAACAATATAACTATCAGTTATTGCATACAGGAAGTTTATCAACATTAAATTAAAAGAAATATAGGAGACAGCAGTAAACATTGTTACTGGTATTTTGTTATGAGTAAATGGAAAATAGGATTTTTTTTGTCTTTTATAACCAAATTAATTGTTCTTCATTGTGTTCTCCAGCAGGGAGCATCACTGACCTGTTCATAACGATCACTGTCAATAGTATCACACAGAAAGACGTTGTCATCACTAATCACAACTTGTGGTGGAGGTTGGGCAGAGCTCAACAGGATTTTTTTTTTTTTTTTTTACATTAAGTCAGTTTCTTGTCGGCTGTACGGTCACTAGTGTACGTTTAGTTTCACTCCTTTAATAGGACTCACTGTATGTTTTGTTTGTATTTTCCATGGCATCTTCTCTCCTCCTGCTCTTGTTCTTTCTCGACCCTTTATCAAGTCTCCCCCTCCTCTCCTCAATGCTCACTCTCAGTATGTCTCTCTAAGTGCCTCTGCTCCCCCCCTATCAATCCATCTCTCTACCCAACCGGTCGAGGCAGATGGCCGCCCCCCCCGAGCCCGGTTCTGTCCGAGGTTTTTGCCTCTTAAAGGAAGTTTTTCCTTGCCACTGTCACAAGGTCCTTGCTCTTGGAGGGATTTGTTGGGTCTCTAACAACTCCATAAAGAGTTTGGTTTAGACCTGCTCTATGTGTAAAGCACCTTGATGTAACTTTGTTATGATTTGGTGCTGTATAAATACATTTGATTTGATTTGATTCCTGTTTTTGCTTGCCCTTATCTTACTGATCACCCCACAGCCTTATTAACTGACGTATTGTTCATAATTTATCTGTGTTTGATTCAATCTCTACAGATCCGAGGCTCATTCTTGCTTTGCGCACATCTTAACCAACTTAAGAGCTCAATGTGAACTCTCTCAGATTTGAGTTGTAAGGTTAGGTAGGAGAAAAACTAAAGTTTTCTCCCCTTTTATCTTTCTTCCACCTGCTTTCATATTTGATAAATTTGGGCCCAGAAGAAAACAATAAAGCCCAACCGCATCTCTGACAGCGTGTGGAGAGCAGAGCAGCAATGCAAGGCAGGCCGAGGTGTTTTGGCGGCTCACAACACGCCGGCACAATGGGTTATTTGTCATGCTGCTGCTGGAGAATGGGACCGTACTGTGTCACTTGGGCTGAGGAATAATGGCGGAAACACAAACACGTTGAGAGGGAGGCAGGAAGAAAAGCATCCCATCCCGCCTTACTGGGACAATGTACATCCACTCTATTTGTCCAGACTGTTTTCTGCTATCACTGTGGTCAATGGTGGGAAACCCCCGACACACAGGAAGTGCGTAACCAAGTCTTTAAAGGGCTGTAATCTTTTGTCTCTCCTTTTATTTTATTTTTTCTAAGGCCAATTCGACATCTGTTTTTGTTTTTTTTTTAAAGGCAGTTGGATTAAGGGCTTTTAAATCATTTTAGTATAACGCTCCAGTATAAGATAAAAGGAAAATGTGACGTGGTTTGAATACTTTGCAAATGATCTGTAAATATAATTTACTGCAGGAAGTTAAATTACATCTTACTTCATTTCTAAAGCATTGTGGGGAGAATCTGAAAGTAGTTCACTGGGACGAAATGTACAAAAAATGTGTCACAGGCTGGCTATTTTGACAACAGTGTCTGTTTCAGTGTTTGCAAAGTCTGATGATGGAGACCTGTCTGCAAAATCACTGCCGTTCTTAATGCGTTAATATCATTCATGTCATCATCATTCAAGTTGCTAATATTTGTCAAACTCACTGCTTCTACAGAGCATGAGGCAGCAGGACTGATGTAGACAAAGGCTGCTTCCTCTATCATCATGCTCACCTTGTGCTGAAATGGAGACTAGCGGATACAAAATATAAGCACTTAAATGAGTAGTTGGCTGTTTGGGAATATCTTCCCAATGTTTTCAGCCTCTTTACTTACATGCTATATGAAGACTGTTTCTTAAATCATGTACACAATGTGAATAAACAGAGCAAAACTGCAATACTTCAAAACTGCAAAACAAAAGCCCACAAACAGCAGTTTGAACAAGGAAGATTTCATTTGTTGCTACGCTCTACGTTAGTTCCGACCTGATCATCATCCTGTCCCCAACACTTTACCAGCAGTGCTCACTGTCTAGCTCTGTTCATTGTCTTTCTCTAATTAGAGCTCAGTGAAAGCACTGACAGGAGAGGAAAATGTCCCTCTGTGCTCCCACAGGACAAAAATGACCGTTGCGCAACCACAGAATGTGTTTTCCCGCTTTAAAAGCAGCTCAGATGGCTAGAGGACATTCAAAGGGATGAATAGTTCAAATGATTCTACACTTCACACTAAAGCTTTAGAAGCAGGTGTGTGTGTGTGTGATCAGGATGTGCTACGCCTTTGAAGCTGCAGGATGCTGTGGGATTGTGAAAGGACACGAGTGTCAAACTCTGCAGTCCAATGCAGGCCTTCAAACTCACTTGAAGTATTTATTACTTGGACTGTTTCTTTCATTTTGTTTTATGAATGGTACATCTTTATCATTTGGCTTGGTTTGACGTTTTTTAGGCCTTTTTTGTGATCTTGTGATGTTCTAACTTATCTTGCTTTTTATCTTGGGGCCGTCCTCTTTGTTCTTTTAGCCTAAGCTCTGACGTCACTTTGTCTTGTCTTGTGTTGTTCTATGTGTTTACAATACGAGAGAACTCACTCACTGTAAACCGAATTTACCCAAAGGTACAATAAATATTCTGAATCTGAATCACTCACTTGCAGCCACTAACATCATTTCTCTGAAAAGATATTTTAACCAGCGTATAATAATCATTCACAATGCTCTCTTGGTATTATTGATTTCGGGGCTGTCTCAGCACACTCTTTGGTGGAAGAAGAATTAACCTTAAATCCTTGTGATTTTATATTAATGCAGTTAAAGAAATTTCAGATATTCATACAACTCCATCACCAGGAACATTTAAAATCCTTGACACTCACACGTCTTCCTTTCCTTTCCTGTCGGTCTCTTTTGCTGCTTGATTCTAACAATCTGCTTCATATTTTGTACTCCACCCCCCCTGACATCTATCTCTCCCTGGATGATCTATGACTACACTGAACACATAGATGACGCTGCCATTAGCAAGCAGCAACAAGCTGACAAGCATCATTTGATTGTCAGTTTGTGTTTGGCCTGATGTGGAGACAGCAGCGAAGAGGAAGCAGAGCCGGAGGAAGGCGGGGGGAGTCGGGTGAGGGTGCCTTTGTTTTAATCTACTGCTCTGTCTGGATGTGCTAGTGAATTAGTAGACAGTTGTTAGTTCTCTGCTTGCAGGCTTTAGTGATTGGCAAATTATGATCCAAATACTTCAGTTTCCAAGTCCGAATGGTCATTTTCCTTTCCTGCCTTCCTATTGGCTAATACCAGTGGGAGGAGGTAGAAAAGCTGGCATTAATGCTGGAAAACTTGGCTGCACATCTGCACACTAACATCAGGCTCACCCTAAGCCTGACATCAAAAGACACAAGAAAAATAAGTTATAAAATAATCCAGTCTAACCGTATATCATTTATTAATCCATATAAAAATGCTTTCACTAGCTCAACTCCAAAACCACACAGTGAGCTGTGCTCCTCTGAACTTGAAATTAAAGCCAAACCGCACAGCTGTTGAATGTAACTGCTTTTTCTTTGGGAAGAAAAATACATTTTAAATGGCACAAATTTCTGCTTTTTCACTTAATTAACTGATTCCATGCTTCACTCGTCACATGATATGAGGTGCAATAGTGTCTCCAGCAGAGAGCAGCACGGACCTGACAGTATCAAATGTAATTAGGTTTTATGAGGATGTCAAACGGGCTGATTTTTCTTTGTTTTTAAATCGGAGATAAGGCAACTGATGCTCACTTAAAAACAAACAGCAACAACCAACTGTCCAAACACAGGCGGAATCACAGGTGAAGCCAACACCAAATTCTGGGATGGTGGGAGATGTGATTTGATTTTATTTAATCATCCTAAATCATCTATACACACAGATGGAGCTGCTTTGAAAGCATCCCGGCCGAAACTCCACCTCAGCTGTCTCATATGTGAGATGTTAATTCAGTGATGTGCTCGACGTGCTGTTTGGTAATTTGGTAATGACAAGCCTCGAAGCTGACTGGGTTTTTCATGAGCCATCAGTACTTTCTCATGCAGACACACGCAGCTCTTGAAGCCTCTGTCATTCCCTGTGTTTTGTGTAAACTCGACTTTCACACAAACAGCCCTCATCTGTCGGGGGGGGGGGAGTTCCAACACTGATGTTTGCTCAGGTTTGACTCTGCCCTCACAGTGATGGGAGTGTCACTGGAATGTGTAACGCACAAATCAGAATATTCTATAGCAGGTGAGACAAGGGAGCAGCTTTAAAATGTTGCTATTTCTAACCCTCTCCTATCCAACCGATGTTGTCTCTCCCCTTTTTGTGTGCGTGTGAGCGTGTCTCATGCACCCTTCCAATGATTGGCTGAGAGGGGTCACATGATCGGTCTTGCCAGTTAAAATAGAAATCATCAAACTTTAATAACCCTCAGTAATTTATATTTTAAACATGTGGATCCTAACTGGACCATGTCTGGGTCTGGATCCAGACCAATGTCCACCAAGACATGACCTCTGTTCTCTGTTTTTATCCCATTTATGTACAGTACTATAATTAACCCTGTATTGGTGTGACGTGATTGCTGTGTGTGTCTGTCAAAATATGAACAGACACACAAATCCATCATGAATCATCAGAGATTAAAATATCGGAGTAAGGCTCCCCAAACTCATTTTTTTATTTGTTTACTTTCTGGCATTATATTATTTACAGGAAATGAAAACTGGGCCTGGGATGTAAGCTTGCCCTCACGTTGCTCCCGGTCAGCCTGTGGTTCCACTAGGTCCTGTTTCTTTCACTAGGCTTCACTAGGTTTAGTCTCCATATTCTAAGATAAATATATACAAGACAGCACCTGCCATCAAGATAAAAAAAATTTCGCAAGTGAGAAAAAGACTTCTGACCATGTTGTCAATATTCAAAATCACACCTCCCATTGTACTACAAGTCATCCCCGTGTTGCTCCCCGGTTCATGATGTGGTTTTATACCTGAACCACAACATGAAATTCTGATTACTCCTCAGCCTCTTATTGGGATTCAACAGGCAATTGAACATTTTTTCACACTCCAGTTTGTCATAGTTAAACTACAATAGATGCAATTAAAGTTTGGAAATATTCTTTTTTTTTTTTTTTTTTTAATTCATGAAAGTTCTGCAGCGTTTTTCTTTTCTTTTTTTTTTGTATGATGTCACTTCTGTGATTAATCAATTTCAAACGCTCAACTGACTATAGACAAGAACAAACAGCAGAGAGCAAATCTTGATCACACAGTGCATGATAATACAATCTTATTCTAATTATAGGAAGAGAAAAAGCCTGGAAATGGACTGCTCGCTGACCGGACGTCTGCACACAGTAAGGCTGATCCATCTCAATGAAGCATATGGTGGCCTGGACAGATCACGTCAAGATCAAGAGGTTGATTTTGACGCGTGAGAGAAACAGATGCAGAAAAAGATGCTGCAGTGTCATCACCAGTATGTCACAGATGGCACAGAGACTAATTTGCGAGCAAGAAATAGATGTCACTGCCTTGAGAAGAGACACAGACACCAGGAAGCAGAATTTACTCAGCAGATCAGCTCCAGCACCAGTTTTATAGAAGTTCACGCTTCATTGAAGGACCTAAACACAAAGTATAATGTCTGTGCGCTAGGCTGTGGCCTCCGGCTTATAAATTGCCATTTCATTTCTTCTGGGTCTGGGGTTAGCAACAACAGGACTGCACCAGCATGAATGCAACACAATTCATCAAATAAAGACCACAACAACAACAACACGACAAAACATCTGTGACGGATTAAGTCACACAAACATTTTTCAAGTCTCTGCTTTAGAGGACAATCAAACATTCAGATAAAAACGATACAGAAATAGAACCAGACCGGAGGAAGGAACAGAAAAAAGGAACAAAAACCCAAATACGGAGACATCAGCTTCCTCAGCTTAAACGGTATCTCAAGACCAACAGGCTGAGGCGGTTTAATGTTTAGGTGCATACGGTGTACAGTAGTGATAAAGCGTCTAACAGTGATTTGCTGTAATCCGGCGTGTCCAAAATAAATTCACTGAAAACGTTGATTGGACTGATGTCATCACGTTATTTATTATTTATTTAATTCATTATGCAAACAGTTGATTATCTGCTGCACCTTGCTGGATCTGTTACTATCCAGCAAGTAACTGCCGCATTTTTTTTTTCTTCAAAATTTATTGTCAAATATTAACACTTCACTGTTTACTATTTTGTATAATGTAACTTAAACATCTGAATCCCAAAGTTACAATACTACTGAATAGAACAGACCATAGTTCCAGTTACAGCGCTAAATCTCGTTAGTACTCTCAACAACTTATTTGGCAAACAGGTACTACTTTGATTCTAGCCCAAAATGAACAGGTCGTGTTCCTGATCTAGATGTTGGAGCAAACTGCAGAGGGAATGTTCTCTGAAATTGATGATCAAGCAATCCTCTTTATTATGCTTAAATAAATTAAAGCAGAAATACAGAAGAGAAAAAAAATTGACTGGTGACAAAGTTTCGGATCAGTTTTTCCTCTCATTCTGAAGGAGAATATCTGCCTTGAGAAAATGATGACCGGTTGTCTAACAACAGTGATTAGTGATGGTGTTTACTTGCAGGGCAACTTGTACTCCTTGATTTGGTAAAGTAATACCAATGGACAGGTTTTATTATACATACTGATAAATCAGTATATTTATGGTATAGCTTACAGTTTACTAGTGTTGTGTTAAATTTTACTCTTTTCCTTCTTATTTGTTATGTTTGTTTATTGTATAAAATGAAAAAAAGAACTGTGTTCAGCACCAATATGCTAACCAGATGAATAAATGCACTTGCATCATAACTCTTGGGATCATACTCAATCTTTTTCTCATTTACAGTCAGCCTTTATCTCTTACCACTTTCAATCCACAGCCTTATGAAATCTTGATGTCAAAATCCTGTCCTTTGTTCTTTTTAAAAACCCCGGCGCTTAAAGGCTTAAAGCCGCAATATGCACAATTTGAAAATCAAGCTTGAGAGTCCGCAGCAGACCACTCGGCTTCGCCTTGTGTGAGAGCGTTAGACCAGAGATGCCTCAATGGATTGATAGAGAGTTAGTGAGCTCGCACCTCTGACTTTGCGCTTGTCTGACTGGTTAAAAAGACGTTTGCTCAAAAACCTGATAACTCTGTTGATAAGTTTGGCAGTATTTTAATTTCTAATACAACTTCATGTGACTAATATATACAGGATGTGCTATTTTTGTTCAAGTGAAGCTCTGTGAAAAACAAAAAGATAAAGTAACCTATCGCGGGACATTTCTAAAAACTATGATGTCATAAATGACCAGAGTGGACCAGACCTTCGGAGCAGACTCCTCAGACAACTGATCCACAAAGGCCATTAAAGAGGAGTTGGAGATCTTACAGTAATACCCAGTCTCTTGGTGTCTAAGGGGGCATTAGTGGACATCAGTTGCCCTGAAATAGCTCCTGACTCTGCTGCTCAGTTATGTGACATTATGTAACATGAGTTTCTTTCGTCTCACACGATACAAAAAAGGCTGACAGCTTCTAAACTTAATGCAACATCTGTCTAAATTCACGTATTACAAAAGAGCCTGAAAACCACTTCTGACACTCAATATGTTCATCTGTTCACTTTTTTTTTTTTTTTAAAGAAAATTCCATTTAAATGTCCAAATATTTTTTGAAAAGGACATCCAAAATGTCTCTGGACACATTACGTCTTTGGACTTTACAGGCTGGCCAGACAGCAGCCGTCTGACGTTATGTCTTTGAAATGACTATGATTATAATTTTCCAGTTGGTAATTATTACTGACGTGTGCATTAAATAATATGTTCCTTAAAACCAGATGGGTGCTTGACATGACCCACAGTCCATCATTAGAGGGAACTTAACCCTGATGTTGGAGATGGACACCTTGCCCAGCTCATCAGCACGTCGCTTTTTATTCAACTACTCAACTCTGAATACTCAGTGAAAATCATATCCATTAACAGATACTCTTATATAAAAAAACTTGACGTTAAATTCATTCCAATTTCTGAATAAAAGTCTACACAAAGCAACTTAACCCACAAAGCAGAAACTCTGACAAAACAGTGACTGTTTCTAACTTGATTACTGATTATAGACATTGCAGAAATGTAGTTTTAATACATTCATTTAGTATTTCAGCCTTATCTGCACATCAAATACTCAAGTACATGGAATAAATTATTTCCTCCCACTGTCGGCCAAAAAACCATGCCAACATCAAAACTGTAAATTCACAGAAGTTAGTTTTAATCGTTGCTTGTATCATTTACAGCGATGATGATCACTCAACGTTGCTATGAAGTTGGATTCGGTTTCAGGATAGGGGTAAAAAGGTCTGAGTTCGAGGGCCTTCCTCACCATGGTTACAATAATAACCACGTGGGTTAAAAAAAACACTGCGGTCATACTTAAAAGAATCTGCCAACAGAAGAGGCTCACTTTAACCTCTGACCAGAGGAGAGAGGCCAGGAGCAACCCACAGAAACACTGACGTAGGTCTCATCCAACAAGAGGCACCACCAAGCACAAATACACAGCAGAGAGAGCTCCTAGGAGGTAATACAGGCACACCTTAGGAGTGACGTGCATATGTGTGTGTGTGTCTTTGTGTTTGTGTTGCACTCACATCACTTCTCCGTCTGTGCATTAGGGTGAATAACTAAACTGTTGAACTCTTAAGAGCCACAATGAATTCACCTTCTTCTGGGTAAAATGACCATGTTCCCACATAGACTGAGAACAGATGAGCTTCACCTGACAGTTTAAAGCCGAGCCTGACAGGCCGAGGCTGAGATGTCCTAAACTGACTCCTTTATCCAGGCCAAACACCTGCTCTGTCCTTTGACATCACCTTCAGGTCACATATGAGCACTTCTGGCATAAAAAGGGCTTTTTTTTTTTTTAAACATCGTGTAACTTTTCCTTTGGCTCAATCCTCAGAATAAAAACATTTCAGCTTGAAATACCAGTTTTCCTTGTCACAGTTAACTCCACTGATGCAGACAGATGTGCTGCCTCTTTGACACCACAGGCATAAAACTCATATACACAACTGTGTGTGTGAAAAATTGTCTTAGTGTGTTGCCGCTGGCTGATGGCCAGCGAAGCTCATCAACAGAAGTTGCAGTTTAACACATGGGAGTTTCCCAATAGCCAACCAGTAGGACTCGCTATCACGCATCTCGCCATCAATGCTGCGTGGTAGCTTTTCACTATTTATTTATGCATTTTTTTTGCAAGCATGACAAAAAAAAATCTATTCAAGCGCTGCTCTGCACTAAAACCCGAACCAGAGATAGGCTTGAAGATATTCAGCTGTCTCTCCAGCTAGCCTCCATGATTTCTCAACACCCTAGCATAGCTGGAAACCTCTGTTAGTATCCCTCATATGTTTCACAGTCGAGCCAATATCAGCAGACGAGACAAACCCTCATGAGTCTCTGCCCATCAGTCCACTTAACCCAACGTGTGATCACTTTTTTGACACGTAGATCGTTTGAGCCCAGTTTGAAGCTCCATCATTCTCTATGAAAATCAAAGATCACTTTCCTGAAAATGAGAACTTTGCAAAAGCTCCAGAGCTGGATATATTAATTATAATCTGAGTCTTAGCCATACAGATGTACTCCAAAAGACTTTATCTTATATAACATTAAAAGGGAATTAAAAAAAAAAAAATTGCTCATATGGCTGCATAAATCAACATCATCGGTTTTAATGAATGGAGGCTTTTCATCCACAAGACATTTCAAAAAAAAAAAAAAAAAAAAGAGAGAGGCTATTGAGAATGAAGCAAAATCACCAGCAGTGCTTGTCAGGAGCACTTATCAAAGAGAGCACAGCAGCAACAGTCTGAGGTCTAAGGGCTCGATTCCCTCTAGGACGCCTGCTCACATCCAAAATGGATGTGCTCACCAAGTCAGCTGAATGACATGAAATAGTAATGATGTGAGTTAATAATACATGGAAAGACATAAAGTGTCGGTAGCACTGGACTGACAGGAAGTGTGGGGATTGTGACCATGCTGCGTTTGCCTCGACAGAGGAAACAAAAAACCAAAAAAGGAGCTAATTATGTTCCCTCATCCTCCTGAAATGACCCTCGACCATCCCCCAAATGGGGACAGCACAATAATTTCACAGAGCACAAACATAAAGGGCTTTGTTAGCTGTCAGACCTTTGGATGGGATAAAAAAAAAAACAAACCTAAAGATAAATGTAATGAGACAGAGGACAATTGAATATCTTTGTCTATGATTGGACTCAACCTACTGTACACCTACACTGTGTCTGTGTGTGTGTCCTCCAGGCCCAGTAACCCAGTGAGTACTTATGGGGTCTGGGCACAAAGACAAAGGATGGCAGAATCTCAGGTAACTCTTGCTTTCTCTGAACAATGAGAGGAAGCTGCAGCGTCCTCGGCTCCTCTTGTCAACACTCACATCATCCCAGCAGCTTCACCTCCTCTGACATTTCGGTTTTTGTTCTCATGTTCTATGCAGGCACTTACATCACAGCTGAAATGGGAGCACCATCGACCGATATAAAAGTTCAGATTTTATTGCTCTACACCGTTTCCTGGCCGATCACACGCACGCCGAAGTAAACAGAAGACGGCACATTTCCAAGCAAAACACAAATTTCTCCCGTAGGATTCGTGTGATTTTGACGCCTATGGTCGGATATTGAATTATGCCGGTTTTAAATGGAGTTTGGCGAACAACGCTCTGAAAAAACCTTTATATCGGAGCCACATTACGCTGGAGGACCGATCGGCCCCAACAATACGATTTCTAGTCTCGGCGTGTTAAATGCATCCGGAGGGAAACACTGACAAGCAAAGCGCTCATTTTATCTACCAAAGGTCTGACAAAAGCTCCAGTCTGTGATAAAGGCAGGCGGTGCTCACCTCCAGAAACAGCCAGAATGTCAGCGCTACATCGGCCAGTAGGTTCCTCATATCTCCGCCGGTAGGAGAGAGTAAAAAAATAAAATAAAATTTAAAAAAACCCTCCAAGAGAAGAGAAAGACGAGGAGGGGGATGCTCCTTTGTCACTACGTCGCTTTCATCCCGCTACCGGAAGGGGCCCCCGGAGATCAGGCTCAGATCCAGCCGGTCCGACAGCGCTGCGCTTCGGGTGACGGGACGGACGGAGGCGGCCTGGGCGACGCTCGGACGCGCCACAGATGGAGATTGATTGCATGGTGGGAAAACTGCATTAGCCTGTGATGTTGGCCCAGTCCACGCCCCCTTTCCTCCACAGCCCCGCCCACCTCACAAAGACGCAAGCACAATCACAATGCTTTATTATCAGCTTACTTCATTTTATTGTCTAAACAAAACTAGCAACGCACCAAAACAAACAAGCAAAAAACAATACAGAAACACAATTGCTACCCCCCTACAACACACCACACACACTGATGGACACACAAGAGCATGAGTGTTGAACCTGGACACGTTAACCAGTATTTAATGTCATTGAAATATACTCAGTATGACAGTCTAAGATGGCGTATTTTTACTATCAGCAAGTTATCATTACATAATATGAAGTTTTATATTATGTTATGCATCGTATTTCCCAGCAGGTCCTCTTGCCCCTGGTGGGCAAAATTATGATTGATAGAATTTTATAAAAATGACTCTTTAGAGGATATTATTGATTTCCTTCATTGATACGTAGTGACAGACTACAGACAGGACCAGAAGGGACAAAAACTGAGTTTAAGGAAGACCCTGTTTTATGTCTTAACTATTAGGCCACCGGGGAATTCATCAATTTTATTAAGTACCAACCAATCCCATAAAGGAAAATGCCCTATTAAAATACTGAAATAAAACAGCACCAGCCTTATCCTTAACAATGCTGCTGACTGACAGTTAGCTCACCAGACAGTCGAGCAATGAGGGACTTGGATAGCTGTTTACATATAGCTATACATTATATATGGGAGTCAATCTGTGGCATCAGTTACTCAGAGCCCATCAGCTCTTCTAATGTCTTTCAATGATTCATGGTTTCCTGCTAAGGGCTCTGTACACTTTCCTCTGCCCAAGTTTCTTCCTCTCTGATTGACTAATGTCCTCCAGCACACTGTGTGTGTTCCTGAAGGACTCCATATGTACTGGGGTCTTTCAGATTCAGCACCATGGACAGCACTTCACCTGATCAGAGCCAGGGAGCTGGGACAAAAGACACAGGACAGAGGAGACAGTCAGGAAAAAGGACACAGGACAGAGGACACAGTCAGTACAAAGGACACAGGACAGAGGACACAGTCAGGACAAAGGACACAGGACAGAGGACACAGTCAGGACAGAGGAGACAGTCGGGACAGAGGACACAGTCTGGACAGAGGACACAGTCAGGACAGAGGACACAGTCGGGACAGAGGAGACAGCTGGGACAGAGGACACAGTCGGGACAGAAGAGACAGCTGGGACAGAGGACACAGTCAGGACAGAGGAGACAGCTGGGACAGAGGACACAATCATGACAGGTGTCACAGCTGGGACAGATGCTGAAAGGACATACAGCAGGACGTTCAGCTCTGGCCGTGGTCGTTCTCATAGCTCTGCCCAGGAGCACTCTGGGTAATGAGGTCACAGGTCGGGACGACACACTGTATTATTGACCACATTAATGATTTCTCCGCACTGTTCACGTGTTTCCGTTGGAGTAGTTAAGTGAAACATAGAAATGTTTGTTTGCTTTTAGAAAAGTCAACAAACCTGAAATATAAAAAACATTGTTTGTTTTGTGGTTTCTCTGATGTTTCCTTTAAACGTAACGGCAGACTTCCTGCTTTTCTTCAGTGAAAGGACCAGATGCAGAAGTGTCGGGCAGATTGAGTCCTTCTCTCTGTGGCCTTTCTGACATCTATCTGACTCCAGCTGAATGAAATACACTCAGCTGGCAGTTTACACAGATCAAAGGTAATCCAATCGAGCAGTCCTGCTTCAGGTTCCTCCTTAATTATAGGTGTGAGGTTCAGTTTGAGTTGTGGAGAAGCACTGATTCACTTTTCCTTGTCTTTGTGGAGGTGCTGCAGAACAGTATGGACAGGCGTTTCTGTTATTATGATGTTAGACAGGTCAGTGTGACCTGCACACACACTGGGACACACAAACACACTCAAATTCAAGTGCTCAGTCAGTCCAGTTGAAGCACTTGAAGGGCCTGCCGTCTCTTTCCTGCTCTCTTTGACCTCTGCTGTGTGGGAACATGAAAAAGCTAATATAAAAACTTTCCTACACTCAGTAGTCAGGCCAAGCTCCCATGTTAGGAACACAAGTAGTTTCTCTGTGGCTGAAATATATGTAATGCCATTATATCATAATGCACACTGCTATATTTTGATGGCATTTTGAACGTCGTATATGCCGATGTGCTTTGTAGAAGGGTTTTTGTTTTTGTATACTATTTTAATGAGTTTTTGATGGATTTCCTTTGCTCTGCAAAGTGCTCGGAGTTACCTAGTTTTTAAATGGTGCTGTATAAATAAACCTGTCTCGCCTTTAACTTGTGCTGCCAGTCAGCGGACTGGGAGGAATTCAAATCTCTAGTGACAAGAGATATCGTTGCTGAGGCTTTTTTTTTTAGCATTGTCATATTTCCCCTAGTAGCTTCCATCTCACATCGTGTCACGTTAAAGACGACGGATCTCCATCAGGTTTCCATAAATGTTTCAGGGAAAACAAGGACA
Organism: Remorina albescens; assembly: GCA_034769265.1. NCBI lineage: Eukaryota > Metazoa > Chordata > Actinopteri > Carangiformes > Echeneidae > Remorina > Remorina albescens. Next base: position 14,092,185 of record CM068476.1, on the reverse strand, counting down.
AGTGATAGTAACTTTCAGCATTTAACTTCCTTTATAAATGCTAAAAAAAAAAAAAAAACTGACCTAGAAGGCAATGACATTCCGGTGATGTTTTCTGCCGCTCTGATGTACAAACACACTTTATTGTTAGTTATCAGCAAACCAAAACAATGAACCAGAAAACCTTGGGAGCGTGGAGACAATGCTTGTCGTCTATGGTTTACTCTAGACAACATCTATTGAACAGGAACTGGCTTGAATAAAAAGCCCTTACACCGATATTGGACCAACAAAGAATAAAATGCATCCAACACCAGCTATTAGGGCGAGGACTTGGCAGTAACATCAGTGTTGTGTATGTTTGCTAATGATGTCAGTCTGCTGGCACCAGACAACAATAATTAACATCCTGTTGTGTGGGTGATGAGCCTTTGTGCTTTGCTGTTCTTCCACTCTGCAGACGACAAACACGTAACGACCCAAGCAGCAACTGTGTGTGTGTTCAGGAGCAGCACACAAAGAGGCTGACAGCAGATGATGGGGACATAAAGCCGGTCGTCACTATGCAGTCAAACCAGTCAGTATATTGTGTATGTGTGTGATGGAGTGAGTGAATCCATTAATACGGAATAAAAAAACTTGTAAATAGCAAAAATCGGCTTAAACAAAACAACAACAATAAGATGAACGATAATTTAGTGGTTTTCAGCACAGTACTTTTTTTGGGGGGGGGGGGGGGTTTCATCACAACAGTGCTGCGTAAAAGCAAACATCGCAGATTTCCATGTTGAAATCCTGCCTGTCAGGACATTGTTAGTTGCACGCAGGACCCTGACAATAGCTGATATTGTGTTGGTTTTAAATTGAGTTGTTAAATGAGCAAAACCCAATGACTTCCAACCATATACACATTATAATGCCTGCTAAGCATGTCAAACAACATCGACTGGTCATCTGCAGAGTAAATTAGCTAACAGTGAATCATGTTACAAGATATTTTATTCAGCTCTTCACTTTGTGTTGTGTTCTCTGACGTTGGAGGTCAAAATCATTTAAGAAACAACATATTTTTTTAAGATAAACACTGAATAGTCCCGTTAACGACAGTAAAAGCAGACACACATCGAAGAAGTGGATGGGATCATTTCAACATAATCAAGCTGTTTTTCCTGAGTAAAACAAGACCAACACCACATGAGGAGCCTTGATGAGCCAATGAACACCTGTGACCAAAGCAGTTTCCATCAATGAATAAAAACAATAAGGCGAGCTAGAGATCTGGCCACTTCATTTTCCACAATGTTAACAAGAAACGGTCTACTGAGAAGTACACATGGGGGGAAAAACCTAAATAGCATGAAGTGAGAATGATCAACCATCAGTTACACTTGCTACCAAAAAGATTCATTGCAGCAGTAACCATCCAAGTTTTCCTACGTTCCCAGTCACAACAGTTTTTTTATGCAAAGCATTCTTCCCTCAAAGCACAACAGTATCATTATGAACTGAGTGAATGCAGTTTGTGAATGACTCAGAGCTCTGCAGTGAACAGCACAGGTATCTGCACTCTGTACTCTGGCTGTAGCTGATTAGATTGGACGGAGCGATGCTGTTCAGACAGTTTGGAAACGCTACCTGCAGAGCTGAGACACGTGGACACCTGCACAAGAACTACTGTGCACAAAGATGGATGATGACTGCAGCCTCCGAAGATTAAAAGACTTATTAAAAAAAAAAAAAAAAAAAAAAAAAAAAGACATGAGACATAAGCGTCACTGTAGATTTAAATAATTTTTGCTTTGCAGAAGAAAACTTCACTTGACTAAAAATGTACAATGCAAAATGGCTGAAATTTGACATAATCTCTCACACGTGTTCATCAAAAGACAAAAACAGCAACCGAAATGATCACAGCACGTAAAACGTTTTGTATTTACAGATTCTTGGTTTCAATTATTTTTATTTTGTCATTTTAAAATTAGTTTTTAATGTGCTGCAAGAAAACCCGCAGACTCTCATTGTGTGGCATCCAGATTGGATTGCATGAGGATCAGCAAATGTACTGATAGGAAAAATGTTCTGCAGTGAAAACACACACACGCACACACAGATCCACTTTAACTAATTCTTCAGCGCTTCATTCTTTCGTCTGTTTCATTTCCAGCAGTGCCCCCAGACAAATGAACCATGATGTAGTAATTACTGGATATCAGATGATGTAAACACTGCTGCCCATGTAGAAGACATTTGCATCAGAAAAAAAAAAAGTAAATTAGTTAGCTATTTTAGCTATTACAGTGGCTCACATTACCATTGTAAAGGATTAACAGCAACATATAATCATGCTTTAGGACAGCAGAACCAAAATAAAACAGCGTTCAAAGTTAATAACAAATATATACATCCATCACCCTCCATAATCTGTATCTGTATATGAAACTGATTTATGCTGCTGGTCTGAAAACAGGCTGAGGGAGGACTGTGACCTCAGAGATGTTTTCTCACTGAAGTAGATTTGAGCTGTTCGTTACAACCTTCACATTAAAGCCTCTGGGAAAGGGAACATAAAGAACTGCTGATAGCAGCAACGCTGTCTTTTAATAGCCCGGCGAGCTGTGCATCATACTTTCTATATTTTGAATCATGCTCACTTTTACCACTTTAGGTTTCGTTTCTGCTTGGTTAAAGTATTGATTCATCTGTATTGTGCACATATCGACAGCATCTAAAGACTACAGCTCGACAATGAATATGTCTTCAGGGATTTCAGAAAACCTTTAAAAGACCTCTCTTTTCCTCTGTTACAGTGACAACATCACCATGACAACCCACTGCTTAGTGAGCTGCTGTTTTGAACCCTCCGCTCCATAATTTGGCCGTCAGAAGAAACAACATATACCTTGTTGTATTGAAGAAGGCTTGAAACTATTGACTGAGACTGTAAACTCATTAGGACAGTGTTAACTTTTAGTAAATCAAGTGAGAAGTAGTGCCATTTTCCCATAGACTTCAATACAATAGACATGCAATCAGTGGATTAGAGTGAATACGGGTTTAACATATGCAGTATTGGCTTCACTTTACAGACCCAGAGACCGTGCCCACTTTTGGACACAGTCTGTAGTGGGACAAAAACCGGCTGCGGATCAAACAGGTGGGAGCTGCGTCCCCTGAAATTCAACTCCCAGCGAGCAGCGGGGTAAGAAACAGCTCTGAGGTTTTAGCAGAACCACCAAAGAGATGCCGTCTGTCTAAACTTGGTGGGCGGTCTAATCCTTCAATGACTATAAAACTTTTTACAAGTTTGAAATCAAATAATGATGAAGTAATAACTGATTTTCTTTTGCAATATGAACCAGTTAACTACACTTAAAAACAATAAAGTCTATAAAGTCCGCTCACTGGCTCACAGACTTAGACATTCGCCGATAACTTTTAAGATGCCTTTAAAGGGAAAATGACCCTTTCGTTACATCAGCTGTTTAAGAGTCATAATACTCTCTTCAGGACACTGGCAGCAGGTGCTGGAGAGACTCATCTGTCTCATTTTCTGTCTAATTTTAACTTGGCCAATTGCCGAGTAAGGTAACCTGTCAGGAGATGATGACGCAAGCTCCACAGATGTCTCAGACTATTGTAAGGCCTGTGTGTATGGAGGCAGAACTGAGGAACTGCTCTGGTTCCCTTTCCTGCCTGCAGCATGTTCAGTGTCACCTGCTCAAAACTTCCCACTTCCAAGTGTGTTGAATAAACTAGAAAAATCTCTCCTCGTGGCTGTCTTTCTGTTTTTCACGTCAAACTAAATAACTGTTCTGTCTGCTGTGAATCAGCTTTGATTTTCATTTGACATATAGCTTCGTCCTCTTTTGTTCGCACATTGTTCATACATTTAATCAGTTCACTGTTTCAGGTTAGTTGTCTCATTCGTACCAGAGCTGCTTGTCAGGTATTAAGATATAATTTACTTTTAGATATTTTATCCGACTGCTGGATTGATAATGATGAGTCTTAACAAAGACATTCATGATCCTTAGAGGATGATTCAGCCAATTGACTTTCCATCTGGTGCCATCGTGTGGTTGACGTTTTAACACCTTGACTGAAATGTCTTGAGAACTACTTGACAGATTGCCACAACAGACATTTCATACCTTCCTCAGGATGACTGAAACTTTACTTTTCATCTACTGGCCTCAGGTGGTGAAAAAATGTAATCACTCCGATATTTGATCCGTTTTAGCAGTAGTTTAATGAATAAAATTGCTGGCGTTGTCGTCCGTAGCCGGGGTGCAGCTGAACGTGGTCGTCCCCTGGTTGTGGGTGGTCAGTATGTCGATGAGGCTGTGCAGTGATTTGAAAGTGTAACACGCAGTCCAGCCAATTACAGTTAAGGATCCGGATGGGGTGTTGCCATGGAATGAAACTAGAAAACACTGACCAATGGCATCCAGCTGAAACATTTCTAAACAGCAGGGGTGATGCTGCTGCAACACATTGAGGCAGACATGCAGAACCAAACAGTAACTAAGGCTATGACGCTCTAATTGAATACACAGTGATCAATAACTGAACAGAGCAGCTGCTTTTCATCTGAAATCATTCTCCGGTGAATATAAGCAGGTGAAAACATGTCTGAACGTGCTAATGCAGCTGTGTTGGATGGTTTACGGCCTTCGGGCTCCTCTGAAGTTCAACTGGGCTTTCAGTTTGTCCTATTAAGATGATTCAGTCTCAGTTTGATTTCTCTCTGTGGACGTTGTGTTGCAGCATGTGGACCTCAGTATCTGTGGTGCTGCCGGCTCAGTCTGAAACATTACAAGAAATATTAGAGCTAAAGCTGGACACGTCTGTCGAAATGCTTCACTCTAAATGATAGAGGGAAGCTGCAAAACAAAATCTATTCTTAAGATCATCACGATGAACAGACGACAGTCCATCATCTTTATTTGACTGTATTACTTTTGCATTTAAAACAATGGCATTAAAAACTCATCAGTATTTCCCATCAACACCGGATAACATGACTTGTTTGATGTTTATTATGAAAGGGGCTTCAATGGTTTGTCCCTTCGCCTAAAAGAACCGACTTCATACATATTAATTTCTCATTGTTCATCTCAAAACTTAACATTGACCCATTATTGGTGAATTATTTATGACTTCACCATATTCCTCTTTTCACTTACTAATTTCTAAATGAGGATAATCAAAGTATTATCTTCTCGATACAAAATGCACAGTTTGGATACTGAATGGGTTCCTTCAGAAAAATTCATTGATTGGAGGAGCGCTGCTGCCATCCGGTGGTCAACTGAAGTGATGCTGCAGCTCAGGGAAAAACAAAACTAATGACTTAGTAACCATGGAGAAAGTCTTCTCTCAGTCCAGACAACGTAGGATGATAATAATGATGATACATCGGATGAACTTAAATGTCCACCATCATTGCTATATTTATAACACAGGGACCATTAACTGTAAAATTCCGGGCCTTTCAGCCACATCTCATGGTCTTCCTCAGCAGGTGGTCCGGCTGTACAATGGGAGGGAGGAAAGATGGTTTTTGAATCTTGGTAGATGACCTTTGACCTGTTCCCGGTGGGCGTTGTTCTGCTGAGAAAAAGCCATCAACTAATTTTCCAACTATTTCTGTTCTAATTTTGTTCCTCTGTTTCTCTCTCCTTTTGGTTCAGGCAGTGGTGCCAACTTGGCCACTTTCTCGCTAAATCTGGCGACTTTCCAACTGCCCATGGCGACTTTTTTTGTCAAAAGCGCCCAGCGACAAATCTAGCGACTTTTCCTGGTGTTATTGGAGACTTTTCTTGTATTTTGTAGACTCTGACATGAAAGCACGTATCGTTCCTCTGCAGTTCCCGTTATCAGCGAGCAGCGGGTGCTGCCGCGAGCCCCTCCGCCGCTCCCCCGCCCCAAAGTACTCACAGGCGGTCAGTCACACAGCCTCGAGCCGCGCGCGCGCAGGAGCAGAGAGGAGACCCTCACCACTCCGCGTCCAGGAAGCAAATGAATCGCGCATGCGCAAAGCCGCAGTTGATCCCGCCCTCCCTTACAGAGCGGGATGTAAATATAAACGTTTATTCATTGTCACACTAAAATAAATCACTGCATTTGACTCACACAGCCTCAGTCCCTTACTCACCTTATCTCCTTTGGGTCACTTTGCCGGGCCCAAGCCTGGATAAAGGAGGAGGGTTGGATGTAGAGCCAACAATTCTACCCCACATAACAGTCTTTTGACTAAATTTGATATTTTAACTAGGGATGGGCACTTTAAGAATTTCCCTTAAACGATAATTGGGAAAAATTAACGATCAATAATCGATTTAATAATACATTTTTATATTAAAAATGTGTGGCAGAAAATACTCAAGACAGGGTGTTTCCCTCAATGAAATCTTAATTCCAAGAATTTATAGTTCAGCAACAATCCTTTTAAACAAGGTGGTTAAAACAAAAAATTAAAGATATGTGACACTCATAAAAGCAGGTGTGAGGCTCCGACGAGCCAACGATACTGCGCACTGAAACACAACTGAACCTCTTTTAGACACAATTCCAGAAAATGTCAATCATATAAAACAATACTATGTTAATGAAAATAATATTTAGTAGTTTGTAGTTCTAAAACATATTTAGGGTGAGTTTCTTACTCACTTTTTGTCTCTCCCACGACGTTATTCCTCTCCTACGGCGTCCATTACAATCCAGTGCAAATTGCCAATCATGCAAATTAGGCGATGACGTTATTTGGCGACTTCTAGCGACTTTTAGGACAGCCAATAGCTACTTTCCTTACTGAGGAGTTGGCAACACTGGCATCAGGTAGTTCTTTATGTTTTTTTATTTGCCTCTCTGTCTGTCTCTGTGTTGCTGTAAGAATCTAATTTCCACCCAAAAAAACTATCTCTGTAATTCCTTATGGGGCACCACTACAACACTGAGGTTCTGTAATTATCATTTTGGATAAGTTAAAAAATTATCTAAGAGCACCAAGTGCACTGGGGTCAGGGGGTAGTTATGCATCACCAGCATGCTTGAAAATATCATTTGGTTTCAAGTGAATTGTTTTTCTTCATTTACAGACTGTTAGTGAAAATGGGGCTGACTCACTGTTGGAGCTCTAGTGGCCAATAGAGGAACTGCAGCTGTAAACACTGACCTGGAAGTGGCAGCTGCACAATATTTCCTTAAAAAAAGGTAACTGATATAACTGAAGTTAATAACATGCTGCATTGTTTCAGGCTGTGCATCATGTAAACATCATATGAACTTCAATACTGAACAAAATAATACAATCAATATTTGTGTTATTGTGTTGCTGAGATATGCACGACTACCACTACACTCTGTTCTGATCATAAATGATCAAGGGTGATTCTTGCTTTTGAAATGTTTATTTACAATAGGGGACATTCATGTACAAATCTGTTTCCGTAGTAACAGAGCTTATTGCTTTATAGACACAAATGTACAGCACAGATCCAGTGGAAATGTAGAGTGCTCACTGTCTACATGTATAAGTTTACAATGATCTGTCTTTATTGCTTCAGAGAGCTGAACCCTAGAGGGTCAGACCTCAATGTGAGAGGAACATGTGACATGGCTCTTAAAAACAGTACGCACCTCTGAAAAACAACATCTGCATCATTACACACAATTAGAAAAGTCCAAATTTCTGTCTCGGATATTTGCAATATTACACAGAAACACCTGAAATAAAAAGAGCACGAGTTAAAATAACCAAATATTTTCTCCAAGCATGGCACCAAATACTAAATAAAAAGAAGATAGAAACAGGATTGAGTTAAGAGCAGCTGGTTGTGGTCAGAGGAAAGCAGCAAACACAAGGATATGGACAGAAATCAACACGGATTTGGCTTCTGAGATCAAAAATCACGGGAAAAGTAAGAAAGGTGTTTTTTACTTCTTGTTGACAAACAGTCCCAACTGCAAATACACGCAGTCATCAGTACACATGCACATATGTGATGACTGGAACTGTATTCGTACCATATACATAATGTTTGTATACTGTAGAGAGTTTCTACCTGGCAAAGTAGAGCTCTCAGTAACAGCCCCCACTTCTCCAGCACTATGACACATATCACCTGGTACCAGTGGTAGGAGTTAGTTTGTTAGTTTCCATTACTCAGTGAGGTCTTGCTTTCCAGAATGCCTTTTGCCTTTATTTTGCCTAATTTTAGTGTTTTTCTCAGATGTCATTGATGCCCCAGGCATTATGGCATTATGTATGCCCTATATGCTTAAATGACATTATAATGCCAATTACGATCGTTTATCATAGCCAAAGCTGTGGTCAGATTGTCAAAAATGAACTTTCTATTTAGTCAATACTTTAAATTCTTTATGCATATATATATATATATATATATTCTGTTTTGAGACTTTATATTGCACAAAACCTAGAAATGTATAAAATCCTAATTTGGTGTAGGAAAATCAGGATTACCTAACTCCTGTCTTGGAGCATTTTGCCTGCATCTTGTAGATTTAAAGGCCCACTCCAAAACCAGTATATTTGGGTTCAGCTTCATTTTTCCTCCTCTTTTATGATAGACTTCTCCCTGCTTTGTTGTTGAAAGGCTCCAGAAAGACGAACTCTTCAATTTACATGTTCACGGTAGCTTGTGGCACTATCACACACCTGTCTGGCCAATTATTCAGGTGAAAAGAGAACTGCAACAGCAAACCAAATGAAATGCAAGTGACATAAACTTACTGTATTCGTGTTGGGTTGTGGGGGTTGGTGGTTGTCAAGCAAGGTGGTACTTTATGGGGGAAATATATGAGTAGGTACTTAAATGCACTTAGTCAAAGTTCTTAAATAAAATCAGTTTGAAAGCGCAGCAGCAACTGATTATACACTTACAGTATATATGGAGAGGATTTGAATAAGTAGTTTTGTTACTGTGACAACACAAATTTTTACTCTGCTGATGGTATTGTCAGATGTTGGTGGTGCATGTGGTGAGTGGGCTCAGTAGATGAACTCCCCAGGGACCTCCTGCAGGGCACTGAAGGGCTCCTCGAACTTGAAGCGTTTGGAGATGGCCTTCTGCTCGGCAGCCAGAGCATCCTTCTCTGAGGTGGAAGACTGGCGGCACTGACCCAGAGTGTAGGCAGCCATCACTATCAGCTCCTCTGTCATTGGATGCTCCTCCTTCTCCTCAGCTGTCGACATGCTGCTGGGAGTTTCAGGGCTACTGGTAGTGCCTGGCGCCTCCTGTTCCTCCACCGCGAGGGTCTCCTCTGTTGTCTGGCTTTCCTTAAACTCTGACGACTGAAGCCAGGGGTGTTTGAGACATTGCTCTGCGGTAGCCCGGTCCCTGGAGAGACAAAGACACACACACACCTGAATACAACTGCACATCTCACATTGTGCTTCTGATGTAATTGGTGGGAAAATGCCTCAAGTTTCACTCTACGTGGACATTGGTGTAGTCCAGTAGTGAGGAAACCAAGGCTGTATAAAAAGCTCACTACTGGTCGCATTTTCAGATATGTCGTAATCCAGGCCTTTCTCAACCTACAGGCGTCCACTAGGGGTCACCAATGCTTTTCAAAATTCCTGAGGTCTTTTTGATTTAAAGGAATGTAAGAAAATGTGGAACAATTATGTCTTAGCAAATTACAAATAAATAAAAAATAAACCAAAATACCAACATTTAACTGTTGTTTTGAAAGTACATACTATACTTTTATGTTTTGTTTGCATTTCCAATGGCAACTTCTATCCTCCTGCTCTTGTTCTTTCTCCATCCCTCTACTGAGCCACCACTTTGCCTTTCCTCTCTTTCATGCTTGCTCTCACTGTATCTTTCTCACTGCCTCCGCCTTCCTACCCTCCCTCTCGCTCTCTCTCTCTCAACCAAACTAGGTGAAGCAAATTGCTGCCCTCCCTGAGCCTGGTTCTTTCTGAGGTTTCAGGCTCTTAAAGGTAAGGCTTGCTCTTGGAGGGATATGTTGGGTTTCTTTAACAACTCCATAAAAAGTTTGGTCTAAACCTGCTCTATGTGTAAGGGGCCTTGATGTAACTTTTTAATGATTTGGCGCTGTATAAATAAATTTTATTTAATTTATACTGTCTGTGTTTTACTTAGTAGACCCTTTTGTCATGAGAGGATAATGGTTTGGTTTGGTCTGGCGTTATTGTGTTTTGCCTGTGCTCTATCCCAGTTATTGCTCCTTCTTCAGAAGGAGGAGTCATTACCTAAATAGTTAAAGTTTTCATCCGCACCCATGACTGTCAACATAATATTCTTGAGAAACACAAACGCACAAATGTAAATCTCAGTAGACTGTCTTGTCGATAAGTGCGGTGTGAACTGACTGTGGCTGTTTGCGGAGCAGCATCTGGATGAAGGACAGAGCGGTCTGGTCCAGCTGCTGCAGCTCCTCCTCTGTGTAGCTCACACTGAGCTGGGAAATGTTGAGAAATGTCTCTTGTTTGTTCTCGCCCAGGAAAGGAGAGATCCCTGTCAGCATCACGTAGGCCAAAACACCAATACTCCTGGACACAGCAGCACAATGCACATGGGGTTAGGTCAGAATGATATGAAAGGAAGAACAAAAGCTGTAATATATAAAGAATATTATGCACATCCTTAAACAAAATGGAACTGTCTCTAGCAAAGATCGATTATCAGAGGATAAAAAATTATCAATTGCAGAATAATGGACATTATTAACATAATGAATGGTTGAAGCTGACTGTAACCACTATAAAGAAAAAAAAAAAAATGGTTAGAGTTCAGAAAGCAGATGGTTTTACCAGGATATAATATAAAAGTAAGGGAAATTACTTAAACAAACAAACGGTCAAAAGTCCAGCTACAAGTTTAGGTTTTTGACATTTGACTCGGGTTTCTTACCACATATCTGTTGCTGTGCTTATGGGCTCATAGTTCAGGATCTCAGGAGCTGAGAAAAAGCAAGCAAGCAAACATGTCAATCATCCTTCAAAGTTTAATCAGTTAAGAAAATTGTTGCAAAGTGTTAGAAGGACAAACAACAACTCACCAACATACTCAGGGGTTCCCATGATCTCTCGCAGTTCTTGGTGGCTGCAGACCATCCTGGAAAGACCAAAGTCCACTATCTTAATGTCCCCCAGAGGAGAGCTGCTGGTCAGCAGGATGTTCTGAGGCTACAAGGACATTACAGCACACATTACTGTCCGAAAGGAAACACACATGTGCACCTGTAAAACTCTCTCCTTAATGTATAGAGCATCATGTACAGGAGATAGTCAGTAGTTTTTTTTCCACATTTAATTTATTAATTTTAAAGAAAGTTGAACTCACTAACGGTAGCAGTAGATCTAAAGTGAAATACATTTTGAATCTGTTCTCATTCAGGAGGATGTGTGAAGAAACTAGAAATTGATTTTTTCAAAGCAAATCATATTTCACTGTCAGATTTCATCTGGACTCCAATACATTTCTGGCTCTGGATTGGATTGGTCTCTCAGCAAGCTTCAGGTGGACACTTGTCCACGCCCAGAAAGTCGTGTCCAGTGTAATAGTGACAAGCACAAAACTAAACTTGCTTCATTATTTCATTACTCGTTGGAGGTACAAAACCCCCAAAGACTGACCTTTAAGTCAAGCCCGTGTCTCTATCAAAAAGATTGTTTTGATGAAAATTTGATGCTTCTGCTACTGTTTCTTCCAGCATTTTTTTTTTTCATTTATTAGCTTTAAGGTAAAAACTAATGACATGTAATTTATATGGAGTGGTTTGTTCCATCATCAACAACACATCACAACACTTGTACCGTTAATTAATCTGTGGCTTTGCCTGGTGATACTAAGCAACAATGGACAGATGAACTTCGAGGCTTTAACAGAGTCTTTATGTCATTGTGAGAGAAAGGAGCTTTTATCTTATCTGCCTGAATCAGTGAGGCAGATTATCCGAGAATAAGAGTGGAATACAAAATAAAAGTGGTAGTAGAGAATTGGTCAAATACATCTCCAGTTACCTTCAGGTCAAGGTGAACTATGTTGTTCTGGTGAAGAAAGGACACTCCCTCCAGGATTTGCCTCATGAGCCTCTTCACGTCATCCTCGCTGAAGGCGTCTTCCTCTCGATCAGCCACACATTGGTTGAAGATCTCACCTCCTGCCGCACTGCACAAGACACAACCATGTTCACTTGGCTCTTTGAAATTGATATTATCCCTTAAGCTGATGACCTTGACCAGACTGTTTTAGAATTGTTTTAATATATAGGTTTTAAATGCTTTTATGGGTTTATATACTGTAATTACAATATATATATGTGAAATAGGGCTTTAACTAAGGCGTCCATCAATTTTTCTGTAACCACCCAGGGGGGCTACAGTCTGAAAAATACCAATCACACAGACAAATGCATTTGCCTTTAATTTTGTTGACTTCACCTACATGTGTTTGACCTGCAGGAGGAAACCAGATCACCAACTTGAAACCCTATACCACTGCCAGGTTCCCTGTTTCATCCCCAACCTCAGCAAAATCCTTATGAAACTTGTCCTAAGTCTTTTCTGGCAAATCCCACCAGACACCATGGATTTAAATCACTCTGTAGCCCCATTGTATGAATGTGTATGTGTTTTGACTTGCTGGGGGTGGTGGCAGAAATAGACCTCCATATATAGCAAACTAATTATGAGCTTCACTTGAATGAGGCCATTTGAACAGTTGACTGATCATTTCTCTCCTCCTGACACAACAAAACAGTCGGAGGGTAGAAAATAAACAACAAAATGAAACTGTCTCAAACTATTGTCGAGGCTTTAAGCTCCTGCTCTCTCCTTCAAGCCTCCTCAATGTTTTTTGACCTGAGATGAACTCTCTTGGACAAACTCAATTAGAAACTTAAAAGGAAAAAGAGGGAGGGCAGCCAGGAATAGACAAGGTGTTCCCTCAGGGTGCTGGTGAATTAGGCTTTATCTCAGAGGAAGGTGGAGAGGGGGAGGAAGATGAGGAGTGAGTCTAAATGTTTTGGATTTTCAAGGTGAGAAGAAAGGGCCTTTAACCCAAGTGGAAGAGATGAAAACATTAGCAAAACAGTCTGGAAGTGAGACCTACAGAAAGTCAAACAGCTCCAAACAGAGTCTCCTTTCTGCACACTTATCAAACTAGATGTGAGAAACTAGGGTGGAGACAACCTGCTGCACAGAGGCTTAACACAAGGACAGTCCTGGTTCAATACAACTATTTACGCATTTACAACTCAATGTCATGAACGGCGGTGGCAGCAGTAACCAAACCAACATCTTTATACTGACTCCCTAATATTTTTGTTAGTCAGTTTGAGGAAGAAAGGAGTATGATACAGAGAGCAGACAATAAGACAGATTTACTGTGCCTCTGCAAAAAAATTGTGAGAATTTCTTTTAACAAACTCAGGACAACTGAGCTATGTCAGTAAAAAAAACTGCAAGCATATTTGTTGTGGATTGGAGGAAACTGGAGTTATATCTCTATTAAACCAAGGTCAGACTCTTTTAAACCTGCTTTATAGTTTCCTGAAGATAAGCCTCATTTACTAAAGGAGACCCGATTAAATGCACCAATAGAGCTCATTGTACTTGTGGCAGTGATTCTGTCAGTTTCAAGTAGAAAACTTTTCCTGTTATGTTATGTTCAAAGTATCCCCTGACACTCCATAGGAAGTATCAGGGTTTGATAAATTCAACAGCTTTAATGTCCCAGTTTCAGACTTGCTTAAAATCAACTTCTTGTTTGAAATGTGTAATATTCTGTCTTTGGAAACTAAATGTTGGTTTCTTGTTGCCAGAATAATCGATATGATATACCCAACAGTTGGGTTGGTTTGTGAGAACTTTCATGTTATTCCTTTTTTATTTTTGTCTGTCTTTGTTGTGGTTGAGAACAACAGATGTGTCTTTGCAAATAGCTTACAAAAAGTAGAAATTGTCACAAATTCAGCTAAAAAGATTTGAGTAGCCTCACACAAATACACACCCAGTGTATGGGCTTTGATGTGTATAGCTCCAGAATCAAAGTCTGCTGCTTTAATGAGGAAATAGTTTGGGACCAGAAAGAACAAGATGAGAATTATGATTACTATTTAGGTCAGCTGAGTGAATGTGTGTGTGTGAGAATTGTGGTTTCTAATCTGTCATGGTGCACACACCTGCACACATGGCTGGTTTCGGCACGTGCATTAAACAGTTGAAACTAAATTTCATTCCTCAGAGGATCAAACAGAAACTAATCCAGTTTGGCACACAGAAAACTTCCTGAAGTATCTGTTCTGTTTTGATTCCGTACACAGGAGATTTACTTAATGATGGGCTAGATTAGAATCGTGGGTAATTTGGCATTTTACAAAAAATTTGATATGGCCTATTTATCTCTCACATGAAATGTTTTAATATAGGTCCACAGTATGTATACTGTAAAAAACTGTAGTATAATCTTTATACAAGATTACTGATTTGTTTTTCAAATGTTAGAGCACTTTTGTGTACACACAGAGTGGAGAATATAGCAGATCGCTCTTTAAGTGTTTTCATCATTAGGAAACAGTACAAATGCACCCAGACTGGAAAGAAATTAATACTAGGGTTAAAAGTAATGATTATTTTCATAATTCCTCAATTTCTTTAGTATTCTGATTTCATTCAATTCAAAACATTTTTTCCCCCTTTTTGGGAGGGTGGGGTGACTAGAGAGGGAAAGTGGAGAGAGACAGGAAATGTGAGACAAAGAATAGGGGAATGACAGCTGGGCATCAAATTGGGCGCTCGCTGCTTGGGCATGTGCGCCCATGTGGGACTTCCTCGGCAACACATACCAATGTTGGGGAGAAGACTTAGGCAGAGTTCATATTTCTTTTACATTCAACAAGTGAGCAACCCAGTTGTCTATTTGAATTAGAACTGTGTGAAGTGCATATTATCAGATAAACTGAAATTACATAAAAGGTAATTAAAAGCCTGATAAACATACTATGGTGAGTGACTTTGATTAGAGAAACAGTGTTGAAGTCAACTTGTTTGAGTTGCTAAACTGTAACCATATGAAGAACACAGGATTTGTCTACTCAGGACATTAACATAACAAAAATCAGTCTGCAGTTCCAAACCACAGTCTGTAGGGATAATCATCATAGGATATCATCAGCTGCTCTCTTCCCTCTGTCAAAAACTGTTTTCACCCCTGCCATCATCTGGTGGATGATACAGGCCATGAAAAACTCAAGACCACCAGATTCCTGAACAGATTGTACCCTAAGGCAATCAACACAGAAAGGGAAAAAAAAGATTAAATGTTCAGTAACTCCTGTGGACTGTGCAATGTCAACACTTGCAATGTGTATTACTTTTTTTTTAAAAATCTACACTGTTTTAATTCGTGTAACATTAAATTGTCTGCTTTTGTTCAATTGCGTTTAATGTGTTCTTTTAACTTAAATGCAGTAATCAGGAAGACCACTTACAATTTTTCTTTTATTTGAACTATATTTAAAATGGGGCAGCACGACAGCATAATCGGTTGCCCCACAACAATAAGGTCACGGGTTCAGTTCCTGGGCCCGGGGCCTTTTTGTGCAGAGTTTGCATATTCTCTCCGTGCTTGCGTGGGTTTCCTCCGAGTACTCTGGTTTCCCCCCACTGTCCAAAGACATGGTGTCTGTCTCTGTATATTCGCCCTGTGATGGACTGGTGACCTGTCCAGGGTGTACCCCTCCTCACCCAATGTGAGCTGGGACTGGCTCCAGCACCCTCCGTAATCCAGAAACGGATAAGCGGTAGAAGATGAATAAATGAATGAATATATTTAAATTTGAAATACTAATTTTTTTAAATATTAACTTGGAATAAGGACCTCAGTGACTGAGAAGCCTTTCAAAATGGGTCATCCGCATAACCAGAAACAAACAGGCACTAAAAACACTTCTATTCATATTATCACAGACAAAAGCAGATTGGCCTGCTGCCTATACTTCGCCCCTGAAGCCTGACAGTGGCTTTGAAGCCCAGTGAGGGGTCAGGTTCATGCAGGCCACAGGGCAGTCAGTCAGTGTTTGATTGGCAAGTTGCTCATGTAATTAATGAAATCAGTGTCAGCTCAGTACTGTGGGAATGGATCAATTCAGCTTTGATCAGCCACCTGTTCCATTCAACCTTACGTGATTTGGTTAAAAAACAATAATAACAACATGAATGTCAGTTGACCTGAATAATCTTGCAGCACAAAAGTAAGAAACATAACTGTGCAATAATTAAAACAATATTGCAATGAACTGATGAATTAATTTTTTCACCCACTCGTAGTACAAAGAAACCAGTGGTGAAAAAGAAACCATCTCTACACAGGACAGCAGGGACAAAGAGATGAATACAAGAGATGGGGGAGCAGTAAAGTCAGAGTGAGGTCAAGTGAATGCCTTGGAGCAGCCCTCCATACTGCACTCATCATGTATTCATGTCCAGGAAACTGGAGTTTCCCACATGGTAATGGCTCCATTGACAGGAGAAAATAGCAATTAATCATTTGGTTATGGGTCTACATTTGTCCAAATGCCTCAAATCTGACATCACCACTAATTATATTTATGGATAAATTAACCTCCGATGGGCCCCAGGGCAAAGGTGAGCAGTGGGCTCCTACTGGGTCTACCGAACATAATTTCAGAGCCCCAGGAACCTATTAGTATTTCTACACTGAATACAGAGCTCCAAGTTACATGTCTACAGACGTTCTAAATTTTTTATGACCATAAAAAAAATAGTGTTTTTTACATTTTGCTATGACATGTCAAATACTCTGGTTATCAGAGAAGACAAATACAACAGAAATGCAAGCAGAAAAATAAAATGTTATTTTAAAAACAAACAAGGTTAAGGTTTATTAGCAAAAGGTGAAAAACATAAACAACTGGAAATTGGAAATTGGAATTTGGTTTGGTTAGTAACTGAATACTCAACATTGTTTTTGGAGTTGATAATCAGGGTCGTTCAAATGAACTGCTAAAAATATATGGCTGATTGATTTAGTCATAAATGATTCTGTAGTCTTTCAGTTTGTTCTGTAGTCCTTTACTTGTGTTCAGCAACAAGTCTCAAGGATAAGTCTGGTGATATTCTATATTTTTCTTACCTTAAACTAATTTCAAGAGCAAAACAATCAGTAATAATCAATATAATCAATGTCCTACCAGCTGACTGTCCTGACTATCCTACTAAGTATTGAAAAGCGCATGCAAACTTCAAAATATAGTACTGACCAAATGATTTAGGCACAAGAAGTCAGGATGCTTTTAAAAAATTTCTATGAACCTAAATGAAATGTTGCCTATTACCAAGTTGTAGGCTCAGGCCTGTTGACAACAAGATAGAATCAAAAAACCTTAAGTGCTGAAAACCTTTCCACATTACTGGATCTTATTCCAGCAAGCCATTGGGAGCACTTGTTGCCCAAAAAGTATTAAAGACATAGATGTGCAAAGTACACAGTACTGCTGTGTGATATATGCTTTCATGACGATGCACACAGTCAGACTCTCCTGGGGGCCCAAACCTTCACTTAGTGAACACTTAGTTAGTGTTGTTGCCTCACAATAAGAAGGTTGTGGGTTCGGTTCCCGGGCCTGGGCATCTCTGTGCGGAGTTTGTATTTTCTCCCTGTGCTTGTGTGGGTTTCCTCCACTGTCCAAAGACATCACGTTTAGGTTAACTTTCTCTAAATTGTCCGTAGGTCTGAGTGGGAGTGTGAGTGGTTGCTGGTCTCTGTCTTTCTCTGTATGTTGGCCCTGCAATGGACTGGCGACCGGTCCAGAGTGTACCTCGCCCTCGCCCAGTGTGAGCTGGGATTGGCTCCAGTACCCCTCCGACCCGGAAACGGATATCGGTAGAAGATGAAGGAATTTGTTGTTAAAAGCAGTTCCAAACAAAATTCCTTTGTTTGGGGTAGAACTTAAAAAAAAAAAAAAAGTAAAGCTACCAGCAGGGCAGCACGGCGGCATAGTGGTTAGCGCTGTTGCCTCACAATAAGAAGGTCGCGGGTTTGGTTCCCAGGCCTGTCTCTGTATGTTGACCCTGCGATGGACTGACGACCTGTCCAGGGTGTACCCCGCCCTCCCCCAGTGTGAGCTGGGATTGGGTCCAGCACGCCCGCAACCCGGAAACAAATAAGCAGTTTAAGATGAATGAATGAATAAAGCTACCAACTCCTCAGCCTTTTTAAGTGAAACCATGTACTTAAGTGCCATTTTGAGGGATTTCTTCATTTGTCTGGGGCTGAAGGCCACTGAGTGGGTAATGGGTAATAGATCATGAATTGGACTCACATATTGCCCCTGTTGGTCACTTCATGTGATTTGTTCACAGTAAGAAGATTAAGGAAACCATCTTTAGCTTTAATATAAGACAAAGCAGGCCAGGAACCAACTGAAAACTATAGTAATTGTATTTATAAAACCAAACCTGGTTGCTAGTGTAGAGAGTTTCTCCTCTATGACTTTCTCGCGGGTCCATGCTTTGGCCAGTCACGTGCACTTGTCCAGCTGAACTGACATAATGGACTCCCAGCTGGAGCTCAGCCAGCAATGAGGCCATGGAGCTCTCTATTGCTCTCATTCATTCTCTCTGGATGACTTCCTCTTTCTGCTAAGCTGCTCTCTCCATCACATTTTCACTATTTTTGCCTCTGTCTCTTTTCCCCTTTTTATCTTTTTTCTCACTCTTCATTGCCTTCTTTCTTCTTCTCCCAACCAGCCTGAAAAAAGCTTTGGGACCCTGGCCCACTCTCTCTTCCCTCCCTCCCTCCCTCTGTCTGTCTGTCTTTTACCATCATCGCATGAATAGTTTTCTATGTCAAGTTGACCCTCATTCCTAGAAGATCTGTCCCTTCCTCCCTCCATCCATCCTTCAATCCTCCTTGATCATTATTTACCTCACTTCCAAAAATATCTGTCAATTGTCAGCCAAAAAGATGGAGAGGGACAAAAAGACATGAATGTCGTGCAGAAAGAATGACAGCATTCAACTTGAATCACAACGAACAAATAAAAGATGGACGGGCTGATTGGATGGATCAAATGTTGCTGGCATGAACTCCAGCCATCATACATGATCCATGAGCACTTCTTCCGTAATTCATATAAATCGTATGATGAAAAGCTGTTTTCTTTACTTTAGTGATTTATGACCTAAGAAAATATTGGTCTCTTTAATTTAAATATTTAACAGTACAACAAATTATTTGTTCTCTGTTAGCGCCATCACAAACAGCAGATTTAAAACATATTGGTATTTATAATTGATATTTATAATAACCGGCATATGTTTCAGTTTGTCTGACAAAATTAACAGCTTCCTGACACTCTTTCTGAGACATGTAGCCCACATTTTTCAAATCTATAAACTGCTAAGATCAAGAAAGGTGTAGGCTAATTACTACCTCTTAAAAATATGTAAGGGAATATCCTTAAAAAACTTTATTCTTCATAGTGTGCCCATTCTTTGAATTAAATTTAAACAATAAAAATATAACTCCAGACAAACTGTAGTGCCCTTCTGTGATTAGGATGGCTTGGCCTGTCTATGAGTGTCTGAAATGACTGTGGGCCTGCTGAGGAGCACTATCCTCTCTCAGGGCATCAATTAATTTGAAGACTATCCTTGTAATGAACAATGGCTGAGATTAGGATTATGGATTGAGGTGGGGACGACTGGGCCAACCACAGCATTTAAAAGGAGCATTAATGGGATCCCCTTGCTGCGACAGACTGCATTGTATGGCATGTGCTGCTGACACATAACCATTTAAAACACTACATTCTACACACCGCTCGCAGCCTCTCTATTCAATTTTTCATAGTAAAATGAGAGAGCCAATAAAACAAAAAACAAACACCTCTAAACTTGCACTACACTAATTTCACACAGAGTTAGGAGATGGGAAGACCTGTTTTGGGGATCCCTGGTTCTGGAGTTTGACACATACTCGGAAACAAATATTAGGACAGATTCTGCTTCATGGCAAGGGGACACTAAATTCCTGAAGAACTCAGTTCAGGTTTCCTCAGAACCTTGAGAGCGACAATACACACAAGGTGAAAGAGATTAAATTGTCCTTCTTCCTATTCAACAAAGGCCAGCTGCTCTCCAGTTTCAGCAAAGTGGTCATAAACCAAAAATGACAGCTGGTCCTAAATATGTCAATAACATCTAATCCAGCAGTTCACCTTTAAATCTATGAATACACATTGTGTGTTTTTATATCTGTGTATGTGTGTGTGTGTGTGTGTGTGTGTGTGTGGAGGGAAATCTGGGTGTCACTTGTGTGAAACGCAAGCAAAATCCAATATGGCATGTACTGTAATGGGAGAATGACAGGAACAGACAGAGAGAGAGAGGGGAAGTGTGAGAGACCTTCCTTGATCAGTCTGGCGTAGTCCCACCAGTTGTTGATGATGATCTCATCTCACTGGTCATGCCTGGGCCATACTTGACCTGGTTCCCATCGTATATGTGGTGTGTGGGGTGTGTGTGTGTGTGTGTGTTCTGTGTGCATAAATCCCACATACTGGGTCAAACCAAGCTGTACTCCAGTTGGTTTCAGTGTTACTGATGGATTTAACACATCAAACTGCTGTCAGTCTGTCTCCTTCATCTCTCAGTTATTGGCCTGGGACAGAGGAAACCCAATCCACACATAACCTACAACAGGATCTATGTGTGTATATACAAAGGATACAGGCGAGGCACATTGTTGGAATAGTTAGTGTTTGCTGGAGCATTAAAGTTTGGCCTGAAGCTCTGCGGGACTGAAAAGCTGTTCCTCTAGCGCTTTTCCTTTGAGAATATCACACTGTTGTGTTCCTGTGGGTTTCTATGTTCAGTCATGAACAAACCAAATTTCAAGCTCTGGTGATGCTCTTTGTAATTAAAAACTACAAATTATAAGATTCAGACAAGATTAAAAATCTCAAAGTATTTGACAAAAATTCATATCTCAAGATTTGGGTAGTTTTTAGTCATTGTGTTTGGCTGAATACTCACAACTCCAGGACAAGCACCATCTCAGAAGCCATCTCATAGACCTGATGGAGGTTGACCACCCGAGAGCTGACTGTAGACAACTCAAGTACTGCAATTTCATGGATGATCTCCATCCGGCAGTCCTGGCCTTTTCGTCTCTTCCTCATGAACTTTGCAGCGTATTCATGGCCTGTGCATTTCTCCACACACTTCCTGACCACAGCAAACTTCCCCCTGGAAGACAAAAAGGCCATTGAATTTAAGTTAGGTTTTAATGGGAGGACCATTTGGATAGTAACGAATACCAAAGTAAACACAGTGGCTAGAGTTTTACTCTCATCTGATTTTAGGAAAAGGCCATGTTCCTTCTTCTTCTCCCATGAAAGAAGATGCCACAGATTTTTCTTCTGAATTTTCACCCTTTCGTGTGTCACAAGTGGCTCCTAAGTGAGTTCATGAGACTGGAATTATTAAGAATGAAGTAAATTATCTAGACTGAAATAGTAATAAGGAATGTACAAAGAAGAGCCCTGTGGTAATACATATATTCAAATCATTAAGTTGAGAGAAAAAACACACTGCGAGTCAGGCATACCTTTCCTAAAAACAATGTACTCTAACAAACTTGACCTGTGGCCCTGAAGTACTTTCATATCTACATATCCATATATCCGAATGATCTTAACCTTTTTAAAAGACAAACTGAACCAGTGCACCTGAATTGTCACTTGCACAGGAAAAATTATCACTGTTGGACATTGGCCTATTTGTGTGCTTAGTTCTTCATTTGCTACTCCTCGATTTCATGATTTCAGAATCCCCTATGAAAGCAACTGCGCCCAAGTAGTGGACTATACATACTGTAGGAGTGCAGAGGAAGAGCAGCTTGTAGGTTCACAATCTGTGGAAATTTAAATGCAAATTACTACCTAGGCAAACATTTCATCTTTTCAGGCAGAAAGTAGACATCTGAGATTGTGTTTCATAGGAAAATAAAAAGACCTAAATAAGAGACTGAAAAGCCAATACATGACAAATTTAAAGCCACATAAGAAGCTCTTTGACATTACACTTATATTTTACAGTCATAACATGCTCACAGTCACAATATAATTATTGCGTATATAGTGGCGCTATTAAGATGCTCAGAGGAAGAATTAAGACGACAAACAAGTCCATGAAAGCTATAAAATAAGGAAAGAAAGATCACACTGATTTGGTTTCTCTGAGACCTTTTGAAGTCCTGCTCTGGGGAGGATAAGGTACAACAGAGAGTATAAAAAGTATTATCAAATTAAAAAACAAACGTTTTGGCCAATGGCAGAACTATAAAACTCTATATAATGTGAATTTGTTGCAAGAAAGTGATGCTAAAAATGTGTAACAGCAAAAAAAAAAAAAAAAAAAAAAAAAAAAAAAACAATCTGGGCAAATTGGAAAGCCAGCTTCACAGATGGACATTTGGTGTTAATGCCAAGTTACAAAACTTGATATTTCATGGACCTGGCTGTGCAGTGATTCCCTTTCTTCCTCCACCACAACAGTCTGGCCTGACCCAGTTTTACTGCAGACTAGAAGGTGGTCTCATGTAAAGACCGCATAGTGCTATGTGTGCACACATGTGCATGCTGCCCAGGGGATATACTCTGAAATGCATTTGGTGATGGAGATGACAAGCTCACATCACGTCTTCCCTCTGGCTATTGTTGGCAGTCAATGCTCCAATAATCAACAGAAGCAGCTGGGCTGAACGTGACCGATTTGCAGCCATGACCCATGCACACTAGCTAGGCTAGGATCTATGAATTATTCTGTGGCGTGACACAAATAAGGATGGTGTATAGAAATACTTAATTTGTTTCACTTTAAAATGTTGTCAGAAAGAGAGCAGCACCATTGACCAACCCAACATTTTTACAGCCTCTGAAAGAGCAGGTATAACAAAGAGACGATGTGGAGACAATTAAATATCAATAAGGAATATTTTAACTTAGACTATGTTCCACCAAAAAGAAAGAGTGTCAAATTTCACCTCATTTTAGGTCTGTTAACCTTCCAGAGAGTTTAATGTGAAGCAGTACGAGCAACTTTCTTCTGAAAAAGTAGCCTTTTGTAGTTCCTACAGATATTTGGGGACATTAACAGACTTTCTTAAATGAATTACCACAGATGATGAATTATAGTCTTCATGAGTTTTACAATATTTTTCCTATATCATAAAACAATGTTTCATGAAAAACTACACTCATTAAAAGTTCTTAGTGAACTGACCTTAAAATATCCCAATAAGAAAAATCAAGGATTCTTCGGACTTTCACAAAGGAAGTTATTATAATTATTGTGCAACAGAGGCAGCAAAAACATTAATTGAAGTCAGAACTAGCCAACATAAGAGCAAAAAAGGTCTCTGAGTTGAGTAATTTAATTAATTATTTATAAGGCCATAGCTAAGAGCAAGAACGGAAGCTGTGACATTAAAACACAATGAAAAAGACTGTGTCAGGGCGCACAGCATGATGAGCTGCTCTGGGCCTGAAGCACTGCACTGTGCTGCTTCATCCTCAGCTGGCCTCATGTGAGAGTCATGGGGCTGAAGCAGCTGAGAGCAACACTTTTTATAATCTTTTTTTATTATAAAAATCACAGCAGAGCCTTGTTTTGTGTAAATGTATTGGCCTTACTGGCCTCTACGTTTGTAAAGTGAATTTAATAAAGCACATTAAGAATGGAAAAATGTATGTTGATTTGGGAAATTGAAAACTGTGTGGTCATATTTAGTAATACAAGTAGTACCTTCTGACATTTTAAGGAACAAATACCAAATAAATTGTGAAACATTCAACTTACACTCACTCACAATTGCATTCTTATTGGCTATGAAATTACCTTGTGCCACCTTTTGCATACAAACAGTGAAAAGACAGCAGATTTTCTGTTCAGTGTATATATGTGTCAGTGCATGATAAATTAATGGCATATTTTGGCCAATCTGGCCATTTGCCTTGAACCTAATGTAAACTGCATAAGATTTTGTGATTTCAAGTATGTTGTATGTGCTATCTTTATTAGGCTGGGTTTTGATTCTGTCATGCGGTAATTTGTGCAGTGATTTTTAGTTTTCAAGGGACAAATACAGTAGGCCTCGGACCCCTAGAAGCAGTGTGCTTCGATCTGGGTGTGGCCATGCCTGGATCAGTGCATTGATGCTGTTTGGTTTGGGAGTCTGGGCTTGCTCTTTAAAAACCATACAGGGCCACGACAGCCTTTTCTAACGCAGCGTCAGCACATTTCAAAAGCCAGCAGCCTTGTTCACAGACTACACCCTGAAAGAGTGGCCTTTGTGTGTGTTTGTGAATGTGTAGTACTTATGTGGGTGTCTGTGTGTGTCTACACACACATAGACCAAGCCAGGGGTGAATTCATGGTTAAAATTAATGTAAAGATGAAATCTAAGGGATGCAGTGAAAGACTTCTGGAGGTTACAGCCTGAAGACAAGCTCCAGCAGAGAACCTTACAGTGTTGAGTGTGTGAGTTTGTGTACATTAATAAATCTGATTAGGTATGAACACAATGCATCTAATGGAAAGCTGCAGCAGACTTCACCTGCTGTTCATAAGTCCAAGCACAGGCAAGGTATGGCATGTTTACAAGTGAAGATTTATCATGAGTAATTTAAAAACAGTTTGCAGAGCACAAACTGGGTTTTATATATGGTGGTGATTGGATAAAGGAAGCCCTTACTCCTCTTCATCTTGACTGGAGAGCACAAAACCCCATGTGGACTGGATTTATGGTCTCCTGGGAAGTGAGGTTATGTTAAAATGAACTCCATTCTTTATCCTTTCCTGAGTATATATGTGGGGGAATTTACCTCCACCACAGTACTAGTTATATCTCTGCAATGTCATCATTTTACTATTTAAATAAGCCCAGTTTGAAATTTGACTCCTGTGAAAGAATGGTTTTTGTGGAACTGATAGAGAGAAACAAACTAATGCATATTTGGCAAATGTATCAAAATCAAGTAAAACTTAAAGCCTTCACCAGAGTAAGATGCCTCAAACTCTCATATGTCCTGTTGTAAGGCCTTCTACAGGTAGATTGTTTTAAGCCTACTATATGAAAAAACATTGAAAGTATGCTGAATTAACTATCAGTGTTTCCTGTAATGTATGAGTGAGTGTACAGACAGCTGTAACTGGATAACACTGATCAGAACGTAAGATGATTCTCAGGCAACTGTCTGTCATGTCCTTCTTTTCTTATTCCTAAATGGATCTCATTGGATACTTTATTACCCACTTCGCCTCTAATGTGAATCCTGTCCAAATGGGGCTTACATTTTCTATGCAATAAAAATGTGTTTCCACCGACCACAAAATATTAGCCAACAGTAGTTCCCTGTTTTGAGCAATTTGGACTGTGGAGGCTGGTTGCAGTCTCATAGCTGGGCTCTCTCACATGCAGCCAGACTGCCCCGGACACATTTAATGAAATAAAGATTTTCACTGGCTCAGGGCCAAAAACTCCCACTCACATCAACAGATTCCCTATATGCATAGCAGGAGGAATAGTGTGTATCCTCCTGTCAATTCACTATCATCAAATATGTCACTCATCTCAGAGCCACAAACACAGTTCTGGAAAGAAGAAATTGATTTGCTGCCAACAGAGTGTTCCCAATCTCTCAAAGCTTCTATATTCAGCCATCATATTGTGTATTTTACACTTTACAGAGAGCTCAGATATCATCAGCGGTGATTACTCATCTCTTTATTGCTATTTAATTCTGATTGGATTGTGGTAATAATCCGGAAAATAAGCGTTTTACATATTTTAAACTTAAAGACCTTGTTTCAGGAAATGGTGATGATTGTGCAGTGCAAACAGAAATAAATGGAAATAGTCTAAAACACACCATATAAGCCATTCTTTTGATCTAAAATCGAATAAGGCAAACATTCTAAATAACTGCTATTACCAGAAAGTTTAGTCAAGAAAAAAATTGAAGTATAGCCATGACAATATGTTTCCAGTAGGGCTGGGCAATGAATCGATTTAATCAATTAAGTCAAATTTGTAGTTTAGGACAATTTGTTTTGAACGAAAATCATCTTTCTCTTTAGCTTCCGCCGTGGCCCTCCGCTTGGGTTTCTGTAGTTCAGAGTGGGCATAGCTTGTTGTTATCCAATGTGATTCACACAGTGATGCGTGGTTGGGTTCGTAATATTGGACAGCTACGTATGGCAAGCTCACTTGGACAAAATTGGTTTCAGGCTTTATGAGAAAATGTGAAATGAGAATCAAGAACCTTTTACACCTTGCCACTTTAACCCAAAGGGGACATTTTATTCAAATCCCAGTAGGGAAAATCAAAACTAAATAAAAGCTTATTTATAAAAATTATTTTGAAATAATTTCTTTGTGATTTTAGCTTATTTTTAAGAAAGAAAAATCTATTAATATCGTGAATCAAGTTTAGCCTGAAAAAATCTGAGATTTTATCTTTATCCTAGCAAGGGTGGGCACGTTCAACCACTAAAGAGCTCTGTCCAGGACCATATGGGCTAATAAGAGAGTGGCCATTTCTGTCACTAAGACCCATTCCGGAAAAAGCTTTGGGTATTAACCATCTGGAAATCAATGACCGCTTCTCTATTGTCAAAGTAACTAAAGGAGCTTGACTGCAGGCCATCTGGGACTCCTACTGCAGAGATATTTGGAGGGTATTACCTTAAACCTACAAAAAGTCTTGGTACACTTGACTGCATATCGCATGAAAACTGAACAAAAACAGTATTACAGACAACCTAGTTTTCACTGTGGTTGACTATCTACATCAAAGATGTTAAATAGTGACAGTTTAGAAAAGTAGGCTAAAAATAATCCATTATTCTCTGAGATTTAAGTCACAAAGCGTGCCACATTTAAGAGTAAGTTTAAGCAGAAAGGGATTTCTTTTGAAATTAAAATAAGAAAGATAAAAGATCTTGGAAAATTGTTGGATTACGTGTGATGGAGGAAGATGTCATACCTCCTGTTTGTCTATCAGTGACACAGGACTTTCCTGACTTCTAAATTGCCCCAAATCGAGACTAAAGGAGGAGAGGTGGCAAGGATAGTATTTGTTAAAAGGAGCAAGAAGCAAGCTTTTTCATTATGAGCATCAGACAATAACTGTCTTAACTGTTTCTGACATCAAAGCTGTTATTTTTTAGAACATTTTCGTATGTTGCTTTTTTCATAGGTCTCACATCTTAGCCAATAAAATAATTCAATTTCTTAGATTTAATTGTTACTCTTGAACATTGGAAGTGTATCACCTCCGGTAGACCTGTGGAATACTGGGTTTCTGTAAAACGCAAAGCAGAATATACCAGACTAGACAAATACTTATTAAACTGCAAACTTCTTGAGCCCCCAGAACCTGAAAATGTTGGCAATATGCCTCCTTTTAAGACAATGAGCGGGGCACCTAAACCCCATGAAAATTTGCACTTCACTCCCAACATATGGGGAGTTTCCCCACAAAGCTGGAGTGCCGGGAGGGTCAATGGCCAGAGAGGAGTGAGCTCAGCATCATCCATCCACATCTCAGTCCGGAAACTGCTCACCGTGCACATCACACTTCACACTTCATAAACACATGGTGCTAGAACGCTGTGCTACAGGCAGAATGTTCTGCAGGCTTGTTTAATGATCATGCTACAGTTTCATGCCATACTGTACAGCCGAGAGAAAAACCACCTAGTGGAATAACTTCCACACAAAAAAACAGATTCAATTTAAGCAAAATAAATAAATAAAGCTGAATCAACACAAAATAAAAACACTAATGTCTAACACAAATCTCTTTTAGTATGCAAGATCACGTTCATAGTTATTTAATCTGAAAAAGCCTCTTGAATGGAATTCTACCTGTGAGTTCAAACAGTTTACCCAGAGAAAGGTCAAGATCCAGCCAGGGAGTAAACACAAGTTGTACAGCCGAAGGCTGGCCACCGCTTCATCTGTTATTACACCGATTAATTACCTAAACAATGTTCCTGCTTCACTTTGATTCTAATCTATTTTGTCAGACCGCATACAGAAAGGTAAAACTCTAACCCTACCGCAGTGCCCCTCCAGTCGTTTTCACTACACTTAAAACTTGGATTCTACTCTTGGTTGAACGGGAATGAACAAATAATCGCAATATGACTAAGTGCAAAATCTATATCAAATGAACTTCAGCTTTTTGGTGAAAAGGTAATATGTGTCAACACATAATTGAAATTAAGGATTTTGTTGCTACAGAACGGTCTGAAAACGTTGAATAAAATTAATGACGGCAGAAACTCTAGAAATGGCGTATTATAAATGAAAAGTTGACTTATTTTACACATTAAAAAAATCTATAAAGGCAAATGCTTACATATAAGAGAACAATAATACATCATCAAACGTACATGTTTGAACCCTGGAACTGCTGTGGTGTACATAAACTTGAACGCAAGAACTTCTGTCGGCTGATCCATTGAATACAATGCTGTAGATCAGATCGGAGTAGTGCTGCAGATTAATGAAACCTTTCATGTTGTTCTCTGGCAGCTAATCTCAGTCACAATGTCATGTAATGCGATGCAAAGCCACTCACCCTCCATACACACCCACACATACAGTCTTTGTTGTGGTCCTCTAAGACTCAAACATAGGTGACATAACTTTATAACAAGAGATTATTGGCTAAATGACTTTGATTCAGCCAACTCTTATCTCTAGTATTGTACTTCAGTCAACACACCACCAGAGCCACATTATTAGGTCTTACCTTCCGAGCTCTTTACCGGGCAGGATGGTGTAATGGTCGGTGAAGGGTTCGTTGTTGATGCTGGTCGTGATCTCGTACAACAAGCCGCTGACAGCTCGGCCCGGGCTCGGCTCGGCTGCCGGAGTCCGCGGGAAACGGCTCCGGCTCCTCGAGCCCCCGGCGCGTGGACATTCAGGGATCATGACGTCTGTAGACTGGAGCGGTCGGTTAGCTTGAGTTCAAACTTTTAAACAAACGAGACGTTAGCACGCTGATATTTCAACAACACGGATGCCAGAGCGGGTAGTGGCAGTAATATATCACACTTTGCCGTCTTAAGAGTTGAAAGAATCCGCATAGCTTAATATTGACTCGTATATCGCGACGGTCCGGCTCATTTTGATGGAGTTGTTCGCTCTGTGCTCGCCGGTCCTCCACTCGCTCCTCACTGACTAGCTGAAGAGCCGGTGCTGTCAGTTACCATGGGAGCGCGTGTTGATTGACAGCCGGGCTGGCCTATTGGACGGTGCGCAGCGGAGCGTGGCGCTTTGCCATGGAAACGGCGTAACTGGGAAGTTCCGAGCTCGAAAATAAAACGAACTCAAGATTCAATGAGATAATAAATAAATAATTAGGAGATTAAAAAAAGGAATAAAACAATTACGTTTTTATTGAAATCACTGAAATGTATTACTTGAGACAGAGATCACACACCAATGTATTTTTATACTTTAATCGTATTTATAGCTTCCTTTGCTGTCATTCTGTTTAAATGAAATGTTATCTTCCACTTTTTATGTCTTTATGTTTAGTTTGGTTTAATCTAAATATCTTCTTTAATTTTCATATAGTATTTTGCGTACTGTAAGCTTGAACACAATCTGTGTCAAACTAAAAGTTATAGCTGCTAAAGTTATAGCATAGCTGACAAGTAATTGTTCAAATGCACCAAATTGTGTTTTCTAATTGAGTTCCTCTTTGCAAGTACATTAAAATAATATATGATAATAATATTAATTTATTTAACGGTTGTGTTGGGAAAAGTTGTTTATTTGCATAAAAAGAATGTATGGGAAAAACAATTTTAAAAAAACTGTCAAAAAAACAAAAACCCAAAACACCCCAAAACTGATTTTAATGTAGTTTGGCCTAAGTTTGCTTTAGTCATATTATTTTGTAAACATTGTGTAAACATTTACAGCTACTGTTAAGGCCTCTCCCAGAGCAGACAACCAAGCTGAGAAAGCTGCTGAAATGGCTTTTTAAAGACACACAATCTGCGGACAGGAGTCTGTACAGGGGACTAAGACTTGGTTGTGATGTGTGTGGGGGACAGATATACAAGACAAATGTCAAAATACACAGCAGACTCTGTACAGGCAAGAAACCATTTGGTTTTTGCGTTCAGGGGAAAACACTTACACAACAGTGTGAGTGTAAGAAACTCGAGAGAGGTCACACCACAGAGAAGCTGTACAGCTGCAGTGTTTAGTGGAAATGATTCACTTAATTGGTCAAACTTTAGAAGTCAGTGAGTTGTTTAGAAGAGAACCTGAAGCCACTGAGCTGCTGGTCATTAAAACAGCACCCAGCAATTTTCTCTCATATTTCATTTGAAAATGTGTGAACTAATTGCTTATTTGTAATTGAGGTAAATTTTTTTATTATGAAGTAAACCCTGTCCTTCTGTTGTTCCTCAGTACTGCGGCAGAGAATGCCACATAGTGCTAAGGTGTCTCACTGCAGGTGATGGTTCATGTGAGACAAGGTCTGCTGTTGCCCACGTGCATAGCTCAATGTGCACACATAAAGAAGCACTAAAAATGTGCCAACAACCACAAAGATATAGAATAAAATTTAAACACAAAGAGGAAAAACAATCACAATCTCAAAACACAGAGACACAAAATGTAATAGAAATGCAAGAGCAAAAGAACCATAAAGAGCGATAAAAGACAATGGGATGCAAAACAGCCACAGAGAGGGATGAAAGATAAAGGGATGCCAATCAACTACAAAGAGAGGCAAAATTACCAAACACGCAAGAAAACACACAATTATACATTATATTACCTTCATTATCTTGCTGAAAACTTTACGATTTAAGTTTCTATTTTATTTTTTCATTCCACGAATTAGTTGTTTTCAAAAGATCCTCCTGGAGTCCAGATAACCATTCAAGTCAAAGGCAGCTTTTGTCAAACTATTTCCAAGGTCAAGAAGAAACCTTGAGATTCTTAATCCTCCCGTCTTTCACCAGTTTCAGATTGTATATTATATCCACACAATGGAAGCAAAGTAACAAAGTGACCTTTTTTATTGAGATTCATCAACAGCTGTATGGTATGGTGGAGCGTTAGCACAGCCTGAGTATTCAGCAACCCGTTCTCAGACAATACATAGCTGTACTTTTCAACAATATGCACATATACATATACAGTACAATATATACACATACAGACACACTCAAACTCACTCACACACACATAGCTAAAAAAAAAAAAAAAAAAAAAAAAAGAATAACAATGCATGCCTTAGCAAAGTTGCCACCATCCCATCAGTCATTCACATACTCCCTTTGTTCGATTCCCTTAAAAATGAAAAATTGACAAAATAATGAAAAACACAAATACTGCCACCACAAATTTCCACCACCTTACTTTTCTGTAGACATTCCAGGAGTTTTTACCTCTCTAAAAGTTTATTTCAGTATTTCTATAAATGATTCAATTAGTGCACTTACATGTGAGTGTTAAGGGAGTGCTTTTAACCATTCTTTGTGGTCAAGGTTTTACAATGCATGTACTAAACATATCAATCTAATAACAGAAATACGCCTGTACATAACAAATTGCACACAAAAATCTCTTGTTTTTATGCATGTCATTCACTGCCAAAGACTGGTCTGAGCACATATTACACGCTGGAGACGCAGGGCTCTGTCTGTCTGTTTGTCATTGTGAGCACAATGAAAACAAAACTCAGACACCACAGTAATGACTGATCACCAATTAGCTCAACAGGTAATAGAAAAGACACAAATCAAAACAGGAAGGCTTCAAAAGTGAAGGCAAACTCCTCAACTGATGCTTCTCATCACACCATCACAAAATAGCAAACAAACAAAACATTCAAGGGAAGCGTCAGGTCTTCCATTTACTTATAATTACAATACAGTATAAATAACAGTACAAAAGAGTGTAGAAAAAAAAAAAAAAAAAACAAAGACACGGAATGCAACACAATCAAAGCCTTGTCCTCTTGGTTGTAGAGATACATGGATAAGGCCTAACCACTGCCGAGGGTGACTGCAGTACTGATGATCCGACTGCCAGTGCAGTGATGAGAAAGACATCACATCTGTTTCTGGTGCGATCCTTTCTGAAATTTGTCTTTTTCTTACTTCTGTAGCTAGACAGCAAACAAAGCACCATTTAGGTGAAGAAAAACGACTACGAGAGAATAATATTACATCATCTGGGGAAGAAAGAAGCATGAAATGATGGATCATGAGAAGTTCAACTGTGGTCAAATTATTTCAATGGGTGTGACACAGTTCAGAGGTCTCATCCAGCCATTTCATACACTTAGTACTCCATAGTCTTAGCTTAACCCCTCTACCAGACAACAATGTGTCTATTAAATCACTCTGTATAACTCAATATATCAGTTCAGATCAATGAAAACTTATAATACAGCTAATGCTGGAAATTAAATGATTCTCACTTGGTAGACCTACAATAAATAATTATATGGCAATAATGATAGCTGAGTGAAAGACTGGGGTCTTGGCAAGGAAACTGTGGTTAAGCTGAAGATGAACGTTCACTTTTGCCAAAGGGTTAGGGTCAATAAGGAGCACAGTACTCCTCCACTGGCATTCAATGGTGTCACTGTAATTTTAACAGTGAGGAATTGATTCATCTCAAACATTTGGACAAATCCCCACAGGGATTCAATACATTATAATTTTTAATGGTATGTGCATTTCTTGCACTAGATGAAAAGGAGGTTGGCGGTGGTGAAGATCAATTTGAAGCTGTCTGGTGACGGCTGTCATTGTACTCCACCAGCTCCTCATAAACCATTACTAAGTTAGAACGTAAAGTGCTTCAAAAGTTCTCAGTAGTTAATTTCTCTGTTGTGATCTGTATTGGGTTTCTTCATTACATCAAACTTCTCAGCTGGTAAAGACTTTGGTAGACTGTTGCCAGGAAACATTTGTAGCACTGGCCAGTGAAGAGCCATCAACTATACAAACAGGAAATCTCTGTAGCATATAAACAGAAAATTATAAGTTTAAAGTTTTTTAACATAAGGAATATACTTCTGAGAATGTTTTGATACGATTTATAGTAAAATAGGAAATATCCAAGAGTGCTAGCCTAACTGACATGGTTTACTAATTTAGCCAAATATTACAGGTTTAATAAATTGAGGTACACTGAGGTAATTTTTCAAAATGTGATCTCAAATTGTCAAGAGTTATATTATAAAACATAATTTCATCAAACTTCAGGTTGGATATGTCAACTGCAGCTACTTTTTACTTTTCACTTTAAATGGCTCAGATAGTAGCTAGTAATTTGGTCATTTGGATCAGATAATCCCAGTTAAACCTGGCAGTTGGTGAGTATGCACGTTTAGTAGCATCTAATCTCTAAATAAGAAGTTGTCTATGTGGTGGAACCCGTTTTCATTTAGTCATGAACTTTGCAAACACTTATGTTACGACCATCTTAAGCTTGAAGTTATGAACAGCTAAACTTAAAGTGCACATGTTCATGCGACAAACAAAAACACGTCAACATTTCGCATGAATGGAAAACAGAGATTTCTCCTTTTTCTAATCCCCACAATCTTCATCATTGTCCTTCCTTGTTTCCTTACTATCTGTAACACTAATAGGGGCTAACCGAACCTGAAGCCTCTAGCCTCATGCTCACTTTTACTTCCACAAACGTTGATTGTTCTCATTTTCAAACTTCTTGTCCTGTAATGTTTAGACCTAGTGTCCACACTCTGACTCAAGTGACATCACTTGAGGGCAGACTTCAGGCAGCTCCGCCTGAAGATACAAAAGGCTTTAAACAACATTTTCATTCATCCCCTTGTAGTCTACTCTTTAATTTTGCAGCTCTTTCAGTTGTTGCAATGAGGAACTGTGTAGTTATACTTAGAAGGAGGACAGATACTGTATAGAAATTTGAGAGATAAAAGCTTTCACACCTTTTCAACATCTGGTTCACACTTGCCAGATTTCTTGTTGCATTACTTGGCTTTTTCTTAAAGTGAAAATAAAAAAAAAAAAATTATATTGCAAATCTGCCCATGAAAACGCATGAGGTGGCTTGGTGTAAGTTGGGTGTCAGAGTTTCCAGTAAACCTGACTCATGTTCAGAGTGTGACAGGAAATGAAAGCCAATACTAGGAGAACATGCACACTGCTTTCAAAAAGAACCAATGCAAATATCTGAACTCAAGACTTTTCTTTTATGAGGCTTAAGAACAAATCTCTTAGCCCCACAAAACCACAGGCCGAATGTGAGACAGTAAGTAACTGAGGCACAGTTTCATTACTGAACTGGAGATGTAGACAAAGGGTTGGTAACGCTGCGGGAATGCTGTAGGAATTATGTGGAAATGCTGAGGATACGCTGTGCGAACGCTGTGGGAATGCTGCAGTCAGTCATTGTCTGAAAGAACACAGCAGACTGCGGAACAGGTTTAAGTTAATTTCATAACTATTGCATATATTACACTGGTTCATCCAAGGGCATCTGTTCTACTTCACAAGTTAGTACCAGAAGAGCTGGATCAGTCCAGGGAGCTGGTCCGGTGAAGCCCTTGAAGACCCACATGCTGCTTTGTACCAGTCACATTGTGTGAGACAGCAATGGTTCTGATGTTGGAGTTCCTGCTCCGAGCACAGCACAGCACTGAGGTGATGGTACACACACAGACAGAAATTCGTTAGTGGAAGACTTGAATAAGAGTATGTGAAGCTCCCATTCAAACAGTAGGACCAGAGGTGCCGAAAGGTGAAGCCCCACTTCGGCCTACAGGTACAAAGAAAGTCCCCTTTAGCCAGCTGGAGTACCCACATGTGCATCTACTGTCACCATGATCTCTGTAGAAGCAATCCCAGAAGCCCTTGTGTTGGTATTGATGGTTACTTTGTAAGAGGAGGCATGACATCATGTCCTCAGCTTTTGAAAGCCTTGAGCACGAAAGCTTGGTGGGACTGTTGTACAGTACCATGAAAGGTTTGTGTCCAGCTGCTGTCTGCTTTGGAGTGAACCACGGGGACACAGAGAACCTGGTGAAGGCCCAGATCTAGGTCTTTCTTAACAATACATCTTGAATATCAAAACAGGATAAAGTATCATTGCAGATTAGACCCACTTGGATTCGTTGTTAATGGACAATGAATCCAATTAATTAGACTGAAGGTAAATTTTTTAGGAAGAGTTTTTATGTTACTTTCCGCCAGTATCTATGAACATTCTGAGACTTTCAGCTTTCACTGGAGTCTTTGCTCATTACAGAGGACCCTGCTGAAGAACAGCACTGGCTTTTAAATTATTGACATTGAACTGCTTTAGTTAATTGAGTGCTTAACAAAAGGATGTTCATGGCTTGACTATTATTCGTGTCCCCCTTCAGTTGTCCAGATCTTATTTATTCATATCCTCACCAGTTTCCCACTTTTGGGTTCGATTTTCTTATCAGTCATCTGCAGATATACCTTTTGCCTTCACTTTCTGATCCCTATCTGCTCTTTGATAGGTACGGTGAATTTCTTCAGCTTCTAAGTTGTCAAGAAATCCTTTTTGGACTTCTGCAGGTCTGATTTTCTGTCTCATGTCCAGATGTCCTCCCCCAGAGTAACATACCACAGCTACTGCTCTCACTGACACAAACAGACAATTAGTATTACTTTTACACTGGTCTTAATTTTAGATTTGCCAGTATGAATCTGCTGATCACCCTCTCAGGTGTTCAAGCTTCATTGCAGTTCTTTAATAATGTATTTCTAAATAAATTACACAATTATTCTTGTCAGTTCTCCAGCTCAAATGCCAGACATGATTGTTCCTTTTGCATTGGAGAGACTAGACTTAGTATCATAACATTACTGGCATTAAAATTTGCATAATATGCTTAAATCCAATTCTTCGGCCACATTCACAGATTTTTATTAGAATGCGTCTGAGCAGCAAACCACCTGAGAATCTCTGTGCAGCACTTTGCACACATCTTAAGCATTCAAGTTTGAATTGACAGAAAAGATCGACAAATTCATAAGTCATCAGGGGCAGCATGGCGTAAAAGTGGTTAGCGCTGTGGCGCCACGCCAAAAAGGTCGCGGATTCAGTCCCCGGGCCTGGGGCCTCTCTGTGCAGAGTTTGCAAGTTCTCTCTGTGCTTGCATGGGTTTCCTCCCACCGTCCAAACACATATATGTTTAGAATAATTGGTGACTCTGGCCACCTGTCCATGGTGTACCCTGCCCTCGCCCAATCTAAACTGGGATTGGCTCCAGCAGCCCCCGCGACCCGGAAACAGATAAGCGACAGAAGATGAATGAATGAATGAGTGAGTGCTAGGTAACTGTTCAAGTCTGATTGTAAGTGTGACCTTTCCCATTCACATTTGGTGCAAACTTGTCTGCTATTTTTTTTCAGTTTGCTTCACTTTGTTTTTCACATATATAAACATAAAATAGCGTTTATGATTCATTACATTGTAATTAAAATCTTTTATGTCAATTCAAATTTTGAAGATAAATTCTCATGTATTTAGCTGTCACTCCACCGCCTTAGATTTCTTAGATCAGTGATATTTCTGTACAGATTATTTATTTGTTACTGTTGTGTTACATTTTTTTTTACAATTACAAGTATTTTTGTCATTGGATGGCAGATGAATTTAGGTACATGCAACTATAGGTGATTTTATTCCATTGTACATACCCTTTCTTTAGGTATGCATTTATATATATATAGATATATATTATTTTCTTTCTTTCTTTCTTTCTTTTTTTTAAGTCAGTGTAGTGTGTCATAGTTTCCGGACTTAATGATCAATATAAAAATAACCGTAGTCCTGCTGTGGTGTACCAAGTGCTGGGTGCTCACATGAACACCCATATAGCCAGGTGAAGGACTTCATTAAAACAAACTTGCTGTCCACGATCCAAGTCTCTCTACGACATTAGAAGCCCACAAGAGCTGCTTATTTGTTGTTGTTGCATTTTGGCCCAGCCAGTGTTACACAGAGAGGGACACAAGGTTGAACTGTCGGGCTTGTCCACCTCACTCCAGGCCAAATGTGCTGGTCTCCTCCACAGCTATCAGCAGTTTCTCATACAGCATGGTGTACGAAGGGTATGGAGGCAGGTCCAGCCGGTTAAAGCAGGTATGAGCCCTGAAAATCAAAAGGAATTTTACATTTCAATCTACATGTAGCATTGCATCTGCACTGTAGAGGTGAAACTATAGCCAACAGCCGGCAAGCTTAGCGGCTCTGTCTACGGGTGACCAGGACCAGAACATGTGAGCGCAAGCAGGACGAATCACTGCTCACAGCTGATAGAGCTGTCCATTACATGTGCTCCGACCCACATCTCCACACCACTCCGCTCCATCCCACTTTCTGTTCAACACGGAGAAAAAGAAAGAACGAAGGTAAGAAAACCAAGAAAATCTCCACCAACGGGGTCCATCGCGCTTCCCGGTTTTGTTTTTCTCATATAGCCTTTCCCCACACTGTCGTCCCTTTTATTATTATGACATGAGTGTCTGCAAAAACACTCTATTATCCATAAAATATCATAAACTAACCAAGCTGCCCTTGCACACAGCCTCTTTAGTAAAGGGAACAATTTGGCCACATTCTTCATTTTGTTCTACACTATTTTCCTCTGTAACAATTACAAGAACTTCACATTTGTATGACTTTTCGCCTTCTTTGTGGAACAATTGCCCAAATTCCATTGTAAAGGCTGCCACGCAATCTTGAATTGGAACATGTGCAAGCAGCGTGCACCCATTCAGGCTAGCCACGTACACACTGGTAGTCTGGTGTAGGCATGGTGTGAGTGGCACCACTCAACTCCACTCAGACTTAGAAAAGAAATTTGCTCATGTCACCACGTAAAATTTGTTGCTCATGCTTATCGCTCCACTCATGACTGAAACTAGCAGGTTCTATCGCATTTTTTGGGTTTGTCTTAAAAGCAAAGAATAAAAACTCTTAGCAGATTACTCTTAGCTTAGAAATAGTTGGGCATATAAACCATTCCAAAATTAAATCGAGTGAAGTTTCGTTCTTGTCTTTATTCTAAGCTGAGCTAGGTGGCTTGTGGCTGAAACTTTGTATTCCCTTTGAAGACTTCAGTCGCTGTCTGCACATACAGTCCATGCAGTTACACATTTTGGTCTTCTATGGGGGATGTGGGGGGATGACAAAATTTACTTCACATGACCTACGTATGGAAAAAAAAAAATGCTCTTAGGATCTCTGTCTAACTGTACCCCACCACATTTATACACAAATAATTGACTGTAACTTTCAAAACTGTGTATAGTAATAGGCTTATGAAGACAAACCTGGGATCAATGAAAAGCCAGTCTAACTCATGCTGAGCCATATCCATTATGGCTTCTATGTTAATTGTTAAATGCAGTTTAGTGTCCAAACCCCATTATCAGTACAGTACAACAGTTAGTTTGACATTATACTACAATGCTTGATGTGAAATCGTCCAATGTCTATAAAGTCAAACTCTGGCACTTCTCCCTACTCTGCAGTGAAATCTGAGCCCTGCTTTATTTCTGCTGAGCATACTCACATTTTGACTGCTGTTTACCAAATTAATGTCCTGCTGTAAGGTCAGAGGAACAATATCACATCCACCAAGACTGCAGGAGGAAAAATACTAAAATAGCTCTTCTGCTGAGTTGGCACATTGCTTTGAATGGATGTGGGCAATGTCAGAGCAGTTATATAATACTCCAAGTGTAAGACTGAAATAATATGTATGAAATAAAAAGGCGCCGGTACATTTTGCCATGGACTGACAGGTTTATTGTTCCACCAGCCACCTTGCAAGTTTGAGTTAAAAGAACAAGCTCAACATCACAGATGCAGTTTAAACATCTGTTTATTATATCATATTGTGAATCTAAATGTACAGTAAAGGACCTGCAGTGACTGTAGTCCAAAAGTATGTATGAGATATTGTAGTATGAAAGTAGAGAGTGAGTTCAGCCTCATAGGAAACAAGCTTAGATACCTGGGTAGCGATGTGACTTTGCCCCACTTCTCAATGCAGAAGCGCCGAAGGCCGTTGGAGCCACGCAGGGCAGCAAAGCCTTCGTAGGGCACGCTGGATGTCCCTGTGACAAACTGCAGCAGGCGGAGGCGCTGCTCGTTGTTGAACCGCTCCACAGCAGCCCAAAACCACCGCATCACGATGTG
This sequence comes from Remorina albescens, assembly GCA_034769265.1. Classification (NCBI taxonomy): domain Eukaryota; kingdom Metazoa; phylum Chordata; class Actinopteri; order Carangiformes; family Echeneidae; genus Remorina; species Remorina albescens. The sequence goes on along the minus strand of CM068476.1, from coordinate 14,052,892 downwards.
ACCATCATGGTATCCTGATCAGTGGGAGTCAGTGAGTTAATGTGTGAAATTATGTGAAGATTTGTTGACAGCTCTGAAAGACTAGAACTTTTTGGGCTTTTTTGTGCCTTTATTAAAACTCAAAGATGGCTGTCAATATGTTGAAGTGACTTTTGTCTCAAAAGAATAGTTTGACATTTTGGGATGTAAATGATTCGCTTTCTTAAGTGAAATGATAAGATTCAATCACACAGCTGAACAATGAAAGTTAGTATAAAGACTAAAAAGAGAGATAGATGGCCTGGCTCTGTCCAACCACCAGCATCTGTATTTTTTTAAACTTTCATTTATGGTTGCTATATTTATACTAAATTACACTAAGTGGATGCATTCTAGTTCCACACTCATATTCAGCACACTGTATAGGTTTGAGTTGTATTGATCCTCTGTTCCTTTTCTGGGGAAAGCTAAATAGGCTATGTGTTGCACCTGGCTGGGACTCATACATGAGGTGAGCCAGACTATAACTCATACAGTCAGGTCACTCTGATAACCCGCATGTTTTTCCACTCCAGGTAACACTCAAGATACAAATGTGCATATTAATGCATACACAACCGGATAAACACACCTCCCCTGTACTCTGTGTTGCTTCTCCAATCACCAAGGTCGATCTCAACTGTCCCTGCAATCACCAGCTCCAACTCACGTGCATCGAACACAGACACCAGCCTGGAGTCCACCACCTGGAAGGAGCAAGAAAAAAGGCAAAGAGTGTGTGTTTACATGTGTACTGCATGCACACGTCCATGTGCGGGTGAGGTGAACAGGGTGTTTCACTGTAAATTGTACTGCAGGACTAGACTCTTATTTTGTTCAGTTTTGCCCTTGAGGCTTCAATCAGATAATGATCTGAAAAGCGGTCGAAATCATTTGATCTCTGCCAGCCGTTTACCTCATAAAAGCCTCTGACCAGTGCTTCTGTCTGCTGCACCACTCCTCTCTCCACCCTCCACTTGGCCATTCGCTCAATGTAATCTTTCTTGTTCTTCTCCGTCACCTGTAGGTTGGAACCACCTGACTTCAACTCACGCTCTGTCACCTAATAAGAAAGGAGAGCTCTGGTTAACAATGAAGTCGATAAGCAGTGAAAGTTTGCTACAGAGGTTACATGTGCAAAACAATACAACAAAAACAATAAAAGATCTCTGCTTTGTCTAATCTCTGGATCTTTTATTGTATTTTACTTCCTAAAAACAAACCTTCATGCATTTCACAGAAAATAAAACATCTTACTCTGGGTACCATTTGTGTGGTAAGGCCAAAGAGATCAACATGCACAACAGATCAACCGTGGGTTAGATAGCAAACCTGGCCGAAGACTTCCTCATTGACTGTGAAAGTGAGGTCCAAAATGTCGGTGATGTCATTGTCTTTCATCCACTGCAGGGACTGGTGGAACTCCTCATCCAGATACTCCAGGTCAGACAGGTCTGTTGGCCTGCAGGACGCACAAACAACTCACTTGCGACCCACAAAAGTGCTCCATGTACACTGACAAATAATTTAATAATACAATCTTTTAAAAAAAGTTATTCAAATTCTTTCAAGAGTGTCATTCTTTTTTAACATGACACAAAAGCTATTAAGCTATTGACAAATATTTCTGTACATAGAAACAGAAAATCATCCAATATAATGTAGCAGTGGTATAGGTTGATGTTCTAGCCATCAGTCTTGGACAATCTTTGTTCAGTATTTGCTTGGGATGCTTGAGATGGTGAATTTCAGACTATTACAATACCCATGATCCTAAGCTGCTGCTGCAGAGAAGAGTAGCATGCTGATCTTTTTTATTCAGGATTCAACAAGGAGAATTTTATATCTGCACAAGCTTTTAGTCTCCCACTGGAATCTACATGATATGAATGACCTTCAAACTTCTGGCAGAACATAACTTTATGAAAGTAAGACTGCATTTTCAGTAGAGTCATCATGTGAAGCATTAACCCAGCATCCAGTGTGCATGTGTATGTACTGACAGTCTGAGTAGAGCCTTGTAGAAGGGTCTGGTGAAAAAAGCATCCAGCAGGTATTGGTGAATCAAAGCCAGGCCCAGGATACGACCACTGAAACGGAACCTGGACAAACACACACACAGGTAAGTTTGATACTCTCAGAGACCAACATCTGTCTCACAAAAACATAACCAATAAAGCCTTTTGAAAAATAACTTTAAAGAGACCTAAATCTCTCTTCCATAATATGCTGTTTGTTACAGGCTTAATCATTGAATTGATTATTCAAAATTCTAACATCCCTTGTATTTGAGGGAACATTTATTATCAACATCAAAGTAGAATCATCCTTTCATGATGCGTCAAACACATCCCTTACAAGTTTTATTTTTATTTTTTTCACAATTCATTGACTCGACTAATATGGTTGTCTCAGACTGAGAGAGATACTGAGTATTAAAAATCAAGGGGCAAAATGATTAATATCTGTCACTACATAGTCACTACATATTTATGTGACATTTAATGATCAGATAACTATGTAGACTGGTCACTGAGCCAGGCTACAGATAAACCTGTCGGAGACTTTGGTTTGACAAATTTCAAAGGCAATCAGAAGAAGAAAAACAACAATTCTGAAAATCTATTAAGGTGGATTCAAGTACTTTGTGCACCGGCCAATAACGTATTCCTGCTAAACTTAGTTATTAACACACATGAAACCAGAACTTAACCACAACCCCCCAGTTGTTTAACACTACAGGTAGAAACAGTAAGATCCTTATTATGTATTTTAATTGTTTCATAAAATAATTACTTACTGACTGTGTGTGTGTGAGTGTGTTGTGCAGCTCACCATTCCAGATGGTTCTCAACAAAAGCTGACATGGGGCTGATTTGAACAGTGTACGTGTCGTTGGCTGAGTATTCAAACAGGCCGTAGTATGGATTAAACAGCTCCTGAGACAAGAGGAAGAAGAACTCTCTGGATGGGCCACTGTAATCTAACCTGAAGACAAGAAAGGGAGAAGAGAGGACGGCCTTTTATATATCTGGTTCATGGTATATTTGGAGATTTAAACTGGTAATAAAGCCCTTTGGCCTATTTAAAAAATAGATCAAGTCTACTTATCCACCTCCAACAAATGCTATTTAATTAATTAATTAAGATTATTTTAGAGTTTCAGCAATGTTTCATAAGGTTTTTAGAACTCACCAAGAACTTGGTGGACTTTTGTTGGACATACTTTTGTACTTTTGTTGGGCATAAAAACTAAATATACAACATTTAAAGCAGCAGTGAGTGACTTTTAGTCACCTGACTGCAGCAGAATATCTGAAACACACTCTGGGTGACTGATGGACACAAACACTGAGGGAGGGGGTCAGGTCGGTCCATACAGTAGAGCTCACTTTTCCCTCTCTCTCGGACATCTCTTCAATACACTGTATCACACTACAGTTGCGGTGCAGTGTAATTTGTTGTTGCCTGTACAGCTGGTGCTCATTTTCATTGAACAGGTTTTTACTCTTAGCTGTGCCACTTGTGCATGTGTGGGTTTATCTGTTATTTTCAGTTGCTTCTTATGGTTCTGTGTTACATAGAAAACATCAGATTAACTGTTTTCCTCCTGTTCATCTTGTATACCGTTGTGTGGGAGTTTTGCTTGTGTGCAAAGTTTATTTATGCCTCTGATAAGAAACAAACATGGTGGCAATTTCAAGCATAAACCCACTGCAATGCAACACACAAAGCTGCATTATTTGACCGTGTGTTAGTGTGTGTATCTCACCCTTCCTCCCCCAGGAAGGTGACATAGAGTTTGTTCCTCTGCAGCTCTTTGCGGGAGTACGCCATTACTTGGTTAAAGGTTCCTTCCAGCAAGTGTTCTCTCCTGATCAGCAGCCTACAAAAACACATCACATGTCACATGCATATTTAAGACAGCTGGTCCAGGGGATCTGAGAGATCTGGGAACGGAGTGGGGGCAGAGAAGAGTTGCTTTGGGGTAACAGACCATTTAAGGCCTGAAAAACAAATTAAAGGTGAATACTCTCTCTAGGTATACATCACATAGATGTGAGTGATAATAAGGACACACATCTATCATGAAGATTAAACTGAAACAAAACACGGAGCAGTTCTTCAGTGTTTTTTTTCCCATTATATCGACTAACTACTACAATTCATGGGAACATAGTAATAAAAAAACAACAGGATGGTCAATCATCTCGTTTTATTCTGAACCATGCGGTTAGTCCAGATGAGTTGGCCTGTATTGTCTTGATTTGGCTTGTGGTATGTCTTTCTCTGATTATAGGACTGTTTAGGTGAGTTTGCTTGCTGAATCTGCTAATGTATCTTGTCCTCCACCTCCTGCACCCTCTATACTTTCATTACCCCCTACCCGAACCAGGGTCTGTATCCCCACCCCGCTTTTACTGGTGCAGATGGTGAGAGGTCGGAGTAGTTGATGATAGTGCTGCTTGAGATAATTGTCTTAGTGTGAGGAGCGGTGATAGCTGGCATTAGGGGGCTGACTCTGGGACGCCAGTGATCACTGTCTAGCCTCCTGGAGGTGTCGTGGGACCAACTAGACGAAACACCAGTGAAAGGAGGTTCCCACCTGATGACCCCAAAGACATGTTAGTTATCACTGCTCACTGGGCTAGTTAGATATAGTTATCTTTAGGGCACGTAGGGCAGGTCGCAAGGTTGTCGTTAAGTTTACGGAGTTATTCACTGAGTCTGCTCCATTTTTTGTAGCACAAGTTTCTTGTGTTTACTTTGAAGGTGTCTGTTTCATTTGGAAAGCAAGTTGCATCCTGTGTGATTTGCAGCAAGTCTTACTTGATCTTGCCTGGTCCTTGGCCGTAGCCCTTGGCTTCTAATTTCCTGTAGAAGTTTCTTAGTTTGGCTTCGAAGTCTCTGCGGTAAGGAGCTGGAGCCCTGGCCCTCTGCAAGCCTACACACACACGAGGAAAGGAAAAGAAAAAATCCACGATTAAACAATATTTTATAGTAATGAGGAAAAAATGCGTCTGTAAAGCTACTTTATTTAATATTGAACATTTGGCACTCTTTAGAAATGGCTTCTGATTGAACTCCAAGGACACAGATTTAGAGTAGATCAGCTCACATGAAATAAAACAAGATTTGCAGGAGAGGAAACTTATGCAATTCTGTCCATGTCTATATTCTTCAGAACAAGTCAGGAAAAATCCCTAGTAAACAAACATCAGTCTCCTCGTGTATTGATCTTTTACGTGAATTTATTTACTATCAATAGTCTGACAAATCTGCTGAGTCATTTCACCACAGAGCTTCCCTGAGAGTTATTCCCTTCAAGATAAGATAGCAAGATTGCACACTTACACACTTGAAACTCCAATTACAGCCTGGAGGCGTTCGTCACACTGATGATGATCATAATGGATTTGAGATCATTTCACCTGGTGATCTACAAATGTTCGCTGATCGGTAAATGTTCAGCTGTTGAGCAACATACCTGATTTATTTCCTCAAGCTTCAACAAATAAGACTAGTCATAGCCATTAAGCTTCTAAATGTCAGGATGGACCATGTGCACAGCAACCATAGCACACTAAGTATTGATGCTGTGAGTCAAAGATGCAACATTCACGAACAGCACTCTCTTTATTTCTCTGAAAATGTTCTGGAGAACATGATCTTCCAGGGGTTTTCTCGCAGACAAGGGACCATGTTGTCATGTCCCCTCTGGTTTGAGTTGAATCAGTGCATTTTTGTTGTGTGACATTCCCAAACGTTGATATTTGAAAACCAACTAAGAAATGGACTGACCCCTGATGGACCAGGGACTAAATGATATGGAGCAGTTCTCTGAGTTCTCAACATTTCTTCCTCAGAGTTTCCAGGTCAGGTCTCCACAAAGACAATAACAGCTGACAAATAAAGCATAATTACAAGCCAAGCTTCCCTGCTGTGACCCAATTTCCATTTATAGACCATCCCATCAATAACACACATACACACACTTGCTTGAGGTCTCGTGGAGCTCATTAGGATAACATTAGTGGACCCTAGCATAGCACAGCAGGCTCTGTCAAATGGCACTGATTACTGTTATGGGATTTCTGTACATTAGTACATTATAGCATCTCCAAATCTGCCATTCAGGAAAATCCCAAAACAACAACTTGTATCATTTACTTACTGTACATTTACTACTATCATTTATCCCAGCTCCCTTGCAGCTTCCCACTGAGTGATCTTGTGATGAAAGTTATATTGTACAAGGTGAATAAGATATTCCTCTCAACCCAGAAAATGTCAAAGTGGTAATTTTAGAGGATAGTAGCAGCAGCCAAACAGATAAATGCCTCTGACTAGAAAGAGGTAAAAGACTGAGGATCAGTAGAATGTACTGACTGAATTAAATTCAGTCAAAATTATGTGAAACTGACTGGCTGGACGACCTACCAGGAGAGTTCTGTGGTGAGGAGGCGGGTGAACAGCGAGGAGAGAAGCTGAAGCCAGGGTGGATGGGATGAGGTGGAACATAAGACATAATTTCTTCTTCAAATAAACTGCAGAGCCAAGAGACACAAGAGCAGAGAGGATATCATTTCCAAACAAAAGCACATGGTGTAATTTCAGTAATAATGAGAACAAACTATACATGTTGGATTTATACTACTCAGTGAGCTTCTTTACCTTAATAGGATGACTAAGTCTGCATCACATGACAGTTTCTCCACCCCCTGGGTACCTTCTGTTCGGATGTAATGGATCTTCTCCCTAAAAGCAAGAGTCATATTTAATCCCCTTGTTTATAGAAGTAAATATCTGGGTGTTAAGATTCATTCTCAGCTCCATAACCAAGTAAGATCAAATCACAGCCTCTGAACCCAACTTTGCCTTCCCCCCCCGTGCCTCCCTCTCTCAACTCAACCGGTCAAGGCAGATGGCCGCCCCCCCGAGCCTGGTTCTGCTCGAAGTTTCTGCCTCTGAAAGGAAGTTTTTCCTTGCCACTGTCGCCAAGTGCTTGCTCATGGGGGATCTGTTGGGTTTCTTTAAATCATTTTATAAAGAGTTTGGTGTAGATCTGCTCTTTATGTAAAATGCCTTGATGTAACTTTGTTATGATTTGGTGCTATACAAATAAACCTGATTTGATTTGATTTGAAGCCACCTAGAATAGATGGCACAATCACTTCCATATAATGGAAGTGACTGTGATTATAGAACTGAATCATACCATTTTTTAAAGCATGATTCTTCAAGACTGGGACAAACCATTTGCAACAGTATTTTGCAGAGCCCCCTGAATAATGCTTAATAAATGTAATCCTGGTGACATCAGTGGTTCCAATATATTTCTATATTTCAGGGGGCAGTAATGACCCAAAGTGAGGTAGGTTGCTGGTTTGATCCCAGAGTGAAAAAGAATCAGACAGCATACTGCTCCATTAAAACTGCTCAAAAGGTCAACCAATCAAATTGGACCAGAGCAAACTGATTATAAATCTGAAAATGCCTTGAAAGCACCTTTGGTGATATAGGATGATCACCAAATGGCTTATATGTCAGTCTATATATCATATTTACTCCATCTTGGTTCATTTGTACTTGGGGTGATAATAAACAGATAACAACTACAAGGTAATGGATAATACATATTTATTTCTTTGATCTGAATCAAATGAACCAAACTGCGGATATGAAAGTGACCAGTACAGTCAGTGAAGCCATTATGATTGCTGCAAGCTGCTTATGCAATGGCCACATGCCCAGCTAACCAAAGAGGAAAGAGGAAAATAGTCTATCGTTGACTGGCTCAACTGATGTAGAAGCTTCAAAATAGCTTCAGATAGATGTATTTTTCTATGGAAGAAACATTGTGGACCAGCATCACTGCATAGAGATAAAAATAAAGAAGGAGACAGTAATAAAGTATCAGTATTTAAGAATTGGTCAAAAAAGAGGGATACCTCAGTGCATGGTTTCTGCTCAGGCTTGGCTGACGCTCCTGCAACATATCGAATATGTTTGGCTGTCGAAGGAATGCCACTATCTTGTCATTGTAAGCTGAGGAGCGAGAGAAAGAGAGACACATTAATGTAGCCTGAGAAAGATATAGTTAAAGCAATGTACTGTGAGTGGTTAAGGACAGAATGACAGTGCTTACATGGAGCAGTCACTTGTTGTGGGTCACCGTGATGTTGATTTCGTATGGCGGCTACCAGACTGTTTCCAGGCCTGGTCATCAGAGAAGCCCCTCGACTCCTGGACACATCAGATGCCTGAGAACAGAGAACAGGATGCAAGTTTCACCAAAAGACAACTGTTGTTATGAGAAAATTTTATGCCTATTTAGCTTTTAGAATTAAAACAACTGTCTTTCTATATGATTTCAAAGTGAATTTATTGATGATCACAACCACATCCTCTGAAAGTAACTGGGTCTCAAAATATGTGTGTATGTTAAGATTTGACTTAGTTATTATTCAGAGAGGAAACAGCTTAAAAGCCTTAATTACCCAATAAGATGAGTGTCATTGCTGTTGTTGCAAATGTTATTATATAGATAAAATTTCAACCATCTACAATAACCCCCCCTCGGCTGAAATGCTGTGGGAAGTTGACTATTGTCAAGACTGTTTTTTTTTTTAAATTTCTATTCTTCATTCTAGATGAAATCCACAGCCTGACTTCTCTTAGTCCTCCGCACGAGGAAGGCTCCGTTGTCCACAAAAAACAATGAGAGATTTATCAATGAAAAAAAACTGTTGCTCAGGGTGTTTCCTCCTGGTCCATAAATGGTTCTTAAAAATTACAGTCACCAGGACTTCACATTTTAAAATTATGTATTTGTCAATTGTTTCTTAAGAATTTGAGCAAGATTTGACCTCAGAATCTCAGACTGAGGAGGGAAAGTTCCAAATTACAAACACTTTGTTGGCTTACAATAAAGACAACAAACAATTCAGAACACTGGCAGCCTTTTTTTTTTTTTTTTAAAGATTTTACGAGCCAACTAAACACAAACAAGGAATTGTGTATCTTTGGTCATTTTTCAAGTTGCATCTCCAACCACATACTGTAAAAGAAACACAAGGCAGAGAACATAAGCAGAGGTCACAGTCATGCTCAAGTCGTCTTCACAGTATATGGAAACAAACAGCCTCTTGTGAGTAACTCAGAATTGGTTAATGTAAAACTGATGTGTGTTTACCTCTCCTGCACTATAGCTGCGTAGTCTCTGCAGGTGCTGTCTGTGGGCGAGGTGGCCCGGCAGCCGGCCGTTCTGTAGTGGGATCCGAGGGTCGATGAAGGTTGTTGCTCGACTGTTATGATCCACAAAGAAGGACTGGGACGCAGGAAATAATATGCATTTAATGACATCCTTCGAATACAGTATCTAAGGCAGCATAAAATCTAAAATATTGTTCTTCAAATTTTACAGACCACATGTACACTGCATCTAAAAGTTTTACTGTTTTCATATGGGTATGTCTATTTTTAACAGTATGTAACTTAATCTACCCCTGACAGATCGTGATCTGTGTTGTGACTGACCTTCCTTGATTGTTACCACACCTTCAGGTGTTCTGTCCTTCATTCATTTTGCTTTGTTAGCCTTTCAGAGTAATACTGTACTGTATTACTACTGACATCCACCCCTTCCAACAGAGTCTTCACAAGGTTACTCTACTTGCATAAAGGGCAATACCTTTCCCTGGGGGTCAGTCTTGATCTCCCAGCCCCTTGGAAGCTCCAGCTGGGTGTCTGCAAACTTATTGAGGAACACAACCAGGTCCCGGTTGTGATGGTAGCGCTCGAAATTCCTGGCATCCCGACGCACCTTCAGGATCATGTGTTTCACACAGCTGCTGCTGGTGAACATCCGGTATGCTGCCTGGAGAGTGAATAGAAATTTTTTTAGAAGATGATGAAGTACAGTGGCCATGACAGAAGACACTGTTTTCCTCTTGTTTTTGGCTGTGCATTTGTGAGCATGTGCGTGGGAAGTTGGGTTTGTGTAGTTGAAACAGATGCTTCTATCAGTGTCACACTGAATAGATAATTAACTATTTCATCAGTCTTTACAGTATGTGAATATAAATTAGGACTCACATAGTTACTGTGCAACATAGTAAAGAATTCTGGGTGTGTGATGAACTTGACAGCAGGTGATTGGAGGAGATGGCTGATCTTCTGGTGATTGACAGGAGAGGCAGGGCCTGCAGGCAGACAACAGGTGACTTTTTCCCTGTGTACTTAGAAAAAAAAATCTGAAATTTTAAATGACTTTTTTAGTCACCCAAAATAAAGCATTGATTAACTTAAAAAAACATTCACAAATGAGCAAGAATACAATCCAAATATCAGCACATGGCTGATGTCATTAGTCCAATGGTCAACATGACACATGCAGATGGTTCTGTACCTGGTGGAGCAGACTCAGTATCAGTCTCTGTGCTGCTGCTCCGCTCCAGCCTTGGACCTCCTCCCTCCTCCTCTGTGGCCATGGTCCTCTGGATGCTCTGGTACCTGAACAGGCAATAGGTCATCCTTCATACGTCTTTGGCTTCAGATTTATTACTTAAACAAATGCTTCACTTTGCCAAGTCCATGCGGTGAATGCATTTATTTATACACAACATGCTGCACAAGTATCTTCCATCTTCCATCACCAGATGTCAGTCTAACCCCAGCGTATCTGACTTGCACTCTCTTACTTCCTCTTTCCTTGCTGCCTTTTTAAAGGAATTTTCAGTTCAAGAACATTTTTAAATTCACAAAAAACTAAACCAATCAAAATTGGAATATAATGATAAAATACAGAAACCTATTCTATCCTATTCATTTTACAGTCATAATATTTTTCATATAGTTCATGATATAATAACACATTCTTTCAGATAATGGTTCTGCCATTTTACCTGTTACGTCATGAAACATCCTTGATATTGCACAATTTCAATGCATCCCATTTAAACAAAAAACATTTCTTGTTATATGACATTGTATCTGACCAAATAACCAGATTAAAGCTAAAATACACCTCCATTTTCCTCACTCTAGTCTCACTCTGACCTCCTGTTGAGTTGTTCCATCTGGTGGGTGGATCCTGAGCGGGGGATGCCGTGGTTACACTTGCCCCCATGGCTTGGCCTCTGCCAGGTTGTTGTCCGGTTGACATGGTCCACGTAGAAAACTCTGCCATGGCTGTCGATGCGAGCCTCCCAGTCTGTGGCAACAGAGAGAAGTGGTGGCGGAATAAAGGTATGTTTGTCACTATGTTTGTATGACGCAGTTAGAGATGTCTGATGTCTTGCTTTTTCATGTAGATTACTTACAAAAAAAAGTAAGCTTCTTTTAACACACAGTGTGACATGTTGCATTATTCAAGTTTTTTTTGTCATAAAACTGCATGAAGTTTAGCCTTGTGAGCCTTAAACATTTTTGGTAAAAACCACATATAAGGAGACTCAATTTAAGATCAGTTCCTGTGTGACATGACATCCCTTGCGAAAAAAAGTGAAATTCACTACAACAATCTTGTTATTGAGTTCTTCAGTCAAAATAAATTGGGGGCATCTGTAAACACAACACTTACATGTAGTCACCTTATAGAGCTGACATGGATCACCTTTGACTTAGAGTTGCCTGTTTCCAGATCAAGCACACACAGACTAACATTATCCTCCATTTGGAGTTGAGTTTGTGTCCAACTCCTGAAAAAAATAGCAAGCTCTTTAGTTGCTCAACTATGTCCACCAGTTATGTCTGACTGCATCTGTCTGCTGTTTCGTGCTGAGCTTCATCAAAGCTTGTCACTGAAGACAGCTGCTGGAAACCATGTTGATGACAGTTGGGAACAAACAGTAAAGTTGACTGAGAAAGACAAAACAATAGGACTCTGTAGGTTTATTCTGCTGCTGATTGTGGATTATTCCCAGGAGTGGGTCGTGGCAATTGTCACTTGGGAAGAACTTCAACCATGTTTGTGTTCATAAAACTTGTGGTTACAATGTGTGTTGTAAGCAGTGCAGCATCTTCAGGGCAGATTGGAGAACACTATGAATTGCTATATGAAAGTGACACGATGGGCCAGAGAGTGACCAGTGACGTTGATTTCCACAGCGAGGACAGCAGCGCATGAATGAAATTGAACTCACAACATTTCTTACAGACTGGTAAATAAACAGCTCTTAATGCTAAATGTGTCTATGTAGTATAGCTAAACGTATAAAGAAATAGCTCATATTAAAATGTTAAATATGTCTACATACAGCACTGCTTAGAAGAGCTGCAGAGTGATCCTGTGTGTGTTCATCACTGGGAGAATTACTTTTTTTTAATCACCATTTCGCTTTTTGCAGTCATTTCATATTTTGTTATATTATATTAAATATTGATGCCACCAGCAGATGTACTGTGATAGACTGGCAACCTGTTCAGGGTGCACTGTACCCCGCTCTTGCCCAGTGTGAGCTGGGATTGGCTCCAACACCCCCCGCGACCCGGAAACAGATAAGCGGTAGAAGATGAATGAATGAATGAATGATTCCAGCAGCTTTAATATTCAAGAGTTCAAAATATTTCTTAAAATAAGCTTAGATCATGAAGTTTGGTTTATCAAGTTTCCAATTTCTTGATTAATTTCTATATTTTACCTTGTTCCACAGGGCCTGTGTGAATATTAATAAATTATTAGGTGGTGAGGGGGTAGTGATGCAGTAATTTACGTAGACAGAATGAGAAAGTATCCCTAACACTAATAACAAGGCTTATAATTACATTTACAGTAGTTATAACAATGCATTAGTGCCTGTATTAATATTACAGTGATCACATTGCTTTTTTCCCAAGTAAAATCAACATATTTACATCTTATAGATGATATTTATCAGCTGACTCATATAGGACAGAACAGTTTTGGTATCTTTTGTTACCTGAGTAGTTTGAGGAGATTTGTATTGTTGTGTATGTAGAAAGCAGAAGCAGGTTAAAAGAGCCTTACTGAAAATGAAGAGTTGTTGTGGTTCTGTGATGAACCACAGTTTCTGTGTCACTTGGCTTGTAAATGGCCACAGTGTAAATGTGTGAAACAAGGATGGTAGCAGCCTTTCTCAGCTCTGACTAACTGTTGTGGGAGGAAGAGGAAGATGAAGACTACCCCCTCAGGACAAAAAACCCTTTACTGGCTGTCACGGCTGCTTTGCCCACACACAGACACCCAGAAGAACTTCTTATTTCCAGTCCTGACCACAGGAAGTTAGTATTCCTACGTTGGCTCTTTAGCTTCATGAGGCTGAAGGTGGTTTGGACTAGGTTTTTAGTAATGGTGTGATCGAATAATGACATTTTCCTCTCAGTTCTTACAGAAGTGAGCTGAACTACAACCGTGATTAGGCCGTGTGCTCCTGCTCAAAGTGCAGGTGAGTGCCACTAGATGTGAATGCCATCATGTGCCTGAATGAGTTGTAAGCGTATCCAATCCATGGTATAAAGTGCTTGAAAAGATTTTTTTTTAAAATAATTTTACACACTTCTCAACTGCTAGACAGTACTTGACCAAATAACACAGCAACCAGCCTCCACATACCTAACCACTGTAAAGTTCATTGCTTAGTGAAGGAGCAATGAACTTCACAGTGGTTAGACCCCGTAGGAGGTGATACGGAAATTGAATTCTGTCCATCTGTGTTCGCAATGAAGACTGGCAAAATTATAGGATTGAATCTATTGCGGTATTGTTTGCAACTATCACAGGAAAATTGAGCAGTCTCTTTTGATTTTTCTTTTAGTGAGTTTAGGGACATGTATTTGCAATCGACATTAGATATTTCAAGGGTTTTAACGTAGCTTAGTTTTTCTCCATGAGCTGTGTGGGTGAGCTTCTGTTGCTGCTGCTACCGACTGTTAATTTCCATACCTCCCTGGGGATGTTTGCTTCACAGAAAATCTCAGGAAGAAATATCAGGACTGAATCTGGCCAGGAAAAGAATATTTTACATGACTTCACCCATAGTCATATTCAAAATGTCATAATATTTTGAGATCATGTTTGCAAAAGATGCAGCAGCGACAAGCTCTGATAGTCTTACTTACAATTTTCCACTGTTGTTGCCATTGTTTGTTTAATTCCTAGTTATAGATTCATATTGGCTATAATGACCTGCCAATCCTGTTATTACTATAACATCTGAATTGGCAAATTAATGTTACATGAATTCATGAAACCATTTCTTTTTCTTAACAAAGAGTGTACGAGTGTAAAATCATTTGAATGAAGCTTGTTACTTGTTGACAATTGCTTTCAATGGTAGAACGGACAAACTTCAAATCAAATCAAATCAGATTGATTTATATAGCGCTAAATCATAACAAAGTTACATCAAGGTACTTAACATATAGAGCAGGTCTAGACCAAACTCTTTATAAAATTATTTAAAAAAACCCAACAGATCCTCCCATGAGCAAGCACTTGGCGACAGTGGCAAGGAAAAACTTCACTGATGGTAAGTTGTATCAGGGTCACCAATTAATGTTCAGTAAATAATTTGATGACAGTCCAAAGCTGCATTCATATAAATCGTTGAGGCCTATAAAATTGTAACTTCTGTCTGGATCGAGAAGGTCAAAAATGTAATGTTTGCCAAATATATCAGGCTGCAGAAATTATTTCAGTGAGTCAGTAAAAGGATATCACATTACACTCAGTATCAGCAGATAGCCAGTGCTAAAACCAGTTGTCAGTAACATCAGTGACATGTCTATTAGCATAATTTCCTGTGAGTTCAACAGTTGAGAATTATGCTTTGTTTCATTTCCAAGAATGAGCTGGAAAGATGGATGGGCATCCTAGCTTAGCATGTCCACAGTTCAAAAATACACCTATTAATACCTCTAAGGCTTGTACACCAACATGAATGCAAAAAAGTTTATACTTGTTGCCATTAGTACTTGCACAACTAATGCTCGGGGTATTGGCTGATTAGTTGCTACGCTGTTAATCACAAAAACATCATTAATGGCACACAGTTTAGAGAGTCTCTGTTGGATGATGATGTAAAACCATCCAATACTGAGTGCATATCTGATCATGAAGCAGGCAGCAAAGAGCAGCATGAGACTGAACATCTAAAACTGAAGGCGTGTACAAGGAGGGAGAATGATATGATAATGGAAAACAAAGAGGTGATAAAACATGTCTGGAAAGAAGAAAGATACATGGCAGCATGCACACACAAACAGCCACACTCACAGCAAACCAAGGTGATGGGATGGAACTCCAGAGTAAGACTGGGACCTGTTGGTTCTTACTTGGAGGTAAGGCTTGGTCAGAGGCAGCAGGAAATTGGTTAAGGTCATGGCTGGGTCGCAGGACTGGAAGATGGCCAACAGGAGGGGAGAAGCCTGAGCCTACAGGACATCAGAGAGACAGTATGGGATAGATTACCATAAGGTTGGGAATACACTATGCCAAACTAGGAGACTCTTGGACATTGAAGGATGCAGATTTTCCACATGTCACACTTATAGGAATCATGTAAGGCCTCTATGACTGGGAATCGATTTTTTGGTCACTTAGGGGCATTGAAGAAAGCTTTACTGTATGCATTAGCTGCGTAGCAATACAGGGGTCGCATGCTTCAAAGGCTGTGCTTGATGACAGATGGGCCTGAGAAATGCGACTTTCCTCTCTTGGGCAACACTGGCTCCCACAGGTGGACACTTCATTGTGCAACCTATCCTATTTTTGACTGTGCTTATAATGAAAGCAAACAACTCTAAACAAAAACAGATCCCAACAGATTATATCAAAAGGAAGTATTTGCTTTCAGCTCAGTTCGACACTGTATTGAGTTATGGAGAATGTGTTGGTAAAACTTTTCATATGAACACATCCAGCATATCTGGAGCAATGACAGCATTAATTTGGAGTAGTTTTTCAGGCCATTTGGTAAATATTCACTCCCCCTTTTGCTCTGGTTTTGTCTCCACCAGCTCTTAGATATTAATCTTTCCTCTATGTCCATCAATCATCAGCTAGCTGCTCACTTTTCCTGCCTGCTGTCTGGTGTTGGCCAGATGGTGAAGAGTTCATTTACAGTATGTCAACCTAAACAATGAGCTAAAAGATCTTAGATCAGGGCTTGATTAGAGAGATCTTAGAGAGTTAGTGACGATTGAGTACTGGTTTGTGACTTCAAGTTAACATTGGTACATTCTACAAGTCATTTGATCCCACTGAGCATATGAAAATATAGATTTGTGCAGTTTTAACCATATCATAGTTTTCACGCACAGATCTTGAAGAGTGATGTTTAATACCAATGATTTTAAAAACTTTGGCAGTGAATAATATCCAGATTTTTCTTTCTTGTGATGAGTTTGGTAATTCAGATTGATTATGTGTCCCCAGACAGCTGCACTCTTATTGCCTTTTGGCATTTTCTTTGTAAATAGTCTCTAAAAACATTTCCATCTGCCATAAAATCATAAAATTGTGATTCGGATGGGGTAAAATGTGTTAATTCTAAGCGGAAATAAACACAATATGCTTTCAGATGGGAATATGGTAAAAACGAGCTGCTGTCAACCAGCCTGGTGGAAATGCAGTTCATACAATTGTCTCACATTGATGAGAAAGCATCCCCCCACTGGGTGAAAAATGTCTTTAGCCTGATTAGATACATCAGTGCAAAAGACGGAAGCAAAAAACACAGTAAAGAGAGGCAATAAATGAGTAATTCTATGAGAGGAGCACCTCGATAAAGCTGCTACCCCCGCCACCTGACTTCGGCTAAGCGGTTAAGGATGGATGGATGGATCTATGAGATGACAGATTTTCACAACTTGAGCCTGACAGCAATGGTGAGTTAAGATCAAAAACAGCGCTACAGCAATATAACCGAAAAACAATATCACTGCCTCATACTAGAGCAGTGGAGCGCAGAGGAACTACAATGTGGGCATAGCACAAGCAAATCCAGTGTAGCTCCAAATGTCACATGTACAGACACAAAGACCGCAGAATACATGGATTATTCAGTAACTCATACTCAGTTTAGGTACGATGCAACGTGATTTAATTCCCCTCTTAGAATGGACCTCTAGGTAAAGTTTGACACTAGGTTTGGGGCAACACTTGACAATGCAGAATATGTACAATAGTAAATTTTTTTCTGCAATCGTATCATATATTGCAATTTTATATTTTCCCCAAGTCATTTGGAGATTTTATACTCTCCATAATTATACAATATTTGCATATCTGTAAAGTCAGAGTTAAAATGATTTTCTAGGAAGATTAGTCTTAATTCAACAAAGTGAATGGATTTACATAAAATATACTTTTGAATCTTAATCTAAAAAATGGTGATAGATCAGCTCGAAACAGCTTGAAATAAATCTTTTTTTTTTCTACTTGAGCTGTTGTCCAGCTAACTCTTACAGGTCCAAAATAAACCCCCAAAATAACACTGAAGCAGTAATGGTCTCTGCAGGTATTTTTAAATAGCAAGAACTCAGGACTTATCACATCATTACTCGCTCACCTTGTCTATTCTGCTGCATGTTGGTTTTTTGCCATGTTTACATCATAGTAGAAGAGGCAGCAGACCCACATTCTCTCTTTCTACACACCCACACAGTCTAAAATCATTTCCACTTACAGTCTGAAAATGAATTTACTTGGCACAGCATAAACTTAGAGCAGCAGCTAGTATATCACATTTAACATACATTACTTGAGGGGTGTGAAGCAGTGGATATATGTGTTACAACACAGAGGTCTAGAGAGAATCCAGGGTTTAAGTTTCAAGCCCTGAAATGATGTAGCTGATGGAATTTGGAACAGAATCAACTCTCAAAATGAATACAAATATATGCCTGTCCTGGTTTGCTTTTTGATTTAAACCCAAAACTTGTGGCCAAAAAATCTGTAAATAAAGCATAAATGTTATTTCTAACCAAAGTGTTTTGATGGGAATAGGAGGGTAAAAAAAGAAGATCACCATTTGAAACAACAAACCTGGCAAAGAGTCTGACATTGTGCTGATTGCATTTCACAGGAGGGGAATTTCATTTTGTTTTCCACAAGGCTATGTGTATGTGTGTGTGTGTGCGTGTGTGTGTGTGTGTATGACCTACTTTCATATCCCTGTTGTATCTCTGTAACAATTGTCATGCAAAATGCACAAATACAGTATAAAACAGGAAACAAACTGCAGGTCTTATGGACCAGCTGAACTCAGAGGTGGGAACAATTCAAATTCATCTTTCTACTGATATTAAGTGTTTGTGTGCACATTGAGAATTATCTTTTTGTGTGTGTGTGTGTGTGTGTTTTTATTTTCGTTTAGGAATTGATTTAAGGGAGCCCTTTTCACACTGTCTATAAAACATTTCTGGCTACATTAATCTGATAAATGTTAATGGCCTCTGCGCTTTAACGACAGATCTCCATCAATTAATGAACATCTTGTGCACACATGATGCTCTCCACGTCGTCATCATCGTCACGGTCATTATTTATTAGATCAAATATAACACAGTTTTACACAGTTGGACAGCGCCCATGCTGTACACCACTTCATTCTCAAACTAAAGTAGGTATTCATGTCATGGACAGCCAGCATGACCAAATAAAGTGAAAGTGTCTGTGTGTCATCCTGTCTCACCATCACTGCCGCATTCAGGTTTGTGTTTTAATCTAATGACATTTTATAATTGCTCCCACTTCTCCAACAAGTATTTTTCATTCAGTGTCTGATTACTGTCAGTGTGTCACACATGCACATACATAAAACACACTGTGCACATGTTGTTGCTGGAAGGCTTTTTCTGTGATTGATGATCAGCTCAGTGCCAAGTCAAAAAAAGACATGAACAGTATAAATATATATGAAAAACTGAAAAGAAAAGAATGGCCAACTCCTTTTAAACCCTGTTAAAGGGGAGACTATGCCAAAAGTTTTCTTCTCTGTGATTGTAACTGTGGAAACTTGGGCTAAGAATACACGCCATCCTTTACAGTCAACATAGATATTTGATTGTTATCATTGCACTTAGATTGTGGAAAAGTGCCAACAAAAACCAATATGTTAAATATCATAAAATAACTTTTATGTCTCTCAGTTTCATTTTAATTATCATAAAATATATTTCCTGGTCCTCAAAAGTCCCGTTGCTTCAATCGCAATATGTGCCAAACAGGAAGGAGGTAACAAGGCTCAGCCAGCCTTTAAAATCCTGACAATTTTTTAGCTTGACAGAGAAAGAAATTTACTGATACTGCTTCGAGCCTATCAGCCTATGAGAGAGCAGCATTTTGCAACAACATATCAATAAAACTGCCTGTCTAGTGGAGATGACATTATATAACACACTCTCTCTCACATACGTCTCTCTCCCTTCTAGCTCTCCTTCTTACATATAACTGGTTCATTTTATTCTCTGTCTTTCTGAAATCTGCATTACCACAGCTAATGTTATTGGGTTACAGCTGGTTTACCTTCTCCAAAAACTGAGTTGGACCCTTATTCATGAGTCTTGCAGGTCAAAAAGGTGCTTCACAAACATGGAAAACTAAATATCTTATGTGACAACAGCCTCATGACGAATAAGAAGGTCTCATCTCACCAATGCTGTTCCTGTCGCTCGGCCCAGCTACAGCTGGTTCCCCCGTCTCTACTCTCCTGGCCTCCTTCCATCTTGCTGTTCTCCTCTCCCCTCCTCGCCCGCCCACTTCCTGGCCCTCTGGTGTGCTGCTGCCATCAAGTATGGGCTCAAAGGCACTCTCCTCATCTTCGTCTTCATCCTGGGAGGAGAACACAGTGCTGCCCGAGAGCCTGTTGCTGTCCACCGAGGAGAGGCGGGTGTGGCTGCAGAAGCGGCTCCGCCCCTCGTAGCCTGAGTTGCTGTAGCATGACGTGCTGTAACAGGAAGTGCTGTAGCAGGAGGTGCTGTAGCAGGAGGTGTCACAAAACTCACAGTCCATTTCATTAGGTGCTCTGTGCGTGCTCCCACCAACTCTCCTTCCTCCTCCGTTGGTGGAGTCGCCCTCTTCACTCTCCAGGCAAGAGGGAGAGATCCTCCTGACAGCTGCGTGCCCTCCTCCTTCACCTTCCAAGAGCTGGTTAAGCTCAGAGAGGCGTTCAATGGAGAGGCTGCGGGGCAAAGATCGACGGCAGCAGGGACCTGGACACTCTGGGACCTGCAGTTATTACAAGCAGAAATTTTTAAAAGGGTGGTAACTGTGTTGCACAACACACATCAGTTGGTCACACAGCAAACTATGTCTCCATTCCATGATCATTTCAAAAATTGTGTGAGAAAAAATCTGTCATTTTGCAGTTGAGTTTTGTGTTTCTGACCCAAATAATTCTGCTAGTTTTCAGACACTGTTGCTTTAAGGGATCTGTGGTGGTGTCATGCAAGGCTGCAGTAAGGTTTGTCAAAATCTGAATGCCATGTGAGGTCCATGGCTGTACCTGAGAGGGTGATTGGGTTGTATCCTCATCTTCCTCATCCTCCTGGCCCTCCTCCTCTCCATCTTTGGAGGTTTTGAGTGTTGGTGAAGTGGCGGTGGTGTCTTCGGTGGTAATGGTATTCTCTCCGTCCCCAGCCTCTTCCTCTTCCTGGCTGGGAGGCCTTTGCTGGGCTGAAGGGAGACTGTGAAGGAGGTGGTGAATGCGGATGTAGTGCGTTCGTGGCGTTTCTGGCTCACCGCAGGCTGAAGCGATTACCGTCTCCAGCTCAGATACCGGGAGGGAACAGGGGCGGTTTTTGCGACGTGATGAGGGAGCATGGGAGTTATAGTTTGAGAACAGGGACTGGCAAGTGCATGGGGCACTGCTTCTCTCTCCTTCCTCTGTCACCTCCTGCGGGGCACCTTCAGTTGGTTGAGGAGGAGCAAGAGCACCCTGGGGTGTGCTGTTTTCCTCTGTGGGATCCTCATGATTTGCTGATACAGCTACAGGATTGTCAGAGTCTGGTTTTGGCTCTGTTTCTACCCCAACCTCCACTTCTTCCTCAGCTATCTCCTGAACTTGGGATGCAGCTTCTTCTCTCTGCTCTCCCTCTCCATCCCCCTGTTGCGTGTCCCCCTTTCCTTCTTCATTATCCCCCACTCCACTGGTCTCTTCCTGCTGTTGAGCCAAGGCCCCCTCCTCCTGCTCCACCTGGGGCTCAACAGATGAGGGCTCCTCCCTAACTGTGTTCTCCTCCTCCACAGTTCCAGTCTCCACCCCTGATGCTGTATCCACCTCCCCCTCATCAGGAGGTTGGACCTCCTTGGGTGTGGACCCCTCACTTGTGGAAGCTGGTGGCACGGATGTCTCAAGGTCGGGAGGGGCATCCAAGGGCAGGTCAGGCATGTCAGGACCAACACTTAGTGTGTCATCATCAGGTGCGTCATTAGCATGGTTAACATCTGCTGCATTTCCACCCTCTAGACAGGCAGGCTCGATGACCAGGGAGACCTCTTCATCATCTAAGATGAAGACAAACAGCAATATTTTCATCAGCGCCCACCAAACTGTTTGGCAGTTTGCGTTGTGTTGACACTTTTAAATGAGGACTCTAGTTATATTGGCAGACTCTCAATTTACAGCTCAGAATCTACAAACCTACATTACTAACAGCCCGCACAAATGCGTGGACCACTCTCAAAAAGTGACAACAAACAAGCAGAACCACAAACATTATCTGCCTTCTCCACACAATTTTTACTTCCTTCTTTCCTCAAAATCTGGCACCTGCATTACCTACAACCAAAAGCTCAACCACAGACAGTGAAGTAGGATATTCAGGTATTTATGCTAGTAGCCAGGAACATTGCCTGGAGATTTGTCTGATAAAACCACTATTCTATAACACCAGAAGAAATACCCTCTATCTTTGACTTCAAGTGAGTCTTCCCTCAGGGTGATGTTGAGATATGCCATGTGCGAGAATGGTTAAGACATACAAAATGCTGCTGACGCAGAGGCATGAAAATGCAAATTTGTCACACATTTCTTTCTTAGTTGTCTTAGTTAGCTCTGAAGACAAGCAGCTTTTTGCATCATGATGTAAATATGTTTATTTTTGGAGCCTCTAGTGGTCATTCCAGGAGCTGCAGCTTTTAGACAGCTTTTAAATTTTAGAATTTAACACTACTGTCATTTTTCAGCCCTGAAGGTTGGCTCTATGTCTGTCCATGCAGGGAGACTGTACAGTTGCGTACCTGGGTGAATAGAGGAGGTCAGCTCAAAGCGGAACTGCAGCTGGCCACAGACATGATCTGTTGGCATCCTGCGACCCAGGGTATAACTCACTACCCGATCCCTGCAGACAAAACACAAAAAACAGAAGAAAGAGTCAGAGATTAGGCGAAAATCTGAAAGTTTAGTTGTTGCTTTGATAACCAGTAAGAAAATGCAGTAAAGCAACAGTACATATGTAAAGTCAACTGTCCATGCGGGCTTATTTATGTGGGAACTAAGACAGTTCTGAAGGCTTGAACCAACGCTTTGTCGTGATAGAACAAAATCCTCTGCATGACTGCATGTACTGTGTGTCTGTTTTACCCAATGGCATGTTTCTCCAGCAGCCTCTGGACAGGGACAGAGAGCTTCCCCAGGAAGCGTTTGATGATTGGCCGACTCTTGGCAAATTTATCCTTCACCTCGATCTCCAGGACATCAGTGGGCAGAGATACGAAGTTAAACCTCTGGACATACAGATACAGATATTTCATGGCATATCATCTCATTGTTGTTGATATATTTCACTGTGAAGTTAAATATTGTAGCCTTCCGTAGGCTCATGCTCTGCTATGTGCTTTGTAGGTTTCAAGTCTCCACATCACAATTTTATCAGCTGCATATTGGACCACAAACTGGCCTCCACACTAGCTGTGATATCACAGAATTCAGCAGGTGCATCCAGCTGTTAAACTGAGATTTAAGGTGAGTGCAGGGAAGCTGGAAACCAACCACTCACTCCATCATCCTGTGTTGTTAAACCATTAAAGGGGGCCTTTAATCAGAACAACAATCTCCCACTACCTTTACCAGGATTGTAGATCGTTATTAAATACAATGTGTAGAAAAAACCTCCACAGTGCAGTGCAACCAAATACAACGATGACCTTATTTCATAAATATGGTTTAGCATTGGTTCACACTATGTCAAGAGGAATAATTTCTAAATCTCATGAGATTGGGAGTATGAATTTATTCCAATTCTTTTAATATGAGAACAAAGACCTTTATGTGTCTCCTATTATTCACTTGCCAAATAATGCTCTCCTTTATTGATGCTGTGATGTTATTCTGGATTAAAATATCTTTCCAGAGTTTTTTACCCACTTAATTTAGAACTACCACTTTCTCCAGGCCAATCAGGCATGTGTGTGGTTTTAGTCTGAATGAAATAAATAAACTCTCTCTCTCTCTCTCTTGCTCTCTGTCTCTCTCTCAGTGTGGGTCTGATCGCTATCCAAGCCTCTTAAATGTTGCTTCACAGCCAGAGACTTAACTGCCCAAATCCTCAAGGGCTTTTTCTTCACCTACCAAAATAAAATTCAGAGGTAAACACTGAGTGTAGCTCAAAGCCATTTGAGACATGCTTCAAATTCCATTTCGAAGCAAAAAAATGAATATTTGTGCACACTTTTATGATTTTTAATAAGCAGTTTTAATACAAATATAGCCTAAAGTTAACTTAGATTGAAGAATATTATTCATGTTTCATTTCTTTATCGTCATCATTCCTTCACGACTGCTCTGACTGTTCTCTATTTTTCAGCAACTTGTACATTACATCACAGTCTGTTTTGATAAGTGTCTCCTGGATATTTAAACGGATTTAGATATCATGTGTTGACAATGAACTGAGAAAAACTCTTTGTCTGTGTCCTAACACTGGTTTAAAGGCACTGGAAAACAGGAAGGAAAACCTTTTGTGAGAAGGTTATGAACTCAGTATCTGTTAAG
Source organism: Remorina albescens (assembly GCA_034769265.1). Taxonomy (NCBI): domain Eukaryota; kingdom Metazoa; phylum Chordata; class Actinopteri; order Carangiformes; family Echeneidae; genus Remorina; species Remorina albescens. The sequence goes on along the minus strand of CM068476.1, from coordinate 14,028,914 downwards.
CAGCACTGCCTTACTTTCCCTTGGAAAATTAGGAAAGCTACTACTGACTACTTGCTACTGCTAGCATGTTTCACTTCTAAAAATTATGTTTAAAATTTCCTTATGGACACTGTCATGACAGAGACTATCCAAAGCTCTTATAACATTTTATGGTCAAGTCAATACAACTGTGAATTTACAAGGAACAAAAATAGATATAATTTTACTCCAGAAACATTGGGGTCAACTAATTTAATTGCTGCAAACTACTGATGTGTGTGTGTGTGTGTGTGTGTGTGTGTGTATAAGCTGTGGCAATAGATGTAACTGGTAAACTTGCACTTGAACTGTACCTTAGCCAGCATTACAGTACATTCAGTCATTCTCTGTATGTGTGTATCATTTTGCTGAGTTTGGTTTGCAAATATGCATTCTTGATTCTTGTAGTCTTTGTGGAAGGAGACAGATGACAATGAACATGAATGTAGACAAAAACAGGGGAGGAAATGAAACAAAGTGCACATAAATGTAAAGAGTACAACTGTTTGTATGGGTTGAAAAGAAATGACATTGCGATGCTGAGAAGGTTGGAAAATAAGGAGGGGGTTGGGGGCAATCAGTGTGCAGGGTGAAAAAGGAGGAGGATAAAAGGAGTCAGAGTGAATAATTTACAAGATGAGCCAGAAGGGAGAAGACAGAGCAAAAATGGTTGTTCGTGAGTGGAAGATGCAGAACAAACTTAATAAAGAGGGTGAGATTGTAGAGAGAAAGAGTGGAAAGACTGGACAGACTGGAAAGACTGAAATGAAGCGTTGGAGGAGGACCTATGGGGAAAAACCATAGGAGGAGAAGAGGTACCAAGAGAGATGGGTTGTATTTATCACATGAAAGCACTGAGATTTAGGAACACTTTAGGGATTGGATGCTTGGAGAAGCAAAGCTTTTGCTAATATTTGAAAAACAGCGGATGGGACTGTGCAATAAATCTAATGTGTGCTCAGAACAAAGGTACTCCAGCTCCATCAATGCAGAGAAATTTAACCTCTAAATGATCTCAAACATCACTTATGTTTCATTCTTATTACTTAATAGTCAGTTGAAATTTACGCAGAATGAGCTCATCTTTTAGTTGATTTATTTATTGCTCAGGGCTAAAATAAACACAGCAGACTGCTATCTTAAATGACAGGCTATTTTTAGCAACTCCAGTCAAAGCTGACCAAGACTGAATTTGACAAGCTCTGTTCTTGGTAAAAATATTTTCATTCATGAATTAACTACATAATCGTCGATAATTCAATAAAAAAGCCACAGCAAACAAATGTGACTTCAATATGTAGTTTAATATGATTATATTCAGTGTGATATATGGAATATGGATGTGCTATGATTGAATGTATGCCAAAGCATATATATTCTGATTTGTATGTTTGTACGGCCCAAAGTACTTTGAAAATTTCCCCACTGTGCGACAAATTATGGAATATCTTTTTTGAAGTGAGTAAGAGGTACAAGATGAGTATTGGGTCAACAGTCAGGACCACAGCCATGACAGATACCTTCTACATTATTGCATACAGTCAGCTCAGTTTTCTGTTGGGCCCTGGTGACATTATCAGAGCACTGTAGGAACTAGGCAGGCCAGGGTCTCCCTCACATGGAGGAGGCCAGATAATTGAAATTTCAGCACCACACACTATGCACACTACAGCGTGACCCACAGCGAGGCACATAATGGGAGACAGTATAGATTTGCACGGCTCTCTCCACATGACAGGCGTTGATCCTCATATGCTTATAAAGGTCATTTTCATCGGGCTGCACACTGGATTTATATTGATGTTATTACATTTGCAACACATTTGTTGAAAGTGAAAAGATTGATGTTTGCCGTGGCAAGAAATAAAAAGAACCTGATACATTTTAGAGGGTTTTATCTATCTTGTGCACTTTATGGATATTGTACTCAAATATTTTTGTATACTATGAATATTACTGAAACTGCACAGGCTTTCTCTAGCTGAACCAACTTCCAAAATGTATCACAGAGAAAAAGACAATGAGCATTTTGCATATAAGACCATTAGACAATGTCACTTTGCCCTGAGGCAGAGTAGCATACTAAGTGGATAGACTTAGAAGCTGGCACACTGAGAAGGCTCACTCCAGCAGGCTCACTAGAGTAACACTCTGTAACAGCATATGTGAAAATGAACCGGAGTCAAAACTACATTTCTGTGGAGAAATTGCCTGGCCATGCTACCATTAACAGCAGCATCCTCAACCGCATGCAGCTGGTGATGACACCCAAAGCCCCATCATACAGTCTGGAGACCTCATCCTATTTATTTATTTCAATACACCAATACTATCAGTGTGAATAAGGGGCAAAAAATCTCACCCAGAATATGGTTTGACAGACTTTCTGGTATCTCGAACAATAAGAAATCTTATAAAAGTCACCCCCCCTCTCTCAAAGGCTGTCAAAGTTTGTCTGCAAATTCAGTAATTACACTGATGTTGACAGGACTTCGGGTGAACTCTAAATCTATTAAGTCTTTTTGAATTGCATTTGACTGGCTTATATTGTAAGAGTTAGCTTGCTCCTAAAGGATGCAGCATTGGGTTCACTTTGAGATAGCAGAGTGAATCAGCTGCAGCACCATCACCACCATCTTCTCATGTTACTGAGGATGTCAGACGACCTGAGTTCATAAAATAAATACTCAAAGTCATTTGCAGCACTGAAAAGATATTTGCAACAAAAACACAAAACACTCAATGTTATTGTACATTCTGCACTATTATGTTTAAATTGCATACAACACATAAAGTTTTTTAAGTCATGATTTTTTTAATCATTATCAGTTAAGTGATATTTTGATGTTAGTGACCTGGAGAAGCTTCAGAAATGTAGCATTTAATATGAAACCAGTGAGGCTGTGGAAGAGTAAGAGCACCTCTAAGTCTGAGTTTTCAGTTTTAATACTTCTGTGTTCCTACAGACTGGGCTGCACTTGACAAGTTCTCCCTTTATTCTGATTCAGATAAACGATTCCAGCTCTTATTTTATTTTTGTTGTGAAATTCAGTAATACGGTAACTTCTCAGTGTACAGTTGAACACACTTTACAGTCTTCTGTTACTGACACTGACACTATTACTCAAATAATGTAATAAAACCAGAAATATGTTACTTTATATTTCTACTTTCAACAGTATTTCAGAACCGTGGCTTTATTATTTGAACTGTATATGTAATACAAGATGTTGCTTCGGGTTCACTGGTGACATCTCATCTGAAAACCAGTGAAATCTTCTGACTTACTGACTTTTCTTTTAGTCAGATTAGATGAATTTATTCTAACACAATTTTGCTCTTTAAGTGGCCACAAACTCATGTGTAAAAACCTGACTAGACCAGTTAGGGTGGATTATATTGGTATAAAAGTCAGCTTCCAAATTAATCTAGCTGGGAAAATAAAAATGAACTGATTTGATTTGATTGGAAAATCACAAGACCTTCTGGGCCTACTGACAGCTCTGAGTGTGGATCACACTGACATGTTCAAATGTAGACTGACAGACTTTTATTTATGTCCAAATTTAAAAGACAGCTTAATTTTTAACATACTGGCATGTGAATATACACATAAAAACACATTAATTATTAAAAAAAAAGTATTCTACTCCAAAAACACACTTTCCAACACTGTATAGGTTTCCAGGGGATTAGTTCTTTTTTTGGAACATTCTGCTGGTGCTGTAACTTTTCATCATTTTATTTTATTATAAAATGTTTCAAAGCTGTGTCTGAAATCTGAAAAAGTACTGGATTGGAGTATGGGTTTGTATGTTGACTGAACAACCAGGCTATGGAGACCCATTAGAGTAAGAGTGCATTACTGCGAGGCAAGCCAAGCTCCACTCGACATGGGAGCTGTTTGAAAAGGGAAAGTGGCTTTGAGCTGAGTGGATGCTGCCAAGAGGGATACTGCATCACATCCGGGTATGGAGTCTCCTAAGTCTGACAGAAAATAGCTCAACATTATGCACAAAGCACAGAGTCGTTTCCACTGTTGTTATGATCGAGCCTGCCTGTCCCATTTTGAAGCTGAAATATGATAATTTACAGAAATGGTTACGAATCATGTTTTTCACATTCTGCCTTAAATACTACAAACTAAAAATAACTGTGATTCCCCTGCAGCAGAACATTACAAACCTTCATCCATCAGGCAAATTAAAGGTGAACTATTTGAATGGCTGTGTATAAAATCTGGGTCATCTGAAGCAGTGCATCTTTAATGCTAAGACAAGGTTCCTTAAAATAAAGCTAGCTTTAGTTTCTCAAACTGACGGAATCAGCAGTGTACAGTATACACAAATATTGACTTGAACTACAAAGAGGTCCGCTAATTGGACGTAAATTTGCAGTTTTGCATCTCAACATCAGTCTTATAAAAAGTACAAAAAAAAAGGAGTCACTAAACTGCCAAATATCCCAATATATTATTTAAAGCATTCTACAAATCTTCCTTAAAATCTGCATTTGATCACTGCAGATCATGTGGGATATGAAAAGGCCCACACATAATGATTAAGCCATTGAGAATTGTAACATTTTAAGGATTAACTACTTTATGAGGTGATGATGTGTCAGTGCCATGGGTTGGCTCTTTTATTTTAAGAATTATTGTTTCCTCAAGTGACCACATCGAATGAGGTTTTGAATTGCCAATGACATGCTGCTTAAGTTTACTGAAGATTATACTCAAGATTTTTGTGAATTATACATGGAATAAAGGTTCTGCCTTTCTGTAATTTAATCCTAAATCTACATTTTTTCCTACTATGGAAATTTAATGCTCTTCTGTCATCTGAAGCTACTGTCTGGTTCTGTTTGGGTCAATATCTTTGCTGAGGGTGAACCTCAGACCAAACGTGTCTGTCTCCCTTTGTTACTCATCCTTAACAGCACTATATATTGCTACTTCTGTAGTACAGCCATAAAATGCAACACATTATTGTAGTAGTACAGGTTGTCCCAACACTGTAGGATTAATCCACTTCCAAAGCTTCATTTTTTTACAGTGCTACAGGAAATCTTCAAATTCACCATTTTTGTAAATCCCTGCAAAAAGCCTGAATACTACAAAGTTTATTTATAAAGAATTATTGGTGACCTATTTTCTTTTTTTGTTTGTTGTTGGTTTTTTTTGTTTGCTTGGGCAGTGCGCTTGTTTCCTTTGTACCATTTAATGTCAGTCACTGGACCTGAACTGCTTAAATGTTAATAAAAAAAAGTTGGCATCTCAAAATGACAAACAAGCCAAAATCCACAAACACAAAGAAAGCAAAGCATTTCTGATATTAGGTTTCCTGGATTCTGTGGGCTTTGGGACATTTTTGTCTGGATTTTTGCTTAGTAAAATGGTGAATCAGTTTTCAAAGTAGTTGCTCATCAATTTTCTGCCAAATGATTAAAACACGACAATACCTATATCAGGAAAGTCACCACCATAATGTCTTCCTGTTATAATGTGTGTTGAACCTGAAATTCTCATTAAATTTCAGAAAATAGTTTTTCACAAATAAGACAGCTCGTCATAAGATATTTTCAGGCCATATTAACCTGTAAAGAGCTTTCATTACTGAAGTTAAAGAACATTATTTTTTTCCCACATATGAGCTGACCAAGACACATATCAAGATAATTGGTCTTTATACAGAGTCTTAGCAATAATGCTTACTCAGAGGGATGAAATGGTTTAATGTTACTTCATCCATACTTCTTATGCTGCTAATCTACAGTGTCCACAATAGTACTGATGAGCGATGAATTTGCCACAAACATATGGTTTTTCAAGAAAAAGTCCTAAATGAGGAAATCAATAGGCTGATCTTGTTTTCCACAAAGTAAACATGATTTTCATGGATTAGATTGATCCTCTTACTCTACTGTGGTAATGAAATCAAAGATGCCCCCAATCCTCCATTGTCTGTGTCGTATAGCCTTCTGTGCTGCGTTTATATTGGGAACATATGCATTTATGGGCATTTTCTTTCCTTTGCAATCCTTTAACTTAATTAATTTAAAATTCCTCATATGTTGTCTGCTTTCCATCAATGCTCCTTAAAAATCTAGACCAACCCCTTTAATACCCCTATATTATGGATCACTGACAAACATAAGAGTTAGGAAACATAAGGAAACTGTTGAAAATTAATAGTTTTCAAAATTTTTTCAGAACAAAAATTATTTAAACGCTACATAAAACAGTCTTTGGAAAGGGAAATAATGAAAATGCTTGACAATTAACTGCTTTAACTTGTTCACTGCTGTTTTTCAAAGCCTCATTAGCATTATTCACTTGTACAGCATCTACAGAGACACAGATTGTATGACTAAAACTGTCTCTCTGCCAGTAATGAGAGCAGAATTACCAGTTCCAGGAGGGTAAAAACATAACAGGTTTTTGGATCAAATACACAGATAGTCCTGCTAAAATTAGATCAGGAGCTACAAAGAAAAACAAAAGAAGATAACACATTTATAAAAAAACTCGGTGGCTTAATACTGAAGAATGTAATAAATTCAGACTGTTCGGACTCCTAACCTTCAAGTTTGTTTAAAGTCAAACTGTTCCCTGCTTGCCCAGTAACAGCAGGTGACTTTAAGATTAACTCTCAGAGGATTGCACCTGACAAGTACAGCCTGGACACAAATGACACAGGTAACAATCTGCATACTGATCACATATTTAAATGTCTAAATATAGCACAGAAATCTTCCAGACCTGTGAGGATTTAAATGTGTGTGTGTGTGTGTACCTCTGTGCTCCACTGTGGGTTCACCGTGTTGCAGACCACCCCAGAGCGTTTTTCTTGACCATGGTGCGGCAGCGAGGGGAAGATGCTATGCTTTCCAGGCTGGATGGAGAGCTTCAGGTACGGGTCAGGATTAAAGAACATACCCTTCTTCAAGCCGACTGCCTGGATGTCTGAAAGACATGAGGTCATAGGACAGTCGGGTGACAACAAAAAACACTTGTCACACACACACACACACACACACACACACACACACACACACACATATATATGTGTGTTGAGCATATATGCTCATTCATTCATTCTTCTTCTACCGCTTATCTGTTTCCGGGTTAGCTGGGGCTAATCCCAGCTCACGCTGGGTGAGGTCGCCAGTCCATCACAGGGCCAACACACAGAGACACACAGAGACGAACAACCACTCACACTCAAACCTACGGGCAATTTAGAGTCACCAGTTAACCCAAACAGTCTTTGGACAGTCGGGGGAAACCAGAGTACCCGGAGGAAACCCACGCAGGCACGGGGAGAGCATGCAATCTCCGCAAATTCTATTATTATTTACATGGAGCTGTATTATTTTGCCACTTGCCTGAAGATGTCACAATGTACACTATACAGTTTTATGGTGCTGTTGTTTCGCAGTGTTATTATTTTGTTTTGTCATGCGTCTGTATTGTGTTTTTGCATGGTGATACAGTTTTTCAGAACAAAAATTTACTACCTGCCCACAAAGAATTTCCTTCTGGGGACAATAAAGTAGATCTTATCTTATCTTAAAGAATACAGTTAACTGTCAGAGTAAATGTCAGGAAATACTGCTCACTAAACGTTTCAAGTCAAAAATAAAGCAAATATTCATTCATTCATTCATTCATTCATTCATTCATCTTCTACTGCTTAACATTTCCAGGTCATGGGGTGTGCTGGAGGCAATCCCAGCTCACATTGGGGGAGGGCAGGGTAGGCCCCAGGCCCAGAACCCAAGACTGCAATCTTCTTTTTGTGGGGCAACAGTGCTAACCACTAACCGCTATGCTGATATATATGTATATATGCATATAGTAAAGGATATTTCACAATTTTAACAAAATTTGATGATAGACGATTATGTTTTGTGTCAAGGAATTTGAAGATGATTTCATTTGGCCATCAATGGATCTCTATGTGACATTTACAAACGCAGGGTTTCGGTGTAGGGGCCAGGAATTGATCAGTTCAACCATTGGTGTGTTGGGTGCTAAAAAAATTGAAATAAATTCCACAGTAAAGCTGCAACACAGTTTTGATTTACAATTTGTTTCAGAATATGGCAAAAATGATTGAGTTTTGTTAATTAATTACAGTTAGGTTCATTTTAAATCCTTTGAGATAGACTAACCCAGATCCTTCACCAACTCAGGGTTGTGAATGATAAAGATATGAGGCCACTGACACAGTTTGCATTTAAGAGTTGATTTGTGCTGCTGCATTCAGTAAACTACAAAGCTTTTGTAAAAATACCCTGATCGCCTTTCTACAGACAGGATTACTGAAAAAATAATACTAAAAAACACTATAAACTACATCTCTCATTGTGAATGAGCACAACATTGCAGGGCAGTTGTGTGTAGCGGCCGTATGCATTTTTTTAAATGTGTCACAGTTGTTTGGCATTGAAACTGAATTTCAATTGGTGTGTGCACAGTTTGAGTTTTAAAGACACTTCTCACCGAATCCAAGGAAATATGGGATGTAAGACTAAATGATAAATAATCTAAGACATACAGTGTGTGCAGCAGATTCAGGTTGGAAAGATTGCACGCATTCCCCTCACACATTTGATTTAGAGAGTTGCTTGATCTGAAATGTCTACAAGAAGACATTTCATCATTGTTGCCTTTAAAGTGTATAGTTCAAGTTGTATCCTAGGAATGGAAATAAAAGTTGTTTTTTTTATGTGATTTCAATGAGACTGTGCATCTCCTTTAACATGGACATGGGCAGGCATTGATTCAAACCTATCAATGATTTTAGACAGTCAACAGAAAGTTGACATGGCTAGAGAGCAGCAGGCGAAGAAGACTCTATCAACACATTGACTGATGGGTACTGAATAAAGCAGCATGAGAAAAGAGGGAGAAAAAAGGTGCCCATGCGTAACATACCTGACAGGGAAAAGTTGATGAGTCTCCTGTTGCCCAGTCCATGGTTGACTTCAGGACTAACCACTGGTTTTAATACCTGAAGGCAGAAACAGACATGAACAGTTAACAACTGTCTACAAACAAGAATAACATGAAAACACACTCAAGCCTTCCGTCTCTTCTGCAAGAGCATCTTCCTTCCTTTCCTGTAACATGAAACTTTAATGATGCCCATGAGGAAAGTGGGTCACAGCAGCCAAATAAAAGTGTGCACCTAGGGAAAAAAAATGTATGTATGTACTATGTAGGAAGAAAGTACGGAAAGTGTTCGGGAAATGAAGATGACATGACAGACATGACTTTAAATACATACTTAGGTGAAGGAAAAAACATCTCTCTCATTTCAACACTTTTTTTTTTAAAGCTCCATTTTCAGCCAGACGGGATCCTGCAATCAATACTCTGTCTTCATTATTCTGACATTGATTCTTCAGCCAGGAAGAGGAGGAGCATGGGGGATGGGAGGAGAGACAGAGTAGCTGATGGAGAGTAGAGAAAGTAAATGCTTTGTTGTGTCAACTCCAGCAGACAGTGGAAAAATTTAGCTTGGCATCCCTTATAAACTAAGCCAAAAATAATGAACATGCAAGCCACCTAAACGAGGAAAGACAATATAAAAAATAAATAAATAACAGAACAACTGCTGCTGATATTAACAATTTATCAAAATTGACTCATATAAGAGTTAAGCACTGGCTCAGCTGGACCCTGGAGACCTTCCAAAGCAAGCTGGAAAATGTTGCAGGAAAAAATATAGTAACTGCTGCTTTGCTGCACTGTCACCACCACCTTGGCCACGATGAGACATTTTTTAATTGATTGGATGGTTGATTAAGGAGTGCACTGACAGGCCTACAGAAATCAAACGCCTGGCAGGTGGCCAGAGGCCTTGTGCACGATGAGTCGACCCAGTCTGTATATCACATGGTTGGAAGTATGAGTTACGGTTAGAGATATCAAGATCCCGGGAGATGTACAGCGGCACGTACCAACTCCCAAAAACCTGAGGCAGATTTTTGCTGGGGGTGCATAACTCATGGAGTCTGCCCGACAGATGCCTGCCCTTCCAGTAACAATCCCGCTGATGATAGAATTTATGGATTGCAAAATATTTGCTGCCAGGCAGCATCAGCTAATATCAAACAAAATTAGCAAACTGGATTTACACTTTTCCTCAGGCACTTTATGCGACTATTTGGGTTTTGAGTGAAATGACGTGAAAACTATTTAATGCATTGCCATAACATTTTTAGCAGATATCCATGAATCTTTGAGACTGATTATAAAATTATGAATGAAAGCTTATGAGATTGAACATATTAGCATATTCACTTGAACTTCACCTCTTTATGTGAGTGATACACTTGGGCCAGTATTGTTTATTGCTATTATTCTAAAAAAAAAAAAAAAAAAAGGCATCACATATATCATTTATGTCCAAATATTATTTTCAAGAAAAACTGAAATATAAAAACACAATATAAAGGTACTACAAGGCCTCCCGAACCCCCACTGGCATAAATCATATATTAAAATTAGATATAAATGTGAGATTATGAGTCAAGTTATAATAATTAACATTTGTTGTCACCCAGTACCCCAACTACAATTGTTAACACAGATTTAACATGCTAGTTCATCACAAAACAAAATGTTATCCATAGGAATTTTTTGACCTGGTAGTGAAGCTATAAGAAAAACTAATGTTTTCACAGTCTACTGGACTGACCAACCAAGACAAACCCTGGTGATATCTAGACATTTTGGCATTGATATGACATATGCATGTAGACATGTGTTTCACCAAATAGAAAATTTTAGATGAAGCTTTTATTTCATAGTGATTTTGAATGCTAAGTATTATATTAATGACAGGGAAGAAGGAAGACAAAAAATTGTGAGGCAGAGTCTTCAAAAATACAGCAGTATTTTCTTGAAAAAAATTCAATTACATGTCTAAATGCTTATGCAACTGGCTGGAAACAAAACATAGGCAGTGAAAACAACAAGATAAAGGGATAAAAGAAATGACAGATGCTTGGACCAATTCATTTTAATGAGATGCTAATCTGCCTTGCCGAGTACAGTCGGAGAGAGAAGTGCCAGCATGGGTCTCCTCGGTGATTCTAATCTCGCAGATAAACCAAATGACAACTTCATCTATCTGCAGTACACTTTATATAATCTACCGACCTACTACAAGATACAGAGAAAGACAAAATACTCTCTCTCTCCACAAATACTTTCACAATATAAATAGAACAGAATGTACAATTTATGAGCATCCTCTAAGTGTTGCAGGAATCTTAAATGATGTAAGAGGAGAGAGATTTTACACAATAAAAGCCCCCATCCTCCAACCAGGACGAGCTGGGAAGAGACAGCCTACATTTACAAAATTGATCTACATCTGATTACAGGTCAGATACACCAAGGCTTCAGCGTATGTGTGAGTGAGTAAGTGTGTGTGTGTGTGTGTGTGTGTAAGGCATTTTAATACACTACAGTGCCTTTTAAGACAAAGAGGTTGGGTGATCTAACTCAGTGCGGTTGAACATCGACACAGTAGCATAAAGAAGATTATGTCAGCTCAGTGTTGAGAGCAGATCTGCAGGGGGTAGTTTGTCAAATGCCATTGTCTAATGTAGATCAGTCAGTATTATTAGTCATAGGCCTGGTGCTGTGTAACATTTCAAGAACATAGCATTTGCCAACTAGGAAGGGAACCCTACCCTGACCAGTATATCCACAGAAATGTTAATGGTTGAAATAGTTTATTATAGATTTTGATACAAAAATAAATAAATAAATAAATATTTAACCTACGGCATTTCCTTGAAAAGTGAGAAGTACTTTTATCTACCTCATCTGCAGAACTTAACAAACCTTTATTTGTGATTTGGTCTGATTAATGTGTATCATAGGTCATACATTCATTTTACTACAATTTTAATCCATTCCAGTTCACCATATTAAAATCAAAGCTTAAAGTATCATCAGAAACTAGGTATCTTATGTTTGTCATGACTGAATGACAAAAAAGACCAGGAAAAACATTACAATTGTCCCCCCTGGAGTTTGTGCCTGCGCCTCTGATGGTCAATCTGACGGTAGAATAGTCTGAAATAAAAACAACAATAAAATCATAAATGGGACTTGCACTCCTGTGACAATAACCTTTTTATTTTTATACCCACACATCTTGTTACTGCAGTTGATTCCTTTGGATATCAAAGTCTATAAATAAGTGTTTTGACTCTCCGTTTGGCTGAGTGGCTCTATCCATGGTACTGAAAGGGGAAATTCTGACATTTTAAAGTAGCCTTTAAACTTTAGTTCTTTTGTATTTAATCCTTACTTAATAAAGTTAAATAATAAAGTCTTTTATTGTTCGATTAATTAATGTCTCATTACTTGGCATTTCTACATTTCAGTTTGTATGCTGATTAAAATAATAATAATACAGACGTTAAACTTTTAAGTGAGCTAGGCCAGCTCTATCCTTTTTCTCAATAATAAATTTGCAAATAGTCCCACAACAAATAAAAAAAAGGAGCAGCGGGTGGTAGATTAAGGTCAGTGGCGACAAAAAAAGGACAAATAATAACCTGGTGATTTAGTTTTCTGAGAATTCCTTGATACCTAAGATACAATGCCTTCCAATTCTAAGGGATTTATTATAAAACTTTAAAGTTATGATAAGGTATTTGGGAAATGTGCTTTGCTGTCTTTACCTGAGTGAAACAATAAGATTGATATTTAACTTATATCCATATGTTAAACCAGAGTCAGATTGCGGTTAACCTATCTTACCACAATAGGAAGTAAACAGGTAGACTGGCTGCCTGCCTACCAACACCTCTAAAGCTGCGTCCTCTATGTTGCGTACATCAAAATAAATTTGCAATGGAAGACTTGATGGTTGTTTATGAGTGCTTCTGTGCAGCCTTTCCGGCTTCAGCACAGGCTGCAGAAAAAATAAATAACCTAATTGGAGTTTGACTGTTGAAATATTCTTTTGATTTTTGCATCAGCTGCTCTCATTACCTAATTTGATATATCGCAAACAATATATCAGCGGTAGATACAGAACATAAATGCACTAATTCCAAAACAAACTGTGCAGACAGCACTAATACGTCATACGCTAAAATTACAATGCACGAGCAAATGTTAACCATTAAAGCAGATAAATCCACCTCCAGCCCACTGTTTTATCGTGTATTGCATCATACTTCAGAAGTTCAAAGAGATCATTAGCTTAGAGTCTGACTGATTACTTAACTCTATAAGTTTATTTTGTGACTCAGACATTATGTGTCTGCAAAAAAAACTAATGAAAAGGCAGACAATCAAATGAGCTGTCACAAGCGAATGTGTAAAAAAAGAGGACGACATGGATGGAGCAAATATTTATGGTTACCCAGGCTATCCAGCTGAGCCTCGTTCTCCTCCCGCTGTTCCTCTCCGGATGACTGGGAGACAGCAGTCCCAGCTGAAGACACATGCCGTCCATCACACACATTCGTAAACAAATGCTGTACCTTCTCCGTCTGCAGCGTCTGACTGATTGGCTACAGTAAATACAAGTCAAAGCAGACAAATCCTTCACTGATTCCCTGTCTGTCCATCTCCTCTGTTCTTTGCTTCCTCTCCGCTTTTATGTCTCTTTTATGTCAGCCTCAAACAATCAGTGTTTTCCTTCTCTCGCCTCCTGAATGAAAACCTGAATGACTTACCTGAACTAAACTATCTTTTGCTATCCTTGCTCTTCCCTGTCTCTCTTCTCTGTTGGTTATTTTTATTCCTTTGTCCTCAGGAAGTAGGCGCAGATCAAGTTCTGGGCCCATCAGCATTTCCTGAAGCCAACAGCAGCAGAATGGGAAGGCAAACATGGAAATCCAATCGTCCAGCTGGACACCCTCTTGACAATGATGTTTGACTGATGGAGGCTTTAGAAGGGCAGTGAAAAAATTGATGGCGTGACAGTAAAATGTCATAGTGTTACTCCAAAAATTACTGCATCTGGCATTTACCACTTTGCATATCAGAAGCGCTAAAAGAATTGATGCATTAAGCAGCTGAGATATTTTCTGGATCCAAACCCCTTAAAGCTACAAGTCCCATTATCATCCCATAATTTGGGGTTTCATGAGATGAAAACAGGAAATATAAAATATAAAATATGCATGGATTCAGTGAGTCACACAGGGGGCTACAATTTGAGCGCTTTTTCCTATGTATCTATTTCTAAGAGTGAATGAAATGATCTATAAACAGTTCCTGTTGTTCCTGCTCTGATAACTATCACTAGCAAGAGTCATAAGAAGTGTGATTTTTTTCGGAGCTCGTGATATCCTCATTATGTGTGACACACTGAAATGAGGAGAGCTTGTGTGGTGCCTGTGTCCTCAAATCTAAGTCATGATTCACATGATTTGTGATGTAAATTGCAGCAATTGGATGCTAAGAGCTTTACACTATCTGAAGTGCATCAGTGATATGCAGTTGTCCCTGTCACCTCATGCCGTATTTCTGCATTATGCTTCTTCATCAGAAAGACTGGTTTAGTGGAACTATCTTCAAAACCCAAGCTATTTTTTCCAACTATGCAGAATGGTAGTGCAACTAAGGGAATAACAAGTGAAGCTCTTCATCTACAGATTACAAAAAAAAAAAGTTGTTCTTTGCTACTTTTCAAATCAAATTTTGTCATTTTAGTTAATACAATATACACAATGATCATGGTAATTACTTTTAGTAGGTAAAATATATAACTATTTACAAATATTTATTAAAGTGCTGTTAGTGGATGTGATTAAAACTACAACAACTACAACACTTCATCACATCCCCACTTGTGTGGGGATTGTGGTTTCATCTAACATGGTCATGTACGTTCCTACTTGCCAGGACCTCAATGCAAGATGAACTCACATACTGACGCGACAGAGTGTTTTTTTTTTTAATCTGGATAAGAGCTAGCATAAAATGCTAACTTCACACCAGTAGGGAAGATGGATGGTGATAGAGAGAAGGGAGGGAGAAGTTAAAGGGACAGCATAAAACAGAGAGGAAGGGAAGAGAGAAAGAGCAGAGAGAACACAGAGAGATTGCATTCGTATTTAGGCTCCAGCTTGGGCTGAAGATGCTCTGAAAAATGTATTTTTGTTCACTTTATCATGCCTCAGAAAATAAATCCATCTTTGCAGCTGTCCACTCATCCATCTTTGTCCAAGTACTTAATTTTGTGTATCACAGCAAATTACGGTTGGCTCAAGAAGCCTATGTTTAATATTCCTATTAAGACAATATCAGAGATTCCTGTGCTTCAGTTTTGACCCTCTTGTCAAAATGGGTCCATGGGCTTGAGAATTGAGCCTTCTGCTATGTACTTGAGCAACACAGACAAAGGATACTTGTACAGACTGAACATCATTATTCCAAGAAGGCATCTAAACAATCACAGTGGCGTGAACAGATGGTAGCTGCTTTTGGACTTAGCCACTACATATGAGATATGTAGTGTTTGAACGCTTAGTGGAGATGAATGTCTTTTCCAGTGATACACAAAACCCAGACAGCTGCAGATGTCAAAAGATATCTATGAGGTGTGATGAGACTCACGGGTGCAGGACCCTTCTTGATGGTCACGGTTGGAGTTGTGGCCCTCAGTGCTCCAGTAACTCCATGGTAATATCTGAAGCAGACCTGTGTTTCAGCTGAGGAGGAAACACACACACAACTTTTGAAAGGGAAGAAAATTAAACTAGAATTTGTTTCCTTGCACCAAAACTAAATTTAACTCTGCATTGTTTTGAACCTGGATTTTAAAGCATGATTGTTACATAACAACTCTTTTTCAGTGTTATAGATGACTTACCACTTGCTGTTTCCACCATGTGATTGATCACTGCAACATTATAATCCTTAGCTCTACTTTCAGTGACTAATACAGGTGTGGTTATTAAACAGCCATGTGCCTGTCTGTCCGTCTCACTAGCTCTCTATTTGACCAGCAAAAATTTTTGTGTTGAATTAAGTGGAGTGGTTAAATCAAAAATCATAAATAAATGTTTTAATTTATACATTATAATTTCCTAATGGTGACAGTATCATATCACAACACCTGTTTTTCAGTTTTTCAAACTTTAAACATTATTTGTATTGATGTGATATTATATAACAACAATAGTTGTTCGATGACGTTTACGTTTACCATTTCCACTTCCACAGTGGGGAAAATAGGAGAAGTTTAGCAAAAAAAAAAACAAAATGCTTTGGGCACACAAACAGATTGAGGTCATAGTAAAGCTCTATATTTTTCTGCTTGTTTGGCCACATTTTAACAAATTCAGATGGTTTGACAAGAAAAAGCAAGAACAAGAATGTTCTGTGCACAAATGAGCCTGCGGACTGGAGACTAACATGGAACAGCTAAATTATAGCTAATGACTTGTATTTGCATAGCCTTAAATAGTTGCAGTCTTTGTTTAATAAGGTCATAAATTAAAGCCAAGAGAAAACACTCGCTACTCAGACCAGGCTCAAGGAGACAAAATGACAAAATAATGTACCCCATATCCAGACTTTGAGATCTGACATTATAATTATAGCAAACAACAACTCCGTATGTTCAAGGTCCCCTTTAGATAGTAGGATAATGATTTCTGCACTCTAATGTTACGTTTAGATATTACAAACATTACACAACCTCCATAGCAATTAGGAATTTTAGGTTTTAGGATTTTTGGATTTGTGTAGCAACTTGTGGTTCTAAATCAAAATTGTGGTGTCAACCACAGAAAGGAGAATTGATTGGTATTACATGAACAGATGACAGAGTAAGCTAGAAAGACATAAAAGATAAAGCTACTCTTACAAATAAACCCAAGTGATTCTATCAGTGGTCAAGTAACCGAACAAACCCGTCTTATTCATTCAGGGGAGGCAAGAACCAAATTCCACCAGATTTTAAATGTATAAAAGGCAGAGGTTGGAACTAAACATCTCCTGTAGCTATATTTGTCATTTCATTTCATTGCTAACTGGACCATTCAAGTATGTGCTGTCTATTTTTATGTAATTAACCTATTTCTTACAGCCATGAAAAAATACAAAGTTTTTCTTGCTAATGGAAACAATCACAACTAAAACTTAACAGAATAAATAAATAAATAAATAACAAACACCTAAGACATTTTTGTTTTGCCAGTGATACTTTAAAGCTCCTAACCATGAATAGTGCTTGGACCAGTCGAACACAACAGCTAAAACAGCCTTCTCCAGCTGTGGCAGGAAGGTAGGTTCTTTCCCTTAAGTGGAAACACCTGGGTGACTCTGTGCTGAAATTTATTGTGTTTCATTTGCGCAGCCAGTCTCTCTCATTCAATCCCGCCACCCCTAAACACAGCAATTGTGCATCATTTTTGACTGTCAGCCTGCACCCATTTTCTCTCTGCTTCCCTCTAACAATGCGCTTCGGCAAGAAAACCTGTTACTGTGAGCTTGCACCGGTAGCTCACATGCTGCAGCAGCAATATCCCAACTTAAAAGCTCAACCCAAGTTGCTGTTTGAGACAGAATATACTGTAAAAACACCACCGTGAAGACTCGTAAGCATAAAGACAAGAGAAAACTACCTACACTGACATCTCGATATAAGATGTTTCTTAAAGAAATTGTTAGTGGTTCTGTAATTACCACTAATATATGATCGCATGCTGTTTACATTCTTCACATCTGATTTCTTTGGTGCAGTTAAAAGTGTGTTTATCTGTTTCAGAGCTGTGAGCCAAAATCGGTATTACAATCAACAAGCTGTAACTGAACACTGACATGTTATCGTCGTATAAAATTCTTATGGGCAATGTGTTAGCAAGCAGAGTCCTATTTATGGATTCAGACTTTAAGCAATAGTGGCATTCATTTGATGTCACTGTGATTATCTATATTTGTTTATTTTTATTTCTGGTTTTCACTTCACTTTAATACATTTCCTCTGCTTAAGTAATGTATTGTTTTATCTTTCTCACTGTCTTTTTCTTTGCTTTCCAGTTTTCGGTGTTAACTAAAAGCAAATTTACGAGATTCATGATAGCGTTTCTTTAGTTCCTGTTATTGGTGTTTTTCATTTCATTGAAAGGGCTTTGCAAATAATGTCTGATTGATTGACTGGTGAAAGTTTCTGTAAGTCCAGTATTCATTGTCTTTAAGATCCCTTTTGGTCTTCACCGTTTCCTCAGGAAAATATCTGTCGAGTTTGATGTCAGGTTTAGGTTGTTCAAAGTCAGTGTGAACTTGACCAAACTACACTCTATTTTAGCTTCCTTCAAATGTTTGCAGCACAGCTTTAGAATATGTCCTTATTTCATGACACAGACAGTCTGACTTGAAATTTTACAAATGATGCAGGGATGGTTTGATTTTGGCTTTTTTGCCTAAGCCTAAATTAATGTGACAGATTGCATGGGAAGGGGAGAGCCCGACTGAAAATGCAGAATTCCAAACAGAAAATATGACTTGGAGCAAGAAACAAAAATGATTTAACTGTACAATATAGTCGGTTAATGGAGGACCTCAACTTGAGCTGATTTTAATGAGAAACTGATTGCCCTCAGGGAAAATAGTTTTCTGCTCAAACAAAAGAGCAAAGGAGAGTTTTATAGTACTCACAGTCACTGAATTGGGAGCTGGAGTCAATTTTCCAAACGATCTGTCCCTTGTGAGAACCATTGATGCCTCGGTTCTTATAGTCCAGGAAGTTTTCAGACAAAGCCTCATCTGGAAAGACCGATGAAACTGATGAAATCACACAGTTGCTGAATATAATTAATACAGGTACATTGTCTAGGAATGGGAGGATGAAGACGCCCCCATGTAAATTTATCTTCTGTCAATCAAACTCAAGTATTCAGTGTCACCGTATCATATCTCACTTACCGACATGATACATCCCAATCCAGTCTCCAGCATCCACTTCCTCCTTAATGTCCCAGGTGATGACAAGGTCTTCAGACTGGCCTATAGTGTAATGGGAGGAGCTAATGGTGAGAGTGGAGCGGGCATCTGGGGAGACCAGATCAGTGTCACTGGTAGACCGCGACAGTCCCAGCATGAAGGCCTCCTGGTTCAGACCGTTGACAGCGTAGGAATCAGGGCCGTAGCTGTGACGAACCGCATCCTTACAGCGCTGACGGGTCTGGCTGTTGCGGGTTGGTGAGGCCATTGCTGCCAGACCCAGGAACCGATTCTGGTACAAGTTCTGTAAAGAAACAGTCCATAACAAGCTTTTAGCTGAACAACAAAGTAAAAGGATTTCATTCTGCTTTTTTCTTTTTTTTTTTTTTTTTTTTGTTGCAAGATGAAATGATGAGAAAACAATTTCTTCTTTAATCCATATGAGTTTCCACCTAAAAGCTGCTGGAGCTGGCTAATGCCCAATGTTGTGTTTGACTCCTCTCACTTGGTGGCTAAGAAGCAGACAGGCCCAGTGTGTGAATCTAATTGATTTAACAGCTTGCCTTTTAACAGTGACTACCATTTGAAAAGAAAGCTGCAAAATCACTGCTAAGCCAGCCTGTCACTCATGCTGTGTTGCTGTGAGGATTCATATATTCTCCATTCTGCAGTACAGATAAAATCATGTTAGAATTTGTAACCACAGTAGATCGCTAGGACCTTTTCTTAAACCACACCTGGTTACTAAGGTTAGTATTTCTGCGTCAAGTCAAAGGTGGTAATCCAGACAGACTACAGAGACACACTGTTCCTATAACTTCAAACTATGTCTCTGCCTTAGGAGACACTGAGCCCATTGTTAAGAAGCTACATGCTGTTTCACCACAGGATACATTACAAATAAAGAAAGTAGGAATAAATATAAAGTAATAAGGTATAAATACAACACTGATAAAAGGGTATAGTCAGCCATATTTCTAGTTAGGCTCTTTCTCAGTCGTTATAAAGATATTAGAGAAATATTCTACATGTCAATGTTTGGAGTTGCTTGAATTTTAGTATTCATTAACTATCAAGGAAATGTTGTACTTGCTATTTCAGTAACTGTTCAACTGTTTTGCATCTGGTTTCTAGAAATACACATTATGACATAAATCAATGTTAAATATTTCTTTTTGTTAAAGCATAGCAAATATGAAATGCTGCTTACACATTGCTGAATCAGTGATGTCACCTGCTGTTTATAATTGTTATTTTATGAACATAAACCTTAAAATTACTCAAATAAGTCACTGATTTAACACTGAGACAGTTCCACCTGCTGATGTTTATCAGGTAAACACCAGTTTGTCTGGAGGCTGATGGAGCTCAGTGTTGAACTTACAGAGACAGTTCTGTTAAATTGGGACAAGATTCATAACACCAGTGGCTGACATAGTGGTGGTCTCAAACAAACCAATGTATATTTTTTTCCTGAATTATATTGGATTTGGTGAATATACAGAAGCATTATATAAGCCACACAGGCTGGTTAGTCCTCATCCTCAAAACTCAGAGCATTACATCAAATGCCCATTGTTTTGAGCAGAGACATTTAAGCTCTAAATCTGCCACCTTGACTATTGTAAACTGTATATTCATTGTGGTTTCAGAGTGGAAAGATGGACAGGCAACATAAACAATGAAAACCTGTACTGGGAATGGTGTTGAAAATAGAAGCCAGTTTTTCTTTTGACAAAATTCAGACATTTCAGTTTTGGACAACATTGATGGCTGCTGCAGTCCACTTTTTTAAAGCTTATCAATAATTCCAGGTCATAATTTGCTGATAGAAGTCTTTTTTTGGTTGTCTTTACCACTCAACATTGGTTTGCTGATTTGATTGATGCATGTCAAACTGAAGTGTCAGTCAAATTCATGTCACGTACACAGGTGTAAAATCTTGGTAATTGTAATTTTGAGCGACAAATTCCAACACAATATTACACAATGCCATATAAATAAAAATAAATCCTGAAATTGTGTAAAATAATATAGTTGGCAACAACAGCACAAACACTTAAAGGTAATGCAAAGAAAAATGCTATTAGCAGCCATGCAACAAACACCGCCATTTTAAGAGTTCTTTTTGATTGATGTGGTGTTTTTTATTTTGTTGAAGCTGTGTCAGAGAATTTTTTAGTCCATATGTCCATAGTAGATAAAATAACAGGAATACTAATAACGTAAAACACCATTATATCAATATAACATCACAAATTAATAGCCTTGGAAATAACTGTGATATTGATATTGAATAGCAATTAATTCTTACTATACTAAATATGGTAGAAGTAGTTAATGTATATCCTGTGGTTGTTCTCTTCCTACAAAATATTTATATTGGCTCAGATTCAGATGCTGAAATAGAAACTCTATCAATGTTAAACCTCTTCAAATCTGTATACATGGTGTAAAGGTGTAGCTTTAAAGGTGTAGCCTGTTCCACTGACAGATGCAGAGTCTGTTCAGCTTGGATGCTGTGATCACTACAAGATGCAGCATCATTACCACCTAGAACACATATAAGTGAGAGAGTTTTCCATTGTGGCATCTCTGATCAGATCAGAGGGTGTTCCAGTTAGAAAGGAGCTTCAGGGCACAACTCAGCCAGCCTTGACGGATCGGTCTAAATGCTGAAGCGCTGGGTGCGTGCAGTTGGTGATGGAGAAAGGTTATCCACACGCACAAAACTATTATTATGTGCCTGCTTGTGTCACTATGTGGTATAAATATTCATGAGAAGCAAACATCCTTATGGATTGAGTCAAGGGTTATACTAATATATTACTTTTTAAATTGATCAGGCAAATACTTATCTTGTTAAAAACAGATTAGATTTTGGCATGAACTTATATGTACTTGAAGATAGTGAATAAATAAGCATGAAAACGGTATGAAAACAGTTACTCTGAGACATATTATTGATGAAGCGAGATATCAAAATCCCATAATGTTTTAATCTGAAAGACAAACTGGGTTTTTGATGGTGCAAAGCAGGAAATGAGAAGGTGGTGGGTGATTATGGGAGGGGGGGCCACTGACCTTGAAACTACAGAGCTGCATCAGCATAATGACCAGTCAACCCAAAGCAGACCAAAACCTAAGGGAAGTGGGAGGAGAAGGGTGGTGTGTTACAAACCACAGAACAAAAAGCAGAGTGAGTGCAGCAGGTGAAAGTCAAGTATGGCATTTGTGCACACTCTTGTTAGAAGGGGAAAACATTGTCATCATACTTTCATACCTTATCTTTGTTAGATAAAAATATGAATAATTGAGAAGGAGCACAGATGGACAGACAACAGGAAACAGAGAGGCAGAACACTGAGCACTCTGCACAGAGACATGGAGGACAGAGATACGAGATACGACAATGGACAGACACAACATCAGCATCTGATGATGTTCAATTTAAAACATATTGAACACAGCAACAAAAAAAAACAGCATCTCATCATGTTTTAATGTGCATCATTTGGATGGTCACATGATTTGCATTGCTGCAGCAGAGAGGAGAGCCTGCAAGGGAAGAAAAGGATTAACAGGAATATGGTGGAGTTTCCTTCTCTTTAAAATGTTGTGATATTGTATGGCTTTACAGGGGATGCACTCAGTGTGTTCATCAATACTACACTTATCCTTAACTTTTACTTAACTTAAAGTTGCTATACTAGTATGAAGGGGCACCTCATACAGCCGAACTGTCAAATAATTGTTGATGCTATTGGGTTGATATTTGATAATATTATATTTTGTAATATTTCCTTCTATATGCAATATTTTTCTTATAACTTAAACTTTATTAAAACCTGCATTCAAGCTAATATGCTGCTTGTCTAAATGTATATAAGCTATATAGATATATATAGCTTATATAAGATATATCTTATCTAGATAAAGACAGAGTTATAACAGTGAACACTCAGGTTGATACATAAAAATACCATCAGTCATGACGTTGCTTAGTAACTGCCGATAATAAACAAAAGCTTGCTAACAAATTCAGCATATCAACCTAAAATTTGACAATGAGTCAACATTAGGCTCACACTGCTTCTCAGTGCATGACGCATTTAGACTGTGCGATAGACTATGATGGTGACTAAATGTAATAATATACAATCATTTATGAACTACATCCAGGTCTGCATAGGGAAGCAGCTGGATCCAGATTCAGACCATGGTCCACCTATGAGTGCTCTCCTCACATGCAATAACAACACTCCCAGCGTCATAGCTCATCATTAGTCATTAGCACTTTTTAAAAAATTATTAGAAATGATTTGCCCCAAAAAGTAAATGAAAAACTACACTGTAATTAAATACCAACTACCAGATAAAAGAAATATCTGAAATCTAAGAATCAAGCAAAGGTTTAAATACAAGAAGCAACCAGTTTCACCTGATCCTGTTTATCCTATTATTTTTTGTAACTCCCTGAACCTATATTATTTGAGGCATATATAAAAGTTCATAATTATGCTCATCTCCCTACAGTCCTCATTAGTCATATACTAGGGTATTAGTATGTTGTCATGGCTACATAACACATATACATTGCAATCTCAAGAGAAATGTCCCCAGTTGTTTGACAGTTGGGAACTAAGCAATAAAATTGCATTAAAGACGACATGATTATGAATCCAGTATGCATGAAGAGCAAAGAGTAGGGAGAGACTGAAAAGCCTCTGCTGGGACTGAGATGGTCCAGTGCCATGGCTCAGTAAAGACCACCATTACTGTAGTCTTCCTCCTTCAGCTTATTGCTCACCTCAGGACAAGTAACCATAGTAATGATCTAATAATTGCTGTCCACACTCTTTGTGTCTTGTCTTTGCGGCTGCTCTATTTTCCACCTCACATGGAAACTGATATGCACTTTCTGTGGAGATCTGTTTCATGACAAGGATTTCAGTAGAGCTGCTTCGGTGTAAAGACTGATTTTTCATGATTCCACAGGATAATACAAAATAATATATATATAAAATAACTTGTAATTCTTTGTAGCATTAACTGGCTGCCTAGATAGCTCCAGAAAGTTGCATCCATAAACGACTGTTTAACCACAACATGCCATTGTTTTTGTTTTCATAGCTGTATGTAATAGATTATTTAATGTGCATGGATGAAAGAGGTAATTGATTAATTTTAAAGGCAGTTCTAGGTGTATGTTACCTTTATGTTTTCAGTCATCATGTTAAGCTAAGCTAACAATCTCCTCCTCATCTGCCTGCTTTCTAATTACTTCAATTGGACCATTGATCCAAATCAGAAATAAGTGGCTTCTATATTTTAGAGATAGAGTTTGTTCAAAATCCAGACTACACACTAATTCTATACAATATGTACAACACACTATTGATCATGGAAACACAGGAATGTATCTGCTATGGCATACACAATATGTAATGTTTTAGTTTTATATTTATATTTTCCATGTTTTAGGGGATAGCACCATTTTCTGAGGCCTGTGTTAACATTTATGCAAGAGGGCATCATTACAAATACATGGAATTGGTTATTAGCAGTCCCTGTTTGCATGGTACTCGATGATGTAGAGACAACAATGGCTGAATCATTGTGATGCTGAAAAAAACTTCAATTTCAGCTCTGGAGCTGTCAAGGAGGAGCTATGGCTCAGCCACTTCTGATGCTACTACTGCTGATGGCACTGATGTTTGGGTGAAACTTCTATTCAAATAACAAACTT
Source organism: Remorina albescens (assembly GCA_034769265.1). Taxonomy (NCBI): domain Eukaryota; kingdom Metazoa; phylum Chordata; class Actinopteri; order Carangiformes; family Echeneidae; genus Remorina; species Remorina albescens. Next base: position 14,004,207 of record CM068476.1, on the reverse strand, counting down.
ATAACAGTGGCACAGCCTTTCTCCTCATGTGTATCTCTGATCCACTACAGCCTCTGTCACAAAACAAAACAGTACAGGGTTACAATAAAGTCTTTGTCTTAAGTGTTGTTTATTCCTGATTATCATGCACCTTGCCATGTTGTGGTAAAAAAATTGCCTTGTCTCATCCAAATGCAGGTCTTTATACTGAGATCAAACACTACATTTCAGCTAGTTTATTTATGGGTCAGCTCTAGAGGGTATCTAAGCCAGACATATTGCCTCCAGTGAAACATGAAACTCAATTCATGGGAGATAGATGCATTTAGGAAAATAAATACAATGAGCATCTGCACAAATGTACCTCTTGTCTTCTAATGGTTATCAAGCATCTGTCCCTCACAGCCTGGTTTTGTGCAGACACCTCTGGCTTGGTTAGAATAAGCCACTCATCTCTGAGAGTCAGCACTCCTCGCAATCAGTTTTTACCAGCAGACCAGCTGGTCCACAGCAGAGGAGGCGGGAGTCTAAAGCTAGGCGACGTCACTGTTTACAACTAAGCAGCAGCTGCTATGGCAATGTGAATTCCCAGCAGAGGTTCCTTACAGAGGCAAGTAAACTGTCACTGTATTGAAAAATAGTTCCAGTCATCTGACATGAAAAAACACCAGCAAACAAACAAAAAAATCCCATCTTCCATTAGTAATATATAGATTGCATGTATGCAAACCACAATTGTGCATACCATCGCATCTCAAATTAAGAGTATCTCACTCTCAATATATGTATTTCTCCAGGGTAGCATAATGTTAGCCACACTGATACAGATATGTTTTGGTAGCTTAACTGTTCACATGATCTCCGCCTGTGTCCTTCCTCCCTTTAGTCTGAATTCCTTTTTTGACCTCTGAAATGTGCTCTCGAGTAAGAATTCCCCTTGTCCTAAAGTGTGAACAACCTTTCCCCCTAGCGTGCATCCCCTTCCTCTGTGTAGTTTACATTTTTTCTTTTTTCCTCCAATCACTAAACCAATGTTCTGGGTCAGTCTACTGCCTCAGACTTGCTCTGTGTCAGTCAGCTCACCGTATTCTGGAAAACCAATATGCATCTGCCACTACAGCAAATTTTGAAGAAGGACTTGAGTGATTTTCTTCAACAGTGAGCAGGTTGACACCAATCTGTCACAATCCAATCAGTGTGAAATGTGAAATAAGATGCTACTGAATTAATCAGCTCCAGGTTTTCAGAATTAAAATGGGAACTGAAGACTAAACCTTTAAAGATAATCCCAGTATTTTATTTTTTCCTGTTACCATTAAATCCGCTCCTGTGTGTTCATTCAGTTTTCAACTGTTTTCAACAAAACTAACAGTCTAAACCCTGCTATTGGTCTCCACAGAGGCTGTTATGTTCATTACATACTCCAATATTATAGAGGAACAAACCACATGCTGATGATCTGGCTGTAGCTAAACACATACAGGAACTAAAAATGTGCTCTCCATAGCCTGAGGAGGACTCTACAGGAAAACCACAGGGATTGTAGTGGTGATGAAGGTGTATAATGTGATAACATCCAATATAAATTGCCATTACTGTCGCATTTTGGCTTGTAAATACCATTTACACCAATATTCGAGGACTAACACGACTGTAAGTCTGGTCATTATCAGCGCAGCACTGAGCCAAATATCATCATCATTTTCATAATTGTTTTGTTCATTCACACTGTCTTACAGCCACACAACTGGCATGCACATCATAAAATTAAACTGTCATTCAGTGTGTGCATCACACTAGAAAATTAGTTTTGAACACTCTGAGGTGGCTGATTGGACTTTGACTGCCACCACACTCATTAACACTGGTGTGAATGTGATATTCATCTATTGTTACTTTAGTAGTCTATATGTGCTGAGCAGATTTCTTGGTATCATGTCTGTAAAATATGTTTTTTCTTGTGGTGGAAAAAAGTATGGAAATAGGTTTACAGTTGGGCATCATAAGCCGCTTCCCCTCTCACTGGACTGATTCTGCCATGCTTGGCTTGTGTTGTTAGTGAGACAAAAAATAACATCAGTCATCAGCTCATTCAGCAACACTTGGATCGGAGATTGATGTCCGTTATGCCGACAGTGGCTAATGTAGACTCTGGCCTTAAGCACAGGAGGAGAGGAGTGGGCTACAGAAGACTGCTGAGCTCATGTCTCTCTAACTCCACACCCCTGGTTTTTTTTTTTTTGTTGTCAAACCTGTAGTCTTCAGACCCAATTAACTCTGTCTCAGGTGGCATTTCTCAGACTTCACATGGCCCCCTCTGGAGACACACAAGGCTTTCAGAACAACAACTTTTTTTCCCCCACACAATATCATGATATTCTATATTAAAAGTACATCCAAAAAAATCCACCACTGGCCCAAGCCTAACGCAGTACATCTAAGATCGATTAAATCAAATCTCTGTAGTTCACAGTAACTAATATCCAAAGTCTAGCTATCACAAAGACCAGTTAATACGAGTTATACTGCATCCAAATCCTCCAACTTAGAGGGAGTAGAAACCGTCTCTGTGGCCCATAGTCACTGCTGTATATCATACTGTAAATCAATAAAGTTCACTGTGATGAATACAGCCTGCAGCTTTTCAGAGTATTTATCTCTGCTTCTTCTGCATCACCACTCCCTTCAATGTTTTTACAGGAATGAGTCTTGCAAGAAATTTCACTTCAAACAACATTTCATCATTGGAATGCAACTAATCTGGATTTTCATTCCTGGTTTATTTATTTTTGTTTGTCAATGCCAAAGAAGAGAGAGAAATCTTCACCACTATTCCAGGGCCAATGCTTGTCCATCAAAAATTCAGCTCAATTATGTGGAATTGTGTACATTTTCTTTCCCCTCTTATTAAACAAAGATAGGTACGCTGTTTCACGTTTTACTTAAAAATACTTAAAAGGGTCAACAATTTTCTTTTCTTTTGATCATCGTATGAATCAATCAGCTAAATATATCCGTTACCAGACATTAAGTTTTACTAGTCAACAATCACTATATACAAAAATAGTAAATAACAAGCCAATAAGTTATACTTTTAATGACTTTTACATGTCAGATTTTTTATGTCCATATATGTTTATGAAGATGAACAAAGAACTGGTTGTGCAGCTAAATGTTTAAATATCAGGGTATTATGAATTGGCAGAAAATGAATAACCAGCAAATTCACAGAGGCAATTAAAACCTATCATTAATCCCCCCAGTATCACAACACTGTACCCTTGGATTGGAGAAGTAAAACACTAAAACAGTGGCTGTATGCCTGTTATATAAACTAGCTTGATCCTAAGCCCAGTTTGAGTTAAGAGATAAAACAGATGTAAAATTAATTAGTCAGCAAGCCCTAACCCATATCTTGTAATTTTTTAAACAAAAAAACAAAAAAAAACAAAACAAAAACAACTTTGCTGGTTCAGCTTCTTATGCTGGCCATTTTTTTACATTCCTTTCACTAAATATTTCATTGACACATGCTGTTTCAATAATTAAAGTAATCATTAGTGCCCTTGTCCCTAATAAATTAATCCATAAGTGGCAGGTTTACAGCACAGTTTGAGCTCTGGTGAATGTTACATGTAAACAGGTCTGCCAGGGATCACCATACAAATTCTGTGAATAATATAGTTAAAAGAATCTACAGTTGAGTCTACATCTGTCTGATCAGGGCCAATGTGGTAAAACATCACAGAGTTGTATCCTCCATAAAAGAAGATGAGTCACGCAAAGAAAGTAGTCCTTGTCAATGTCAGATCGCTGCGTTTTTTCATTTTCAAAAAGCACCAGCACAACATGTTATTGCAGGACAGAAGATTTAAAAAGAAAAAGAGAGATGCCCAGGTAGCATTATTTAGAATCTTAACAATGTCAAAGGTTAGCCACTGTTGTGAGAGATAAATAGCAGCTTGCATACTGACAAGCATACATAGAAGTTGAATAACTACAGATGCACTGGTACAATGCCTTCAGTACTGCCGGAGAATACTAGTCTTCCGAGGCTACCCGAGTTCACCTCAGGGACTTCTGCCAACCCCTGCAGGGCAGGAAGCACTAAAGTGGCTTCATAAGCAAGACCAACTTTACACCCACAAAAACTGGTCACAATTCCTCTGCCTGTGTTGGATAATGTTATGCTTAACTGAACCAATGTGGGGAAGATGTGCATATTTTTAAGTGTGTTCGAAGGAGCTAGAAGGAAACCATTTGATATTGTTGTGGTTATCCTGGAGACATAAAAATCCTCACCAGCCTGACAATATGACAACCATCACTGAAATTATGTAGCCCAAAGTCTGCAAAATATATATTTAAAAAGCTCTCTCAAGTTGTTGTTTTGTTGCACTTTGGAAAATATATGTGTTTAATTTTGGACTTCAGCATCTGTTCTTATGAAACAAATTCGTTGATTTACTACTGAAAGTACCAAGATTTCAATCACTCTGCTGGTACCAGAAAACAGAGGAAAACAAAAGGAAAATGCGGGTCATGTGTTGCTCCAGTATTTAAGAGGATTTTGAGGATGGGAGTCCCCACACAAAGAGGGAAAGGGGAAGCCTCTTCCTGTATTTAGATCCCAGTAGATCCCAATTAGGGCGAAGCTGTGAGGCCCAGATACCCCCCCCCCCCCCCCTCCTCCTCCAAAACAAATACATCACGCCAAACACCATTAAGAAAATGAATTCATCTGAAGCTGCATTTGCTCACCAGGAAACGTGTCGTGTTTACATGGAAGATGACTCAAGCTTTTCTTACACTCGCACTCGCTATTTAATTCGGCACACGTCCCACAGCTCGTGATAACCCAGTTTCAGATTCTTTTTTTTTTTTTCTTTCTTGATGTAATGCCAACTTTTGAGGATGCTGCAGCTAGCAGCGGTACAAAATTAAGCTGGCTGTTTAAAAAAAAAAAGCCACATAGCTGCTGCTTGGCGATACTAGATAACAGACGAGAGAGAAACCCGCAGAGAGATATGTTCTTTTGTCATTTCACCTCGACGTCTTGAAATGTGAAATTTGAAGTCTATGGTCGCCTCGGCCCGAGAGTAATGTCACTTTCGGGGCTCCGGAGCGCTGGGCCGCTGCTGGAGACGGATGGGAAACTGGCTACATCACCTAACGTTACGCTACACAGCAGCAATGGAGGGCGACCTACCTGGGATAAAATAACCTGCCGGTGGATCATTCTCCCTAAAGGTGAAGGGGGCGAGGAATCGAAGAGGTGAAACCCCCTCCCTGCTAATTTCCACAGGGGTCCATTTCGACGGGCAAAGAGCGAGAAGGGTGAGAAGGGACACAAACAAACGGCGGAACGAATCAAAGGCCGACGAAGCATGAGAGAGAGGCGGAGAGGAGCTCCGGTCCCATCCTTTCCTCTTTCTCTGGACCACAGTCGAGCTATACCGAATTAAACCGACTGCTTCCGGCCTGGACAAAACTCGCCCGTTACAAAACTGGGACGTCTGCGTTTTTTATTTGTGTTTTAGGTGAATATTTTTGTGGGTAAAATGACATAGATAATATTTTTACAATGTGTGAAACGAGATTTGGTTGAGATAGTGTTTTGTTTTTGTTTTTTTTCTTTGATCAGATTAGGCGATGGCAACTGGAAGTGCGCTTTTATTTTGAAAGCTCCTCTTCTGGTCATATTCGAGAACAATCTGTCGGGCTTGACGCAGCTGGGTACCAGAACCCTCCAGCCAATCAGAGGACGCGTTTCTCTCCTCGCGTCCTCTCCTCACCCTCCTCCACCCACCAACGCAGCCCCGCCCCCTCGCCTTTTTTTATTTATTGATGGTGGTGTCTCAACTCTCACTATCCTTTATTATTTTTTATTACTTTTATCCCATTACTGGTTCTTAGTTCTTGTTTCAGCCTACACAAGTGATGGTTTTAAGTTCTGGTTGTTTTAATCTCTTGACACAATTTTAACCCCCTGTAAGATTTAGATTCAGGGCCAGTCCAATATTTTTATCTATCTATTATTATTTACATGGAGCTTTATTATTTTAGTTTATTACTATTTATATTATCTTATCTTAGCTTAAAGAATACAGTTAATTGTCAGAGTAAAGGTCAGGAAATACTGCTCACTAAAAGTTTCAAGTCAAAAATAAAGGAAATATTAATTCATTCATCTTCTTCCACTTATCCTTTTCCAGGTCGCAGGGGTTGATGGAGTCAATCCCAGCTCACATTGGACGAGGTCAGGGTATACCCTGGACAGGTCTACTGTCCATCACAGGGCCAACAGACAGAGACAAACAACCACTCACACTCACACTCAGACCTAAGGACAATTTAGAGACACAAATTAACCCAAATATGATGTCTTTGGACGGTGGAAGGAAACCAGAGTACCCGGAGGAAACCCACGCAGGCACGGGGAGAACATGCAAACTCCACACAGAAAGGCCCCAGGCCTGGGAACCGAACCCACAACCTTTTTGTTGTGGGGCAATAACGCTAACAACTATGCCGCCGTGCTACTCTAATGGAAATATTTCTCACAAAAATCTTGTGATGTAAGTACAATAAGACCACTGCAAAACTACAGACCTGTTTGTAAACTTTATATTTTCAATGTATATGAGCAACTATTACCACTGGAATGATAAAAATTAAAAAAACAAACAAACAAAAGATGACTTCAAACTGAATATATTATTGTGAAAAGCAGCAGGTTGAAATAGCATTATTACATCGAGCTGAGGTCACATCTAACTTGGTTTGATGGCTATACTAGATATATATATATATCTAGTAGAGCCAAATATCCAGTTATTTTTATCCTAAATCTCTAACTGCTATGATGAAATAAGAAGTGCATATGATTGTCACACAGGAATGATATGTGGTTGTAGAGTTACTGAAGATGTATGTGACAGAGAAATATGAGGATAGCTGAATAAAAGAGACTCACAATGCATCTCACAAAGACTCACAAACTCACATATGATCACAAAGAAACAGAAAGACTAAGCAAAGACAAATATCTTTGAACGGTGGTACGGTGGCAGAGAGGGTCCCAGCAGACAGAGCAATAAGCATAGGGCTGTGGGCTAAACAGCCCCAAAAGAAGATCAAGCAGCTGTAATTCTGAGTAAACTACAGCGCCATCTGTTGCAACGTCTTTAATGGAAACATCTTTACCAGATGAAAAGCAATGCAGGGACCTTGAACTCATTGTAAATTTACTCAAGTCAAGAAAAAAGGAAGCGGTAAATCTGTCTTAAAGAAGCACTTGATATGAAAGACAGCTCCTTATTTTATGAAACCAAAGGAAATTTGGTATTATTTTCGTTAGTTAACAGTTAACATTGTATGCTGTGTAACATTAACATTAATGCCTGAAGACAAACAAAAAGAAAAACCTAATTTTCATTATGTATTGAAACTGAATGGAAGCCAGCTGCTGTTAAAAACACGTGATACAAAAAGTAGTAATTTAATATTCTGTTTTTGTTCCTTCTATTGGAGAACAAATGCTTGACAGATGTTCACTGTGAATAAGGTGAGGACAACACAATACAAAACAGAGAAAACAGAATGACAGGGAGTAAGCTTTAGTCCGATGGTAAAAACTTCAGATGAGTTGAAATAACTTACGACATAAAAGGTCCAATGAGAGATGGTTGTTGCTCAAATGGATTTTCACTGAAGGTGAAAACAGTGCCATGATAATAAAGATGTCATGGTTAAAATGTCTGTCTGCTTGGAAATGGATGGGCTTCGGTCTCCATGGCCTCCAAACTCTGCAATCAAAAGAGGTTACAGAAAAGTAAACATGGTGTTGGGCCTTCAACTGTCTGGCACATCCAACAGTCCCTTTCATCCATTCAATCACACTCTGTAATGTTTTAATCACAAACATATGTGCTTTATTTACTTACAATAGCAAATTGATTAAAGAGCCACATGGAATAAATTGAGATGATCAAAGAACTCGTTAGATTCACGAATTGAAATGCAAAAAAGCGCTACAGGTATAACTCTGTTAGGTTATTTTCAAAGGTTTACGCAATCTCCTGTGACAGATTCTTCTTCTTCTTTGAGTGGCGTGAGGGTGCAGACACCAAATCTATCATTGCATCATCTGATAGGGGCTGACAGCTGACAACCTGCGTGGCTTTTGGTCTGATACACAGAGGAGGAGTTGATCCTGTTTCAGTCTGGTGGCATGAAGATATGTCATACGTGAATGAATGACGAGCTGATGAATTATGCCAAGTATTTATACTTTCTGTGTATTTACTGCAACTCGTATTCTTGATTTGAACAACTTGCAATGCATATAGTTTAATCAAAGTGTTAAATAACACACAGTTTTCCAATATTCGTCTGGCTGTTGGCACCAGGAGCTGCCTGCGCAGGACACAAACTTCTCCCTTGGATGTCACTACTGTCAAAAAGTACTTCTCAATTTTTTACTTGTGAAGCACAAACAAGGGAACATGGGAAAGATTTGTAAGCTATAACCTTTGCAGAGACATAAACATTAGAACATTACATGTTTACATGTCAGGTCTCCCATTTGATTTATTTCAATGACAAGCACTATGGCTCTGCTTTTGATGTCAGTGACCATGGTAACCTGTTCTTGAGAATAAATTAAAGTTTCAAATAGTGTTTCTTAAGGTTCAAAAAGTGGCTGAGGGTGGTAAGTGTATAGTTACTGCAGTCCTGACAGCTCATTTTAAGACATAGTTTCTGACCTGTGGGATGAACTGGGTTGTGTGCATTTAGCATTTTGAGCACCTAAACCTGCTATACTCAAAAGACAAATAACATGTAAATGTCACTTTAAAATTTGGGATCTCTACATCAAGATTCAAAATTATGTGTAATGATCAAAACATCTGCGTGACCTTATCTATTTATTGATTTGCTCTACAGTAATAACTTGTCACCCTATTTATCTTGTGTAAGTATTTGACAGTGTGGTTATCATGATTTGTCTGAATTTAAAAATGTATACTCTGTAGTATTTGGGGGTTTTGTGTTTTCTTATAGGTGAGTGCCTGAGCCAGAGGAATGATATTTTTGGGTTGCCCATCCGTACATATGCGTGTCCCCTTTTTTTATGTGACATATTAGAAATGTCTTGATGGATATTCTTCAAATTCAACTTTCGGATGGTTAGAAGTGAGAAGTCAAGCCACGGTGACATAAGAAAATATGCTTCTGGCATCCCAAGACCACTCTGAGGGAATTTCATTAATTCTGGCAATGATCACTTGGACACATGGATGAATTAATTAGAATTTGGTAACCAAGAGTCAACTCAAATGTGACCTCATAAAAGCACATTTTTGGCTTAAACTCACAAACTGATATACTAAGTAGAAGCAGTTTAACATTAAATTGGAGTAGTGGCTTGTTCGGGTTGTTGTCCTAAATTTAATCATGACTAAATCCGCTAGACTCCCACCACATTACCTTCAAGGTGCATATGTCTGTTTGGTTCTATTTCAATTGTTTTTTATAGGTTTTTTTTTTAACCTTCCTTGTACATCATAAATATTGTAGTAGAGTTGAGCCACTTCTTTGTATGCAGTGGCTTTCAATATTTTTGGATATTTAAAGTTATTTATTATATTTCTTCTTGCCTGCAGTTTGTTAACATCTCTATACATTATGGTGTGTTTAAAAATAATGAGATGTTGGTTGGGGAATTCACCGGAGTTGGCCTTAAGCATAAATTTTCTAAATCACTTGTTCTCAACTTCTGAAGTGCACATGAGGGAATTAGTGTAGATCAATATTTCAAACTTTTCTTCAAAGTTAGTTTATTATAGTTTAATACAATATAACATTGCCTCTTCAGGCCTATAAAAGCTATTCAAATATTTAAATAAAAATGGTATACGAATGGAAAATTGCTTCAAACAGATCTCTGCTCATGCAGGATGTATTAGAAATGACTATGGTATTATAAAAATGATTGGATAAGCATGGTTTCAGGGCAACTGTAATGGATGATTTATCACTGTAATCATTCCCTGCATAGATCAGAGTAACTGGACTGTTCCTCTGGTGTCATCTACTGGACAGAACCAGTTAATACCTCTGTATTACACCAATGGCTGACCACATCGCCCCCTAATCCAAAAGAAAGAATTCATTAAGCCGTGAGCTGTAAATATACCAGCGGTGCTTTGACAAAGACAGTATTTAAGATTAACTTTGTTCATATGCCTCACAAATATTACATATGGAATCACTGTGCAATGGTTTATATTCTGCCTGTGCTTTTCGAGGAGGAGGGAATGGGAGAATGTAGGATAGGAGAGAGTGGGCGAGACAGAAATTGCCACAATGAATGTAAATGAGTAACCAACATTTACATCTTCATGGGTTGGCTGCACTTGCAGTCCCCTGATATCTCCCCGTCTCCCTGTCACTCCACCCCCTCATATTATCCTCTATTCCCTTTCATTCCTCTCCACTTCCTCTCACTCACTGCCTTTATCCATTGTTCTCTTCCCTTGGCTTACACTGATACCACCTCTTCCTCCTCTTCCTCCTCCACCTCCACCTCCTCCTACTTCCAGTTCTTGGTTTCATTTTCCTGGTCCCTCTGTCAGCTCCTCTCCATTAAGGTTGATTCATTGAAGTACAAGGAGCAACAGCTACCTATTCATCTCTCCACTGACTGAGACATGAGAAGAAAAAGGAGGAGGAGGAGAAGGAGGGAGAAGGAGGGAGAGGGAGGGGGGAGACAAGATTACTTTTTTTGTGATGTCCTGTAACTACACAATTACGCCCACTATTGCTACACATTGCTGTTCTTCACACAAGCCAACACATCCTAAAACACAGCTTTAGGATGGCAAAAGTCCCACTTAAACATGAAATATCTGCATTGATACAGACTGCGATATATCGATCATGTTACTTTTGTAATTTTTGTTGGGGGAGAAACTAAGTTGGATGTGCCCTGTTTCCTTTCAAATTGAACTGCAGTCATCAGATTTTTTTATGACAATCAGTCATAAGGACAAATCCTTCATCAGTCATCATCAGCGCCGTCCTCTTTTCGTTTGATGGATTTCTAAGCTATTTTGGTTTTGTGGTAAACCTGCTTTACTGCTTCACTGTTTTGTACTCACTGCTCTCATCAACCATGTGTCCAGCAGCAACAGGTAACTGTTCAGAGGAGAAACTCTTAAAGCCAACTCTGCACCACCTGCTCGGGACCAAACAGCTTGGACTTACATTATACAGGAGAACGGCAAACGGTACTCCAAAAGAATGCATATATTTCACTCTATGTGTTACCTCATTTAAATTCGATGTTTAAATGAGGCAACTGTTTGCTAACAATTTCATTGGCACAATTACATATTTCAATTAAGTTATGCTGTTCTGCTAGACATGCAGCTTTAATTTACTTTTTTATTCCATGAGATCTGCTGGACTGTAAGAAACAATGCACATTTGAGACTTTCACCAGATCTTACACACTCAATGAGTTTATAAAGACAAAAGCAGCTGCCTTTAGTTTTTAACTCTGTGCAAGTCTATATGACAATCACAGAAAGATCATAAAAAAGGACAGATTCTTAAAAAATATACCCCACAAATAACTTTTAAAAAAGTATCAACACATAAATTTCACTCTAATGGTCTGTCAATCTTTAGCAACTCCAAAGAATGACTCAGCATGTGGGCATAGACCAGGAAACTTAATTTGTTCAGATAATAGAAGACCTGTTACACGCATATTAAAGCCTGTCATATAATGTATGAAAGCCCTCAGCTTCCTGCTTTTTCCCCAGTGCTTTAACACCAAAATGTCAACACAGTTTTTCTACAAAAAATGTCCTAAAGTTTCACATGGTCAGTAGAGACATAAGGTTCACATAGGGTTCATCACTGTAATTATTCCTGCCAGTAATTGTTACAGCATACATTTTGTGGAATCGGATCACAAAATGTTAAACGTGTCCTGCGGACAACCAGAACTGTTCAAATATATTTGACCATTCATCACAAAATTCATGAAACCAAAGTTGAATCCAAAACGTAGCCACACTTTGTGAGAAAGTGGGATAATTATTTGCTGTAGCCACTTTTTTCTCAACCTGCTTCACACATGTACTCCAGCAGTAGTGCTTTCCAGAGGGCCTTTCAATGGTCATTTGGCATGATGTTTGGTATTACAATTTTCTGCTATTAAACTCTATTTTAGCTGGAAGTCATGTAATTTTCTTCGGGTCCAGGAGAGGAATTGTATATTGTATTACATACTGTTGAGTAATACAGAGCATTACAAGCACTTTTTGTTGACGTTAAACATAACAGTACTGATGTGATGAGAATGATATCACTGACTTTTTGTTTGCACCTTTTTCTAGCATAATATGTGGAAACTTGTGAAGATATTTCATCGCATTTATTGGCAATCAAATATGATCATGAGTTAACAAATAAAAATAAAGACGAAGAGATACAGAAGACCCTTGATGTGAAGAATGTGGATGTATTTTGGGTTTTAATTACAACATTATTATTATTATTATCATTATTATATTAGACTGCAGTTAAAGCCAAACCCCAGCCTGTTTACCTTTACATTGACACTATTGTCTGTGTATTTTACTTTGGGCTGGTGATACAAGGCACTGTGGAGAGTAATTAAAATGCATTGTCTGCTCCTTGTTAGAGAGCTGGTTTTGCAGACAGTTTTGTGGGTCCATTAAGGGGCATTTGGGAGGGTGTTAAACAAGAAAGTGAAAAGAAAAGAAAAGAAAAGAAAAACAAAAACAAAAAAAAGCAATCTTTCAAGTTCAAAAACTTCTGAATTATTTGGAAAAGTTTTCAAAAGTTTAAAAAAAATTTGTGTGCTTTCAGGTAAACAACCAAACAAACAAAGAAAAAAACAAAAAACAAAAAAAACAAATACCCCCCTTTCACACAAAAACCCACTCTGCTTTCGGTCCAAGCTATTTTCTGACTTACTTGTGCATGTTACTAAACTTTTGCACCACACACAAATGTTTCTTAAATTACAGGACAGACATATCAAAATACATGAGAGATGAACATTTTATTTGGAGGCACGCTTCCGCTCCACTAGCTGCTGTAACTCGGTTCAATCTCTTCTTCTGCATTTCTCTCATCTCATGAAAAATGAAGTGCATTCCTTGGGTTTACTTTCATGTTCTAAGACAAATTGCCCTCCACTGCAGCAGCTGCTTTTACATATATACCTTCATAATTTTATTAAAGTCTGAATCCATTATACAGTACTGGAACTGAACACAGTTCCACGAATAAAACTACAAGGGGGCAGCAGCACAAGTACTTGTTTCAGTGTAAGCTGGCCTGGTTCATAATGCTGTGGATATAATTGTAGAGTCCAAGTGGCAATTAACCCTCAAATGTCCAGGGCTTATTGGAAAATAAATAGATATTTTAAAAACATTAAACATTAGACAAAAGATATCCCATCGTTAAATATATATAAGATTGTAGTGGCAACAAATGCTAATAGGATTTTGAACAAGATTTGCTTTTGGTACAGAATCTCAAAGTTCTGCTTTCATTTTTAGTTTGTCTATTTTGTTTAGTTTCATCTTGACAAATCACTGTACATGTGCCAAGCCATGAGTTAACAGAGAAGTTGTGTTAGCAATTATCTGGAGCAATTTAATCATTCTTCATGAATTCAGCCAGGTAGCTAAATATTTTGCAGAATAAACCACTCATACCCCCCACAACCCAGAAACGGAAAAGTGGTAGATGGATGGATGGATGGATGGATGGAACCACTCATAATTATGAAGGGGACCAGGATGTGGGTTGGAGCATTTGACATTTTTCCATTACACAGTAATTTTCTATCCACTGTTGATATAAAAAATACTGAATAGTGTAGCTTTGAATTTGTCTTAGTAGAGAAGCTTGACAGTCACTGAGCTATGTCAAAGTTATAAATAAATGCTGACTGACATGAAAAGAAACAATTGATGGAATGAATGGAAAACCAAATATTTCATTGTAGGTGACTAAGGGTTAATGTCTGTTTCATTACATGTATATATCACATTTATATAGTCCCGTACCTGTATGGCTACACACTGCTCAAATAAAGCCACAAGTTAAGTAGATACAAACATACACTTTTATGGTTTAGATTCAGACAAGTCTCTATCATTAAACCTCATCCAGGGAAAGAATCAGCCTCTCCGCGAACCCTGTGGAAGATAAGACTGAAAATAAAGAGAAACAAGGCAGATAAAATAGTGTCACAGAGAGAAACCACTTGTTATTGTGACAGAGTAGGAGGGATGAAATCCTCTGCAGTGTTTCCGGTGTCATACCTTCTCCTAGTACTAGAGGGCAGTGTGGTCATTCTCCGCAGCTGATCTGCTGCAGTTTTTTTTTTTTTTTTACCCCCTCCACAGTGTTTTCAAAGTATTGAAAAGGCTTGCTCTGTACTCTCTGTAACATCATGAGGCTCGATCTAACTCCCTCTCTCACACCAGTGCACAATGTCGTATTTACATAGGAATGAAATGTGTGTGTGTGTGTGCGTGATGTTTTGTGTGTCTGTGTGTGACAAGTCGCAGTATTGGTTCGCCTTGTCTGTACTGGCCGACGGCTGCAAGCCTCCGCATCTGCTGCAATGGGAAAAAAAAAAGAAAAAGAAAAAAAGACCCATCTAGTGCCACCAGCTTTGCCTCTATCTCTCCTCCATTTGCTCTCTCCACTGTTTTTTGTCGTGATCCGTCTGCAATCCTGCATTACAGTGAAGGTGACACAATCAAACAGGGTTGCCCCTGAAAACATCTTTTGATGGCTCAAGACACTGTTTTTTTATTCTGATCTTTTAAAATGGCTGAGAACTAGCACTGCTGCAGCTTCTTACACCGTTGCAACAGCTGCTGCCACTCAGACCAAATCTCCAACTGTATCTATTAGTGTTAATGCGACTGCTGATGCTGTTACTACTGTTACAGTACTGTACGCTCTGGTATCGGTACATCCTGACGACATCGCTGTTATGTCACTATGAGTCCCACCACCAATGGCGTCACCTCTGCCACCACACACAGAACTGCTGCTACAGCTGTTGCCAGTTTTACTGCCGTCCCAGTCTGTGCCAATCTGCTGCTATTACTACAGTTTTTACTTGCAACTATTATGACTACCACTGCTGTAGTACTAGTGTGATCTGTGACCTTTATTAATACTCCTACTTCCACTGTACTTCTTCCACCTGTACCACTACAGAGGTACCTGTTACTAAAACTGGTGCTTTACCACAGCCTGTGGATGAAGCTAAACATACAAATGTTCCCTAAACGCCTCGCATGCAGACTTTGCCTACAACGTACAGTTGTTTTACTGAGCAGGTAGTTGGTAACAGCTGACTGCTGCTGACGCCAGAGACTTGCAGCCTATATGCCAAATGAAGCCAAAGAGGCCAACTGAGTATGTCAAGGCTTGCCAGATTTGCTCATTATCAAAGCATTAACAATTGCTTGTTTAGCCTGTTAGCATGATTCCTGCTCCCTGCAGACTTTGCTTAGACTCACTGCAGCAGTTTGGTTTAGTTGCACAACGTAGGGCCAGATTGTGATAATCACATTAAAAAAAAAAATCTCTTTTTGACTGCTATTATACAACATACATGCACATTTTGTTTGCACAGTTTATGTACTTGAATAGCATTGACGCAATCATCATAAAACAAAAGTTTGTGGGTGACTCATTTCTCAACAGCGTGTCTTGAAATATTTAAATGCAATGTAAAATAACAGGGCCAGCTCTGTCTATGGCTTCCTTATGGGGATCTCTCACTGGCTGCTATTTATAAGACCTTATCTGAATACGTCTACAGGGCCATTGTCAGAATCTTTGTGACAGAAGCTTTCTGCTTTGATATTAATTTTTAACTCGTGCTGTAGCTGAATTATTAGGACCACTATTGCAAATCTCATATGACCATATGTCATGATCTACATCAGTACTCCAATGTGATTGAAAGCTCTGAAAAGCCAAGTAAGTGGTCCATAAGTTGGCGTTTTATCTTGCACTGTAATACACCTGTATTTTCTACTGTTATCCTATTTATATTTAAAGGTAGTAGTACTACTGCTGTGTTTTGTACAACAATCCATTTTAAAGTCAATCTCAAATACTGATTCAAGAGGACAATCATACAGGACTACAGGACTAGAGGAAATTCCTGCTGCCTGTGCTGGAGAAGCTCTGCTCTTGTTACAGTATCTTTGAGATTTGAGCTTCTTACAAAGGGGCATTGCCCAAGTTGCCGAATTATGAGTTGTGTCTTGTTCACGGGTTGCCAGTTGTCCATTGTCCTGTCGCTGTTACATTCACCCTTTGAGGATCGTTCAGGAGCAGATCCTCTGAGAAATGTCCAATCAGTAGTATATTCAGCTCTGCTGCAGCGGGACCACGGGATATGAACGCAATGAAAATTAAAGTGACTCTTTGAAACATAGGGCACTGATTTGGAGTAGGCAGTGCATCTTATGTTAGTGTACCGTTCCTTTTGGGAGGCAAGGTGTGCAGATACAAACTGAATATGTGTAAAGATTTTATGTTTGATGACCCAGTTTGCACAGTTAGTTGCAGAGGGATTACATCATGATGCTAATACAGTTCGGAGAGCAGACCGATGAGCTGCTGATGCAGATGGACAGATGGGACATGTGAAGTTGAATTTTCTTTTTCAACTCAGCTGGTAGTAGCTTCACAAGCACATGGCTTATTACCACTATAAAGTACACATACTATAAAAAAGGCCTACTCCTACTGGACAAACGATAGAACAGTAAAAAGTGACTGCTTTGTTGCTGCACATGGGAATTGTTGAGAGTACCCTTTAGCCACACACTCCATCAGTGAGTATCTATTAATTAATACCTGCCAAGAAGTGTTGCTGAGCTCAGCTTCTAAGCAGCTACACAGCTTTAGCGGAAGGCACCGGACCGTTTTTGGGCTGATCCAAGTTTAACTCATTTCTAATGTGACCCTCAAAAATACTGACCTTAGAACATGAATTTAATGGCAATTCTGCACAGGAGGAGGACAACATGCTGCTGACAGGCTCACTATTTCACACTGAAATCTATCTTGTTTCACTGTAGTGTGTAGTGAGATGTCAAAACAAATTGTGTTTTGTTCACATTATATGTAGATAAATTCCCCGCAAGTCAAAAACCTCGACAAAGCAAGCTCAGGTGACTCAAACCACACTATGGGGCATAAGTTTGAAACGGTGACACTCAACCCACACTCCAAACACAGTGAAAGGTCCTTCAAGCAAAACAAAATAGATAAAAAATGGCCATCACAGCTGAATTAGTGAAAAGTTATGTGTCTTATATATTAATGATAGTCTAGGTAAAACAGAACAGAGGGAGTATTTAAAATTTTGAAAACAGCAACGAATATGAGTGACCTGATGGCAAACATGGATATAAATGTTCTGAGCAGCAAGCCCCTGGTTTGACTTCCAGCTGGTCTATGTTGCATGTTATATCTTGCTCCCATCTGCTCCCAATAATTGCTTACAAACGCCCCCTTAGAAAAAACGCAGTTAAATCTGATTTTTTTTTCCAATGTGCAAAAAAAAAAAAAAAAAAAAAAAAAATCTATATAAATTCTGCTCCCTTTACTAAAATGATCCTGCAGTTTTTCTTAAAAATCTCACAGAATGTCAGCTTTTAAAAGGTCTGATGGCCAACTTTGAATAAACCAGTGAGTATGAAATGATTATGAATTTTCAAAATTTCAGATGTGTGTCTGCTGATCAGAAATTCTGTCAGCCATAACAGCCAACAGTCAAATGCAGGGCTCACATACTTTAATTTCAATTTGGGAGGTATCAATAAGTCATCTGTAAATATTTGTGTGGAGGTGTGTTTCCTTTGTAGATGAATAAACACTGATGATGGAGCGGTGATGGAGGCAGCAGTGGCGGGAATCACCTCACCTTACCCCCTGTGAAAACTTAGCTAGCTGTTACCAAAGTACCACTGAAATAGCAACCTCTTCCCACTTTGGTTCACTCAGTCTGTACTTTGTCTGGCTCAACAAGAGTCAGAGAGTTCCACATGAGGTGGTATGGAGCTATAATAGACATAAGCAGCTTGTTTTTGCCAGCAGGCAAGGAGGGATAACACAGTGGTTACCCTACATGTTTCCGTAATAAAAAAAAAAAAAAAAAAAATAGTAAGATCACAGGCAAACAACAAGCAGTGTACCACGGGGGAAAAACACCATATCCCAGAACACTGGGGTTCTGTCGATCATTGATATTCGGTCAAAATCTGCCTTTTAGTCAAGGAGAAATTATTAATTCCACTGAATGAATCAGCAACAGTCATCAAAATTGAACCGATTTTTGGGGATGGATTAGAAAATGTCCAAATTATTGCCAGCTTCCAGGCTTTTCATCCTTTAGACGGAAACAAAACTCTAGTTAGTGCAGTGTTTAAACAGCCTACGGGACATGAATTTATATCAATATTATGATTGGGAGACAGATGATAGTGAAATGTTGGAAATCATCAGGGGCCCATCATCTCAAGATTGGTTCTCAGAGCTTGGCAGGATGGCTGCATATGAACAGAGATGCTACAATATATTTGGACATGAGGCGAACATTTGAAATCATATATGCAAAAAAAAAAAAATTGATTTGTGGTATTATATTATATATGTGCTCTATGAATACATCTAGAATTGACTCATTTACATGTGATCTACTTGTATTATGTTACTTTGGAAAGCCTAGTTATTTGTGACCATAGTGAGCAGCATGTTTCAGTTACAAACCAACAACTAGTGTATATGTAAATTTGATTTTGTTATGGTTGTTGGGCACACTCTATTTAGCATTTTAAACAACGTGTAATTCAATAATTTCAATTCAAAAAAATAATTAAAAGATGAGCGTTGAATGAGTGAATGATTACATGTTTAGGATTAATGACAGTCTTTGCAGTGTATGTGTTAAGGATTAATATGTATAACAACAGTAGAATTAAACCGATAACAATTTAATAGAATAAACTGATTAATTATTGAATTGTTTTTCCAACTGGAGACACGTAATTATACAAAGTAAATGACAGAGGTATTGTATTGATTTTTTTTTTTTTTTTAATGCATGTTCGTGTTTTCTGGATGTCTGCCTATATTTGTGTGTAAGCTTATGTAAGTATGGAAATGTGCATGACAGATACACATGTTAATTTTCTTTCTCTTTCTTCCCTTCTTTTTATTTTTTATATAAACATTTTTTTGTGGTTTGTTTTTTTTGAAAGGAATAGATGAATTAGGCAGTTTTTATTCTGAACTTATTAAACCATTAGCAGACCACATTAGAAGGGTTACAGATGTTTTTTCTGCAGCGAATGGTGCAAAAACTTCTTAGTCCATAAAAGGGACACCATCACACCTCCTGTTTCTACAGTAGACCTCCATTCTACCTGAGCCCAGGATAAATTTGCTGAGTTGCTTTAGGCTAATATCACTGAATGCTCTTATGAATATTGAGTCGTACATGAAACAGTCCCTTTGACATTATCCCCACAAGACTGTCCAGAGATATAATAGAGGCCATACGCTCTAATGTGCACTCTATTATTAATAGCTCCCTGTCTACTGGAAGTGTACCAAACCATTTTCAGACATTCTGTGTTCAACTGCTGCTCAGGGAACCTGGCACAGAACCCAGACACATAAAAAAAAAAAAAAAAAGATAGAAAATGTTAGACCAATTTTCCAAATATCTTTCACAACCAGCAAGTTTCCCCAGAAGCAGACCTTCACGTAGCTTGCTAACATTGCTAATCTAGAGGGTATTTTGTCAGATTATTTTGATTCGGACTCAGTGAAAAGCATTAGATGTGGTTTATGTGCTTTCCCTGGTTTACTTTACTTTCTCTCTCTACAGCAAGGATAGCAGGTGCAACGCTAATATGACCTATGGAGGTCCCGAGGGCTCAACCCACCTCAGTTTCAGAAAACACGTGTAAATACACCAAACAGCAGGAAATTGGGAAACATGTTCATCAGTGCGATATCTCACATGCAGGAAGTACTCACAACTCAAGGGTTTCAAAAGACTCAAAGGATTTGAGGTGTTAATCCTAACTGCTACTACATGTCATCCTCTCCCTGTGACTTTCCTGTTGCTATTGAAATAAATAACTTACAAAATAGTGAAGACCCACTATGAAAATACTTGCATGGGTGCATAATACTAATAGTCAATCATGATACATCCCTGTGCTGTTATTTTAAATATTAGACATTATTTCAGTGCCCATGCTGTCAAACTGCTGAAAATGTTTTTCTTAAGGTGCAGTACACTGAGCACTCAGGGCCGCTGTAATGACCCATATCAAGAATGGACACGAGACCATCCAGGTTGAAAATATTAAGATATTAAATTCTTAAGTGATGCTCACATGAGATCTCAGCGTTTCCATTTGATGTAAAACTTGTAATATCACATCAGCGATATTTACTGAGCCAAATTATTGTCAGCAGTGAAATATTTTGCGAAAGCACACTTTTTTTTTTTTTTTGCAGCATATTTACAAAGACTACGGATGAAAATGAGCACAATCTCTGTTCATCTGACTTTCATGACGTCCTGCTGACTATAATCTGAAGGCAGGCCGTTTTGATGTGCCTTATTGCTGGTGAATTTGGGAGTGTGGGTTGAAAGAAAAAGGCTGAATATCAGGATATGTTTCATGGCGTGACGTTGACAGAATAAAAAAAGAAGGCAAAATGGCAACCACTGACCAACAATCTGCTGCTTAATCATATGATACTGCGAACGCAGTGCCTTCCTGACTAAACTGTAAACACTGGGTACAAAGTGTCTCAGTGAGAGAGGTGACCAGCAGCCTGATGGTCACGTCGGCTGAGCTTCAGCGATCTTGTGAAGAGATGGGGGGAAAAACTTCCAAGGACAACCATCGCTGCAGCCCTTTGTCGACCTGGGCTTCACAGCAGCGTATCAGACTGAAGCCTCTAGATTCTCTGCTCTGATGAACAAGTGCACAAGTTTTCATCACCTGCTCCTCACGTATAACTATCCCACCAGTGAGGCATAACGGCGGCAGATAGATTTTAAAACAGAGGGAGGGACATCTTTGATGAAATCAGGTCCAGAGTACTTAGGAGAACAGAGAGGGCTGAAGGTTCAGCCTAAAAGAGGACAAGGACCCTGGGCACACGGCCAAGAAGACACAGGAGTGGCCTTGATGTTCTCTGAATGTCCACGAGTGGCCCGGCTAGAGCTTTGGCTAGAAATCCCTGAAGAGGCTTATAAATAGCTGCCCAACGGTGTGATATTTTTCTTTTTTGAGGTTATTTCCTGTTTGTGGGGAACTGAGTGTAGATCAGTCACAAAAGGATTGATTACATTTATATGGATTTCTGGCAGGATGGCATTTTGGTCTACAGTATGTTCTGCAGTCTGAGCTGCTCCAAAGTTTGTCTCTATATTTTTCCTTTTTTACTGTTCAGTGAAAGTGCTTTTGTTTTCTGCTCTTTTTGGGCTGAATGAAATTGTGCTGTGTGTTAACACAAGGTAAAAAATGTAGTGTGTCCAATGGAACGTGATGCTTTATGTGGTTCATAGATTAATAATAATAATAAATAATAATTAATAATAATAATAATAATAATAAAGTATCTATCTATCTATCTATCTATTATATATTTATTTACATATGTCCGCACTCAAGGACACCCTTTTATCTTGTAATAGTAGAAAAAGAACTGATAAAGAAATTTGTCCCCCATGATTATCACTGCTGTGGGAACACACTGCACAGCTGCTTCATTCTGAGCATTTCACTTTATCTTTGCCAAACTTTTGTGGATCTTTCTAACTTGCTGTCAATGTACATGTGATGTCTGCTGGGCAGAAAGAGAGGGGCATTTGGTCTTCTGCCATTTGGCCCTGTCATGTCTCAGCAGTACTCCCCACAGGCCACCATCTTTATCAAACATCCACATACTGCAGGGTTCCTCCAGCTGCTCGCTGCACACCACAGGTTTCTTTGCAGACTTTGACGCTAGGCCTAACTTCCAGCAACTTAAGAGGGTGGAGGAGTC
Source organism: Remorina albescens (assembly GCA_034769265.1). Classification (NCBI taxonomy): domain Eukaryota; kingdom Metazoa; phylum Chordata; class Actinopteri; order Carangiformes; family Echeneidae; genus Remorina; species Remorina albescens. Next base: position 13,982,052 of record CM068476.1, on the reverse strand, counting down.
TGCAAAGCTCCTTGTGTGTACCAGCTTGATTTGCGCTGTGACTCCTTAGAATGACATTAACATTTATGCCTTTCACCACCATTGAATGTATTTAAAAGCAACGTGTCATGTGTTTCCAGGAACTACCGTTCATGAATTATTTCTGGATCCTCCAGGTTATACAGTAGGATCCTGAATGAATTATTTACTCCTCCTTTTTTTGTCATTCAAAAAAAAAAAAAGGGAAATATTACTGTCTTACATTGCTGGATGATGCCACACAGTTATGTCACACTTGTAAACGGAAATACAAAAACAATCAAAGATGTTGGCCGACAATTTATCCTCACGTGCAGGCATTATTTACTGTTCTGCTGTGAGAATGATGACTCTATGTAGAATATAGCATCTTCTCCAAGTGTAAAGTCTAGATGATAGTTGGTGTATTTCTTGCCATACAGTCTGCTGTCTTTGGCTTTAAATTTACATAATCCAAGATGTTTTTCTCAATATCAATATCAAACACGTCTGTAGCTCTATGCTGCTCTGGTTAGATGCAGAACTACATATGACAACAGCACACTTGAGTGTTTTGCTGCTAGACATGGGTTTATTCAGCTTTCTGGTGATGCCTGGTGTATGGTGCATTGATCTGAAGCTTTGATCACGCACCACAGAATGGAAAGCCCAAATCCATTCATGGAAAGCTAGCTCATAACAGCCTGTAATGGAATATAATTAAATAAAAGAAAGAGGAAGATAAAACGAAACTACAAACTATGACTTAATTTGTCAGACTGCTTGATGGCACTGTCATATTTTTAGTTTCCTCCCTCCACTTAAAATGTATCCGCTCACGAGGGATACTTCACACATATACAGCGCTGTGAAAAAGTATTTACCCTCTTCCTGATTTCTTATTTTTTTGCATATTTGTCACACTTAAATGTTTCAGACCATCAAACAAATTTTAATATTTCATTTATTAAGGAAAAAAATCTCTCTGACATGGTCAGTGAGGGATTTTAATTCACTTCAAATAATTTCCATTAAAACCTGCAGGTATAGGGATATGTACTTCACAGTTTTTGCTTTTATTTTGATATTTGCACTTAATTGTCTTTAATCATAAGCCCTTTCACTTTATTTAACTTTTAGGTTGTTCTTTAGTATTACTTTAAATCATTTTTAGATTCTATCAATGCTTTACCTTATGCTTGTACATATTCGAGTAATATTTCTATTCTGCACTTGTAATTTATTACATTTCCACTGGGCATTACTAAAGTATTTCTTGTTGTGATTCTGAAATTCCTTATTTGAAAAAATCAGCATGAAGGGAGACAAGAAATTCTTAAATTCCATTGAATTATGTTGATACTATTGATTGATGACAGGCTGACCACACACAAAATTTCCCATTGTGATTACAGCAGGATACAGTAAGTTTGATTCCTAAACAGCAGAGTAAAATGGATGGGCCCTGCTTATATAACTGAATAAGTGAACACAATAAAACAAAGTTCATTCACAGTAGAACGGCCAGCAGGTGATTACCGATATCATGGTTTTATCTCACTGCCGATGATTAATGTCACACTCGATTTTGTGTGTCGCACTCTTCTTTGAGCCACTGCTGCTTCCTGCTCCGTTTAAAGCTCATGCTGCTTTTTTAAAGTGCTTCATTTTGTCACACATAAATTGGTAGACTGTAACTGTCATCTGAGACACTCCCGACACATAGTGCTTTATGAGCATGCTGCCTTTGTCCATAATATTAAACTACATTTCATGAGAGGTGTAATGGTGCTTGACCACGACTCAGTAAAAGTTTTACACACAGACACGCAAAAAAACTGTTTTGGTATGTGTTTGGGACAAAACATGGATCCATATTCAGAAGATACTGGTCGACAGAAATGAAATTTTGCTTAAAGAGCTCTCATTTATCTTTAAAGGCTTTTTTTTTTAAATTATTATTATTATTTGAGTTGTGTTATTTTGGGACCAAAGAAACAAGTCCAAGAAAAAGTGTGTTTGTAGAAAGAGCTCTTCTTAGGTTTAAGGGTCACATTTTAGTGTTTCAGCCATAAAAATTAAAAAACAGCCAGGTTTCAGCAACTGCATCCAACAGAGCAAGAGTCGCGAGAAAATGTGAAGGATTTACGAATAAATCGAGTTAGTCAAACACATCCATCATGGATTATAGACCTATTTGTTGTGAAGTTGAAGGATCAATGTACTATTGTCATGAGGACAGATTTTTCTTTGTAATAAGATATTATTACTGGCATGTCAGGTGCGCTCAGTTTCAGTAACAAATAAAGTCATTTAGTTAATATGGATTTAGGCTTGGACTGATGTTCAATAATAGTGAAGATTATTATACTTCCTGCCATTTGTGCCATTTTTCATATTGGGACATTGCCCATCTGGATGGGCAATTCAGTTCACGGTAGAGTTTAAATGTTGTTTGTCATTATCAAGTTTTGCAGCAACGGCCAATACATTTTCAAGGTTACCATGGTTTAAAAAAACAAAAGAAAAGTATGGAAGCAGGCCCAAACAATGCAGAAGCTGGTACCTGTAATTATTCGTTATTTCCATCTCTCCATCCATTTTCTTCTGCGTATCCTGGGTTAGGTCATGGCATGGTGGCAGCAGGCTCAGCCTTCCAGACATCCCTCTTTCCAGTGACGTTATCCAGCTCTTTTTCAGGGATCCCAAAGCCAGATGGGATACATAATCCTTCCAGCAATCTCTGGGTCTACTCCAAAGGAAGGCATGCAAGAGGCATCCCAAGCAATCTGAACTGGATCCTTAAGATATGAGAATGCAGCAACTCTATTGCAGGTTCCTCACGCCATCTCTAAAGCTGGCCTTCCATTCAACACAGGAAAACCACCAGAGCTGCTAGTAGCCAGGGTCACATTCTTCCCGTCACTACCTAAAGCTCGTGATCGCAGGTAAGGAGATAAAACAAGGACTGGCAGGTAAATCAAGAGCTTTGCTTTTTACTCAGCTCCCTTCACTACACCAGTCATCATCTGCAATGCTGCTGATGCAGCATCATCAGACTTGTCAATCACCTGCTTGTATCCTCACCTGTGAGGAGGACAGGGAACCAGCAAAAAGTTTGCAGTTCGACATTGCCCTGCGACCTGGAAACAGATAAGGGAGAGAAGATGAATGAATGAATGAATGAATGAATGAGTGGTCGACATTGAGAAGCCACTCACCCCAAACTTACCTCATTTGGCATTTTTACTTGAACTGTATTAGATTAATCAATATCAAACCTGGCAGAAAGTATGTCAGTAAGACACTGTAGGTGTGTTTACATAGGTTACTGTGTATACTGATGCATGAAGTCCTCTTACCTCTATTTCTCCTTCCTCCCAGGCCTCACTACAGGCTCCCTGCCTGCCAGTCCTGCTCCATCAGCATCTCAGACTGCAAAACAAGCTGGAACTTTGATTTAGTTCAACAGAAAACCACCACGGGCTGCAACTTACAGGTGTAGTGTTGCTGTTTGACAGTGAAGACTTGAAAAACAAGCAAAGTTTTGAAACAAAGATCATTCTGCTTTAGCTACTGGATGTTTCATTATGCCGGCGCTCAATGAAATGGACTGACCACTGATACATAATCAGTGTAGTCACCAGTGTCATTAATGACACACTGTGTTGTGTTTCTCACAGTAGTTACGCACAATGCTCTTGGCTTTCTTGGCAGTTTGCTGAAATAGCACACTAAAGTGTTCATAAAGTGTTCATGTGAGCTGTGTGTATGTCAGTGAGGAATAATAAAAAAAAAATAAAAAAAAAGGGCAGCATCAGCACGCTGGTGTTTTTTGATGGTATTGACAACATTCCTGATTGTCGCCGAGCGGCCAGGTGGAACTCATAATTCCTGCATCCTGCTGGAGAGTGGCCTCGGGATGTTGACGGACAGGCATCTTGTCACAGCGGGATGTCTCTTATTGGGAGGGGACAGTGGTGGTCCCTTCAGGCTGTGGATCCAGAGCTCTTTATCCATCCACAGCGAAGGAAATTTCATCACAAGGGAGCTCATATAAAAGTGGACGTATATATATATAGAGAGAGAGAAATACTTGTTTACCTGAACTTGAGGTTATCTGTGACCTCACCTTTCTGTCTGGATTACGTGTCAAGGTTAAGTCGGCAATAAAAGCCCTGTTAAAAAAATCAGAACCATTTGTCCATTGAAATACTAGAGGGCTTTACATTTGAAAGTTACGGGAAGTGTGTTCACCTGTGATGTAAAAACTTCATCAAGGCAAATGAGAGCAACTGAAAATGAAGCCTGGATGTAAATACAGCTATGACCAATTCCTTAAATCAAACTGAGGGAGTTAGAAAAAGAGCTGCCTTTAATAAAAGTCTGTTACATTCAGGAGTTAAAAGTAAATAAATGTTTTGATTACTTCTTGAGGAAAAACTGTTACAGAAAACTAAAGTGGATCCCAGAGGGACTTTACTCTTGTTTCTTTTCTAACTCATTCATACTTTGACAAGTCATCAGTCCATCGCAAGGCTGACATACAGAGACGTATACAACAAATGAAAGCAATCATTCACAGTCAGACCTATAGGCAATTTATTGTGACCAGTTGTCTGAACACAGAACCTTCTTGCTGTGAGGTGACAGTACTAATCACTGATCCCTAACCCTAACCCACACACAACCACGTGCAATGGAGGCATTTGCTAGATTTTCCCTAATTTCAGGCCCATGGTGCCTTTAACCAATCACAGTGGACACAGCATGCACATTCTCAAACCTGTAGTCCATTGCAACCCATGCAGGCTAAACAGTTCCCTGTATTCTCCTGTTAGGGGGGCTCTAAGCAGCTTGTATAAGTCATGCCATTTATGAAAATCCTCAGCAGAAAAACGTTAACTGAACATAGCCATGCAGAGAGAGCCATAACCAGACCCTGGAGGAGTTAAAATTACCCCCCACACCAGCAAAAAAACTATTCGGCAGCAAATCGTTTAGAATCATTTAGAATATATGCGTACCGAAATAGCTTACTGTACAGCTAATGAACTTTGTTATTGACAGCAAATAAGCATGAATAAATGCGACCAAAGTGATGTCTTGAAATATCTGACTAGCAATCCAAAGCCCAGAGATAATCAGGTTACAGGTGTAGAATAGAGAAACGCAGCAGTTCATAGCACTGGAAGCTGGTCAATGATTTTACTCCAAAGAAAAAAACAAAAAACAAAAAACGTCACAATTTTTAGCAAAACAGTTGCTGATCAATAATTTGGTGATCAGATAGCTGATTAATTAACAAAATAATTTAATCGGTTCATGTAATGTACATTGGAGGACATTACACTTCCTTCTGATGAAAACGGGCTGACTTCCCTTTGAAGAAACTCTGCAAGTCCGGACAACAACAAACAGATATGAAGCTGGTGATGTTTTAACTATCCAAATTGTTTCTCTGGAGAAGCAGAGACAGAGCCCAAAATCAGCCCCATGTTTGTTTATTCCACTAAGACCAAGAAGGCATAATTATCAGCAGGCAGGTAGGACCTCAGCACTTGTACGATCATGCGCTTGTGTTTCTCAGTGTTTCTCATGTGTTTATTATTCTGTATTGATTCTTTTCGGTTGTTATTTTGTCTTTTTAATAAGCAGACCTACAAGTATTTCAGCTGGCTAAAAGGAACAAATGTAACTTGACAATGCATGAAAGTAAAGCCTTTTTGATATTCAGATAAACAACCAGTTCCTATGTTCGTTGGTCCAGGTGGTCTCCTTCATTTTTTATTTACCCTCCAGCTGTTTTCAGATGTGTATGGCAACTTTTAAATAGTTGCAATTATGTGGTACATTGATGGAACATGGTTTGATAAGTTGAAGTCTGGCCTGCACAGTATGTGGCCGGATCAACTGGCTGAGTCCAGTGAAAATCAGACTCTTGCAGGTTGGACTGGTGGAGTGGTGGCTCCTATATCTGACTCGGCCCACAGACCTTGGCACGCTGTGACAGTCCTGCTTCAAGTGGCCATCTCCAGTCCTCGGCCTCAGAGTTCAATAATTTATTTTTCTGGTGATTGTCCTCACAACATGGCAATTAAAATGACAGACAAAAATAGACTACTGATTAGTGTTCGGATCTCAGTGGCATACAGTATTCTCCACCTCTCTCCCTCTGCAACGCATCTCATCAGCAAAACCTACACTGTATGGGTGTGGAAAAGAAGAGTCTTAAACCTTCTGTCATAACACCTGACAGTGTGAAGTAAAACTGCAAAGAGTGGTGGGAGGATGTTTCTGCTGGAAATTGCAGAAATGATTACAAATTACTTAATAAAGATAAAAAAGTGGTTGTGTCAAGTCAGGTCTATGTTAATGAAACTATAAATTGGCTACCAGAAAAGGAAAAACAAATCCTTTAAACTGCTATGGGAATGTGCAGATACATTACATATTTAGTCCTGTATTTCATTTTAATGCCCTTTTATATTTTACTCCCACACAGATTAAAAACATTATAAATGAAGGCTTCAGCCTGTCTGTGGCACGATGCACCAGAAAAACGCAAGAATGAAATATAATCGATGAAATCCAGAGATTATGTTAACAGATAAAATAATTAGAGCAATTTAGTACAGAATAAAAAGACATACAAAGTCAGTCTAACAAGAATAAAACACTTCGAGGAAAAATAAATCTAGGAAAAGCTCTGATTAAAAAGCAAATTGTGGTAGTACATTGATTCTACCAACCTCATTTGTTAATTTGCTCTAAAAATCAAAGACACATCAGACAAATCGAGATTTTGAACTGATGATGGTGCTAGACGGGAAGTCACGAGAGTACCAAAGTTCAAAGGAATCATCCTCTCCGCTCTGTGCAGTTTGGGCAGAGATGTTTCACAGTAGAGGAAAAACTCTGACCTGCTGGTGGGAGAAGTTAAGGAAAAGTTAAAAGGTCAAAAAGCTGTGGCATCTCCTGGGGGGGCCAACAGGGGCCAGTGCCCCTGTAACACTGAGTCTGGACCCCCCTGTTGGCCCCTCCTCCGAACGAAGATTATACAGTTATTAATAAAACTGTGAGATTGCGCTGATGCAAAAGGCGGAACTAATGCGCGTGGCTCAACATTCTAGTCAGATCCTTTAGTGCGTTGCACTACTGAAAACGGTGGTCAGTTTTGTAGATGATGAAAATAAATCTAATAAGATTTTGAATCTTTGTCTTTTTTGCCCCGGGTTGAATGTGCCCCTTTGACAAAACCCCTGGCCCCAGCCAGGCCCCCTCAGTAAAACTGGCCTTGACCCACCACTGTCAACAAGGTCACCAAGGTTCATCCTCCAGGTACGAATAAATGCCCATTTTAAAGGCAGTGAGCTATTAAAAATTAGTATTACCGAGTTAAACTTAAAATGTCAGCCTGATGGTCACACTTAAAGACAAGTCAGAGGATGACCTTGGTTTCATCTTTTGGGATAAGAGCCCATTAAAGACTATTGATAAGGAAGGGTGAAGAACAGGGCATGTCTTCTGTCATTATCATCAGCAATGTCACTTCATATATATTAGACACAGCATCCTTAGTATCCGCAATTATGGAATAACCATCGCTCTAAAATGGATGAACTGAAAAATTCAACCTACTTGGGAGATAAAACAAATCTTTACTCTGTAGCTCGCCTCGCCACCGACCTGCACTATCCACAGGGCTGTAATGACAGCATCTGCTCTGTGTGAACTGGCATGAAGGTGTACGAGAGAATTAGTCACATATTCCCAGGAGGACAACATGTTTCGATTGTAACAGGAGTCATTATTCTGATTTTCTGGCCTGCAGCCTTACTGTTATTCACCCTGAGTATTCTCATATAGAGCGAGGAAGCGAGATCAGATCACAAGTGGTCACTTGAGATGCATTTTAATACCGGGTGTGAATTGATGTGCTTAGAACTGTCCGCTTGTCATCATATTACCCGAGAGTCATACTAAGGCCTGGATGGAATTCCTGCTCCACCGTCTGGGTGAAGCTAGCTTGACTTCCAACTTGCATCTCTATCATTGCCTCTTGAAACTGTGTTCCATTGACAAACACTGAAATTTGGCAAGAGGATTTTGCATGTGCATTTCAGATAATCCCGGGGTCTTTGATTAGCTGCCGCCAAAGTGAGCCAAGCTACTTATGGTAGATGCAGGTGTGTGTGGAAAGTAAACTTGCACATTAAACGTTAAGATGAAGCAGACGCAACTAAATGAGCAAATTACTCTGATTTATCAGGGTGTGTGTGTGGTGGGAGGGAGCGAGAGAGAAAGAGAGAGCGGTGACGGTGTTGATGGAAGCAGAGAGGTAGCTTGTTAGTCAGGAGTTAGCAGTGTGGCTGTCCAGGTCCAGAGTAATGTACGTGCACTTTAGCTTGTTTGTCATTAAGTAAAAGCTGTGACTCAAGACGGGCGTTCCCTCGTCTCCACTGAGCTTCAACTCCAGTCCAGCTGATAAGCCAGCAAAGGTTCACACCACTGAGGCTGGAAGATACACAATTTTCCATTTACACTGTGTCATTCTTAATGAATATGTTTTCTGTACTTGACATTTGACTTGTCAAGAAAAATATTCTTCAGACAGGAAGGAGAAAGATTTCATGAAAGAGTTTTATGAATTTTTCTTGTGTTTGCCATGGAAGGATTTGTCCGAATTTCTTCGATCAGCGTAGTCAACAGCTGAATCCCTAAATTGATGGCGGCGGGATCGGCTGCTCGGTTCTGCCTGCGTGTCCTAAAAGCCACCGCAGGCGGCTGCCTCATGCCATAAGGTGCACGGTGAGGCTTGGGAAACTCCCAGCACAGACAGAGGGGGGAGGGAGGCGGAGTTGGTGAATGAGTAGGGGGGTGACTAACACCTTTGTATATGACAAATGGAAATCCACCTTCAACCCACTGTGGGAGCACAACGGTGAACAATACCACAACAAAACACAACAGCTGGCCTGTCAGAGTTTTTGGCCATTGTGTAGCCTCTGTGCGGCATGCATTGTTCATCACTCACATGTGTTCTGCACAGGTAACACACTGTGTGGTAAAATTGTAAAGCATCACTGATGTGAATGTGAAACAAGAAGAGCGTGCCTCTGCATTTGTTCGCTTCATCTGTTGTTTGTCAGACTGACAGGATGGAGTTTGTGCAGTATCAGGGCTCTGGACCTTGTAAAGTTTAGTGACACTATTCAGGCTTCCTGGCTCACTGAAACACCATTCAATCATCATAAATCTTTGTTATTACTGATGTATTTCATGTCCGAGTCAGGGATAGGAGGTGTAAAGATCTATGACCGACTTGGTTTGATGGATTTATACCAAATGTTGTCCCTCCAGAGTAGAACTATGTTGGATTTTATTACACCAAGACCATTTCTAATAATTAACTAATGTGAACGTGTCATTACTAAATGATTTCACTATTGTTGTATGCTACCATGTGGTTGGATCTGTTAGCTGCTTCTTCAGTTGTGTGGAAACTAGAGCCAATCGTTCCTTGAGCAATATACGATTGATACCATGCTTGACCTTTTTTCCTAGGTATCACTTCTCTTCACTGTGTGGCTGTCTTTATCCAATAAATTTGAATTTCTCTTAGGCTTATTTTGACAATTTTTATAGGTCAAGATGTTTTTTGTATTCTTGTGTAACCTATCAACTAGAGCTCAACCTTGAGTACAAAAAAATGTTCCTACTTATGATCAGTGTGTAGATATGTTATCAAAACAAAGAAGGTGGGATGTTCTCTGATGCTGCTGCATTGTTGCTGCATCGCTTTAAAACTCTCACTGAAGTTTCGTTTTTTCCCAAAATTTAGTTCTTCTAAGTAACCTGTACCAATAAATGTATTAGTGGCAGCCTGATTTCCCTAAAGATGTCATTAACATTGCAATATTTTTCAATTTAATTTAAAGCTCCTATAGATAAAATGCTATTGTGTTTGCCAATAATAAAAGCTTTGATTTCAGTCTGAGTTTTTTCTTCCTTTGACTGAGAGCAGGTCTCTTCAGAGGATTGTGTTCAACCACTCCGCTGTCATGAGGAACAGTGAATCTCTACAAATAGGCTTTGAATGAGATTGATTATAAATTTCACAGTTTCTAATGGAATATTTTATGTCACTGAAGTTGATCATTTTAATATGGATGTAAGGGTAAGGTTGCCTGACTCCTGCCATACTGTCATCACGGAAAATGGAACAGGAGGGACCAGCAGTGTTTTTTCAGAATCCAGGGGAAATTAAATTAGTCGCAAACATGTAAAAGTATAACGTTCATTCAGAATTGACATGCACAAAGCAGCCGGTGGACGTTTTGGCCTAATAATGACACCAGCCAAAGACCTCAGGGATCAACAAGTTAGTTAAAATTGTCACTGAGGAGAACATGAATGTGTGCATCAAATTTAATGACTACACATTCAAGAGCTGTTCAGACACTTCACTTAAAAATCCAATGTCAGTCTAATTACAGTGCTGGAAGAAAAGTCAAGGGGATGACCAAAGTCAGCAGGATTCACCCTGATAATGACTTGAATGAATGATTTCATTATTTGAGACATTTTAGACTGGACCAAAATGGATACAGAAATAAACTGAAGGACAACAGAAGCTAACTTTTACCCATTGACAATCTGATCCTGGAGATTGAGCCACACTAAATCATTTTCAGAGACGTGCCAAAAGATACGGGAGAACAGTCAAATGCTTGGGGCCCCTCAAGGAGAAGGGGGCCCTCGATGGCCAGTGTTCATTTTATTTATATTGCTTGGTAAAAAAACAATGTTAGTTTAATCTTTTTAATTCTTAAAATCTGAACATTTTTGAAAAATTACTAGAGAACAACATTAGCATTCCCAGGATGTCCCACTCTCATGCCTTCCTTCTTTGGTGACCTCTCTCTGGTATTGACGAATGACTCACTAAAGGAAAAATCTACTGGCCTGGTGTTGTGGTTCTCCATCAAACACCCTTAATCCTTTGCTCTTTCTGGTCTTTGAAACCCAGAAAGTATAAACCTTACATGTGGTTACCTTTCCCTCTGCAAGAACCCTTCTGGTGAACAAGTAGTCACACTGAAGCCCTGTGTGTCACCTACGAGGAAGGAAAATGTGAAAAATATTGATGCATTGTGACCGTCTATCACAGTCATCATTCTTAGAGGTATGTTCTCACCATAAATCCCTGGAAACAGCTGATTTTAACTGTAGATAGTACCTGTTGCATTGCAATTTTGGGAAAACAATACAGTACAGTTTTGGGAAAACAACAACAACAACAAAAATGATCAGGCACACGGACCATGGCCACCGATCCTTGATAACATTTTCTCACTGGCACATACATAATGGCATACCTCTTAGAGGGCTATATTTGACATGTTTGATAATTACAAAAAGGTTTGTGAATATTTCATGGTCTTGACCTATCGGTATCTTTCATACATTAGCTTGGAAGATTTATTCCAGTGATCTAGATATTCGCTCAATTTTTCCTGTTGCTACTTCACATTGAAGTACCACTCCATCAAGAATTAGTTTGCTTATCATCAGCAATCCTACTCCGGCTGTGTTAAAGGTTATTTAATGCCTTTGGCTCTGAAGGGGCTTTCATAACAGAAATAATTATACATTTTATTTATAAGCTCCTTTTAAGGCACAAAAGAACACCTTTCAATATGCAGTCAAAGAAAATGTAAGTAAAACTGGAATAAATAATTGCAAGTAGAGCGTAGATTATTATTAATAAATGGATATCCATTATAAATGGCTTTTTCCAAGTTGGCACAGTAATTTTATCAAAGCTGGGTCATAAAAACCTTTTACTGTAATGTCTTTCTTAACTAAACACCATGGGAGTCCGTGGCCCCCCACTGCCATTTACAAAAAGCTGAAAGGTTACACACATTGTACCCAGGATGGGACTTTGAAATGGTGAGCAGCTGCCAAGCCTTTGTTATTACCAATGTAAACACAGTAAGAACTTGGCTTTTAGTTGTACCTTAGCTCCCTGAATAAAGGGCCGTCCACACCAAGAACTAAACTATAACTATAACTATAACGATAAAATGGCAGCATCCACACCAATGAACGATATCGTTGTGTTGCTAGGTTACGCCAAGCACACTGAGTACTCGGCACAACGGTCAGCAGTGGAGCAGAGATTTATTTATTCCAAGGGTGCGCCCGATTCCGTCCCAGATGTCCCTCTTCTTGGTGGCATGTTTATACAGTCTGTCATTCTTGTCATACAGAGCTGGATTTTTTTTTTACCTCAATGATAAGCCTCTCTCCTACGTCGTCCGCCAAGTTGAATGAGTGTGTGAGTGACGTAGTGACGTGAAGAACGTCTCGACCTGTCATTCCTGATGGATTTTGATTGGCTGTCAGTGTTTTTATCGTTCATCAAATCACTCTGAAAGTGATCCGAACGATATCGTCCACCACTGTCGTTGTCGTTATAGTTGTAGTGTGGACGCTGCCATCCACTTGAGTTAAGAACGATTTTTAGAACTATATATTTACAGTTATAGTTATAGTTCTTGGCGTGGACGGCCCTTAACACAAGTCTCCTCATGAGCGACATCAACCTGGTCTTGATTAGATAAGGTGTTGTGTATTGTATGGGTCAGTTATAGGAATATGTGTTTTGCTCTGGAGTTGTTTAACTTCTATGAATTTGCTTGTAAAAAATGAACTCACGTAGCCTGTCAGCGGGATAAATGAGCAGGAGAATGAATAAAAAAAGAAAACATAAATCACGATGAAGATGTGATAAAAAAAAAAAAAACAACTGTGTGATTTTATCAAGTTAAACTCATTTTAATGTTGTGAATGCCTATAATACAACGTTTCACCCTTCATTCATCCTCTCTGCAGAAAGAGGAATGCAGCTGACTGATGGCATCGCAACTGCGAGTCAGTCAGTATGTATGGAAAGATAATTATAGCATAATTGATTACTTTGGTGTCTCTTTGCATCAAATCGGCGACATGTGGGAGCTGACTGTGCAAGTGGCTTGCACGCATGAATGGGATGTACATAGAAAGCCTTAGAACGCTCATTATGCCGGTCCTTAAGTTCAATCTGGAGGAGTTTTAACGTGAGTGACTGGAGCCTTCATATTTAATTAAGATTATTGGTATGGGTGACAGGTTTTGTATTAATGGGTCAGGTGCTGATATGATTTGGAGATAATGGATAATAAGGCAGGGGGGCAGCTGCGGATTTGAAAAATTGCACACATGCAGGACTCTGTTGCAGCCAACTGCGATACACTTTTTTTTTTTTCATTTTTATCCTGTGCTAACAGTTACTGTCTCAAAACACTGTGGAGTCGTTTTTTTTTTTTTTTTTTAAATATATTTTATTTTAATGCTATGGTGCAATCGTTTTATGCGCAAGTCTCCGTTTGCATTGTGTTCCCTTCATGCATGCAAATGCACAAAAGCGTACAACAGTTTAAGAGAAACGCAATTCTGCTATTATTATTCCACTGATTGAGAGGAGGCAGCAGCAAACCGTGAAAAAAAACAGCCGTGCCAGCGAAGGCAAGGGGAAGAAGTCTGCTTTCAAGTGAGCAGAAATGCAAACACTGCCGTATCTGCTGCTGAATGGATGTAAACATCAACTTTTTAAAAGATGAAAATGTTTTCCCAAACCGAGGATACCTAAGTTGAGAGGTATTGTGACTTCATCATGTCTCTTCTGGTTTAAATCCTGGTGTTTTCTGAACAGTCAATGTATTATAATGTTTTGGTTTTTTTGTACAAATTCTGAGCTTGTCAAGTTCTGAGTCCAACTTTGTTTTACAGCCCCCTCACATAATCTCTACTAACAGTTCTCTCAACTCTTTAATTAGATTCAGTATGCTGTTGTCAAATATGACCGACTATCTGCGGTGAATTTTTTATATTCTTATTAACAACTCTTTAAACAGCTCTGCTTTTGAATATTGCCTTGATCTCGTCTTCACCCTGAGCTTGTCCACTTAGCTGCTAATATGGATTATTTTATCTCTGATCACAAATGCATTCTCTTTGATTTGGTTCTTCAATCAGCTGCCTCCTCTCAGAAGTTTTCTCTGCACTTTGGCTTTTTCTGAATTCTTATCAATTTTCATCTCATTCACAGTTGCTCTTTTTTTTTCTTAAAAAAAAAAAAAAGAAATCTGCCTGCTTAGCTGGAGTTTTGCACTTCAGTCCTCGTCAAATTGTGAGCTGTTGTCCTTGGTTAAATAACAGAGGAGAGATATATGCACACTCATCCTGACCACTGTAATTGGTCCTTGAACTTTGAAATTGCCTGGTTGAGTTATGTCAACATGGATTTCCTCCCACTTAAAACTATTCAAAATGCATTTTCAACGTTCTTCACAGGCCTACGTTATTATTTATGGTGACAAGATAGTTACCAATATTTGTAGATCTGTTGAATAATGTGAATCTGTTGGTATCAGAGGTAAAGTAATAAAAAAAACAAACAAAAAAAAAACTTCCCTATGCTGCTGCTAGTGGCGATCTTCACAGGACACCTTTATGATTATGCGCTCTCAATAAACACTGAAATCTCAATAAAAAGTTAGTTTTAAAAGACACTGGGATGTGTTTTACACACAGAGCAAAGCAGCACTGGAGTGCTTGTTTCAGACCAACTTAGTTGTTTAACTAACAACCATCTGAGCATCCATATGTACGTTGGCTTTAAGAGTAGATCATGTCAGGTGCGCGGCTTTCATGAGGATGCAGGAAACAACTGCACAATAAAATCAGACCCGAACTCAGGACTGATGTTAATGGCTCACTGTCCATCCATCCATTATCTATACTGCTTATCTGTGCAGGGTCACATGGTAGCTAGAGCCAAACCCAGCTGACATTGGGCGAAGGCGGGTACAGCCTGGACAAGGATGAACAAACACTTATGCTCTCACTCCGGTCGATGGGCAACTTTAGAGCCACCAATCAGGCTAATGTTTATATTTTTAGAAGCTGGAGTACCTGGAGGGAGCATGCAAACTCCACTGGAGCTGGAGTTCAGACTCACCGTGCCGACATATTGCAATTGCATGGGAAATCACTATTGGCACATCATGACATAATTGTGCTGCTCTCTGCATTGTGCAGCCTTTTAAGAGCCATTACACATTACACCTTCTGAAAAGAGTAGTTTTTTTTTGTGTTTTTTTTTCTACTTATTTGATGACACTGATACTGTAAATGGTCTGCCGTTGTGTTCTCTCACAGATCTGTACTACTCTGTTTTACCACATGACAAATCCGTCATTATACCAGCAATCTGCCAAGGTTCAGGTGTACCTGGACATAGCACACTGATTGGATTCAGCATGTCTGACACAAACACACACACGCCTTTGCACCTATGACAAATTAAGAGACAAAGCATAACAGTTTTCAACTATGCACCTGCTCCTACTGTAGCAGCCATTTTTTTTTTTTTTTTTTTTTTTTTTTCTTCCCAGCGTCAAAAGAGAAACTAGATTTGGACTGTTAAACTAAACCCCACACACTGAATGGATAAAAAGTCAGACTTCAAAAGTTGAATTTAGAGATGATGAATAATTAGGAATGACCACTTTGGCAGCAACAAATGTCAGTCTGTTGATGGGTTGCTCCATCGCTTCAGCCTAGACTGATTTACATTTCAATTAGCTTAGTGTGAAATGGATTTTTTCCCCTGGTGATCCACGTATGGGAAGTGAATCATGCAGCAGAATTATCCTCACTGTTGTTGCTGGTTGTGTGCACTCCCCCTTACCCTTTTCTTTGAACAATTCAATTATTATTATTTTTAGAAATTAATATAAAGTGTCTGCATTATGTGTCAAAGAAAAATGCTGCCATTTTCCAAATTGAGTGATTCAGCCAATTTCCTGACAGAACAAGTCAAAGTGTACCAGCTACAACCTGAGTTGTCCCTATTACGCTACATTACCGTCAATGACCGATAGAAAACAGGTGAATGGAAGTGAAAAAGATAAAATACAAAACTAAAAAAAACAAACAAACAAAAAAACAAACCAGCTTTCTCCTTCATACACAGAGGAGCAATCATATAATTAGAGTGACATTTGAGAAATAAGGATTTTGGCTTCCTAATACCTCAAAATGATTGATATTTTGTAATTTAGTTTTGTTTTCAGAATTTACACAATTAGATTCAACAGGATTAAATACAACAAGATAGATTATGTAAAAAGGTATGTTCAAGAATAAAGATGTGACACATGACTACACATGTGACCACCTGTGCCAGACAGCTGGGGAGCTCAACTGTACTTCTTCATGGCTCATAACAATTTTATATCATTTTATATCCCAATTTTCATTTTAAACTGCAGTTACCTTCTGACCCACCTCAGCAGTTTTGAAATGATCCTGGTTTGGACACATCAATAACCTTTACTCTAATTTCAGGGACTCTTTCATTTAAAATTTGATATTTTGTTTCATTTCTTGATTGATCGGTGAACTATTTCTTCTTTTACACCTCTATTAGACAGGACAACGTACAGACAAGGAACGGGGGGGGATTTACATGATCTGTCCAGCCAGCTCTTGCACCTGCAGTATGTGCCCTAACCAGGCAGCCACTGCAAAATGAGTCTTTTCCTGGTGTGAAGCACATTATGTTTGCATGGTTGCTCAGTTATTCATACATGTTTCATAAAGAATGGTGTGAATAAAGGAACCGCAGGGTCCAAAAATAAACGGCAGCCAGCGCTTCAATGATACTGTGCGACAGTGAGTGGTGCGCCCTGATGCTTAGAGGAGTCCGCAGCGTCAGGTGTGTGGCTGAGTAGAATGGCTCCATTGGATTTCAATGTGACTTCTGAAAGCAGACTTCTGAAAGCCGCTGCTGCTGCAAGCTGATATAAATCGTGGGCCATAAACAGGCACTCACGCTGGCATCAATATAGGCAAAGCTCTGTCTTTGTAAGTCAAATAAATATTAACCCCCCCCCCCCCAAAAAAAAACCAAACAAACAAAACAAGCTGGTTCTACACTACGCTGGAACAGCACCTAGACTTGGTGTGGGAGATAGTTGTGCTTTCGCTGGCAGGTTAAGTGCTATTTAACACTGACAAACTACCTCGATTAATGGCAATGATAAGTGAGTTAAATTCATGAAACTAGAATATTTTAGTTAATTTATTTCATTAGGGCACAATTTAAAACCCTGTTGAGCGAAATGATGGAATAAGAGGGGGAGATAGAGAGAATTAAAAAAAAAAAAAGATGCAATATTACACTCAATGGCTGATTACAGTTTTGGATGATGGGCGGCAAAGTGTTTTTATGTCTGAAAAATCCACAGGATGAGTTTGGGCTCAGCAATGACATTTAATGTCGACAGAGAAGCTGCTTCGGGGTTAAAACATTAAACCTTTATCAGTTTTTTTGGGGATATTTTGCAAGTTTAAGACAAATAAGACAAAATTTAAGACAAATCCTTTCTGTGAGAACAGTCAATAGGAGTGTTTTTCTAGACAGGCTTTTGGTACAAGGCCTACCTATGATAATAAAAATACACAGTCATTGTCAGACTCAAAACCACAAATCATCATTTTGACAATTACTTTAATGCGGCTTCTGAGAAGGCTCAATGTTCAAAACTAAGCCAAGATCAACAGAGGTTTATCGTTATTGTTTGAACAACAAAGAATAACTGTTTGGGACCTCTAACCATGCAGCATCAAAAACTCTGAGAGCATCGCGTCTGCCATCTTGGTGATGTTAAACTGGTATGAAGTTCAGTATTCTGTAAAGTTAGTGATTTGACCTTTAACATAAACATAAAGCTAAGGCTCGTGGTGATGGCAGTTCTCTCAAAATTATTCAAGAAAGTTATACTAGGAAGGCTTTGCAGGAGAAGTTTAGTGACCATAGCCAATAATAAATAGCATAGTCAACGCAACACAATTCTGAAAGGTAGGTTGTATAAAATCTCATGGCAGTCTGTCCCGTAGTTGTTGAAATATTTTGATTTTGGCCAGAGCTTTAGATCAATTTATAACAATCCTGAAGCCTCAAGGAAAAAATGAGAAAGTATCTAAAGTCATAGAACGATACTATTAATTAACACAGGAGCAAAACAGAAAATAGAAGAAAAGCCCAAACAAAACAAAACTTGAGAGTGATTACTTATTTTTGTGCTATAAATCATAAGTCCATTCTAATCTGTTTTTGGTTTATTAAAATGTGCAGCTATTATATGTTTGCTCAGAAAAACTTCAAAACTATTAAAGAAAAAAGTTAGGAGGTTTGAGAAGTAAAAGAAAAACATAATGATTACCTGATTGTTCAAACGCTGCTGTGATTCTGTGTCTGGGCAGTATAAGATCTGCAGGGCTGTGGCAGCATTATCAACCCTTTCCTGGTGGGGAAGCAGATTCCCAGTCCTGTGTGGAGATGAAACAGACATAATGTAATGGGGCAGATAGGAGCCTCAATCAAAGACACCTTGACAATAGATGCTCAACTAGAAACAGATCCATGTCTCTACTTCTGGGAATGTTCATGATTAAAAGCAGACGATAGATGTCCTTTATCTTTTCTATCTCGGTATCTGATGTAATTAAAGCTCCGATGATGATGGATCAGTCAAATCTCTGACATGCTGGGCACGTGTATGACACACTTTGACTTTAAATTGTAAAACAGCCAATCCGCGGTCGTGTTTTGGCAGCTCTTAACCAGAACCGTCATCTAAGGGTAAACTTTGCTGAGATTCAACATAAGTCTTAACAATTATTGGCAGCCGCATTTTAAAACTATTGACATCAAACTCTGTAAGGCTGTGTCAGTCGAACTGGAGCTTGTACAGTGTGTTCATTAAGAGCAGATTGCTCATTTCTCACATTAGTGGACAACGGCAGGGAAAGGTTGTCCTGCCACAAGGCAT
Organism: Remorina albescens; assembly: GCA_034769265.1. Lineage (NCBI taxonomy): Eukaryota > Metazoa > Chordata > Actinopteri > Carangiformes > Echeneidae > Remorina > Remorina albescens. The sequence continues at coordinate 13,963,105 of CM068476.1, read as the reverse complement.
CAGCAGTGTAACACGGACAGATGACCTCATTTCTCAACCGTGCCTTTTGTCTTCAAAGTTACTTACCATACCAGTGATGAGTGTTGAAATGAATATAATAATACTGTTAAAAGTATCAATACTGAAATAAGTATTGATACTAAAACGCTATTTGCAGAAGTATCGATACTAAAAGTGCCTTGCCCCCGATTAGCTGATAAAACTGCATACAAACAGCGCTTGATAATGGTGGTGATAAAGTCCAGTAGCACATCTAACTTGGCGAAGCATCTTGAGGACTGACACTCCGGCCATTTTGAGGAATTTCTTTGACTTTGACTTTGAAAATCTTTCATGTCCCTGGAGGGCAATTTGGTTTGCAACATAAGTAAAAACATGCATTCCTACAATACAATACAATTCTCATCCAAGCACAGTGAAATCTTCCTATGCGGATACATCAGACACCATACAAATAAATACATAAAGTCATCACCATTCCACCAGTGCATCGTTCCCCTCAAGCTCTCCTCCAGCTTATTTAAAAAACCAATGGCAGATTGGACAAGTGATTTCAGGTACCTATCTGATTTGTCCTTGCAAGGAAGAGTATACCTTCTTTAAGATGGGAAAAACTACAACTCTGCATGAAGAGGATGAAAAGGGTTTGCCAAAATGGCCCTTGCCCTCTGAATGACTCTAGCTTTATAAACAGAGTCAATATCCTTTAGGCTTGTTCCTCAGCTTATTCTTGTTTGAGATGCTGAGGTTACCAAACCAACAGATCATAGCAAAAGTTAAAATGGATTCAATAAAGATGAATAAAACATTTTCAGAAGCTTTTTCTCAACATTAAAACGTCACAGTTTCCTCAGATAAAACAACCTCTGATTTCCCTTCCTACACATGACATCTGAGCCGGTGTCAAAAGACAGCTTATCATCCAGGATGGTGCCTAAATACTTGTACTGACTGACTGTTTCCACAGCTGGCCCTTTAACAAAGGTTTTGGGCTGTGGCAGGTGGTTTCTTTCAAAAATCAAGGATCATTTCTTTTGTTTTTGATACGTTGAGTTGCAGGTAAGATTCATCACACCATCGAAACAAAACAGTCAAGGACTGATCCATGTCCCACTTCATGGTCCTGCAAGAGGCTGACAATCACAGAGTCATCAGTGAATTTTATTATTAAACTCGCCTCGAACATGCTTTTACAATCATTAGTGTAGAGCATGAGCAGCAGAGGTGACAAGATGCACCCCTGAGGCGAACCTGTGGAGCACAACAGGGTCTCGCACACTATTTCATTAACAGGAGTCATCTGCGGTCGCTGTCAGAAAATCAACTAGCCAACATATGGTTCCAAAATCAATGCTGGGTATTTTAGAAAGCCTGTGAGCAAGAATATGAGGCCGTATGCAGTTAAAGGCTGATGAAAAATCAGCAAAACATAAACGTATATGTGCTTTCCTGCCCTCCAGGTGCCTAACAACAAAATTCAAGTTCGCCACAGCATCCTCCACCCCTTTCATGGGCTGATAAGAGAATTGGAATGGATCAATCGCTGTCTGTGCCATAGAAAGCAAGTTTCTCTTCATCATACGTTCAAAACTCTTCATCACCACTGAGGTGAGAGCCACAGGACGATAATCATTTGATATCTTTGGTGATGGTACCTGCGCCATTGGGAAAAAAATGAAATATTCCATGATGAGGGAGCTTAGTTAAGTGACAGAGACCACCAGAAAATGAATGTAGATCTCACTTAGGAATGGGGTGCAACATTTAGGTAGACAGGTTAGCAAAGACCGTTTCAAAATCATTTATATATGAAACATATTACTGATGTGAACGTAACCACTTGCCCACATTAAAATTTGCTGTTTTATAATTAGCCATTAGCCGGGGCTGGCGGCCTTTAGCTACAGGCTAAAAAGCTAACACTAGTGATAAAATGACAAATATTATTATTTTGTACTAAGAACCAAATATGATTGGTTTGCACTAATTGATTAGTTAACTAGTGTTTTGCAGAAAGTGAAATTGCTATTTTTGCATTTTTCATGTAAAAAGAAAAATGAATGAAAATTAACTTTGTCATTCAAGGCTATAAAAAAGCCAAACTGCCTTTGTCCTTGCTCAGTTTGCAAAAAGCAAACATATAAAAGACAACAATTCATACACGCTGCATGTAACATAACAAGACTAGGTCAGAAACTGGTCAATGTGTGAAACTGAGGATGTAGTGGAAACCCATTCAGGACTTCTAGAGACAACTGACTTCATCATGTCTTATTATTGGACACACTGGTCACAGAGTGAGGATGACTCTCCTCTATGTAAAGTAGCTAATGTTTATCGTAAGATGCCTTTAAAAAGAAAAAAAGCGTGCAACAACAAATGTCCTAAGTTGGTCCCCAGGCTGTCTGTGAGCAGAAACTCTTTGTGCCCATGAGCGATAGCCAATGGGCAAACTCCAACACTCAGCTGGCTGACCGTTGGTGTGGCTTTATGACTTTATCTAACCATTATTGTAACTTATCACTCAGTCTTGCTCCCAGAGTTAAGTCACAAATAAAAACAGCAGCAGCAACAGAGGAGCATGTGCTGGAAATGTAGCTGCAGAATGAATTACCACACAATAAAGAACAGCATATGAACAATAACAAGAGCGAAGCACCATCAAGTATCAAGTACAGTGTGTGGGTGAGAGTCTCGAACAGAGTAGTGTGTGTGTTTTAAAGAGAGCTGAGTAGTCTAATGGCCTGTGGGGAAAAGCCTGGCATTCCTGCACCGTGTGATGTGATAGAGTTTGCCAGAGGGCAAAGTTGTACGCACTCCAGGGGAGCAAAAGGAGGTGGAGTCTCTGACGATGCAGGTTTCCCAGTGTTTTTTGGAGCAGGTCCTACGGGTGGTTGAGGACTTTCGATTACTTATTTTTCAGCTTTCCTCACCACTCTTTGGAGGGACTTGTGGTCTGAAGCACTGTGGCTAACGCAGCACACAGAGATGCAGCTACTCAGGATGCTGGGGTGCGGTGAGGACGAAAAGGAGAAAGGCTTGTGCTCCTCATCCACCGCTGGGCTTATGTTAAAGGTTCAAGCCAGGTCCTTCCTGATGGTGCAAAGCCGGGAACACACCCTTCTTCGTCATGATGCGTTCATGGTGCTGTTAACTTGCAGTTCTTGCAGACAGGAATCTCCTTTGTCTAAAGCACTACACGTGGACATGCACATGAGGCTCATTACTGGTGCGTCATCTGCAAAATTTGGGCATGTGGGTTGTGAATGTATTTGGCAGCGCAATTACAAGTCAGGGCCACAGTCCAAACACATGCATATTAGGTTAATTGGTGGCTCTAAAATTGCTTGTATCCGTGAGCCGTGTTTGCCCCGCCCTTGCCGGATGTCAGCTGGGATTGACTCCAGTCGGCCCCCGAAACACTCCAACTCTCCATGGACATGGAAATGGTGAATGGAGTTGTAGGTCATCAAGGTGAACAGTGGTCTATGGACACAGCCCTGGAGCCTATAAGCCAACACTGTCAAGCAGGTAGGGTGTGCTTAAATTAGTTTTGATTACCATTTATTTTAGCTTTTAATCATACTTAGGTGGCCTATAGAATTTACTCTCTTGAAGGTGACAATCGCAAATTAATTTATGTATTCCAGCATGAGGAGTGGTTTCAAAAAGGAAACTGTACTGCTTGTGAACAGTTACATGTCTTCTGTGGAAAAAAATAAATAAATAAATAATCAAGAAGTCATGATTTCTTCAAAGTCATCTTGTCTCTTGCTGTTCATCTCCACAATAGCCCCATGGCATATGTTCTTTAATATGTTGCTCCGTATGTGTGAATGTATATTGCAAGCTGCTGGCTGCCTTTGTTTGCCTCGGGATGGTTAAAGTATCCATTTATCAGTAAACCTACATCAAAAAAACAAAAAAACTGGTAAGTGTGGAGTGTGAAAGTGTGCAAGTGGCCTCCAACAAGTTGCATTAATGTAAATATGTTTTTGGAGTTTGGCCATGTCAGTAGTAAAAAGTCAGGATATATATGTGCTACATTGATTTTTGCCCTTTTGAGGAAAAAAAAAAAAAAAAAAAAAAAAAAAGTGTTTCTTGGGAATCTTACAATTTTATGGAAACGGATAGAAAAGTACTGGATTGCCACTTCAGCTGCTGCAGCCTTTGAGAGAGGAAAAAGACAAAAACATCCCCTTTGGCAGCATCAGGAGCTTAGGTGCAACGAGTGCAACGTCTCAACTTGATGTGAACTTTGCTCGACGATTGGTGTGGATGGACCAGGAAAATCAAACTAAAAAAAAAAAAAAGGGATATACAGACACAAACCGGATGCACACCCACATACACACAGTCTGCTAGTCTCTCTGTAGTCTTAGCAGGGCTGATTGAGCACATGCCGGTCTACCCCTAAAGGGATAATTTCACGCTCCCATATTAGAATAATTTGCTTGGTGTGGAAATGACACGGGTGGAGGGCATATACCCCCATTCCAACCTGCTATATTACTAGTGAAGGCAGTTAAAGCCACACAAAACACATGTGACAGTGACATACTGTGTGTGTGTGTGTGGTCCTATCTCTCACATTCAGATTTCCATTCATATTTAACATAGTAGACAGTAAATTGCTGGAAAATTGTTTACATTAAATGTTCTATAAATGCCATTCTTATTCTGCATCTTAATTATATGTTAGATTTATAACTTTATTCATTTTTTTTTAAACGATATAAAGTAGCATAGTCACCGGATAATCACATGCTGCGAAGATCAGGATAGGGAGCTGGTGCCCGCAGTAAATATTGCTCAGCTCTGTTTACATAGATGTGGCTTCAACACCAGCGTTGTGCATGAATGCATCGTTTTCAAAAGATACAGTAGGAGAACAAACTGTCGAAGAAAAACGCTGGGAAAGATCAACACACTAACTGCAGGAAGTCACATCAGGTCTATAGATCTCACTTGGTCAGTCTTGCTCCCTTGAAAAAAAAAAAGAAAAAAAAAAGCTATTGTCAATGCTGTTACAGCGTCAATCGTTACAGAAAAATAAGATCCACGATAACAAAAGTTTAAGATATTTATACATTTTACTCAGCATGATAGTAAAGTAGAGTTAATGTAGCCAACGTTAAGTTGTAAAAGTTATCACCACCAATACACTTTATACCTAGGAATAATTTTCAGGGTACAAATTTAAACAAATGAGGTTTAATTGTGAACTGGAAGTTTAAGTTATGTTTAATTTTTTATCTTTTTTTTGGATATAATAATTTTCCAAGTTTTTGCATCCATTCTTGTATTTAATCTAGATTATATTGGCTGATATCTAAGCAGCACTTCCTTTATATTTCCTCTAACTATGTCTATTGTTATGGAGCAAAACACCAAAGCTAATTCCTCTGTAAACTGACTTTCGATAAGACTAATTCTGATTGTGAGAACTGTTTCACGTTCCGCATGATTACAGCAAACTTCCCCGATGACCTCTGTTGTCTCACTTAGCCTTTTGTTGGAAAATGGCCTTAAAAAAAAAAAAAAAAAAAATCATGATAGGGTTATGTTCTAATCTGTTTTATCTTTGAGCATAAAATGTCATTTAATCTAATTTCTAACATCCAAACAACATTACAGTCAAAAAAACCCCTGCTTTCCCCAAGATGATGCACGCACAAGTTGTAAAATAATAAGATATTTTTATTTTTGTTTTTTTCTGTGTGAGGCTAACTCATTTCCCTGCTGTAAAGATCAGAATGAGAGTGACATTGATCTCTTGGCAGCAAATTAATAGAGTATGAGACCATTTTAAGTCAGATTTTCAGACCAAAGATTAGACAGGGAGAAAAAAAATTCTTGAAAAACAAAGATGGCCTGTCTGGACTGATTTAGATTTCACTTTTTTTTTTTAAATAAACCTGTCCATCACATTGTCTTAAGTTGCAGTGTGTTAAATGACCTTGGCCGGCAAACATTAGCCCAGGAGAGACACAGAGTTTATAATTTGACCTTGTGTGTAGGACTTGGGTCCCATGCCAGATAAAAGACAGAAAGTGAAAGGAGTAGCAACCCTAGATATGCACACGTGGACTAATAATGCTAATAAGGTGCAGCTGAGGCAAAAGATCCTGGGGGGGAAGAATAGTACTGAGCAAACTAACTCACTAAGGAGTCGTAGGACATCCATCTATTCCTAGACAAGCCAGGAATGGATGGATGTGAACAAACTCTTAAAGCGGATTTTCATCATGGAAATGTGAAAAAAAAAAAAAAAACGTGTATGACATGGGAGAAAAAAATTTTCAGAGTCATTAGACATTTTCTTTAAAAATTCTGAAAGGTTCTGTATTTTACTCCAGAGTGTTTCATCTTCAGTGTTGTGTTACATCCCCTCTCTCAGGCTTCTCAACAGGTCAGTAGGCCAATCAGAGGAGGGGATCTGAGCATCCTGTGATACAATGCATACACATCTGGTCAAACGTTGGGATACAGGGATCACGGATCACTGCCTTTTTTCAGTATTATTAGCAATACTTTAAAGTTCATCTACTGGAATTCATCTCTCAGCCTCTGTGCCAACACTCTTGGCTGCCACCGGCAGCATGCTGATGTGAATCTGCTGCGGGCAGGCTAATGCAAGTGTGTGCGGCAGCTGCAGAACATCTGGTCTTGTCTCACACCTTGCAGCTGTGTCACATAATCTAGAGGTTTGGCATTTTGCTAACTTTTTTTTTTTTTTTTTTTTTCTAAACACGCAATGCGCACATCTCAAAAATTGTCAGCTGAAAAAAAAAAAACCCAAAAACTGTCGACATTCTTCATACCAGTAATATACCATAAAGTAATAGCAGTATGTTAAGGCTTTTACCTTCCTATAAGCATTTTTTTTTTTTGAACTGTTTAAGCAGCTGCATATGGAGATTTTCTGTCATGAATAGATCAGCATCCACAGCAGCCACACACCAACCCAACCTGAGCTCCTGGTGTAAAATTTACTTCGGATAACTACTTTAGGCAACCCCATGTCAAATAACTTGAACTATCATGTTGTACAGCGTTGGGATGACAGATGTGCAAAACAGCAGGTGTTGTTTCTTGCACCTCTGTTTTTCTGCTACAGTCATATGCTGCAGTGGCTACATTTTTAAGGAGGGACACAATCGTATAATCCAAATCTCCTGTATCGCATAAGAAAAAGGCTGCATTCAACAAAAAGCTGAAGTCATGAATTCTGTCGTCAACAAACTAACATCAGTACATACTCTGCACTTTGTAGATCACAGAGTCCACACTTTCTTCTCAGCACTGGTAGTCATAGCACTACGTTATATATATTACTTAAACCTAGGTGTGCACAGGAACAACGAAATAATGACTAATGATGAAACTCCACCTGAAAAATGAGGAATAAGTCACTGCAGATAAGTCGCTTACTTGACTCTGACACCTTGAAACATTGTGTGTTTATTATATGCTGAAGTATTGTGCTGAGGAAATAAGAAATATTCCGGTTCTCAAAAATTCACTGGAGTTTTCAGAGTAATGGAAAGGCACTTAAGATGGCAGCAGGGATCCCTGAGGAGGTTTGCCCAGGGCAAGTCAAAAAGGGCATGCTAAACAGCTACTGGGGTGCTCATTCAGAAACACTTATGTCCTGAAAGTAATCTAAAAGGAAACAAAAATGATTAAGTATTTTTAGTATGAAATTACATTTAAATTAATCAAAGCATGGGCACTTTGGCCGCATGGGGTGCTCTTTAACCCCCTGTGGAACAGTCTGTGGTCAGACAGCCCTACAACGGCAGAATTGAGTATTTTGGTCAGAGATAAAATCAGAAAAGGAAAGAGGTATTGTAAGGGATAACGCACTGTGGCTCTGGAAGATGGTGCCACTCAGTCCCTTAAGGATTGGGTCAAACCAGTTGGAAGGGAGCTGAGGGTAACCAAAAAAAAAAAAAAAAGGCTGACGCTCCTGAGACTTTGTGCTTTTGCTGTTGTTTCACCTCCACTCACCAATCAGCCATACTTTCCAGCCCTGACCTTGGAAGAGACCAGAGTCCCTGCTGTGAAAATCTGGGGTTTCTCCCTGAGGCCAAAACAACTTTAAACAGAGATGTGTGAGCTACATTTCAGGGATGGTACTGCTCAGGACCACACTAAATTATTTCGACCACTACTCTGTGGATGGTTGGGAACCACGATTGTCTACACTAAATATCACAGAGGATGAATTCATCTGAATTTGGCTATCTTCCTTTGTTTTTTCTCAAGCACCAGCATGAGGTTGACAATATTTGTTTTGAGTAAACTGTCTCAAATATTAGCAGATGGATGGCCATGAAATCTGGCACACACATTCATTTCAGAATGAATTATTGTTGTTGTATCCCACAAACTACAGCTGAGTAGAAAATGTTGAGATGAGTTACACTTTGTGTAACTGCAGCAGAAAATATGTTGGTATTAGTATCAAATTAGACTCTTAAGTAATATTTTGGGTCTTTTTTTAAATATCTTTATCAGATTGCAGCAGTGGAGACAAACAGGGTACGCAGGGAGAGGATTGGAGAATGACATGCAGCAGATGGTCAAACTGGGGACCCACTGCTAGGGGCATTCCAACCGATTGATATCAATTCACACTTTAAATTAGATTTCTGTTATACTGGGTGTGGGTCAATAAAATCTGAGTAATTGCGCTGGAATCTAACTGGGCAAGTAAAACAAATTTGTTTTAGAGTCTGTGCTTGACCTTGGAAGTTGTAACTAAAAGAAAACCAGAAAAAAAAAAATGCACACAGCCCACAAGGCTGCACCCCTTTCCCCCTACAGGCCCTTCGTCGGTGTTCGCCTGCAGGGCATTGCTTAGGGCAACAAAAACAAAAACGGGGCATTGCTCAGGCTCCCTGGTGGGTGTCTTCAGCTGTTAGGGTGCCTCCAGCTTGTCTGGGGGTTTTGGGTTGGGGTTTGGGGTGTGTGGTGGCGGTGGTGTATGCGGCGGTGCTGGGAGGCAGGGGGCCCTCCTATTCTGCACCTTGGGCAGTTCAGTGGTTGCTCGCTGTTACCTGCCTGGAACAGTGTGGGCTGCAGTGTGCCCAAGAGAGCCACCAGACTCTCTGGGTTTGGTGCCTCTTGTGGTCCCGCACATAAGATGGCGGGCCTGGTGAGCCTTGGCCCCTGACCCGACTCTGGACCCTGGTAATGGTCTCACTCATATGCATTCACTGCGGTGTAGCACTGCCCTCCCTGCCACACAAAGGTCTTTTCACTCAATAAAGATCAAATAACTCCCTTCATATTAGTGATGGTCACACACGCGTACTGAAATAATAAAATATTTAGCTGCAAAACTAAAAGTGCATCAATCCCATAAAACGTTGTCCCATCAAAACACCACCCACCACAACAAATGGAAAAAAAAAAAAAAAAAAAAAAATCCCATCAAACATGTTTCCTGGACAACAACCCATTATGGTCTATCAATGCCTCAAACATTTTCTGGCCTTTTGGTTTCCTTTCTATAATATGAAATAAAATGAAACCACAAGTGTGATTTGGCTTGGACAAAAAAAAAACAAAAAACAAAAAACAAAAAACAAAAAAACAACTAGATTAAAATGGCATTTTTGTTTAGTTTGTTAGGAGATGCTTGTTGCCATGATTACAATGATAAACAAGGTTATAGTTGGTTAGGAAACAAACATTGACATTCAGTGGGACAGAGTAAACAAATGTCTTTCAGGGGACCCCATGATGAGACATTAGAGCTGCATGGGACAAAGAAATATGTTCAAGCTTTGGATACATGCAATACTCATTAGTAATTTATATTAATTATAAGCTTTCAGGAATATCACTAATCTTATCCTTTCACGTGGGGTAATATCTGAGGAAATACTTAGCCGAGGAGTTGCTGATGTGAAATAACATCCAATAAATTATAGGTGAGGAAGAAGTGCTGAGAAGTGAATTGTTAAGGCAGAGCTAATGGATTTTTAGTGAAAGAAACTTAACAGATACGTTTCATTGGCACAAGGTAATTACACAACATTACTGGGAAAGTTAAAGGTACCATTTTAAATAACCATTTTCTGGTGCTCTCAAGAACTTTTCCACTTCAGTAACAAATGCTGAAGTGAGCAGAGTGGAGACTACTGTGAGGGGGACAACCCACTCACAGTAGTCACACACATGACTTGTGATAGGAGGTTATGGTGCTGGCAGCTGCTGTGTTTTCCAAAAGAGCTGAACAGAGGCAAGTCTTTAAAAGTCATCCAACCCAGGAAAGGTATCAGCTCCCGATGAACCGCCAGCACCCCCTCCTCTCTCTCCTCATCCCTCCTTCTGCAGCTTTTCCTGCACTGCTATCTCCCCCCCCCCCCCCCCTCTGCTCCCAAGGCACAAAGCTTTAATATTGATACAGTTTTCTAACTGCCCTCCCTGTGTGGCCCTGTTAGAGAGGCTGAAGTCTTTTGTCAGTCTTCAGGCCAAAAACCAACTTTCAAGACTTTTCTCATTAACACAGCATCTTGAAAACTCTCAGATGGTGCACACTTAATGTATACAACATGTTAAACGAACTGGACAGCCTTTGAGAATGAGGGAGGAGCTGCTGATTTTGAAAGATACTGATTTTGAAGGTGGGTATCACCTTTCTCTGTGTTTCCCCTTCCACAGCCCTCTAAAGTACAAAGGACCTGATCTCCCCCCCCCCCCCCCCCCCCCCCCTTTGGGAAAGGCCTAAAATTCATCAGGACATTGAATTCTGCCATGACCAAAGCATTGCGGTTTCAGGTGAATCTTGTTTTAGAGCTGCTGCATTGCTGTATTTTGTATTTTCAAGAAGGACGCACACTCAGTTTTACAACAACAGTACAACTTTGTAATTCCCCCTTAACAATAATGTTTGGCGTTTTACAGCAGTGTTGTTGCAGCATCGTTAAATGCTGAGTTATAATTGAAAGGATGTACTGGCACCAACCACGGCGGTGACTGCTCATATACATGTTTATAAATTCACCTTGCAAGTGTCACATAAAATCTTTATGTGGTGTTCATGTGACACTCTGCTAAAATTTTTTATCAGCTTAATCAGTAGAATGAACTGAGGCTTCCCTAGAGTCTGGCCCTCGGACGCTCATCTGCACGTCCCACTGAGGGCAGAAAAAAAGAAAAGGACGGGACGAGTGTTTTTACTTGAACCTGAACAAATAGAGATAAATGCATCATGATTTCAGAGTGTAAAAATTTGGACCACGTTCATCAAACCTCTCAAAGTCCAGAGATTTAAGTTAACTCACAGCTAAAAAGTCAACGTAGGACACATTTATGAAGCATTAAAAAAAGCAGAAGTAGGAGAATATATGAAGGTGGAAAAAAAAAAAAAAACAACAAAACAACAAAAAAAAAACAAACTGCAATGTCACAAAGAACTACCTGCCCTATGGGCAGGTCCTAAAGTAAACAAGTTAGAAATTCACAGCCCGCACAGTTCAGAAGATCAACCTGCTGCAGTCTGCGTTTGTCAAATCAAAGGGCAGGTAAAATAAGCTAAGTGCTAAATTCCATCTTTTTCCTTCGCTGAAACTCTGAGGTGGGATGGCAGTAAAAAAGCTTGCTGTACTAATGTGGACAGTATTAACTTGACCTGACCGATTCAGACTGATAAATCCTTTTAACTGATGAAGGCCCTATTAATCCCATTGAAAAATATCTTTGGGAAAACTGTGTCAAGCCAAAGAAAGCACTACTGTGCTTTCTATGTAGGTATGAGCAGTGGTGGATATGTAAATGCACTATGTAAGTGCAATATTGGTGAAAATTGAACTACTTGTGTTTTATGCCAGCTTACATTAAAGTTTCATCACACTTTGGAGGGAAATACTCGACATTTTACTCCACAGTACTTATTATAGTACCAGTCAAAAGTTTGAACACACTTCCCCTCTCATTTGCATATGGATACTGAATTTAGTTACTTTTCAGAGTAAGATTTTACATCTGACGTCTTAGTAGCTCTACTGTACAAAAAATATTCCATCATTAAACCTATTCAAATTTTTTTTCTTCTTCCCTTTCTTTTACTAACTGGGGAAATGATTGTATTCAGATACCATAATCTTCATGCAGGCCTGAAACGGCGCTCTACATTTGATGCATGAAGTCAGAAATTGTTGGTTCTTAAATATTCATCAGTGCTGGAAAGCTGCTCAAAAGCCTGAGGTTTTGGAGACAGTATTTAGAGGAGCATCACCATATGTTTTCTTCTGTGCCAGCACAAAACCAGAAACCAAAGTTATCTTTAAAATAATACTCTACATTTTTTTTTTTACAGTCCCATGGATTCTCCATGTCTGAATGTAGCAAACCTGGTCACCTTTGCAGGGATGTGACACCTCTGTAATTTTTCTAAACAATGAACAAAATGAAAGTTCATTGAATTGTTGACAGCTGTTGAAATGCATCCACTCTTATTTCTAATGACAGTACTTATAACATGTAATTCTGAGAAGTTATGGGCAGCTGGGACTATTTTCCTTTGGGCTCTGAAACCATTTGTTGGACAGTTCCCAAAAACAATCAAAAGCTGAAAGTTTGCAAGTTTGCACCGGCCCAAGAGCCAATCTCCACTCGTTTCCCTCTCATTGACTGTGATCCTCTTCCGTAGCCTGTGAGGATCACAGTCAATAGATGGAGCTGTGAGAGAAAACCAAAGACTCTGGTGTGACCTGGGAAGCAACTATTTTGAAATGCTGTAAATCCCTGTACATCCTCAGAGAGATCACAACAATCCAAAGCCCCAGTTTTGCCGAAGAGCTCAGGGAATTACAGTTGGACATGCATGGTTCCTGAAGGTGACTGATATTTTCTTGTGCTGCAGTTGCCAATAAAGGGTATTTCAAGACACTATTTATGGTGAGAGCATTGATTATTTCCCTGACTGTTAATGAAAAACACATGGAAAAAAAAAAAAAAAAAAAAAAAAATCAACATACTGTTGTTGGTGTTCAGCTGCTTCTGCGAGGAGTCACCACAGCAGTCCGCTTATTTCATTTGGCTTATTTCACGCCGGACGCCCTTCCAGACGTGGCCTGGGTTCAGAGGAGATCAAAGGCCAATCTGCTCCATCACCACAGCCACAGCCTTCTACCTGAAAGCAAATCAACACAGCACAGCAAAAAAATCAATTCAGGCTAAGGCCATCATACAGAAAGCTTTAGCAGTGATCAGCTATGCAACAAATATATATGATGGGCAAATTTACGACACGACAGCGTGCATAATCAATAAAGGTCAATACAAGTGTGTCAGCTGAGGTGTCATCTGAACAAGTCTGTAATAATGTGGCAAATGGAGGTTCAAGGACAAACTGCACAAGCCTCTTATTCATGCTGAAATCACTTACTGATCACAGGAAGTAGAGTGTGAAAATCCTTATATTCTCCGCAGAGCTATAACTTTGTTTATAGTGGCCTTGAATACAACCCATCAGCAGCTCCTTCAAATCCTCTGACTTCAAAGTCGATTACTGCGGCACACTCAGTCATGACAGTCCCATACACAAGTTTTTACCTTGATTCATTAGCAGGAAATAAAAAAAAAAATATTCATCTCTCTTGGTTTTTTTGGTCCTGTACCAACTGACCAAGCTGCAGGAGGTCACAATCTCCTTTTCCTGAGCTACAGAGTTGAGTAAAAGTAACTTCATCATGACCTTATAACTCCCAGTAATGCTGACATTTGGAATTTATTTTTGAATTTTATGTTATTGGAAAATGTAGAAATGTAATTAATTTTACCTTCTAAGGCCAAATCAGCGTTTGTGTCCTAATTAGTGTGTGAAAACTGGCCACCAGGTTGGTATCCGTGTAAAGCAGCATTTCCACTCATTTTTAAATATTCAAATGAATATTCCAATTAAGGAATTGAGTTCAGGATTAAAATAACATTTATCTTTCATTTAAAAAGGTAAAGCTCAAAAGGTTAACCATTGACAGTGCCAGTGGTATAGATATTAAATGGACGTGCTTTCACGGTTCCAGTTCTACTAAATAGATGATCTACAGCAATTAAGCAGGTTAAAAAGTCAACACATCATTTTGTGCAGATGATGAATAATCATGTGCCTGTTATGCGTCTCACATGCTTGTGGCATGTCACAAAAGTCAGTGAGCATAACCCTTTCAGGATCATGAACCAGACGATGCAGAGTTAGTCAACCTCACTTAATTTATATAATCTATTTGTTTCACAATAATGTTTGAGAGAACCAGCAAGAAAACTCTTCTTTTGCCATCATTGTCATGGCTTTTGATTTTTAACAGAAAAAAATAAGAGCTGCTTATAAGCTTAGTCCAGTAGTTTGCACATAACCTCCATGAAGGCCACAGCTTTTGCACAGATGAGATAACTGAGCCTTAAGATGAATTTGGGTAGTTTCCCACAGAGTGAGGCAACGTTTCCCCTGATTCCAGTTTTGATGCTAAGATAAAGCTAATTGGCTGCTGGCAGGAGCCTGATATTTATTGACATAACAGTGGGAGCAGTTACTTTTTGAGGCAATAAATGTAACAATTGCTCGCTGTCAGTTGGTCTGTTCATATAGAAAATTGTTTCCAAGCTCATTTTGAAAGTAGAGAAAGTGCATTTGTGCTCCACAAATGCTAGTTTTCCATCTGGATATCTGGACACTGTATCAGCATCAATATTTAAAAAACTTTCAGAGCAGTAACAAGAAAATTTAACACAAAGAGAATGAGAATACTTGAATCAAAGGAATTAGGAATCATAACTCAATTGTTAAAGTTTGGGTCTTGAAGCAGATGTTTTTCTGTGTTGTCCGAAGTGCTGGCTCTGAGATGAAAGCAAGTCTCATTCAAGATTTTTGTGCGGATGATGCATCTCTCATCACGGCCCGTTTAAAGGGTGGTAAAGAGGTTGAGTGCTTGTGAAACGGCTGTGGTTACATTTTCCTGTCTTGTTTAAGAGTAATAACATAGCAATGTTTCAGCCCGTCTCTTCCTGCTCCACAGTGCAGAAAAATATTTGCTGGGGTGACCGAGTGATTGAATAAAAGGTTATCTGTAGTGTGTTTTCTGATCAAATTTTCGAATCTATAAGCTGGCAGAGCCAGTGTCAGAGTGAATTTCAAATGGAAATGGTTCCAGAAAGTTGCCTCTTTTTGCAACTATACAACTAATCCGAAGTTTAATTACCCTTCAAATTGTGTTTTGTTACAATAACAACATGAAAGAGTGAAAAAAACAAGGCCTTATGGTCAAATGATTTGTGTAATTAGGTCCTAGCAGTGAGTTCAGTGATAGTTTTTTGGTAGAGACCAAAGTGTGAGAACCCCACTCAGACACCAATTTTTTAAAAAGGGAAACGGGGTGGGGGGAATAAAATTTGCCATGCTACTCAGACTGTTCACCTCTAAAAGCAAAAACGACCCCAAAGGTCATCTGTGCAAGCCACGTTTTTAACAGTCATCCTAACTCTGGGTTGTATGGGATGTCTTAAAATTCAAACCCATGATACCAAACACCATGTGACTGTAGTGCACAGAATACATTGTTGAAGTGAAAGCCTGCATACACAACTGCAGTTGGGCTGTGATGAGACCTTCCTAGCACCTTCCCATATGCAGTTGCTACAGATTTTGCCTGCTTGTTAAGTTGAGTTTTGAAACATGGGAGATGGGGACTGTTGGTGACGTCACCTCTAATTTGATTGAGACCAAAGGCTGCATTGGCCAGGGGGTTGTATATCGATTTTGCTGCCACATTAAACTTGGCAAAACTGGCCTGTGAGTAATCTTAAAAACGCACAAAAGAAACAAAATCCCCACACTATAAAAATAAGTAAAACTATTAGATTTCTCAACTTAAGGTTCATCTATTCAGAGAATAGGAGAGGCGTGTATATCGATGTTAGGCATGAGTTTCACAGGTAAATAAAACATGTGACATTCACACTGGAGACTCTTTTGTTTTCAATGTGAAACCAACAGTTAACATTAATTATTTTATCCATATCCATTCTGCAACCTTAACCATGTTTTTATTATCTTTTACTTGCCAGCAACAGTCTGATACACCTGCCACCAGCGACTGCTGATGGGTTACAGCCAAGGGTACAAACAAACAACCTGTAAAGCGGCCTAGAACAAGAATTCATACAACTTCCTGAGGATGTCCAACATAAATTACATAAAGCAATTTTATTGATATAATATCATTCAGACACAGGGCTGAATGACACAAAGTACTTCACAGAGGCATAGAATGATGAAAAACCTTTAAAATGAAACAAATAAAAGACATTCAATTTGCATTTGAAAACAATAAAAGCAAAAATAAGAAAATAAATTGTTAAATATTAAAAAGAAGTTATGTTTGTTTTATTCATTAGCAAGCTCCAACTAACTTTAAAGTTTTAGGTCTGGATTTGAAGAAGCTGATTTCAGCAGAGCCCAAGAGAACATGAAAGCTGCTCCACTTGGTTTGGTTTTGACTCAGAGAACACTGAGTAAACTTGACTAAGGTGACCTGAGGGGTCTGGAGGCTTTCTAATGGACTTTATGAATACATCTAAGATGCATTTACCTCCCAGACTATTTAGTGCCTCTTGCAGAAGGATTTTAAAGTCTATCCAAAGATACCCAGGACCGATGAAATGTGCTCCACTTTCTTGGTGCCATAGGACGACTCTGGTAGCAGCATCTGGCCAAACTACAACTGTCAGGCACCTCTTTTAGTGAGACTCCTGTGACACCCAAACATTAATCTAACCCTTTGAAAATAAATACTCAGTTTTCCTGCAAAACAGAGATACTTTAATTCTTGCTATATTTTTTGATGGCTAGTTGGCTGATTTTGTAACCGAGTTCATGTAACTGTTAGTCTGTTACTTCACCAGGAGTTCTGGTTTGATTTGAAGAGTTTAGTGTTATGAACTCAAGGTGAACACGGATCCTCAATCTTTCTTTTGGAGCCAAAAAGCTTTTTCTTTTTTTTCATCATTTTTAACATTCTGGCAACGTCACTTATTGATTTGTGCAACCCACTTATTCAGCCAGTGTAAGGGACTGTACTTGCTTTGTGATACTGTCGTGTCATTCACATCATTGTGGTAAGTGTTGTTATAATATTTGCATAATCAGAGCTACTGAATGCAAAAAGAAGAGACACTTGAAGAATTCCACATGTGACTTTTGTCCACTTGACACAAAAGTAGTCCCTATCTTTTAAACATTAGTTAGTGTAATGCTGGTTGTATCCACTTTCATAATCTGTCGAGAAGCATCTTATGGACACAGCCCTGATATGCTGTAATATGAAAACATGAGCAGAGGATGCTAAAATGGGTTTGTATCCCTACAAATGGTGAGAATAGCTCAATTGCCACTGTTTGCATAACATTTAGAAAAATCTATATTGTTAATTCATTCTAGGAAGGAAGAAATTACCGTGATCTCTTTGCTGTTAATAATTAGCAACCATTTTTACAGCTGCAAGCCCACATGCATATAAACACATATGCAGACATTTGTTGTGAATTATTTTACTACAATTACAAATGTTATTAGCATCCGATAAAGTGCTTTTTTTTTTTTAAGTGCTGCTGTGTGCACAGGCTTGTATGAGTCGATCCACTATTATGTGTGTGCACCTGCAGAATGTCCATGCTGTATAAAGCATTCCCGGCAGAGGACAGATGAAGTGTGATCAACTGCCTCTACTCTAAATTAACTATCTCTTCTAATTTGGTGGAGCATGCACGCACACAAACGCACGCGCGCACGCGCACACACACCGACACGAACAGGGAATTGTAGGGTATTTGTCACCTCTGCTAACAAACACTGTTTCGCAAGTGCAACAAAAGAAGCATGTCTCGCAAGTGTCCTGCAAAGACAAGAACTATCACTTGATGTTTATAATGATCATTTTCTTACAATTATCCCTCCATAACAGCAGGCAGCACTAAATCGATTTAAATGCAGTGTGAGGGTGAGCAGCAGCATTTTGTTGGAAGCTAAATGAAAGAAAATGAGCATATGGACATGTGGTTGTTAGCCAGACTCCATGACTCCGTTACTTTTTTGTTGAAGGTGATAAATATGTAGACAGACCTGACAGCGTGAGGCAATCCTGCTCACACCTACAGAGACCAATTCGCTTCTTGTTAACTGTCAGTCTTGGTTTATATTAAATACACTTTTCACACGGTTCATGACAACATACAAAACAATGTCTTCAAATGACAATGAGCTCAGTGATGTACTGGCCCCTTGAGAGGCATATTTGATGTTAGAACTCAACCATCAGAAAATTGTGTCACTGTTGTTGCACCTCAGAATTTGAAGTTTTATGTGACTTTCTATACTAGAAGGCAAACTCAGTCCCACAAATTCCCTTACTGTAGTAACTACAACCAGCAACGACAGCAGCCTTGGGTCTGTAATTTGGTCATGGGGTTGGATCTGACCTGCTCTGCACCTCATCCCAATTGTAAGGCTGATCCCTGTATGTGGTATAAATCCGTCAATCACACAGTATCCACTCCCTAATGCCTACCCTATATATTATTTAAGAAAATGAACAGCATGTTGTAGTGAAGAAGACCTGACTCAGACCATGGTGTAGGAGATGCAGGCACATTTGACCACATTCTTCCTTTTTCTGTGTTTACAGGAATTGCTGGTACAGAGCATGTTGTAGTATAAGAACTTTGAGTTCTTACTGAGCTCACTTACGGATGAGAAAAACAATATTTGGTCCAAACAGTAAGTAACTAAAACCTTAAGAAAAGACAAGTACAGATGCTCATTTATATATATATATTTATCTCTATGCAATGGCTAACATTTACAAGAAGCCAATACTGATCAAGATTTCACAGGAGAACAGTATCTAAACAGAAGGCACATTGAATCCTCCCGCACCGAGTGTGTTGTGTGTAGCAGCCATAATAGCCTCCCTTGTGTAGAGCCATATATAAAAGCTTGATTAAACTGCAAATATTAGCCAGACTTTCTAATGAATCCACAGATTAATGAAACGAAAACATATCAGAAGCCCTCAATGCGTGAAAATTTGCAGCTACAATTTTTAGACCTATAAATAAAGGAGCAGAATTGCCCACTGCGTTTTCTTTATTATCAGTTTGTTCATAGAATATTGTGATAAGCAAACCGACGTAACTGGCCCTGTTTTGGCTCTTTACTTATTTTGATTTCTCAAATCATATGGAATTTCCAAGCATCAACTGCCTTTTTTGTGACTCTCAAAGAAGATGTTTTCATGGATTACACCTAAAGAAAAAAAAAAAAAAAAAAAGGGGTCTATATTGAGGTCTTTTTTTTTTTTTTGGCCTATTTTCTTAGAGTCAGTGAGAGCAGAACACCACCAGGTGAGCCACTTGGGTTACTGCAGCTCATCATGTTTATGTTATGGATCAGAACCCTTGGGCTCAAAGGGCACTGCCCTCTTGTTACTCTATGAATTGGCCTTTGTTGGGACAGATTCTACTGCGAGCGAGCTCCTACAATAGCCTTACGAAAGAAAATGAGATTACAAAGTGACTTTTAAAAGAATGACTTCTGTCCTTAATCTCTGCCCGCCTAATTGTGACAAACTCAAACTGTTCAGCTCAGCTACTCAAACTCTCTGAGTGGTTGCACCCATTTCATTCTCCTCTGTCGAGCAATTAGTCATTTTACTACTTCTGCTACATTAAATTACATCTGCAATACACTGTCATTATTATGAGAAGTATAGAAATAATTTGGTTCTTTATGAAGCTGAAGAGACGAAACATTGCGTGTTTCTTCACGCAATAAGCTCCAATCATAAACTCTGTTAATTTATCTATTATAGCATGGAAGCTATTTCTCTGCAGTAACTGTCTCAGGTTTTGTGACTATGTCCCACGTACATGCAGTATTGGCATTGGCAACATGACTCTGTTTTCTGGCCCTGAGCTAGTCCTTCCTGAGGGTAAACTCATCCTGCATCAGCTTAATGCAACCGTGCACAACCCTTTAGAAAGTCACATCACCCAGAGAGGACAGCTAACATTGTGATATGGGTGAGTGTGGATTCCCGTGGATTAATGTCTAACCCTAAATGCCTGCACGACTCCCAAAGCAGTGTGCAGTAAGGCTGCCAAATTACGACCATAAATAAGTATCCTGCTAGAAGTCAACAATCTCATTCCATGTTGCACTTTATGCCTTTATCACTTAACCTGCAGAGCCATTAAATCAGTGCACACTTGCATTGATAGCTTGTACGTACTAACACATTAATAGCTTGTATTTAACTTGCACACTTATTGTGTGCTGCCATAGATTAGAATGTGGATTTTACGTCCTTATCTCACCTACCAACATATTTTCCTATATACTCTATTTCCTCTTACTTCCTGCCAAACCCTCTGACTATCCCATCGCTGCACTGTCATGGATCGAGCACACAAGAATTCCATTTAAGTATCAAAATTTTGATTTAATTTGTTCTGGAAGTCAAACCAATACCCAGTGCTGAAGTAACAAATGCAAAGAAGGAGCTCACACTGTCCACAAACAGTCAGCTATCTGGTAACAAAATCCCAGATGTTTCCCTTCTCCTCTATTTGATGAATGTAAGAATGGTGGGGCCACGGCAATCAATGACAAGACTCGCTGCTATGATCAGTGACTTCTTCCACACAATGCACATGCATTTTTAAAAATCTATCTAACCAATATTTTCACTGAAATTAATAAAAGAATAAGAGAACTGATGATTTGAATTGAGCTAAAAGTCCCCTTGGATTGAATTTAAAGTACAATTAGATCTACTAGTAATTAATAGATGTTATAAATAGCCACATCAATGTTGTGTGTCCTTGCCACAGTTTCAACCCATTTCATTTCCACACACACACCGGGAAAAGGCTCTGGTGCACATCAGTCTCTTTTCAGCTGCCTCCCATTGCCACAGATACTGTCAGTGGGAGCAATTCAGTTCCTGATTGGGACTCATGCTGCTGTAGACAAAGCGTAGTAGAATAGCTCATTTAATCAGCCATCATTTGCTCCAGCTCTTATTCTAAATGAAACACCTGGCTTAAAATGGCTTCATTCATTTGAACTCTCTTCAACTCAACAGCTGGCAGCATTTCAGCAATTACAGTACATGTAAAGAGCAGAATCTCCGGGGGCAAAGGGGACAATGTTCGCAGCGATACTGCATATAGTTTTAACATTACTGTTTACACAGACATTTTAAAGTTGTAATCAGGAATATTTACGTCTCTACATTTATATTTTCCTCACTCTCTGGAAGGCAGTAAAATCACATTTTCCTTGTTTACATAAAATAACTATGCTACGGTTACCCAGATGGAACTGAGGTAATTAGAGTTAAAACGCAACTTTTCATCTCCTGTTACTTGTAAATTCCCATTCATCTATTTTTCTCACGTACCTATTCTCCCCGGGCCCATAAAAAGTCTGCCCCAGGATGCCATGTGGATTTGCTTAATCTTCATGGTAGTTTACCTTGCGGCTCGTTTTATGGCCAAAACTGGTCCTACAAAACACTACAAAACAAAACAAACAAACAAACAAAAAAAACAAACAAAACTTTTGCGACCAGTTACAAATACATTCTCTGTCACAAAATTGTTTCTTTCTCTCTGGATGAGAGAAATGGTGGAATTGGGTGAAAATGTGTCAGCAACCAATAACAATAGGTTGCTGGAGTCCTCATAGATGCTGGCATCTGGAACAGATGTTGCATGACAGATTTCCTTACAGGTTTACAGCTTTGTTAAAAATACTCGTGACTCACTGTGGTATATCAAAGCTGCACTGTCAATATATCAAAACTCAATGATATTTTTTGAAAATTCATTACAGTCTGCGTTAGTGTTGTCAATTAAAAGGTCAAAGAAATAACAATTCCTTCCCCAAAAAAGTAAGGTCAGTCAGTCTGCCAGGATGTGACATGGCTCTATTTTGTGGATTTGTTTGTTTGTCATCATTTGTTGCTTTTGCTGATTTCGTGAGGAACAGTGTTTGACTTTGGTCCTCTTTTTTCACGTTGCACACGATTTCTTGGTCTGCCCTTGATTCCTGTCAGAAAACAGGTTCTGCTTTGAGCCATCTAACCTGGATGAGTGACCACCTGCTCCCTGGCTGAGCAGTACAAACTCAGCTTCATCTCTGTATTAATGGCTGCTGGCTGAGTGGTTGTGGCACACAGCCCTCTGCAGCCGGCTTGCCTCGCTGTGTCACCCAGGGGCCCCCGAGGATGGGAGTAGATTGGTGTGAAAGTGGAGATAGTTAGCACTTTCACCTCTGTCAGCTGGGCTTGGCAACTCACACCCAACATTTATGTAGGTGGAAAAAGACGAGGGCAGAGAGGGCAAGGGAAATAGACAAAAAAACAAACAAAAATAATGATAGAGAAGAATCCGCAATGATAATGTATGATAAAGTGTTGCTTTGTATATTTAGAATGGGGAGCAGGTCTGTTTGACACTCGTACACAGAACGGAAAGAACACAGCAGACAAGAAGAAGTGAGCGCTTGGGTTACATTCACACATCAGACAGCGCAACACATTTCTGCAGGGTTGTGTGGAGGTACGAGTTGTGCTTGTTTGTGCCACAGAGCTTGACTGCTGTGAAACAATCAGAAAATAACATTTTACTATTGTGATGTACAGCTTTGTTCTTCCTAAAGTCCTCCCTCTCTTCATTCACACTCTAGCTTGCTTGAACACTGCGGCCCTCCGTCTGTCTCACGCATTAAACCGGGGAGGCGGGGCCAACTTTAATTTGGTATATTTACAGTACAAGTGCAATATGATTCTGCAATAGCATAGCTGATCTGAGTAGAAGTGGAGGATAGCTTGCCCAGTGCAGTGTGGCCTTCAGTAATCACCTAGAGATCGCAGGATTATCCTCAATGGGCAAACCTCCAAGAAAGGCTGCTCTTCTTTGCGCTTGCCAACTCTAGCCTTAGGCAATGGGACCTGGTCGCACCCACAAATATGACAAAACGATTGATACAATAGCTGGAACTCAAGCTAACTAATTACATGACGTGCGCCATCAAATCATTTTTGGGATATAACACTGCTCTGAGACGCAAGGAGAGATATCACAGATATTCACTTCAGTATCATCTGACTGGGAAAGCACCGCTTGCCTTGGTTGCCCTGCCTCACAACAATTCATCTGCTCATCCTGTAGCCAGTCTAAGCTGCACACTGTATTGGTTTGAGGAGACCTTTCCTTCCTCAAACAAAACTTGGACCAATTTTTCCATCCTAAATCTCTGGTATTTTTAAATGTGCTTGGTGCTGACATGTCATCTTGAGCCACAACAGTCCAATCTATATTGCTTTTTAACATAAAGCAACCTTACTTTACATGTTATTATAACTTGCTTTGCAAAAAGAAGACATCTAAACTATTAGGCAGCTCGAACAGAAAAACTGCTCCTCCAGTCAACACTGGTCTGCTGGATGTCTGCAACACCAAATTAGAAGAGCTCTGGGCAGAGTTACTCCACCCTGGAGCTGAGCTTTCTTTGGCCACAGCACGCACCCACCCCCTGGACTTCCCTTCAGCTGGGCTTTAAAGTACATCCTTCTCCACTGTAAGTGATAATTACTTTTATTTCACCATTCAGGTTAATTTAAATATAAAAATTGCAGGGTGTTACAACTTGTCCAAATTGCCTGCCTAATGTCATATGACTAAAATGTAATGATAGTGCATATCAACAGCTCACACATTTAAAAATGAACTCAAATCTACTGGTGAAGCATTAGAGCCCTCAGTTCCTCAAAACTGAAATGAATATATTTTTAAATAAAATTCAAATCTGATAAAACCAAAACAGGGACTGTAATTTTCAGTTTTGTTTTTTTCCTTTACTGGGGCCTGTGACTGATTTGAAACAGCCTTCAATTAAAATGAGAAAATTAATTCCCTGACTCTTTTTTTCTCTCTGCATTTATGAGGTTGTTTTGCCATTTCCATTTCCACAATTTCACATTAACAAGGCCTGCAGGTTAGACTCACACAACATAATCCCCCTATACAACAAATAAGCCTTTCTTTGCTAAATGTATTTGACTGCTGTGAAGGACAGATATTGTCAAGTGATTACTTAACATATGCATGTACTGACTGTGTGCAAGTATGGCATATCCAGAATTAGACTCTGATAACTCCAGATTTTCTTGCTTGTTTGTTTATGATACCGTCCAATCCTTCAGTTTTGGTGTAAAATAAATAAAATACAGTAAAAGACAATTATTTTTAGGTATGAAAGTCTCAACACTGGAATCAAACAAAAAGAAATGTGTTCTTTTCAAAGCTTTGATTCTGCGCCAACAACCACAAAGAAAAACAAATGCACTGCAGCAGGGGCAGGGACAGCTTTTACATTGATTTGTAAGATCTTGTTGCTTCATTGCTTATTAATGGTGGAAAAACACTTTGCTAACTAGACTATGACATCTCTAATCCACAGTGGAAGACCACAGTCTTACGCCTGTCTGCAGTGCTATCAGCCTCCAGGCTACAATGTGTGTGTGTGTGTGTGTGTGTGTGTGTGTGTGTGTGTGTGTGTGTGTGTGTGTGTGTGTGTGTGTGTGTGTGTGTGGAAGCTCCCTACACAAACCGCACGCCCAGAAAAGAAGACCGCTTATTCAAATGCGTGTTTGCAGCAGAAACCTGATGAGAATTGGGTATAGTACAGGACAAGTGGCAAGTTTATACACTTTTAACCACAACTCATATCTTTCACGTAATTGTGGGTGTATTAAGTGGCAGTAGTTGGTTAAATGTTACATAACAGTCAGGTTCATCCCAGTTCAATAAAAAGAGATTAAATATGAAACAGTCTGGTTTGGCGACAGTCATGTTTCATCTTTGATTGGCTTCTTATGAGGACATTATCATTAGACAGTCATCTTAAAAAAAAATTAAAAAAAATACCACAGGGCTCCATAATGTCAAGAGTGTTTTGATTAAATCCTATTGAGCTTCAATTTATGGAAAGAGGACTCACATTAAATTTTTTTTACTGTATAGTTGGTAAAGAAATAAGAACAAAATCAAGTTGGGAGAGGGCAGCTATTTAAAAACTAAACATATTCCCCCTCAAAGTAAAGGTCAAACATCCTTTCATATGAAACCTGCTGAAATATTTATCATTTAGTTGGATTCATATGTTTTAATTTTGTTGAGCATAACACTACCGTGACTGTAAAATGTTCTTGCACCATATGTACAGAAAAACTACAACTACTGATGATTATTATTGATTAATCAGGAAAACTTTCCCTGGAGATTTGTTTAATCTGTAAAATATATGTACAACAAATGTCCAAGGCTATATGTTCCACACATTTTAATTTCTAATAATATAAATCAAAGAAAACTAAAGTTTTGAAGAGTTGGCTGTTGTACTTGAGAAAAGAAAAACAAGGAATCATTACTTTTCTGCTGATTGATCTTGACAGCACTACTTGAGCAAAAGGTTTATTTTCCAATGTCCATTCTTTATCTTTCATTAGTTTATATCAGTGCTTACATATGAGTAGTGAGATGATTAAAACACCAAACGGGGTGTCCAAAAACATCACAGCACCCCGGAGATTTATTACAACACTGCCTAAAGTAAGACAGACGTTGGAACACCAAATTACAGTTGAAAGTCTAGATCATTGTCGTGTGTAGCAAGAATCCTGACCATTATTGCAACTGATGGAGTGTGCACATCTTCCAGCATCCTGGGGGTAAGAGTGACAGTTTGATTTTCAGTTGTGATACCGTCCAATTGTTTAGTTTTGGCGTTTGTCTGCATTAACGCCAACCGCCTGACTTCTTTGGATTCCTTTTCTGGCTTTGCTGCCCTGCTTTGTTTTTTCTGTTTCGAAACTTTAAAAAATAATGAAACTTGTAAAACAGTCTACCTGCCTCTCCTCTGAGTCGTGTGATTGACTGTTACGTAAAAGAAGTGCCATAAAGCAAGCTCCACTTTTACTGCCAACAGATTAGTTATACATATACATATAACTGAATAAAGGCCATTGTCAATTAACTAACCCTAAACATGCACATAAGTTGTTTTTAGAAATTTGAAAAACAGACTGATGCTTTTTTTTTTCCAACTGATTGCCATTGATTCTTTGAATTTTATTCCTGTCCCAGCATCTTTTACTCATCATTTTCTCTGTAATAAACCAGAATATATTGCAAGTTGGGCCAAGAAATTTGCAAAATACTAAAGTTTTGGTGAAAAGATGTAGTTATTGAAACTATTAATAGGAGAAAGGTTTTTAAACATTTAAAAAATAATCTTTAAAAAGTTTTTGAAAAGTGTTTGCTTAAAACATTGATAGACAATGAAAAAAGTTTTCAAACTGTAAGATCTTACTTTGTCCAACATCATTAAAATAAAGCCAGTGAGAAGGCTTTATTTGACCTAATTTTACAGTCAGATGTGAGCAGCCAGTATTTCAGATTTTCAAGTACACCATAGAGACGAGACAGCCTCTTCATGGTTGGCAAGGTAACATTCTGATATCATAGACAATGCTAATTATATATATAATACTATGTCAATTTAATATGCTATTTTCTATAGAGTACATTTAATGTGGCTTCAATGGCTTCTAACAGCATACACAAACTGTATAGCTCTTTATTTTGCTCTCCAGCCTCAGAGATCTTGGAGTAGCAGATGTCACTAGCTGGAGTCCAAAGTGGTGGAGTTGGACAGTAAAGACACCTGCCTACTGGCCGGGAAAAAAAGTCAGGCAAAAGAACAGCAGTGAGTGCAAACATAAGAATAAAAGCATCAAAGGGGTGCAAAGATATGAATGACTGATGACTTTCAAAATAAGATCTGAGCAGAAACAAAGATTTCAGTGTTGAACATTTGAGTGATGACAACCATATGCATGTGATGACAATTTCTACTAAATCTATGGAGACAGTGATGATCCAGATCATGTCTCATGATTCTACCTAAAAGCCCTTTGATATGACCTTTTCCTCACGTGTAATATGAAATGTTAAGGCTGGATGGTCAGTCATGACCTATGGAGACTTACTTACGAGGTAGGGCCATCCAGTTTTGTCTCCTTATGTGCTCTTCACTTTGTCTAATCACACGCTTTTATGCAAATCGAGTTGAAATGAAGTTCAGCCAAACTCATGGTTCAGCACTAATATTCCAGTAAAACACAGTGCACTGAATACAGAGGTGAGCTCATGCAATTATAGCCATCGTGATAACACAGGATGGGTGAGCGTCTCCAGTACAAAGGCTAAATAGCTGCTTTGAGGGGCTGGATGGCTGCTCATTCATAAGGTCACTGCAATATGTGAATGGACACAGCTCATTTCTAAGCTCTTCTGATAAGATAAAGTCATCCACCTCCCTGCCCTCTCCCAATATAAGATGTGATGAGTAATTGCATTTCGGAGGAAATTCCTCCAAAATGCAAATGAAGAAAATGTGTGGAGGTTTATTTATATAAGGTTAAAAAAAAATCTAAAAAAACAAAACAAAAAACGATGTATTTATTACCTTTGCCTAAAATAGATGGTATTTTGAACACGGTGCAGGTATTGACCTTCATTTTATGGTGGTATTGTCATCATGACATCATGACTCCCTAGCAGCATAAACAGATTTTATTATAGGTGAAATGTGACCACTCAGAACAGCCCTGTATTGATTTGTGGTGTCCTTTTCCATCTAGTGCAGGGGTCGCTAACTCCGGTCCTGCAGGACTACTGCCCTGCATACTTTAGATGTTTCCCTGCTCCAACACACCTGATTCAAATGATCAGCTAGTTGTAACTCTCTGTTGAGCTCTGATAAGGAGCCACTCATTTGAATCTCCAGGAATGGAGTTGGTGACCCCCTGATCTAGTGGGACAACTAGCATCTTAGCCACCTAATCCCCTCACCAAAGGGGCCACACTTTCACGACTATGCCATACTCTTTCTGTGCACCACCATGTGACCATGTTTGTTGACTAGAGTTTGAGGTTGCAGATCGGTTCCTGACCCCTTCATGTCAGCGTCGGACTGTTCTTACTGACACGAGTCCTGCCACATCCTGCACTGACAAACACAACACAAGTGTATGAGCATCAAGGTCAAACCAGTCCCGTTGATCACAGCGTCCAACCCATATAGTGACATCCTTCCCCATAGATCTAAATGCAGATTAGTCACTGTTCCTATGGAAACTATGTCCGCTTGACCTCCTGAAATTTATGCCCTAACAATCAATCAAACAGGCTTTATTAGTAAAGCACTTTCGACAGTCTGATTTACTGATTCTGTCAAAACAACCTAGGGTCCTGAATCCTCCTCAAAATGGATCTAATCATTGGGCATTTTTGAAAAGGTAAACACTTGACGGATTTCCAGATCTAAACCTGAATTATCCATAAAAGCGTATTAATATCAGGTAATGAGTTATGGGAATGCACTTTGTGTTGTGAGCGCAGCATGCTGGAAATACATCAGGAGGCTACGGTATTAATAAGAGCAATTACAGCAAACAAAACTTGTTCTACTGTTTATATGGGCGCCAGGTTTCTGCACTCAGAAAAAAACAAGACTTAAACTAACCTCAAGTAAAGCTGATATTTCCTGCTATAAGCTATTCAGCTGCTAAACACACCGCTAAAGAGCAATAAAGCAAATAAAAATATGTCACTATTGTACAACTCTGGGGAAATTTGAGTCGATTAAGGCGTTATGAGACAAAAATCAATGTAGCTGTCTACACACTCACATTAATGAAAGAAGAAGAAAAAAAAAAAAAGGTTATCATAGGTTATATAGCCGACAGTTAAGCCACCTGAGGTAGCTATGGCAGAGACTATGTGATTTCAAAATCTTCCCCTTACTCCTTTGAAGTCCTTTCATTTTCATTGTTCTATCCTCCTTATATGCCATCACATCTTTTACGTTTTCTTGATAGCGACGTGCGCCTTGTGATTCCCAAGTATGGCCAAATAGTCGTGAGGCCGCAGACGCAGGTCTGAATATGTGCACCGCTGCTCACTGGTTAATATCCACACACACTGAGTCAACATTACACTTTCTCCTGTGACTGTTGCTGTGGCAGGGTGGATTAGTCTATATGAATCCTACTGCTCCCATACCGTATGAGTCAAAGCAACCTCTGCTGTTTTTTCCCCTTCGTGGCTGTGTAATTAGTGATTCTCCATAGAGCAAGCAGCACCGTGCACAAGTGTCAACGAGTATTGCGAGTACAGCTATAGCACGCTCCTTAGCGCTCAAAATGGGGAGTTGATTATACACCTGTTTGCTAACATATGCAAATTGAATGCATGCTTGTTGAACATGCAGCTAATTTGCTGTGAACATGACGGCTTTTATTTTGGTGACTAGGTCACAGCGGCAGAAAAGACAGGAAGTTAGTCCTTCATCAGTGGTAATCCTCATTAAAAGCTTTATCTGATCATGTTATTTATTATTATTTTTTTTTCCATTTCAGCCATGTCTAAGTGAAAGATAATGACAGCATGAATTACAGAATAAAAATAAATAAATAAATAAGGAATTTGACGGGGAAGGGGAAATTAGCAGCAGCAGCTTCCCTTCCAGTCCCTCGCTTTTGTGTTTGTTGTACTTCAAAGAAGTTGGCAGAAGGAAGAAACCCATGGTACTCATTAAAAAGCCCCAGAATGTAAGAGCAGCATCCAGGAAAATGTTTTACACTGCTAGCTGCATAGGTGATCTATTCACCATCTCAGTCGCACGTTATCAAGAGAGGGGGGTCTTGTCAAACACTTAAATATGGATGTCACTCCATTTACAAGTGTATTTCAAACCTGGTAAGAGCAAGACAGACTGAGATAAGGGGCTGTATGGTTGTGAATGGAGGGGGGGGGTGCGGTTAGGGAGGAGGGCTGTACGACAGAGCCTGGCAGAGATGTGGAGCATGCAGCTTTCTTCAGGTTATATTTGGGGGCTCTGTGACAGCTGAATTCCCTCCGCTCCCCTTTCTTCCATTTTCTTCCAGGCATCATGCATCAGTCTCGGCTGCCAGTGGGAAGATAGAAAAGGCAGCTGATGAAGAGTGCAACCTCAGACAGCCCTCCATATAGCTACACAGCCTCCAAAACCCATTTGATTGTTTGCTATAGTGGATCGCGGGCAGAAAAGCCGCCTGCATTCTGCCATTGGTGCCATTTTTCAAATTCTTGTGTTGCAAACAATTCACTGCTGCTGCATCCACCATCTGCTCAACACGACTAAAACCTTCAGCTCTCATCTCAAAGGAATCAGCGGCATTGATCTCTTTTATAGGATACATGCTTTGTTTTGCCCAGAATTCAATTGATGTTCATATATACATATATATATATATATTAACATATACACACACACACACACACAACAGCTTATGATGTTGAACAAAAGATCTAGTCAGTCTGAGGCACAACTATTAACCAACTGCACAGAATTTTCCTTTCCAAAACGCTGCTCTATACTTGCCAACACAACTCAACCAACTGTTTTTAACAAGGGGAGTCGGGGGCAAGCATCAACCCAGGAAATGTAGCTTTGGAGGGAAGCGGCAACCTCTGTTTGGTATTTGTGTGTAGCTGGGCTCAATTTATTTGGCCTTACTGCTGTCTTTCTTCACTGTCTATGCTTTCCTCTGACACCATGTGTTAGCTCACCATAAATGAAAATCCATCAATAATAAATATCCAATCAGCTGTAATGCTCTCATTTGTCGTGAACCACATGCTGAAAGGCACCACAGCTTGTGTTGAAGTAGAGCTTCTTTCAACCTGCCTTAAAGGAAAGCTTTTCACTGTGTCATCAGCAGTGTTGGGCAATTAGTTAGAGTTACAAAAAAAAGTTACTGAGTTCATTATTAAATTACACCATTATAAAAGTAACTAGTTAACATGGAAAATAACTATTGTAATAGAATTTTTTAATCTACCAGTATTTGGGGAAAAAAAGATTTTTTTTTGCCCTTTAATGGAATTTTAAATTCAACTGTTTATTCAATAATTTATAATAATAACTTATATTTTCAAATGAATTAATTTGATCCCTAATACAATAAATTATTAACAGGATGCAAACACTTCCTGCGTTACTTTACTTTATTGTGCTGGAGTCGAGCAAGTAACCTTGAAGATGGTGTTGGGGACCAAGCAGCAAGGCTCAAGAATAACCCGCGCAGGAGCCAGAAATAAGATACTGTTATGAACCATTTCATAAAAGAACATTTTGTGGAAATTATGGGACTCTTTAACATCAGTCTGAGAGTAAGGTCAACTAGTTGCCAAGGAACCCAACTCCAAGTCACTAAACCCTGCCAGGTAAAAATCCCAACATACTCACAGGTACAGGGCAAACTGGAGTTGGGGCTTCTTGTATTATAATGACCAAGAGGGATGGATTCCCTAGTTTGATGTTACAGAATTATCCTTTGATATAAGAAGCATGGACAGTAATTTCCCCTTTGCAACAAAAAGTTCAGCATTTCTGTGACCAAATTCCAACATAAAAACTGGCTGGTTGACAAAAGAAAAACACAGCTGACTTACTTTAAAGATGGAGGACTGGAGCTCGGGCAGGATCACATTAGAAAAGCAAACAGATGGGGAAAACCAGGAAGACATAGAGGGGAGGGAGGGGCAAATGAACACAGGTGAAAGATATTAGGGCGGGGCAATGAAAATGGAGGGAAAACCCAAACAAAGACAGGAAGTCAAATAAGATTAGACACACAGGGTAAGTAATTTCAAAATAAATCAGGAAATCACCAAGTCTAAACAATAAAGAGTCCAG
Source organism: Remorina albescens (assembly GCA_034769265.1). NCBI lineage: Eukaryota > Metazoa > Chordata > Actinopteri > Carangiformes > Echeneidae > Remorina > Remorina albescens. The sequence continues at coordinate 13,931,223 of CM068476.1, read as the reverse complement.
ATACGGACAGATCATGATACTTGTGACTAACTCACAAACAAGTGGTATGGGAGAAAACGTTTTTTCCATAGTTTAGATGAGCTAACCCTTAAATTTAGTATGCTTTGCAACATAAAACGGTCATACTATTTCCTAATTTAGTTTGGGTTTTAGAAATTCAGTTGCGATGAAGTTTAGAGCCAGTAGTTCCTTTGAATTGAATTACTGAGTTTTTCACAAAATAAACACCAACAGTTGTTGGGCACACCAACACTGCTCTGAAGGTAATGTATTTGTTGAATCATTAAAAACAGACAAATTGAGTTTGGGCATCATTATACCACCCCAGCTCTCATGTCTCCTTCACCCAGCCCTTTTTTCCTGTTCGTCCTTCCCTCTGTTTATCCCACTTATCATCCAGCCAGCTGGATTGATCTCCGTTTTGCCTAGTTGACTCTCCATTACTTGTACAGTGCGCTGCTAGAAAAGAACTTGTTGAGATATGCAAATAGACACTGGGCTGAAAACCTCAGCTGCCATGTGGCAAAAAATCAGTGTTGCTCTCGGAACACCTTCAAAAGGATAGCAACAGCAGTTTAAGTTGCCTTCATTTAACAATCATGTAAACCTTGATTTGCCTTTCTGTGTCAATGGTGACACTTGTGTGCGACTCAGTGCACACTAATATATACAGTAGTTTGAACCTTCTTCTCTCCTCTCTGTTTGAACAAAGGACATATTCACAAATTATTAGATTCCACTTTAGATACAGTTTAGCTCAGGTTAAGATGTTTGTTTTGGCTGGCCGATACAGAAGGTTGTGCACTGATGATCATGACATATGTTAATCCTCCTCACATAGAGGACATCCAGCCTTGTTTGGATACCGTTACAAACAGGCCATGGCACTAACTCCTGAAGTTATGTTTACATTCAGGAAGCTAACTCCAAAACAGTAGTATCTGGAGTCACACAACGAATACTGACTCTATTAGGACCTTTGATATTTGTAATGACTTTTTCTTCTTGTTTAACGTAACCTTTTTTTTTTTTTTTTTAAATCAGATGTTCTAAATTCAGTTTTTTAATTAATGTGTTGTTCAAATTATTGCTCTGATTTAATCTGATCATTTGGGGTAAACAAGTCTTTTATGCTTCATGTAGACAAAGAATATGCTCCTATTTTGATGGAGCATCCAAATCCAGTTAGAAAATGTTTTAATCACCACAAAGTTCTCCCAAGTGTCTAGATGTCTTGTATTCACAGGATGTAACTGACAGTATTTCTTGTCATGTGATGCAGATGTAGCAGCCGGTAAAGGAGCTGGTTCTTGATGTCCTGCAACAGCAGCGCGTGAGGTACCTTCTTGTGTCCTCAATAAAGCCTTTAATGAAGGGGATAATAATCCAGATGATGCGATCAAGACCTACCAGGAGAAAGCGTAGGACAAACAGAATGAAGGTGTTTAATCCTACTTCAACTGCTGCTACATCTGAAACCTGTGAAGAGATTCCCTCCTCTCTATGCTCTGACTCAGACAATCCCTTATTGAACACCATTATTTAGCAGGAAAAAACATAAACACAAACACCGATTTAAAGGGCAGCACGGTGGAGTAGTGGTTAGCGCTGTTGCCTCACAACAAGAAGATTGTGGATTTGATTCCCGGGTTTGGGGCCTTTCTGTGTGGAGTTTGCATGGGTTTCCGTAGGTTAATTGGTGACTCTAAATTGTCTGTAGGTCTGAGTGTGAGTGTGAGTGGTTGTTGGTCTCTGTCTGTCTCTGTGTGTTGGCCCTGTGATGGACTGGTGACCTGTCCAGGGTGACCCCGCCCTCACCCAAAGTGAGCTGGGATTGGCTCCAGCACCCCCGCGACCTGGAAACAGATACGTGATAGAACATGAATGAATGAAACACCAATTTACCGCAGCTACAGAAGGACATTCAAAAAATACAAATTCTTAACTCTATTGGAAGAAGACAGCAAGATACCACTGTGGATTTCCATTTGTTAGTGTATTTACTAAATCCATCGCAGACTAGTTGTAACATTTATGATATACCATAATACTGATATAAATGAGAAGAGGCTGCGGTTGAGTAGAGCATTGGGTCAGACAGCTGGGAGCCAAGCCAGAGACAGGAGTTGGGTAAAATAAAGGCCAAAACACACAGCTACCCCAATTATTTCCTGTGTACTCTCACACCAGTGGCAGGTTGCCAGTGCTCCCCAAAACACCGCTTTTGTTATCTGAAGCTTTGATGCCTATAAAAAAAAAACAAACAATTTTTTCCCAAGGGAAGGCTGTTTTGTAGCTTTGTGCCACACTTTTGACATTTCTGTCTAACTCACTGTGTTCAAAATGTATTACAAGCTAGTTACATGTGGCTACTATTAAATCTCTGTGACACAAACAGAGAAGAAAGCTTTAGTCCAACAGACATATGTAATAAAGGACTAATGCAAAGAGTGTGTGTGTGTCTGCTTGTAAGTCTGTTTGTTACAACTAACCATGACTCTCAAGGCCATTAACTAGCTTTCCTTACATCTACAACACTGTTATCACAAAAACTAAATCAACTATCAACTATTCATGGTAGATTTTAAAATACTTTTTATATTCCTACACTCTATTTTGAATACATTGTGAAGTTCTAAACCAGTGGAGACATCCACTGAAGATTTAAGGAGAGTCGCTTCATTAGGCTGACTGTTAAATAACCCCCCTTTAAGTCTGACTTTGTTTTATTGATCAGTCCTTAATAACAACACTAGTCAAAGCAGTACAAACACATTAACAGAGTCGTGTTGCTCATCACTTCTCTGCGGTGTCTGTATCAGGAAAATGATGGAGCATTGCCGCACTTGTTCTCCACTTTAGTTCCTCCATCAGACATTTTTATCAGTGTCTCAGACAGAAACATCAAAATCTCATTTCTAATGATGTCAGAAACCTAAACTAAATGTAGTGTTATGCGTTTGTAAATGTAGTTTTGTAGATTTGTTCTAACAAATCAGATTGGGAAAGCTGACTGATTGCTTTTCTTTTGTGTACATGTCAGTGATTAATATATTAAGAGTCTCAGAACAAATAAAAGTTATCAATGTGTAACTCTCTTTTGGTAACTATCAGCAGATCAGATCAGTGCCACAGATCCTGGGAGTAGGGGACCTGATGTGCTGTAGCTTCTCCAGGGAAATGATTATACCCAGGACGCGAGCTGTTCCGATTTTGGTCCTTCTGGATCGACTAAGTTTGGAACAGCGTTGCCAGTTGTACGATAATTATTGTATTTGCAAAATAATTTTGCCCTCTGTATGATGTGCAATCAATAATTCCAAAAATCCCAAAATGTACAATAGTCCGACCCCTACAGTGCTTGGCTAAGTTAACTCATTGACACGTTCAGAAAAGGGATCCCACGCATACAGACAATGCTTATTTTTAGGTGTCGTCTCACGTGCCTCTTTACAGCCAATCATTGCACAACATAGCACGTAATGAATGTGTCTCAAAATATTTATAGGGCAGGACTTTAATACCAGCAGGGGGCCTGTATCATGAAGCTGGATTAACACGCCCGAGATCTGTTTACGTTATCTGGTTTTACTAACCCAGACAACCGCAATCAATAAGCGGACTGACGAAGCTGATTATCAACTCGCTAATTGAACCCAAAGTTTCATATGTAGATCAGTCTGTGTTCGGATAAAAGGGGCGGAGTTTGTAGCATCCGACCAATTGGATCATCTAGAGGACACAAAAACTGCATTCCACAACTATAATGGTAAGAAAATATAAAGCCTATAACTCAATAATTCAAGCAAAAGGTAACACAGTTGCAGCTGCCAGAAGCCGCAAAGAATGCTGGGAAAAAAATCACAGACTCTGTCAATGTGTAAATTACCGGGATTATAGAATGAAATCACCACCACATCTGTGAGATTTACTATATGTATGTCCCATAAATTTATGTTTCTGATCTTTTTTAATCGCTTGTTTGACAATTTTTAACATCATGATTTCAGTTCCAACCCCAGAGAAGCAAAGAGGATCTCGGAGCAAGTCCATTTACCAGAAAATCGTATGGAAAATCAAAAGAGTCACGGAGTCTCTATTCAAAACTGATCTCACTGTTCTATCACCCACATCAACGTGCTTGTCTTGGAATGGACAGGCTATTTTCCAACAGAACTGATGGTTCAGTAGGTGGTCTAGTATACCTGCTGAGCTCTGATACTGAACTTAACTCGTCTGGGGCAGGTTAAACGTTCCACATAAGTTACCATGGCAACATGCCTCACTAGAAAGCAAATCACCTTCGTGGCTCTGTAAAGCCAGGGTTAACCGGGAAGTTACCTCGCCTCGGGAAAATCCAGCTTCGTGATAAACCTAACCGGGCTTTCACATGTTTAGGATTACAGCAATAATATAATATTTACACATGTCAAATAAAAGTGAATTGCCGTTTTGATTGCTTGTGGCATAAAGATACTCATTTTACTTTGAATGGCCCTTCATGGTAGTCCATAATTTCACGTCTGGGGCATCTGTCGGTCTGAACTCATCCTTGTGATGAGACATCATAGAGGTTGCAGCACTCAATCCTCCTATGGAGAGGATTAGATAATTAGATTTAGCTGCACGCATTTGCATAGTAATAAAGCAGAACAGGTTTTGATTAAACCACTTCTCAGTTTCTTGTTCTTTTAATGTGTTAGGATTTGGATTTGTGGAAGGATTGTTGTAATATTTACTCTACTTTTTTAAATACAAGTCTTTGAAGAAGGAAGGTTAGAGATAAACAAATATCTTCTACTTCATTGGTTAATTATCTTAAGGCACATAGTATGTAATTATTTCCACTTTATTGTTGTGATTAAGTGGGCATCTCAAGTGCCTTCTGTTGGAAACTCTTTGCTAATGTTCTGCACGTTTTTGCTCCTGCAACAATAAAATACCTCATAGATGTCTGTGCCAGTTTCCATCATGCAACTGTTGTGAAATAGCAGGGGTCAAGGGTTATATTTGAAAATGACCCCACAGCACTGTTTGGCATGTGATGCGTCAAAATGGGGCCCAGAGCTAAGGTGATGTCTAAGGAGATATCAGGTTTAATTCAGTTATGTGACTCAAGGTTACATTTTGATCTGCATACGTAGACAAAGGTTTGGGCCTCTTTATCAGGTAAGCAGTAACCTTGCAAGACGTAAATATAATCCAGACCGAGAGAGGACTACATTGTCTGCTTGGTTACTTTCAGAGTGAGGTCGCAAAATATGCCTGTTCCGCTGATATGTGATGAGTCACAGAGCTCTGTACAAGGTGATCTTAAAGGTTGAAGCTTCAAGGCTGATGTATTGTCATTTCCATGTTCGCACATGAAACAAGATTTGTATCTGTATATCGTATCAGGAAGCATATGATAAAACAAGTCGAAAAACATGCAGATTTGGGTTAACTGGTGACTCTAAATTGTTTGTAGGTCTGAGTGTGAGTGGTTGTTGGTCTCTGTCTGTCTCTATGTGTTGGCCCTGTGATGGACTGGTGACCTGTCCAGGGTGACCCCGCCCTCCCCCAGTGTGAGCTGGGATTGGCTTAGATTGGATGTAAATATTGTAAAGTGTGTTCAATGAGGCGACAATACATTCAAGACTATTTCCATTAGATTGTTGGAATGGTCTGGACCTTTGTGGAAGCATAAAAAAGTCTTCGTTTACGTAGTGATCTGTACAGATTTAATAGCAATCTAGCAGCAGTTAAGATATTTCAGCCAGCAGCCATCAGTCGACTGACTGACTGACAGTATTGACGGATCAACATTGCAGTAGGGAGAGCTTCACTGCTATCAATGCCTGAGAGGGCTGGGAGAATGATAGTCATGGGAACACAGCTGAACTGCCTGGCTGCACTCAGCAGCCTTCACTGTCAGAAGAAGTTCACCTATGTTCAACTATGGAAAAAGGCGGATTGTAGAGTGGCAGATAAAGAATATGTGCATTGATTTGATGAAAAAGGAAATCAATGAAAGCTCATTATGTAGACATCAGAGAGCAGCTGCAGAGCTTTACTTGTGGATTTGCACAACATTTACATTTGAGAATTGTGAAGAAATGGCTCCCTGAAGTTAGTTTTTTCAAAATAGCTTATTAATGCAGAGTGCAGAAAATTTTCACAGGTCTCTTCAAAAGTAGGTAATTTTGTAATTTGGTGGTCTTGAGATGAAAATGCTGTAGCTGAACTTCTTGACATGATATATAATGGAGTCATTAACCCTTCGGAGAGGAAGCCAGCATAGCATTGGCCTCATCTATCAGCCTAATGTTTGAAACTGCAGGGCTCCACACCGGTGCACATCCTCATGTTGAAGAGAAAGCTGAGGGATAAAGAAGTTGCTAAATATGACCTGAGTACCTAAGTATGTATCTAATAAACCAGCAAGACAACTTAAAAGTACAACACGTATGTGTCAAACCTGCGCTGCATACATCATTCTAATCTAAGATGGTTTTTACAAGGATTATGTTCGACCAGTTCGCTCTAAGGCAACGAAAATCAATACAGATGAAACTGAAACTATGAAACTGTCACGGTGAAGAAAGCAACAGTGGCTGGGTGGACACAAACAGAAACTTTAGTCAAGTTGGAGTGATGTAACTTTAAAAGGAAGATAACACGTTTCCAGACAGACAAATGAACAAACAGGCAGTACATGCAGAGCTCAGATCCTGGAGCTCAGGAACAGATGAGATGTGGTTGGAGGCTCCAAACTATAGCCAACTGGGTGGCTGGTTTCAGCGTAATGCAATAGACATCCTGTCAAGTAACATTACTGCACTGCATAGGCCTGGCACTGGTTTGAAAGCAGAGATACAACAGATGGCAGGAGCAGGATGAGTAACAGTTGACTGGAGATCTTTAAAACAACAGGTTCTATAGCAGAACTCTTTTTAACCTATTTTGATGCCAGGGACCAGTTATTTGGTAACGCTAGCTGGTGTTGCACAATGCTGGTGCAATACGGTAGCAGAACAACAAAAGTGTTGAGGCAAGAGCCGCCACCTCTGTAGCTCAAGGGGGTTCATTCACTCATTCATCTTCAACTGCTTATCCATTTCTGGGTTGTGGGGGTGCTGGAGCTGATCCCAGCTCACTCTGGGTGAGGGTGGGTACACTCTGGACAGGTCACCAGTCCATCACAGGGCCAACACACAGAGACATACAACCTCTCACACTCACACTCAGACAATTTAGAGTCACCAGTTAACCCAAACATGATGTCTTTGGATGGTGGGAGGAAACTGGAGTACCCAGAGGAAACCCATGCAGGCATGGGGAGAACATGCAAACTGCACAAAGAAAGGCCCCAGGCTGGGAACTGAACCTGAGACCTTCTTATTGTGGGGCAACAGCACTAACCACTATGCTGTCTTGCCGCCTGGCAAGGGACTCATTCATGCTAAATCTGTACTTAACATAGAAATAGGTCTACAAGGCTGGTATTGACAACCAAAACGTTTGAGAAGGCCTAGTTTTTAAAAAAGATTATAATCCATGGATGCAAATCTATCCATCTTCTACCGCTTTCCCGTTTCCGGGTTGCGGGGGTGCTGGAGCCAATCCCAGCCAATGTTCCGGGTGAGAGGTGGGGTACACCCTGGACAGGTCGCCAGTCCATCACAAAAAGACAAACAACCACTCACACCTACAGACAATTCAGAGTCACCAGTTAACCTAGACATGTGTGTCTTTGGATGGTGGGATGAAACCCACAAAGGCACAGAGAGAACATGCAAACTCTGCACAGAAAGGACCCAGGCTGGGAAGCAAACCCACAACCTTCTTATTTTGGGGCGACAGCGCTAACCACTGTGCCGCGTGCTGCCCTGGATGCAAATCGTTTCACATAAAGATAATAAAAATGAAGAGTTTTTACAACCTTCTTTTCAGAGCTGGGTTTCGGTTTCAGGAAGTCTGTTGAATTCCAAGTATCTCTTTGGCCCCTCAGTCCTCTGTGACCTTCAGGCTCCTATCGATTGTCAAATGGTCCCCGTGGAGCAGGAATCCACAGGTCGACATCTGTGATTTGGAATAATAAATCAGCAGCAGAGTCAGTCAGACGGAGAGACCTGGAGAAATGGGCCATGGTAGGGTTGGTGGATGTGTTTGACACCCGTGGTTGAACTGGAAGGAGCTAAATCTCTGGAGCACAAGCGATTTAGAGATGTAGAAGCCTCTGTGGTGCTCCATGAAAGGCCTTGTCATTTCTTATGTAGACAGCGATCTTTCTGAGACATGAGACACTGACTTGATTTTGTCCTACTTATTCTTGAAAGGGTTGTACTTCAACTTTTTATAGCTCTGCTGTGTCCTGGGAAAGTATATTTCTTTAATGTAATTTTTACAAAGAAACTACAGTTAATAGGATGATTTGTGAATGGATTTGAAGAATGAAATCTTCACACAGGAGCAGTCTGCAAAATTTAGATGATCAAATGATGGACTTATTTCCCGGAGGCATTGCAGACTGTTTCATTTTGGATTCTCCAAAGAATTGATTTATGGAGATCTGACAATCAAAAGGTCTATGATAGCAATTAACCAAAAAAGGGTCGTTCATTATTTCAGCCTTTATTTAAATCTTAAGGACATTTTCCTGTCTTTCAACAATGATAATTAGATTAGATTTAAGAGCGGAGTAGTTTGTGATCATGATTTTAAATTGACACATTGGTTTAATTCTGTTTTGTTTTAACATGAAGCATTACTTCCATAAAAACACCAAAATACAACATGAAGACCCCCCCCAAAAGTAAATACAAAATGCAATATTAAGGATTGTAATCATTATTATTTCTATTCCAAGGTGGACTATGGCCAATATAACAAAAAATCAAGCCCATAATTCCAATTTAACCTACTCAAATAGAACAAATTCTAATTACATAACTAAACTATCTAACAATCAAAACGGGAGCAAAGATGATGAAAAGAAATGGCAGTCAACTCCTACTTACTCTGACCACAGCTCTGGGATGATTTGGAACATAAAGTGTCTCCTCTGCTACTCTGCCGCACGTTAAACAAGGCAGGAGCAATCAGCAGCAAGTGCCTCCCCTGCTGACCGAACAGCAACTCATCATATATACATATTTACCATCCACACTTTCATGTCAGAGAAATGAAGAAAAAAAGCCCACTGACTGACACAACAACATGATGTAGTTGTGACAGTGTGTTGTAAAATGTGTATGCTGCAGAAAAACATTCCCAAAGTGAGTGTTTGCATGTGAGATTTAAACTGAGTCAATCACTTGAGTGGGTCATATAATGGACCAGTTGAATAAGGATGTGATATATGGCGACATGTTGCCATTCAAAGTCTACCTGAAACCTCCTGTGAGAGGTCTCAAGCCAACCTTTTCATGTAGATTGATGTCAAGTGTATCAATGTGAAGTTCAAAGTAAGTTGATCAAACGGATTGAATCAGATATACTATGAAGTATTGATGCTGCTCAATGCTTTCAAGAGACTAACAAGCCCATTTAGAGTCATGATAAGAAAACTATTATCTACAATATCTGGCTCTGAAACATGGAGAGGAACATTTAGTCTTATTAGCAAGCAGTACCCAGTTCAATTTTGCACCAGTTGGCAGTTTTATTTGGAGAAAAGTGTTTTCCGAAACTCACCCCCCCAAAAAAAACAACTATTATACAGAATGACCCACAGTTATTATCTTATTGTCACAACCAGTCAAGGACTCAGGACACAGATGCAGGGTTCAACAACAGTCTGTATTTTTCTTCCGAGGAACTCCGAGGGAACAAAGAAAACCGGCTATAAAAAACTAGCACCATCTATCGAGACCAAAAATGATCAAAATAATAATCACTCCACTAAGAGCAGGTAAAAAGGAACAAGAAATAAAAAGGTAACAAACAACAGAAAATCACTCCTGAAAACCAGAGGCTCTAATCTATAAAAGGTAAATGAACAAAAGAATCACTCCACACGGAGGAAACAAAAAGGCTAAGAAATTGATAACTATGAAACTAAACTAGAATATTAAACTTACAACAAAAACTCTCACTTGGAGGAAGAAGAACAAAATCCAAACAATGGCGGTGGCAAAGACTGTGGAAGGATTCGTGGCATAAGGCTGGGGTGAACGCACAAAGACGAAACACACTGGCACAAGACAAAGGGAGATGCAGACTATTTAAACACAGGGTAAGGGGAACAGGTGTAGACAATTAGGGCAATCAGACAGAGAAACATGAGGAAGGGCAAGCGACCTGAAACGAGAGGATAGTTACTTTTCAAAATAAAACTGGAAATGACAAGACAAAACATGGAGACAGGACAAAAACCCAACTTAACTTCACCGCCGTGTGACACTTATCCATTTTTCATTGGATCATTTTCAGTGATTCCATTTAAGCAGCCTTTTTTATGCTGCGGTAGAGCTGAGGAGTCTCACATTTTTCCTAATGCCCCTTGAAGTGTTTGGACATGATTTGACAAAAATGCACACTTGTTTCTATTTCAGCAAAAACCAAAGCCATGAGGTCGAAAAAACTGCCTGTGATAGGATTACAATAAGGCTCAGATCTAGGAGCAACTCAGTGTGAACAATTGCAGGATAAAAGTCTTGGTAAGAGAGGTTGACAAGAACCTGATGGTCACTCTGGCTGAGCTCCTGAGATCCTGTGTGGAGATACAGTAGAGAAACTGTCTGCCATCCGTGACTGCAGTGCTTTACCAATCTGGGCTTCATGGCAGAGTGGGTTGGACATAGGCCTCCTCATTGAAAGAAAAAGCTGAAAAGCATCTGGGGAGCTCCCACACTGTGTGGAACAACATTTTATGATCTTATGAAACCAAGATTGACCTCTAGCGTTCGGATATCTTTCAGCCGTAGGAAATGGGAGGCTGAGCAGAGCAAAATACACAGTCAGAGGGTTCAGTGGGTTCAGGACCTCAGACTGGGGCTATGGCTTCGGCTTCAAACAGGACGATGACCCCGAGCACAATTCCAAGACAATAAAGCAATGGCTAACAGGTAATTGAGGTCCCAGACAGGGCCCCGAGCTGAACTCCATTGAACATTTCTGAAACAGCCTGAAAATGGCTGCTAACGGATGTCTTCATCCAGCCTGATAGTGCCTGAGAGGATATATGGAGAATAAGGGCAGAAAACCTTCACATCCAGATATGCAAAGCTTGTCATTTATTAGCCAAAAAGACTAAAGTTTGTAATCACAGCAGCTAGTAATTAACTGTCTTAATAAGTATAACAATGTGTTATTTCATTTCCTTTGTGACTGATTTCTTCGTTCACTTTGCCTGATGGGGGAAGAAAAATAATTGCAGCAATTTTAGCACAAGGCTATAATAGAACATATAGTGAAAAAGAGTGAATACTTCCTGGATGCACTTTTTATAATCAATCAAATTAAATATGTGTTTTATGTGTAAAAGCTTAAAAAGAGAAGGACTGTTTTAGATGGAAAGCTGTGTACAGGGTATGTTACAGATGGCTGGTTGCTAAACATTGTCTTACTGAACATGTTAAAGAGAAATGATGGATGAGAAAGTGCCTTAACTTATTAAGAATAGTGTATATAATACATTTTTTTTTTTTGGGACCAAAATATTTTGAACTCCAGCCCCTGGAGTTCAAAGTATTTATACAAAATGCTAGAAACTACAATTCCTGGAATGGCAACTTGAGTTTGAGAGTGAGTCATTCCCCATTGAGTCCAATATTAAACTGCTAAATAAACATTTTTCCTACTTGGTGGAAGTAATTCCTCCTTTCATAACAACTTCATAAGAGATCGATTTATTTATATATCTCACTTGTTTAAAAGACTTCAAATTCTGCATAGTTAAGGGTGTGTCAGGTAGGTCAGCATAGCTATACTTGCCTTAAATTTACTGAACTAAATCCAGGAGTTTGACATATTCACTGCCAAGATGGCAACTGTGGAGCAGCCCACTCTGAGTTTCAGAACTGTTCCTCAAAAACCCATGGATGACGTCCATCTTTATTGACAGTCTATGGTTTAAAATGCAGAGGGCAGAGCTCAGGAGAAACTTGATATAGTGGCATCTATTTACTCAGGACCAGGTCTTAGCAGGTTTAAGCGCTTTTCTCTTAAGGTTCACTTAACTTGTTAATATTTGAGCATACTATGTACATAGTCTGGGTAGGGAGGGAGGGTGTCGGTGGTGTCAGTGGACTTTGTGAATGCAGCGGTAAATAGGAATGTGTTGAAGGAGGCAGCAGACCTTGAAAGCCTGAGATTTTCTGGCAGTTTTTTTCCACAGGTGAGGGGCATAAACACTTAAAGCCGCTTCACCCTTGAGTGGGTTTCCTCCGGGTACTCTGGTTTCCTCCCACCGTCCAAACACATCATGTTTGGGTTAATTGGTGACTCTAAATTGTCTGCAGGTCTGAATGTGAGTGTGAGTGGTTGTTGGTCTCTGTATGTCTCTGTGTGTTGGCCCTGTGATGGACTGGCGACCTGTCCAGGGTGTACCCCGTCCTTACCCAATGTGAGCTGGGATTGGCTCCAGGACCCCCCCTGACCCTGAAATGAATAAGCGGTAGAAGATGAATGAGTGAATGAACACCCTTGAACTACAGAGGTGGCAGCTCTCATACTCTCTTTGAAAAGGAAAACCTGTCTCTGGCCCTTGACATCAAAAGGCACGGAAATGAAGAGGAGGAGGAGGTGGTGTCAGTGGCAGGGGTGCTAATTAAAGGCATGGATTATTTATTTGCTTCGTGGTGGCATTTTCCTTGTTTGCCAGGCAGCTGCTGTGGGCTGATCATTGCCTTAGCTTGGCTGACTGCCTTACACTGGCTGTTCTGTAGACACACACATACACATAAATACACATAAATTCTAGTGCTCACAGATGCACTCACTGCTACACGCCAGTATTTCCCCCAGAATGTATTCCTGTCATTGTGCAACAGCCTCGGAAAAAAGTGTTATGATAGAACTCACACTGAATGTTAAATTAGCTACATTATGGGCAGATATTTTTGTACAGAATTCGACAGTGGGGAAAACAGAATGTGTTTTCCATATTTTAAATTTGTGTGTAATGTTTTTTAAAGTGGCTCGAGGTGTCTTTCAAAATAATGGCTTCTCGTATGTTTTGGCCTCTCACTGATTTCTTTTCCTTAATGCCGACTCAGCCAAGACGCCACAGTACACCAGCTGCCTCAAGTGAATGATGTAAGAATTGCTTATTGTCGTGGTTATACTAACAAATTAAGATTGAAGTCCTCAGATGAAAGGTGCATGTAGGCCACTTGCTTTGGGGATCAGATTTGGAACCGTGTGTAACCTATCCGTGTAGTCCAGATGGAATTTTAAAATAATAATTAAAAAAAACAACCCTATGAAGGTTTTTGGAGCTAAAACTGATTAAAATCCATCAAATCTGTGTCACATGTGAGGGGACTAAGAACTGGGACACGTTCAGCTGATGTGTGGCTGGAACCTAAAAGATTTAAGAGCCACTAATGAAACTATGTGGGTTACTGGCTTGTTAGGACATGTAAGGTCAGGGCTGCTAGGACAGAGCTGTAATAATTATTTTAGGAGGCAGTAATATCAGTGATACAGCTCCAGAAAAATATCCATCCCTATAAAATGAGAATATACTTTTTTTATTTGGTAAGCAATATAATAAAGGAAGGAGATCACTGACCACTGACTGTTCAGAGTTTGAGGCTGAAATATTTGGAGTGATTGTGCTTTCGCTGCAGTTTCTCCTCAACTCCGGAACAGCTCAAAGAAGCCAAATCTGTGCTTTTAAAAGCAACTCAAGGCCTATTTGTTTTCTTTGGCCTTATATTGATTTGATAGCTTTTTATTTTGTGGGTTTTCACCTAATTCTCCTGAATTTGATTTATTTGCTTCTATATTTTATCGCTCCTACTCTTCCCTTTTCCTCCCGCTCTGTAAATGTTGGCAGCATGCAGTGAGCGGACAGAGTGTGCCAATCTCACAGAGCCAGGGAGGCTTTCAGGCTTGTGCTTCATGTATACGGCACACAGACACAGATGGGTGAGTAAGCCAAAAAGGCGCAGTTGAGGCTAATAATTCATTTGGACTTTAAAGTTTGACGTCATAGAAAAAAATGATCTCGACATTTGATTTCACTCTGCCTACATAGAAGTGACATGACACTACCTTGCTGAATTGTTGAGTTCAAAATGTGTATGTGTGCTCCTCTTACACTAAGAATCCACGAAAAATGTTATTTTTATTTAATTTTTACTCTCCAAATATTTCAAAAATGTACAGAAAATGCCAATAGATTTAAATACATTTGTTCAAATGCAGAGAATTTGTGGCATTCACAAATCCTCACCTGCCATTTAAGTCATATACAGCTGGTCATTATACACAATTGAAATAATAATTAATACGTTCTTTTACTTGAACTCATTTTAATTAGGGTTGTTTAAAAAGGATATGACAACAAACTAAAATGAACTATACAACAATAAGAAATTTGAAGCAAAGTCCATACTCTAATCATTCTTTGCTAATTTTCAGTGAGGGTTTGGGTATATTCTAGCACACAAACTCATAGAGTTCAGCCATTGTTGAAAATGAATATATTTCCAAAAGCCGCCTAAGGGTCTTTGTTAGAGATGTACAGGTCTGTATGTAACAGAAAAAGCCAGGTCCTCTATGATGTAGATCTCTAACTAGACAGTTATTCTCAGACATTCCATTCTCTGCCAACTGTGTGCCACATAGCCGATCACAATGGGGCAGACGCAGCTACACGCACACACACAACACGTCATTAAGGTGGAGGTGGAGGTGGAGGAAGACACAATGTTCTCTTACGTCTCATAAGAGAGATTGCTGTGGACTCTTTTTGTCATTAATTTTTGTAAATTGATTGCTTTTTTATGAGAAAGGAGGCGTCCTCATAACAAACCACACACTTCCCTAATTAGGGGACACTGACTGACTCTCGCACTCTCGGATGCATCACACACGTACACGTACACACATACGCATATACAGACAGACACACACTGTGGCAGAAGTGGCACGACTTTTGGCAGGGCCAGCGTGAGACAGAGTTTGGAGCAGCAGGCTCTCACACACACAGGGATGGATGAATCAGATTAGCTCTGTGGGTGTCGGTGAGGATGTACCTGGGGTTGTGCATGTACAATTAATAAGCAGCCACTGTCTGACTGTCCTCAAGCCAAGCTCTGATCACTAATGATTTGATTTCCTTGTACCTCTTTTCCTCTTCTTCCACTTCTTTGTTCATTATAATGTGGAGTAGTAGCCTGTGATTTGTCCAAAGATATGATAAGACAAGCATTAGCTTGCAGTCATCAGTCTCTCTTACTGCACTGAGAGCACCAGGATCTAAGTGACATGAAGGGTTCCCAACAGCTCTGATTAGTGCTCATTGATTGAAGCTGTGCCTTTGAACGGGATGGTCTTAAATGTCGACTCTTCAGACCTCCATTCCAGCGATATCAGCTTGAATGCTGTATGAATACTAGATGGATTATCTCCTTTGGTTTTCCTGGAATACCAGCCAGAAAGAAGTGTTATACCTCTCACACACTAGCATCCATTCCACCTCCTCGCAGTGTATCCATTTCCCAAAAGTTACGGAGCACGACACGTGACCGTCAGAGGCATAATAAGTAAATTTTCTGCTGTCAGAAAACAGCAGTGAAATGTAACTTTAGATGTTCAGTGGCTGCTGTATGAGACAAATGCATTTGAATTCCCTCTGCCCACATAATATAATTGCACCCAAAAATTTCATCCAGCCAGCATACCGTGTACTTTTTTGTTTCTGTTGGTCTGGGCTACAAGCAAACCACAGCAAGGCTGCACGTCAGACAAAAAACCAGACCAGATCCTAAAGTTTAT
The DNA here is from genome assembly GCA_034769265.1 of Remorina albescens. Classification (NCBI taxonomy): domain Eukaryota; kingdom Metazoa; phylum Chordata; class Actinopteri; order Carangiformes; family Echeneidae; genus Remorina; species Remorina albescens. Next base: position 13,915,293 of record CM068476.1, on the reverse strand, counting down.
TTATCATTATTATACATTCCACAATCCATGTCCTTAGCTGGCCCATGTACCACTTTGTCTTGAGCCGGCTCATGAGCCCTGACAAAAAGTGGAGACAACACAGTTTTAACGCAAAAAGTTGAAAAGCGTAAAGCATAAAGTTATGCGGTATGTAGTCAGCGGTATCAGCATGCCTGCAGATGGATGAGTGGAGAGTAGTGAGTTAAGCATGTTGGATGTGAAAAACCAAACTATTAACCTGGCCGAAGCCAGCCGAACAAAATGCAATCAGGATGGAAGCTAATGAGAGGACTGGCAGCCAGAAATTAAATAGGCCCTGGGAGACCGGCAAGGCGCTGCCACTTAGAGGCTCCGCCTACAACCAGGTACAACAGACAAGGACAGCATACAAGAGGAAAACACACACACACACCCACACACAGCAGGCCCAGCTAGGCAGGAAGCCGTCACGACTTCCAATGTGAACTATTATTGCCATTTTGCCAGAGGCCCCCTGTCATCCAAAAATCAACCAAATAAACCAGATACTGGCCTTATGTAGACCACAGGTGATTTTTATGCTAACCCTGGACTGATCCCAACATCTCATATCAATACGGCAATGCTGCATAGAATGGTAAGATAGGGGATTTGGTGGATCTGTGATTTGAGACGATCTACAGTCTCCAGATGCGAAGCCACATGACAAGAATGAAGTAAAACATATCACATAAGGCTCAACCAATCAAGAGGCAGCATCCAAAACTGACACAAGGTTAAATTCTCAATAATGCTGTTTTCATAGCCATTAGCAGTTATCTCACCAAAATGAAAAAAAAAAAAAAAAAAAATTCCCCAAAAATTATAAAAAGATAAAAATAAATATGGAAAAACCTAATGGGAATGGTAAGGACTGTACTATTTTTTTCTTAAATGTCCGAATTACATTTTTTTTATATATATATATATGACATCCTCTAACAAGCTTTGTTTGAAACCACTAAATCTTCAATAAATAGTGGCCCCAACAGATGTTACCTGCAGATCCTGTAATGATGACTGCAGGTTCCTGTTAGACTTCCTTCTGCTTAACCAGCCTGCTCTTGGCTCGAATGTGCTGGAGTAGTGAGCCACGGAGAAGTTGGCAGTTTTTTGAACTTTAGGCCGCCTGTTGATGGTTTTCCTTACAGTGGAATTATTTATGTCAAATCATTTGGAGATCTTTTAAAATCTCTTCCATTGTAAACCCCACAGGCATCACAATCTTAGAGGCCTCAGAGAGCTCATTAAATGTAGGAATGATGGCACCAAACACACACTTGAAGAGCTAAGAGAACACCACGGCCTAGATGGGGTGTAGTTGCTTTTTCCACTTTATGGTTTTATTTGTTTGAATTAAGAAAATGACAACAAAATTAATATTTAATGTGATGTGTTTGAATCTAGGATTTTCTTGATGATTAATTTTGATTTAAAAAGAACAGCAAACCCATTTTTCATGACTGAATATGATATTTGATGATATACAGAGCAATATTGCAAATTAGCTCCACTTGGCAATATTTGGTGTATGATTTTTGAATCAATTAGGAATTATACTAATTTTGCATCTTATGATATTCACTAGATTGGCCCAACAGAATTTCCCAACTTGGTTATTTGGTCTCGAAACAGTTGTTTGGTTAAATGTAAAATGGTCATGATAGAAATTTCTGGACACAGAAGAGTTTGCAGAGTTTAGAGCATTCAATGTATTTCACAGAAACAGAAAGATCAGATTCTTGACTTATAGTTGCATGGTATCCATGGAAAAAGAATAAAACCACAGATATGTTATGATCTCAATAATGACGACGACACTTGTTGTTTCTGTTGGAGGCCTTGGAGTGGAAAAGTAGACAAATCTAGTCAGCTGGGCCAGTCCATCGCTCCGGGAACACTTTATGGTAAAGAACCTCAAGCAGAAACTGTATTTAGGAGCTGCTGTTGGAGAGATGTCAAAAACCAAGCTCATAACATTCTGAAACAACTGGACAGCAATTCATTCATTCATCTTCAATCGCTTGAGCCAATCCCAGCTCACTCTGGGCGAGGTTGGGATACACCCTGGACAGGTCACCAGTCCATCACAGGGCCAACACACAGAGACAGACAGAGACCAACAACCACTCACACTCACACTCCCTTCTTATTGTGGGGCAACAGCGCTAACCACTATGCCACCGCGCTGCCCACTGGACAACAATCTCTCTGTTAAATATGCACGTTTGTTACCGCACATTTTTACAATATTTACCAGAGCCTTTTTTCCCCCCAGCCACTAAGTAATTTCAAAATACATTAAGGATGATGAAACTACCATGTCGCCTACTCCATTCACACCATGGGCACTTAACACCTCACAGAAACTCACACCTAAGAGTCTGTGTTTTTGTATTCAAGCACCACATCCTCTCTCTCAGATTATATTTAGCTATGTCATAGAGTTCTTCATTTACATGACGTGATTGGTTCCTTATTAATAAACTCTGAATGTATATTTTTAAGTTTATATTTTTGCAGAGTTAACTCTCACACACATGAATTTAAATGTACCTATTCTGCCTTGCACCTGTGCAAATGGCAAATTAATCTAATCTGAATCTGAACCCGAATTTTATTAGCTTTTGTTGCCTTTGACACATATTTGCCAAAGTTGACCCAAATCCAGATGCTATCTTGGTTAATTTCCTCATATTCTTGTCAGTTGCTTTAATCTCACAAAGCTCAAAGACCATTCTGTTGTTATCAGACGAGGTGTACCTGGCTTTTGTGCCAGTTAGCAGATGTTAGCATAAATGATAGGTTGATGAAGTACACGATAGCTGTACTTGCTAGGATTGCCATATTAGAAGATTAGAAAATTAGTTTGCATGCCAGTGTGAGCTCTAAGTAGTGTTGAGCTGAGACTGTCTCACAGAGATGCTCATGTGGCTGTAGATTTATGGTATCAGCTACAGGAGCTGGATTGTATATGCATTTCATCTTTTCATTAAATGTATCTACATTTTATATGGAGTGTTTGTACTTGTTTCTTTTGGCATTTAGTAACCTGAGACATCCCCCAGGAGGCAGGAACTGGTACTCCTCACGCAAAACCTGCGATGAGTCCCAGATGATTTTGTTAGCAGTCTCAAAGAGTGGACAGTCCGGCTCTGATGGAGGGCCACTCTCCAGTGAGTGGCCCTCCATCTTGGAGCAGATATTTAACAGGCTCAGAATCCTGGCTTTCAGCTGTAAAGTGAGCCCAGAAGGTCAGACAGGAAAACAATGCATGCACATAATCACATAATCCACTTTGTCTTCATCTAGTCAATAACATTGCTTTTTACTGTTCAATTTCCTCAAATTGAGCCAGAGCTGTAACTCACAACTAATGGAAGTGAAAAAAAAAATGACCAACATTAAAAATGCTCTAGATAAACAGCTGGTGTGGCCTCCTGTTATGGCTGTGGCAGTAAAACCTCTTAGTTACTTGAACTGAACAAAGATGCATCATTAATGGTCGGTATTGGCGAACATTGTAAAGGACGTCGTCTACATACTGCAAAATCCTAGCTCTTAACCTTGGTCTTAACAATAGCAAGAGCAGCCCCTTTATGTATTTATTTTTTGCATGACTTCGCTTATATGCTGCTTGACATGGCTTTTTGTAACTTGTCTACTGGTGTGTGCACCAAAGGCAAAGAGCAACATGTCAAATTTAAAGGACAGATTCTGAAGAGACAACAATTACTGGTCGTCCCTGATTGTCCTTTCTGTCTGTGTTCGCTCCACTGAAACTGAGAAATATAAACACTCTCGACCAGCTGACATGGCCAGCATGACTCGGGAGCTGAAATTCAAACAGGAAGGAGTCGCAGAGTGTGCTGTAATTGTGCCATAGCTGACTAAAGCAACAATATGCAAACTAGAGAAGCTATTTGTTGTGCTAGTTAAATAGGAGATGGGTTAGTAATGGATGCTTTTTGTAGCCTTCTTTTCTGCAGGATCATCTTTGGCTGGATTGGTCAATTTTGTTTCAATTAAATCTGGATATTGCCTATATAACTAGAAAATATACAAATAAATCGTTAAAATAAACCATATATAATCACCATCATTCCCCTAAGTTCCACCCAAAGAAATGTCTCAATATTTGGTCCCCAGGGTATTTTATCAATTCAGTTCAAAAGGAGCTTTGTTGGTGTATCTACCTTATACAATCTGTAAATGTCAGCTCCATGTAGATTTATATCTGGCATGCAGGGGGGGGAATGATGGAGATGGGATAGATGAGGTTTTGGCTTAGCAGCGTAGTGCATTATTTATTTTTCACATTCATCACCACATCAGTAGAAGCACAGCAGGAGAAACACCGGCAAAGTTGGCTCACTGTGTTGCCTTCCTGAGATATAAAGACGAACAAAACACCTTTTAAACATGAAGGAAAGTTGGTTGCTTTTGTGCTTTATATTGATTCTCTTTACTGTTCAGACTGACAAGCACCCCAGATTCAAACTGGATGCAACTGGATGGATTTGTGCTATGATGGGCAAAATGATATTTCAAAGCTTGTTAAGTCCTTACTTCACTAACTCTTGCATTCATTCACCAGAAAACAATCATTTTCAATTTGCATTGAATATTGTGTTATGCAACTGTGCAGAGAGCTGCCTGAGCTATTGCTCAGAATCCTGGCTCTTAATCACGCAGACATAATCAATAATCCAAGCGCGGAACCCTGACTCACGTTCGGATGTCAGTCACACACAGCTCAGAATGAATCTTATCAGAAAGTGTTGGTGTAAACGTATCAACTCTGAGAATCCAGGTTGATGGATGCTGCTAGCGTCACAGTTGGAGGCCTTTGTGACATATTGGTCTGTAACTATTTCTGTTTATTTTTTTTCTTTGCTGCCTCCTCACTGACTGCCATCTTTCCATTCAGTGTTGCATCATCGAATACACCAGGTTTAAAGTCCAATATTCTGTTTTTCCTTGAGAGCACTGCATTCAAGTTCGCTTATCCAATCCCGTGATCACTGTGCTTCATTGTTGAAAGCTGACGGCAGATGCACTTAAATTGTACTAATTCGTAGGAGGAATTTGTTAAACCAGAATCTATACAGCTGTAGTTACCTCCATTTTAAAGGGCGACATGTGCTCCGTGTATTGATGTTTCGCAGCCTCTCATCGCAAAGAGCTGCCACATAATACAAAATTCTCTCAACGCTGGTGAGTGCTTTTCTCAAGAAAATTACTTGTCATGCAACCCACCATCCAGAGAAGAGTCCCATGCCAATAATTTGCAATAGAAGCGGTACCCTGGGATTTGCAGGTGGCTTTTCCTCCTTACAGATAGGGAAGAAAGGGCCTAGTTTTGGAGAATTTATATTTTTCTCTCCAGTATTGACAATCCTTTTTAATGTTTACAATGACCTCATAACAGCTTGCAATCAACTTAACTGACAGACTCTGAGAATAGAGGCTTCAGTCTCCTGAGTGTCAATGGCAACTTAAAAGGTGATTTAGAGCACAACTTGTCAGAGTAGCTGACTTTGAGAGACTCTAACTGATATACTATCTTGTTGCATGTTGTCAGTATATCAGAATCAATTTGTCAATCCTGAGGCCATACATGTACTTGTAAGCGGCATTGAACTGTTGTTTCCCTTTAGCCCCTCAGGCCTCAGACATGAAGAGGAGCTGTCCCTTTGGTAGGACTGTACCGCCGTCTCTTTTTGCTGGTAACTTTAAATATGAGAAAACTTATGGTGTTCCTCAAACACAGAGCAAAATCCACAAGGCTTTCTCAGTATATCAGTGTCAATAAATGGATAGAAAAGTAAAACTCAAAAAGAGTATCTTTAAAGGTTTCTCTTAGCCAATCACAAAGCAGTGTACTTTTCATCACTTCAATCATCTCAGATTTTCTTCTATGTTCATCCATGCTGCTGATTTACATCACATCCCCTCTGACCCTACCACTTGCATCAAGGCTCCTTGTGGATACCCATGGGTATTTACAGCCCAATCATAGCTCTTCTTGCTCATAACTTGGCATTAGTCTCAAATAGGAACTACATCAAAGTCTGATGTACGTTTCATCGATAAAGCTTTGAATTCAGAAACATAGTCTCTTTTGATTTTAACCAGACATTACAGGCAGTAAATTCATATTAGGCAGTTATTTCACGGTAAAAGGGATTCTTTTTTCCCCACCTTAAAAAAAAAAACATCTTAAATCTGGGAGATGATATTATTCATTGGTGTCACCTCTGTCTGTATCTGTAACAATGAACAGAGAAAACATTTTAATTTTTTTCTGAGAGAAGCAACCACCATTTCTCTTCCACACCGACACGTCAATGTGACACCCATGACTTAATTATTATAGCTTCCCTTCTTTCCTCATTCCTGTGTATGTCTGTCTGTGTTGCCCACTCGTGTCTCTCTTAGCTTCACATCCTCTATGGATCAACCTTGCCAGAATCCTCAAGTCTCTGCACACATATCACTTTTGACTGTTGAATCAATAACTGAATTACTTTTATGAAACTACACCACTAGAAGTGATGAGGGCTCTGCGGCTGCCTCAAGCCAACCACTTAACATTTTCAATCTTGCAGGAATTCCGTATGGATCAGCCAGTTGGGCAAGAAGTGGAGGGAAATCAGACACCCGGATGTTTTTTAATTAGAGGCAAGAGCCAAACAAGCAATGTCAGCTGGGCCACTTAACAACATCAGTCAGCAATAGTGAGTCATCTGTATGGCGGGCAGGGTGGTGGTGGTGGTGGAGCGGAGGATCACTTAAATAGACAAAAAAAATAAATAAATAAAAATACATGAGCATTTCAGGAATTTGGCAAAAGGTGTTTTCCTCAGCAATTTCCAGGAAACTACGAGACAGACAGGCACTCGGGATGAGCAGGCAAAATGAAAGAGAGACAGACTGGCAGAGACTACAAAGAGGGATTCTTATCACATTTACAGGTCTTTGACAGCCCCTTCAGGTTGTCACGATGAGCAGGTCGATAGAGATATGGCCTTTAAACAAGAGTTTGTCAACAGTTTTCCATTCTTTCCAAACTGAAAAGTTTTTGAGGAGGTGTAGCGGCTGTTGCCCCTAAATAAGAAAGTTGTGGGTTCGGTTCCTGGGGCCTTTCTGTGTGGAGTTTGTATGTTCTCCCCGTGCCTGTGTGGGTTTCCTCCGGGTACTCCGGTTTCCTCCCACCGTCCAAAGACATCATGTTTAGGTTAATTGGTGACTCTAAATTGTCCGTAGGACTGAGTGCGAGTGTGAGGAGTTGTTCGTCTCTGTCTGTCTCTGCCTGTGATGGACTGGCGACCTGTCCAGGGTGTACCCCGTCCTCACCTAGAAATGGATAAGCAGTAGAAAATGAGTGAATGAGTGAGTGAAAAGGTTTGGTAAGGCACTGACAATTTCGTCCTGCTGAGTACAGACAATGATTAATGTTTCATTCTGGACAAAATATGTAAACCTGAGATGTTCAAATGGGAATCGGATTTTTTAAAGATGGTATATATGTAATATATTGTGTGTGCACTCAGTCTTACCTTGTCAGGTGGTCAACAGAGGGAGTTTTTAATCAGGCAGCCACCAAGCAGACACTATAAAACATGTCTATCATGTTTTTACTTTTACCTTGGAAGCTTTCGATTATAAAGCTTGAATCAAAAGGAAATAAAAAAAAAAATTTCAGTATTGACACAGAAGCAGCAAAGCCATCCCCACCGCAAACCTTATGGTTACTGCTCCCTGCTTTTTCACTAATGAAGCAAGGTACCACAGGAGTTACCAGATATGACCCAGTTATATTGGTACCATTGTAACCTGCTGTCACTCCGTGTTATAGAAATTTAACAGTTACTGGGAGAATTATTACCAAAGCAGGATACGGCCTTATTATCCATGTTGACATCCGTGAAGGCACCCGCAAGTCCATGACAAGCCTGAAATATTAGAGAGAAATGTCTTTTGACTGGTCTGTAATACAAAATCTTAAATACTCGCTGCATTCTATCGGTATAATGAGTTGGTTTTCTCATAGAGGCTGACAGCTCGTGTCAGTATCACAAAAGTCAGTTTGCAAATATATAATCAAGTATCCTTTTGTAAGCCCGACAAGAGCAATGCCTTTTGCTCAGCTACTGTGGTCTCACTACAGTGTCTAACTAGATGCAGTTACACATCAACTTAAATAGCACCTCAGAGCAGCAGTGTGTTAAACTGATGGATTTGGCGCTTTGGGGAATATACATCAGCCATTACTCAACATGTGGTATTACTCCTAAAAAGGAGGTGTCTCCTCATACACAAATCCTTTTTATTCTTGTGTCAATCCGGGCAAAGGGGAGGAGCTGCTAATTTTTAAATTCTTTTTAACATTGTGACATAATTGACACATTATCTCAGTTTCTCAGGAAAATAATGTTGGGAACTTAACCATATGGATGGCTTAATCATGATGTCGAAAACTCAGATTTCATATAATCTGGATCTAAAGGGCGTTGGTATTGATTGACTTTGGCAGAGAGTCAAACTTTCCTCTGCAGCGGCCATAACTAAAATGACAGCAGTCAATTTCCTGGATGTTGCAGGACAGGGTATTGCTTGTTCGTCAGCTGCATTATGCGAAAGCTACTGAACCGAGCTGCACTAAGAAGGATGGGACATGGGCCAGGGAACAATTTGGGGCAGATCCCTGTATTTTAATATGAATTACATAGTTTTTTTCTCTTTGGTTTTGTGAATGTTGTTTGACATCGGTCTTGGCAGAGGACTCTGCTATTTGAGGACCCTTCAAATAACATTACCCACATCATGATTTTTTTTTTACTGGATTATAAAGAGATGACTGCATCTTTGATTTTCAGCTGTGTCTTACTGTCAGTGTGTTTATCCGAACAGACCAGTTCAGTTTCACAGTAACGAACCTGCTAGAAGATGATTGAGCCATAGAATGAAGTGGTTAGTTCTCTGTGAGCACACTGGAAATTAAGACTCTCTGGCCAAACGTACCCATCAGTCGACACTCTCATCAGCTACTCTCAGGCTCTTAAGACTTTATATGGGTTGACTCTTTCCTTGTGTGATGGTGAAAATGTGACAGCCCTTTATGTTCAGAGGAGGTCAGTGAAAAGTCATGTTTGGGCCAGTATTGTGCTGAAACCTCAATATTCTTTAGGAATAAAAGCTCATATATTTGTGTCAACACTTAAGCACACCCGCTTTCTACTCCAGCTGTAAATGTACATAGTCTAATTAGCCAACGATGTAGCAAGATTAATTAATTTGTGCCAAGTAACCTAAAAATTTAATTAAAAAAGAGATGACATAAGCAAGTGCGACACACCCCTTCCGGTGAGCCAGTGTATGTAACCCTAGAAATTTAATTATGATAAAACCAGCATGATGAATATATATTATTATATCAGACGGTTTTATTTCATACACTTCCCTAAACCCAGTATGTCAATATGTGTACCGAATATATCTTGGCAGTGAGGTGATCACCTTTTGTTTATCAAAACTCTGAGGACACTCATCAGTTTGCACTAGAAAAGGGTGAAACAATGAAAAAAAAAAAAAAAAACCACACAATCAGAAAATAGCTCACTGGTATTTACATATGTATCACAATTTTTTTTATTTATTGCGTATTTATTGCTCTAAAACTCAAACTAACGTCACCCATAACAACTGTAGTTTGATGTACTGCCAATACATAGCGTAGCATACATAGAGTACATCGGAACATAACAGACAAAATCAACTGAGACGAGCTTGGTAGGCATCTTTGCTTTCCCAAATCAACTTAGAATTGCTTGGTTGCATTTTTCCATCGATTCATCCAAAAAAAACCCCAACAAACTGCAATAGAACATGATGCTGTGTATGGCATAAGATGTGGGCAGATTTTTGCAGACGGAAAAAGACAGCCGTACAGGCAGCTGTTCCCTGCCATGTGCATCCACCTTTTATTGCCCGAGCAACTACCTGTATCTACCCACCTGTTTCTTAAAGGGACCACTACCTGCCCCAGAAAACAATGAATTCACTAGGAAAAATGTTAGGTATTAAACTATAGCAATCTAACAATCGGGCTGGATACCATTTCTTGTCAGCCTGAAGTCTGCCAGCCGAATGTTGTGCATGTGGTCAGACTGTTATCTGGAAGCACACAGTTGGCTGATAAATCTTGTGTATTATGCCTTTTTTCTTTTTTTAAATACTTTTGGCCACAAATTCATGCTGTGAACCTCGTCATTCTGTCTCACTTCAAAGCTTTGGCTTGAGGTGTGGAGAGTGTGCAGGTCACCAGGATAAAGTGAAGCCACGGTCATGTTTTTGGAATTGTGTCATCCTGCTGTGGACACTTTGTTGGGGGGAAAAAAACTCTCAGTAAGGACCTGTCTGAGTAGTACAACTATAAAGAATAAGGCCTTTTTGTTGAGTTTTTTTTTTCTCACCTCAGGAACATCTTCGCAGTGTCCAAAGGCGGAGGTCTATGTGGCATCAGAAAGCACTTTTTGGCCCATAACTCAAAATTTCACACAGTAATTAGAACAAAATGTTGTACAAATGTCTGAGTAGTAAAATGATGACATTTTAGTCAACTTCACTTTTAACTGCATGTTGGCAGAGCAACTCAACTGTGACATGACTGGTACTGGCGTGCAACTGGGAAGTAATAATTTTAGCAAAGCTCGAGTCACGTTGTGTCAATAAATATGTTTAGGCAAGAAACATTTCTACACGGTATAATTTCACGGTATAATACTGCTTTTCAGTCATATGCCTTCTCTTAGAAGGAGCTTTTTGTAAGTTTGCAACTACCACAATGTTAGATTATTGATTATTTACTGGTGGAAAGGGACCTACTGGTTTTTGTTTCTTTCTCCTGTCCCTTCTTGTCCTTCACTGGAGTTAGCATGCTACACCAGATTGTCTGTCATTTACTGAGTCACTGTGGCATCCAGGCTGCCCTGGATACGTGGATACATATCCATCCAAAAGCCTGTCGAGATCTGTTCATATTGTGTACTGAGATCCCTTTGCCAGAGTGAGAAAGTGAGTACCCTTAAATTGAACGAGAAATTAATACGGAAAAAAAATTGTTTTATATCTATGCTGCTTTCATTGAGAGCAGCATAATGGTTTCCTTTGGGCAGTTTGCATGGTTATCCGTATGCCTGAGTTTGAGTGTTAATGGTTGTTTGTCTCCATATATCGGCCTTGCAATAGACTGGTGATCTGTCCAGGGTCTCTCTTGCTCAATGGGATTGGCTCCAGCCCCCTCACAACCTTGTATAGATAATGGACGGATCAATGGATGGATATGCCATATTTGGTCACAATATATTATACAATATGAAACTAATTGTACATTTACCCATTTCACAATTACATATTAATATAACAAGAAGATTAATTATGTGATTATAATGCAAATGAAATATATGATAGGAACAGCCCAAGGCATACATGTCATGTGACATGTCTCTATGGGATGGATTGTTGCCCTTAAACAGATTGTACACAAAGTGGATTTTTATGTGACTGTTGACTCTGTCACGTTTTATTTATTCTGACTGCAGGCACTTTTGTTTGGGAGGAAAATCAGAAGATCCCCCTGCAAACTGGTGCAATCCATGTGTTGCCTTCATTCCATACATGTGAGTATTTCTGAGTTGGATCTATGTAGAGTGGAAGTGTGTGTGTGTGTGTGAGAGAGAGAGAGAGAAAGGGGACTTGGTTGCAAAGTTGTCAGATTCTCGCCTCCTCTTGTCAAAATGTCGCAGTAATTTTTACCAAGAAACTGAACTCCAAATTGCTCCTGATCCCAGTGTCCCAACGTTTAAGTTGCCAGTATCACGAAATGTTCCCCTAATGAACATTTAACAAGGTGAGACTGATGCACACGGAGATTAAAAATATGAGAAAATAACCAATTTCAGTATAGCTTCAGTGGGTCAACAGACTCTAAGTAGCACACATCACAACGCTTGCACTTGCATTTTGAACATGTGGCAACACGAGGTACTTAGATGATGCCGGGGATTATTCTTCAGCATCTTGATACCCGCTCCAGTGATTCTGCTCTATTTGTTACACCAAAACATGCTCATTTATCAATCTCTGATGGGGAGACGGATGAATGAAACTCTTCACATCTGACTTGTAAAACTGTCACACAAGACCCAAATAAGAAGTGATTGGGATCCAGATTGACAAATTGGATTCAGCTGAGTAAAATCATTGTATTACACCCGCCCCAGATTTACATAAAATTTACATATGACACCCTGTGATGCATATTTGGCCGCTGTTATGAAAACAGGTGGTTTCACACAGCAGAACAGACACTAGTGGCATGACATTACAGAGCTGATCATCCTGCAGGGTTATAGGCCTTAAGGGTGGAAATCGGCCCTCCTTGTGGTTTTAAAATTTGTTTGCTTTATTCCATCTTATGATGTATTTCTTCGCTACAATAGTTCGCCATTTTAGATGCAAATTCATATTTCTTTGAAATAATCAGCTGGTTTTTCCAACTTTCTTCTTTTGTCATACTTGTTAATTGTTTTTCTCCTAGCTTATTTAGAATGCACCTAATGTACAAATACAGAGAAATCTGGTCTCTTTTTCTCTATCAGGGTCTGCGCTTCTTTTAACTACCATTGTGCAGCAGCTCCAAGGTTACATAGTTTACACCACAGGACAGCTGATCACATGGAAGCTGGCCAGCAATGTGATGACACACAGGACGCAGAGCAGGAACAAAGACAACAGAAAGTGATGAAGAAGAGGACACACAAGCTAAATTTCCTCTCAATTACCATAAGCAACAAGCGACTGCTGGACAGTAGGAGCTAGAGTAAGCAATCTAAGGGACTTAGAGTGGAAATGCAAATGGACAAAACTCCAGATGCCATCACTACCATCCACAGCCTTCAGATGGTTCATCCAACCAACTCAGGTTTTAGTTCTCACACATCATCTGGGTTGCACTGGCAGTTTGTTGCCATCACACTGTTGACATCTGGACTCTGCATCCAAGTGCATGATCTTGAGCAAGTGATAGACTTATTAATTCCATTTCATTTCATAATTGTTTACTTTGCATTGATCCTTATTTCCTTTGATAATTATTAAATTGCTTGTTCGTAACTGTCAAAAAGTAAGTGTCTTGCTGGACATTATGTTATTAGCAGCTTGTGTAAAGCAGAATTTAAATATTCAACACTTAATTTTTAAGGCAAGCTATATTTCTTAAGTAGCCATTGTGTATTACACTTCATTGGGTGTTGAAATAAATCTAAAAAAAAAAAAAAAATCTGTACATTTTTAATACGGCCCAAAAAAACTAGTAAATATAGGATCCATCCATCCTATATTTACAAAAAAAAAACAAAAAAAAAAAAACTAGAGCAATGGCTCTATAAATAAATAGATATTTATATATAACAGGATATATAGCCACATCCTGTCCTGTAGCTTTCTGCTCCAACAACATACTGAGAAAATGAATTTTTCAGTCATATTCAGGAATGGTGATTACGCGTGATTAATCCACAGCTACCCTGTGATTAATCTGATTAAAAGTTTTAATCATTTGACAGCCTGCATATATACATGTACACACACACACACACACCTTCTGGTTATTACACCCAACTTGCACTGGCAGCAAGAAACATTGTCACTCCACGCCATTCGTGTTTCCAGATGGATCGTTGTTAAGTTGGACTAATGGTCCCAGGAGATGTCAGTTTATTTAGCATTTGTTTGGGCCAAAGAATATAAATGGGGTGATGAAAAATTCTTCAGATGTTGGTGGGGATGGAAAATGTATGGAATGAAAAAGGCAATATTTCAAGTTCTGCTGCGTCAGATTTGATCCCTTTGTAGGTTGTTTTTTTTTTTTTTTCCTGTGATGTTGAGGCAGTGCATTGCTATATAAGCAGTGCTCTCATAAACAACTGCACTGCAAAACTATATGTCCTTTCCTGAAACCCCTTTTCCAATTCTGTAAAAGGAAAAATGTACATTTCCTGCACGACATCCGCGGTCAGGGTCCACGTGCCCTTAAACGTGGAGAGAGAGTGTTTGGGAAGTCATTGGCGTCTTCAGCTCATCATCCACCTGGAGTTTCAACACACATGCAGTTAGCTCTGTGGGGAACAGGACAGACTTCTTGTGCAGGCATCCAGTGACAGCGCAGAGAATGAGCCCTGAGACTTTATGTGGGCTCTACTTTTGGCGGTTACACCAGAGAGCAGAGGAGGGTGGAGGAGGACACTCTGCTTCTCTGGAGAGCCGGCAGGCAGACGGAGAGAAGAGTTAGAACTACTCCATGAGGTGTTTTTTTTTGTTTTTTTTTCACACCTCAGGCTGTAATGAGTGTCGCCCAATTAGGTCTCTGTTTGGTCTGCTCTAGGGGAACATTTTCAGTCCGTGTTCTTTTGAAGCATGCAAATGTTAGCTCAGTTAGTTTCACATTTTTATATTTATAGCCGAAGAAAAATTTAATATCTTACATACTTTACTCTCAAACTTTTACATCTTTTTTTTTTTTCAGGGTTCCTACCGTCACGAAATTCTATAAAATGTTCCAAAATCATAGAATTTCATTTTGTTGTCTCTAATAAAATCAATTAGACTACATTGTAGTATGATAATCTTTTATCCATCCATCCATCTTCTACCGCTTTTCCGTTTCCGGGTCACGGGGGGTGGTGGAGCCAATCCCAGCTCTTTTCTAGGTGAGGGCGGGGTACACTCTGGACAGGTCACCAGTCCATCACAGGGCCAAGACACAAAGACAAACAACCACTCACACCTACAGACAATTTAGAGTCACCAGTTGACTTAAACATGATGTCTTTGGATGGTGGGAGGAAACCGGAGTACCCGGAGGAAACCCACACAGGCACGGGGAGAACTTGCAAATTCCACACAGAAAGGGCCCAGGCTGGGAAATGAACCCACAACCTTATTATTGTCAGGCAAGAGTGCTAACCACTATGCCGCCATGCTGTCATAATATTTTATGACATGTTTTAATATACAAGTCACACTGAATGTGATTATTGGATGTGTGATAGATTCCCAATCCCCTTGCCCAAATATTGTAACTAGACACTTTATAGACAGGCGGGTGCTCTAACAGCTGATATGAACTCTGGTTAGAAGACAGTAAATATGCTGGATGTTTTAGACCTCACGTTTGACATCTCAAAGTTGGAGGTCACGCTGTAAGACTGAAGCACATCTGACATGAGAGGACACCAAATGGACCAGATTCTACTTCTGACCAGCATACAGAAGGTGTTACAGCGCCGATGCAAAGAACATTAAATTTAATATAACTAGCAACCCACTTTGACATCACCCAGTACCTCCGTCTGGGTTTTCTGAAACTAGTAGAAGCTGAATCAACACATCAGCAAATGAAAATGCTAATTTTACATCATTGAACAGTGTTTTTGACTTTTTTCTACTCTCCCTGATAAATGAGTGAAGTGGACTTCAGAAGTTCCTCTATTTTTTATTTTATTTTATTTTTTTAGTGTTTAGAGGATATTTTTTGCAAGCCATATTCATTGTGGATCAGCGTCATAATATCTCTTGAAGTATTTTTTTGTTCTCACATTCAGAATAAGTAAGTAAGTCACTGAGAGCTGGGAACCGTCAAGTCATCTGCATCCACACATAAAATGAGAGAATAATCAATTTTTTGATAACTGTGTGATCATCAGATCAGAGTGCTGCTTGTTTTCTCACTTTCTCCATACTCAATACGCAAATATGAGATGTCCCTCAGGAATATGAGTATTTTTATTTTTATTTTTGCTATTTAGCCATTTTCCCCATCCAGCCGCAGTCGGCTGGATCAGTGATTTTCAAAGTCTGAAGCATGTCCCTTCTGTGGGGGTGGGCACCTGATCTCTCTCTGCAGGGGAGGTGCGGTGGGAGAAAAGTTAAGCACAGTGAGAAACTGAGTGAATGGGATAAAGTACAATCTGCAGTTTATTCCTTTCCACTGGGTATCTCTGCATCAACCGCTAATGCTCATCAAAAACCCGCAGAGCAAAGCTTGCCCAGTAGTGTGCTTTGTGAACAGGCCTTTGCACGTTCACTGTTCCTTCCATAAGGTGTAACTCTCCTGAGCTATTTCTGCTTGATGATGTTTCTCTGATGACTGGGGGAAAGAATATTTTCAGAATATTTAGCTTGAGTCCATTAAAGTTTCTTTAAAACTTCTGAAACAGGTGAAATGCTGTGACAGTTTGTTCATTGTTGAAGTCGTGACATAATGGATTTTTTTTTTTTTTTTTTTGCTGCCCCAAACACAGCCAGTACCTTCATATAAGCCAGTGCCTTATATAAATAGTGCTATTTTTGTTGTTGTATTTTCTTCTAATTCATCACCTGTGGCCATAACACTGTTCATGATTATGCTGTCAGCTATGCACGTCTTCCCTCACTCCTTTAACAGCCCATGGTCTTTGAAACTGTGCCTCCATGTTCAATGTTCAGTCTATTGACTTGTTAACCCAACTGTAGGTGTAAGAAGCTTTAATTATTCACAACACCTTTTATGTTGGCCGTGCCGGAATACATACAAATTATAGTTTGTTGTTTCCTAAAGTATCTTATGACACTGAAGACTCTAATTCACCATTATGAGATAAATGGCCACCTCATCACCCTTGATGCTCCAGAAATATTTCTCATTGGTATTTGATGAGAGTATGGACTCCCATATTCTTCAGTCTTGAGTTTTTTGGTTATGTCAATTAATGTATATAATATTAATAAGAAATTCATTTCAGTTGTTGGTGGAAATGCAGTTGAAAATCGAATTCAAATATCTCTGCATAATATTGGACGATGTGAATTACACATACCGCATAATGCAGTGCACAATGGTGAGATAGCACACTCTGGCTACCCTTTTTGAAAGCAGTCCTGTCCTTAGAGAGGATTACACCAAGGCCACAGGCAGTGAAGCCTTCATGTTGAAATTTTGTCAGCATTGCCGGCTTTAGAACATCACTGTTTACAGTACAACAGAGCATGTGGCTTTGCTCGTGGGGCCTACATAGGCAGACATATGCTGAGGCAGTTGTTGGAGGAGATTTCCCAGAGCTTTAATGCAAATCATATCAAGAGGAGAAGAACAGATCCACTTTTCCCTGTGCAGACTGTAGTATACAGCAGCATTGCAAAGGAGGGTACTCCTTTCGTCTCCTCACAAATGGACAGACCCTTGCTTATGAGTCCATTCATGACTGATGCTCAGGTTCCTCAAAGCCAAGCCTTCCAAGAGAAATCTTTGATTTGGATGTATAGAAATGACATTTACATTTTGTCTATATGTGTGTCATCGTGTCTCTTTGTCATGACAGTGGGACTTCACATGGAAGGGTACATGCATTTCTGACAGCTGAAGCAATTATTGGCAACACAATGTGCATAGAACGCTAATCAGTCTGTTAAATGGGCCCAATATGCTAATGACACTCAACATTGTCATTTGACAACATTGTTTAATAACTTGTCTTGTGTGCTATGCATATTAAACTCACAATTCAGATGGCTTCATTGTTCGATAATTATTGTGGACCACTTTTGTTATGAAGTTCAGAAAAGTGTGTGTGTGTGTGTGTGTGTGTGAGAAAGAGAGAGAGAAAGAGGTAGAGGGGGGCTGTTTGTATGTGTTGGGATGAAAAAATGGGAACAAAATTTTTTATAAATTTAAAACTTTTGAATTATTGCTTGTTTTTCATATTTAAAATGAGTAATTTAAAGAGGGGGAATGAAAATGGTTTTAACTTCTGTAAATTAATGAACAACTTGGAGATACGAACTACTGTAGGTTGATATAATATTTACCTCTGTCAGTGTGAAATATAATATAGATATTGTCCAGTGATTTGAGGTTTTTTTTATGTCAGGGGGTAATTTAATTTTACTCAAAGGCGATGTGCAAAAGCATTAAGCTTTTCTTGGGTTTGTTTTTGTCCAAGCTTTGAAGGCAGTTTATCAAGGACATAGTCCTGAAGCAAGCTGCTGACCTGCAGAAGCCTCTCTTCATCAGCAGTGACTACAGTACGTGCATGTTAACAAAACTGATGTTGGATTTGTGGCAGACATGCCCAGCACTCAGCTCAAGGGCACAAGCAAAATTACAGATAGACGGGTGTTGGAAATAAGAATGTACAAGGCCTTAGGCCTTAGTGACAGTTCTCCTTACTGAACCTGTTCCTGCGGAACCACCTGCTGGTAATAAATGTGTTGTGACCCCAGCCTATTGGTTTTATAGGGGGTTTGCTGCAATCCAAAGAGTGTATCAATTTGTGACCAAGTCTAAGAGGAAGTCAGAAAATTCCTCAATGTTCCTTTTGCTCATCTGCGCATTGCTGCACAGTCCAGCTTAAAGAGTCTTTGGGGTGTGATCCAGACTCTCTTGGTCATGTCTCATTAAGATGATTTGGAGCCTGGGTTTTCTGTGAATAAGAAAGTAATTCTGAATGAGTCTTCATAGCATTAAGGCTAGTTGGTGAGAATGTAACCGTCTCTGAGGAGCTTCAGATGTCTGCTAGACAAGGGCAAAAAAAAAAACAAAAAACCCCACAACAAACCATATCAAAGCTGATGAAAGGGAGACAGAAAACATAAATTCTAATCAGACATTGACCATTTTAGGGTGTTTGTTGATGACTGATTTGCAGAGAAGGGTGGGGTGACATGAAATACGACATTCATCATTAAGTCGAACAGCCTGCAGCACACAACAAAAAGCGAGGGAGAAAGGCCAAGATTTAGACATTTAGGAATTTTTTTTTCTTTATTAAGGAGTATACCTGAGTGAATCCATGATGGTTAAAGAATTGTTGTTTGCTTGAAACTTTCATCACACTTCTTTATTTTCTTAGGACTATCATGTGAAGGGCATGTCCACAATTGTTGAGGAACACATTGTGGGACGGGTCAGAACTTCTGCTAGTACAGTAAATATTCGAAAAACTTGAAAACCAACTCGGGCAGTTCCGCCACATTAAGAGGTAAGAGATGTTTTATGTTAAAGCCTTTTTTAAGCACATTATGCAATTTTAAATGAGTGTTAGCACATAAGTTCAGGATTCCCTGACACTTAAATGCTATAACTAGACTTTGTAAAGCCATTTTTGCTACATAATTACAGCAGTGCCGGCTGTTTGGAGTATTTAAAGCAAATGTGAAATTAGACTATTAAAACAGGAAAATGGTTGTTGTTTAATTTTCATACAGTAATTAACTTAAGTACACTTTTGTTCCCGTGAATGATTATGGGAATTAAGTAATGGGTCCTTTTTGTCTGAAAATGCGTGGAAACCCTGATATTAGCTGCTTGGTCCTACGACAAACGATAGTGTCATCAAAAGTGGGCCTCTCAAAGGACCACAGCCTGATTGGCTGAACCTCTTCCTCAAATTGCACCTTAATTTCTGCCCCTACAGAGAAACAGCTACAATATTTTTGTGCAATTGCTGGAACATTTCCCCATTGTTGTTTAAATTACCACTGAAAAATAACCATGATTTTCATTTTTACTAAGTGGTCAGATAATTAAACAGCTAATAAAAAGTATCGTGGGATGGTACAGACCAGTTGATATCCAGGACTCTGTATCAAACCTGCCTCAGCTAAAGTATTAGCAGTCTTCACCATCAGTTTGTAATTAGCATTTGCATCCATTTTCACTTATAACAGGTAGCATTTGGATCTCTTGAAGACTGTTTTTTTTAGGAGCATTTGCCCCCTTTGTCACCGAAAGTACCTTTGTCATCAGAAGTTCCAGGTGTTGTTGTTATTCATAGACTGTAGATAAAATTCAGAGTCTGGCTCTGATAAGTGAAACTAGTTCAGAAGTGCCTTTAACCTACATTCTATCCAGACCATCAGGGGGGACTTTTACAACACTGGTTGTAAAATAAAGTCTGTTGTTTGGGGAAATGCCCCCACGTTATTACCTCAATAAATGTTTTCCCAATGAGTTTATGGTCTCAGTCTCTAGTTTCAAGCCTTCATTAATAAAACATGATGCTCATTTTTAAATGATGGTCCCATGTAGAGGAAAGTAGACCACAGAGCAGGGTACTCATTAGAGCATTACTACTGCGTGATTGATAGACTGTACCAGAAATGGCGACCTGCCAGAGGAAGTACAAAGCAGGTCAGATCCAACCATCAGTTCTCCTCAGCTCTATTTTCTCCTCCAAATACGGTTTCTTTTGGTTTCACAAAACCAACATGGCATTGGCCGATTACAAACTCAAGGCTTCAAAGTGGCAGTTCCAAAACCCTTACGTGACGTCACAGTACGCTGCTGTTTTTCTTCTGTTGGCCTCTTCAACGTGCCCTTTAGAGCTGTTAGAAAAAGTTTAACCTATCCCCCAATGACTCCACTTATCCCTGCTCTTATTCACAACTGTTCAAATGATAAACGTCTGTGTCTAAGTAAGGTGGTGGTTAAAATGTTTGGTAATAAAATAAAACCCATTTGCATATTCATGACCCTCCAGTCATAACGTAACTCTACAAAACTGCACTAATGTGCTTTAACTGTCTGATGAATTGAGTACCACTTATAGTTTGTTCAGGCACCCACATAAAATTTAAACCTCATCATATCTGGATGGGCAGAGGATCCGAAAGGTCGGAACCCAATATACACAGTTTCCCAGAGGAAATAGTCCAGACCAGTCTCAGGCCAGATATTGTTCTCTGGTCTACAGATACCAAACAGGTGGTGCTCATGGAACTAACAGTACCCTGGAAAGAGAGGATGGAGGAGGCACATGAGCACAAGCTAAAGAAAAATTTCAAGCCCTGATCCTCATGAGCCCACAAAATGGATGGAAGGCCTTGAACCTACTCGTGGAGGACGGCTGCAGGGGTTTTGCTTGGCAGTCACTCTGGAGAGGACTGGGCTTCTGGGGATTAAAGGGGTGGCAAGAAAGCGACTGATAGCCAATGTAATTGAGCGGGCTGAAACGGCATCCCAGTGAATCAGGATACGGCGGGAATTGCTCTGGCAGAGCCAACAAGCTGAAGGGACGGCTTAGAGTTGGGTGGTGGTCAGCGGGGGCAAGTCCAGGATGCTGAAGCAGCTGTCGAGCCCCCACCGAGGCTTTGTGGGCTTAAATCGACGAAACACCAATGAAGGGGGGGTGCCCACCTGAACACCTCTTGCCCAGTTGACTCACGGGGCCGAGTACTCTATGTGATGGTTTGAGGGAAGAAGAAAAGGAGAGAGTGATGCTGCTGGCCCGCAGATGGTGCAGGGCGGGGTGCCTGTTAAGATGGGCCAGGTGCAATGTCCCACCGCATTCAGCATACACATATACGACAAAAAATACAACTATACACAACTTTCCATATGACGTTTCAAATGAAAGAGCTTCAAACATGATCCAAATATTTTCACGTAACGAATGATAAATCTCATCTGCTGATTTCTGCGTGTGCACAGATTGATTTAAATGCAGAAGCACTCCCACGACTGCCAACGTCACTGCCCTGCCAAATCCAGTAGATCAAAGCTCACTAAAAGTACATGACAGGCATGTGGCATCACAGATCAGGGTGGACATGGGATTCTCCTCAGCCAGTCACTGCAGCTTGAGTCAGTTAATGCGATAGAAACAGGGGAAAAACGAAATAAGTGGGAGATGTGAGAGAGATGGAATGACAGAAAGAATGTGTGGAGATGGTCATGTATAGAAATGGTTGAATCTGTAGTTTACAGGTTCACACTTTGCTGCAATGACTTTGATTTTCTTGAAACAACACCCACAACTTCTACATGTATGCCCTTCCTTTCCTGTCAGCTTTAACAAGACCGGCTATTCCCCTCTGATCTGTTATGGCAACAAAGCCCAAAGACCTACTGCTAACTGCATTTTATTTGCTCTTTTTTTTTTTTTTAAATCACACCATTCCCTGTAACAATATGGCGAATGAAAAATCCCAGAAGTTCGAGCCTGTTCTGTGAACTTGAAGCCCCCATGTCTGGCGCCAGCGAAGACAGCGCATTCAGAGTCAAGTAGATGAGACATCTGGCTCATTTGGAGAACAGTAACTGAACCTCTTGACTGTTTTCGCATGGTGGATGTACTACAGCCTCATAATATAATGTTTGCAGGAGCAGGCTGTTTGCTTTTAGCAGGCAGGTGTTGCTAATGAAGTGGCCACTGAGAGGATATTACATTGAAGAAAGAAACAACAGCCAAATGAAATGAAGGGATGTTGATGTGTTTTGCAAACAGGACATCTCTGTGTGTAGCATCAAAACAGGGCATATTTTTCACTGCTTTACAATCATTAAACCCAACCCAATTAATCCTCATAACTAATATCAACAGAGTTCTGATGGAGATATTTTTTTTCCCATTCGTTTCAGGATGCTTTCATTCATTCATTCATCTTCTACCAGTTATCCGTTTACAGGTCGCGGGGATTGCTGGAGCCAATCCCAGCTCACACTGCATGAGGGCGGGGTACACCCTGGACAGGTCACCAGTCCATCACAGGGCCAACACACAGAGACAGACAGAGACCAACAACCACTTACACTCACACTCAGACCTACAGACAGTTTAGAGTCACCAGTTAGCCCAAACATGATGTCTGTGGACGGTGGGAGGAAACCAGAGTACCCGGAGGAAACCCACACAGAAAGGCCCCAGGCCCGGGAACCGAACCCACAACCTTCTTTTTGTGGGGCAACAGTGCTAACCACTATGCTGCCATGCTGCCAGGCAGGATGTTTTATTTGAAGAAAAAAAAAAAAATTGCATGAAACTAAATTGATGGAAATACACTGTAGTGCCCTCTTCTTGCATGTGTTCCAGATTCCAGATTGACCAGCCCAATCCTTGGACCAGACTGTTGGTTGTGTTTTTAGTTGCTCGCTTCCAGTGGTTGTGTCTTATTTCATGCCAGGTACTGTAGCATCAACTAACACCAAATAAACCACCAGGCTGATTTTGTACTAAGTAGAAACAAATACATTTGGAAAAATGATAAAAAGCTGTCAACAGCAAAACCTCATAAAATATATAAAGGTGATATTTTTCCAAACAACTCTGTGTCTGCCCCAGAACCTGCCAAAATCCAAAATGTAAACATGCGCTTATCAATGTCTGAGTGGTCCAAACTACATTTCATGCTGTTATTTCATAAAGACTATGTCGAAATGAGAACACATTGATGTGTCAGCTCATACACATAAGTTAAGATCTAATCTATGGGTGTGACATTTCAGCAGTGAGGCTTAGTGTACCCAGAGTAAAGACTTAATTAACCACATCACTTGGGTATAAATGCATACCATCGGGAGCTTAGCAGTCTATTGATCTGGACAGTTGATTATTGGAATATCCACCGGCCAGTCAACATTGTAGTGCAGCAAAGGTCATGCAAGCAAATTTAAAACTCATTGATCTACAGTAAACTAAAAAAATTAATGAATTTGAGTCAAAGTCAACTCGAACGATAGAAAGTTACAAGAGCTAGTTTATAATTTCAGGAGCCTCCGGGTGTAAACACTGCAAAGATGAATATGGCTTGGCTCTTGTATACTGTAGCTATAAAAGTGAGACACTGAATGGGTCCGTATTTTATGACATGAGCCCACACTATGTACTACATTAAGAAATTAATTCATTCCAGAAAGAATGATATGGGACCCTCTCAAGTCAAGCCGGACTCATTTAGTTGTAAAAGATGAATTGTGTTAGTTATGACAAAACATACAACCTACATATCATTTGTGCAGCGCCTGCAAATGTTATATCACTCTTTATGGCTAATTTAGGCAGAGTGGAGTACACCAAATAAATCATGGCAAGACGCAGCCGTTTGCATGAATTATTGAATTTAATTTGTTAAGGCTTATTTTCTGTGGCTTGTGTTTTAAATTACTTCGCAAGGGAGATGCTCACATGGAGCTTTCTCACAGAATTTTCTCCTTATAATCTCACTTCTGTCACATTTCTGTTGCCTTGCCTTCTTCCCTTATTGGCCCGCCTTCACACCTCACAACAGGTGCAAACTGCAAACGCATCAGGAATACACAAAAGACAAGTGCCCTGGAGGTGCTCTTTAGATTTTTTTCGGAGCTATGGTTAGACGTGGTTTTAACTCAAAATTCAGGTCAGCCAGATAGCCACAGGTATATCACTTAGTATAACATCTGTTCATTCTTAGAGAAGTTAGACAAGTTGGACAAGCAATAATAACCAAACGGCCAAAGAGGCTGACAATGTAATTATAGTGTGAGGACAAGAGGTTTCAAGACAGTCAATTCCCACCAGGGCAAGTGTTGAATATTCAGTAGTGACAATTATGTGCCTCAGCAGGTTGGTTGTTATTTCCAGATTTCAGTTAGTTTGGAACACACACACACACACACACATATATCTATATGTGTATATATATTTTTTACTGAGTTAATCCAACACTCATATATAGAGAAGAAGTTAAGAGATGGCCAGTTTGTGATCTCAATAGCGTTTGAGCAAAATATAAAACAAGATGAACTTTACTGATTGAAATTCAAATATGTGTACTAGCGAGTGTCACGTTATTATGGTAATGATGACAATATTCATGCATGCATTCATTCATTTTCAACTGTTTCTGGGTCACGGGGTGCCAATCCCAGCTCACACTGGGCGAGGGCGGCGTATGATGATGATGGTGACAATAATGACATTTAAAAATTGTAATAGTGGCAACTACTATTGAAATAAAGGCATACAAAGTCCCCAGAATAAGTTAATATTTATACTTTTCGCTAATAACACATAAGATACAAATATCATTATATATATGTAGTATAACCTTAACTCTTCTCCAGCCATTTTTCTGGCCATGATGGAAATGATGAAAAATCTGATATCATGGCAGTCATAATGGAGATACCCAAACGTTATCCCCACATGGTGAACAACTATCATCATGGGCATCACTGTGGGCTTAATGTGTTACTATTATAGCCTCCAATTTTCTGGGAATGCTTGCACCAGATTTTGGAACCTAGCTGCAGGGATTTGTTCCCATTCAGTCACAAGAGCATTAATGAGGTCCAAAGCTGATGTTGAGTGATAAAGCCTGGCTTGTATTTTGTGTTGGAACGCCAATGAAGTTCCTCCAAAGCAAATTGGGAAAACCGTTGCTTTATGGTGCTTCTGTTTCATGCAGTTGGGAGGGAGGTGGGTAAGGGTGAGGGGGAGGGCGGATGTGGACCATGTTAAAAAAAAATTCAAAATACATCCTATCCATTTTTTTTTTTAAATATCACTCTTAGCTGGATTGCTAAAATTTGGATCTACTTAAATATCTACTTAAATTTATTGGAACTAAACCCAACCCCCGGGCTAGTACATTCAAGTGTATTGACAGGGTGTCCATTTTGTAAAATCTAATTTTGATATTTCATCCTTAGTAAATGCAGCTGGAATTATTATTCACTTTTTGCAAACATCAAGCCTGGGCACAATAGGACATTCAAAGGCAAATGAGTTTCTCTTTGACTGTAAACCAACCATTAAGCTTCAGAATGATGAAAGATTAGCATGTATCATTGAATTTCTTATCTTTTGAAAGATTGTTTTTCTGCCAGAGCCTCGGACTGTCATTGACATGTACTTACTGGTAATTATGGTAATTGCTATTTCTTTATATCACCACCTCTCTTTGCAATGCTAACCAGTCCCTGAGCCCCGTTAGTCCAGTGTGAGAGCAGTGCCGAGAAGCCATTTGACTCTCAGAAAAGAAAGGGATTATGGCTCATAATTGACAGAGGGCAACAGGATTTTCTGGGATTTATTGCCATCTGAGCACATCCTTGTTCTGATAGCACACACTGCCTGACTGGCCGTCCAATCCTTTGGCTGTCGAGCAACAACATTTCTGAGGCTGAGGCCGAATTTCTGCAGCGGCTGCAACCGTTTTTCATTCTTTACTGTCTTTGCACGTTGGATCTGCAAGGATTAAGCATTTGAATACATGAGTTAGAATAAAATCTGTAATTATTCCCGAAGAGGACGGGCCAAAAAGCAGGGAGACATTGACTTGAGAGTTGTAGGTCAAACTGAAAACAGTGGGGCCTTTTAAGATGCTGCTGGGCTGAGCAAGTGGCTGTCTAAGTACTGAAATTAGTGGCCTTTTTTGCATGGCAATTATGCTCTTCAGCCTGCGCCCCCAAAAGTTTCCCTTTGCTCCTTCGCCCAGGCATGGAAAACCAAGTTGAGGAGAAATGATGTGCAGTCGCAGGTGCGGAAAGAGTAGAGAGCCTGATGCATTCAGGGGGCATGCGGCATATCCAACCACTTTGGGATCCTGAAGTGGCCAGGAGAGCAATTCAGAGTCAGGAGAAGGAGGAGGGAGGAAGTGCTGATAAGCCAAATTGACCTTGTCTGCACTAACAGGTCAAGTAGAATAAATGACAGAAAGGTGAACATCACTCTTTAGGGCCACAGCAGATTTCAGAGTGATGAGTTCCACCTCCTTCCCAGGCCTATAGAGTGCAGGGAGAGGCCTGGCGCTCTCCTTTCTGAGGCCTACAATCTGTTAGATTCTCATTTAGCAAAGTCAGAGTTTTCCTGGCCACGTTCTCACCTGCAGGATTGTACATCAGACACAGCTCATTCGTCTTCCTAAAGCACGGACCTGGGGGAAACGAGGTAGCTGGACCACATGACTACTTCAAATCGGGGAAATGGGCAAAAAGGGAAAACGGAGCATAATGATGCGAGAAACAATGAACAGCAAAGAGATTTAAAAGGATTTTAAAAGGATAAAAGTTTAGATGGGCAGTAGAAAAAGGTTTTTACTTTTTCATGGCACGAAATGGCCACGGTATACCGTAGGGGATCAGAATTGTCGGCTCTGCAACCAACAAATGTGCTTTTAGCCCATGTCCTTTAAAAAACCATTGGCCTTTTTCAGACTATGCACTAATAAAGTGAATATAAATGTGGAGATGATTGTCATTTCCCCGCGACCTTGCATACAAATTTTTGTTTTGATGCCACAGGCTTTTCCAACTCAAGCCCGATGAAATTACAGTTAAATTGCACCAATTTAAAGCTCTCATTTCACACTATGTAAAAATACTCTCAAGCATAACATTGTGTATGTAGGAACTGGTTTCCCCACTCAACAAGGAAGAAAAAAAGAAAGAAAAAGAGAAAGGTAAACAAAAAGGGACACATGAAACCATTACAAGATACTAGGAGGGTGTAAATGAACTGCAGTATGCGTGGTCTATTTAAATGGTGCTTTGTTGCAGAGAAAAAAAAACTTTTTCAGACTTTGGAAACAGCTAATAATAATAGTCATGATAGTATTAGCTCCAAACTGTACACTCACAAGTTAGCATGAGAAATAGATTAAGCTGTTATCAGTCTCCGTCTTCTGCGGTAGAATTCGATTAGATCCAAATTATCTTATTAATCAGCATCTTATAATAAGTCAGGTTTGCCTTTTATGGCTACCGAGCAAGCAGCTATCCGCTACTGTATCTATTATATTTTTCTTATATTTCTACTGTAGATTTAAATGAATTTACCCTGTTGCAATTACTGTTCCTAATCCAAAAGATCCGTTTGTATCCATTTCTGTTTTGGTCACATGCTGGGAAAACAGTCCAACACGCCAGACTGTCACTCTGTGAAATTATTACCCCGAACATGTAACCAAACAATCCAATGTTCACTTTTTCCACTAACTCCTGAGAAAAATAGATGGCACACCGTGTTCATTAGCTAGTCATTGACTTCTAAAAACGACTCCCTGCTGTTGCCGTGGTTGCTGCTGCTGCTGCTTCTGCTGCTGGGAAAATAGATGAGAAGAGTGCAATTGAATTAAGACGTTATTTTTGCAACGCGTGAAGCCAAAACAATGAGATGAAGAAGTTTAATACAATATAGAGCTGCAGGAAATGTAGAGTTGCTGGCAAAATTCTGTGGATTCATCAGCAAGACCTTTCTGTGTTAATATGAAAATACATATCAGTGCAGCTTTAATTCAAGTGTAAAACTTTACTTAGCATAAACACCTTCCAAAATCTCAAAAAATAATGACCAATGAGTGTTGGGCATAGAGAACAGTAGAATGTCAAAATGACCTAGGATTACTACAATTATTGGGCTTAGGCCAGGCAAGGCTTATTTTTCAAACACCCGGTGTGCCTTTTCATCTTAATGTAGCTTTGACATTTTCAGAAAAAAGTAATTTCTCACACATCCACTGACTCAATTGGGTTAAATTGTGAAAGAGCGTTGAGGACAAAGTCGGTGAAAGTAAAGAACAATAGTTCCTCACAGAGATGATGTGCTCCAACATATTCTTAACACTCATAAAACTGACAGACAGGGGAGGCAGCCCTTTATCACTCTCTTGAAACTCAGACTTTAATAAACTCTGCAAATTTGCATTACAGAGACTCAATCAAGCCCAGTGGAGGAGTGGACAGAGATGTATTATCTATCAGCCGGTGGGGGAGCTGGTTGTGGTAACGACATAAAAATATAACAGTAATTACAAATGAAGGCAACAACACGGAAATGAATCAATCAAGCTGTCCTTGTTTTAAGATGCAGTGGCGTTTGGCGATGCATTGGCTGTTAGAGAGAACAGAACTCCTGCAGGACACATCCGTCAGCTCAGACAGTGCCAAACCTGTGTGGATGGTAAACAAAGCAGGCAACATGTCAGGTGCTCTTAGGAACCACCACAAAATACAAACTAATGAGAAGACAAACAAAGGGAAAAGCTAAAAGTATAAGGGACAACATGTTGTGTAAAAACAACGGCTGACTGGGTTTAAATCGCCAGTGGAGCCTCGGAAGAGCAGCTCATTGCTACTAACTGTGACACCGCAGATACACTGCTCCTCTTCAAATTGGATTCTGAGTCTCATTTAAAATTTCAAGTGCACTCAAGGAAAACATGGAAACAGATGCTGAAAGAGTTGCTCATTATTGACCAAATCCATGGCCGGCCTCTTTGGGTTCAGTGGGGCCGAGACTGAATGGAAAGCAGCATTGGCGATGCGCTGCCATATATTTCTTTCACGGTCTCTTGGTTGTAAAAATGTACATGAGTTAATATTTAATGGGAACGCCACCAATCTATTCAAAAATATAAGTCAGTCACCTTTATTCCGTGTCTATGTACTTTTGTTACAAACAATATAAAACCATATTTTCATGAATACGTATTTCAAATGTGATTCTGAATTTTAATTAGAAGTACGGTTGTACATTGCTGTTATTTTTTAATAGGAAGGAGAATTCAGGAGAAACTCTTGCTCCCTCCCGGCAGCTGTATGACACGGTCATGGCTAACTGGGGGGTTTGAATGGATCCTGTGTTTCTTCCTATCATGACTGTCTAGAGCGTATAAACATGACATTCTGACCACCTCCCTGATACGGTTAGGGTCCTACGCTTGCCACCGAAACAGCTCTGACCTGTCAAGTCCTGAGCTCATTTAGACCTCTAAAGGTTTCTGGCACTAAGACATTAGAAGTAGATCCTTTAAATCTTGGAAGTTGTGATACGTGGATTAGATTTGTTTATCCAGAAATGTGTACAGATGCTGGATTTGATTTAAATCTGGCAGATTTGGAGTCAATTCAGCACCTTGAACTGGTTGTTGTGCCTGAAATGAGGCAGGGAGCTTTATCCTGCTGAAAGAGGCCACTGCCATCAGGAAATACTGTTTGACGAGGGGCTGGACTTGGTGTGAACAACGTTTTGGTACGTGTCAAGCTGACGCCAGCTCCACCGCCATTCGTTCTTCCCATAGTGCATCCTGTTGCCATTTTTTTGCCCCAGATAAGTGAATGGGACTACACAGGCCAGCCTTCACTCCCCACGCACGTCACTGAGCCTTTAATGCCCACAATAGTTATGCTTAAAACATAGTGATGCTAAACCAGAGCAATGTGTGGTATATTTTTCTTTCCAAGACTGAAATGACACTTTCCAACGCACCAGTAGCCAAAACATTTAGATGTACTGAGAATGATGTACAGTGATGAAGAAGAATTAAGTAAAAACATTTGTTTTTACTTTCTCTGAGAGAACTATTCCCTTTAAATACAAACAACCTCAATTTGCTGGTAAGAACAGGAAAAACTGCTTCCTCAATCATTGGTTAGTGATCGCTTTGCAATGAGATTTTTTTTTTTACCCAAATATAAGATAAGATAAGGTAATATAATAATCCTTTATCAGTCCCTCAAATGATTATTATTTAAATATAGACAGATATAACTGATTGCAATTTTTAAGTTAACAAATGCTTAGACTGAGATGTAAAAACTAATAGAAATTGCTTTTTATTTACTAAGAACAGGGATAAGTAGCATCTAAAAAGTAGTATCTTTCAAAACAAATACAAAAAACATAAATAGACAATTTTGACATCATTTACTCAATAATCAAACCAGAAGACAAAAAAATGAACAAAGGAACATGTATTTATAATTTACTCAGATGGGGGTCCTAAGCTGCTTAACAGCTTTTTTTTTCCCCTTTCATGCCTCTGGCTGCCTTCAAAAGTATTCTCTAATATTTTTTACCAAAGTATTTAAAATGCAGCAAAGAATGGTCCGATCTCTATCAAAAAATTGAAATTGCAAAGACTCTTTGAGATGGAATACGTTTTTGGAGACGGGCAACCTGCAGTCAGGAAGACGTGGGCATGTCCTTAAACAGCAGAAACACACTGAAGCTTTGAAAAACCACTACTCTGTCTTTCTCTGTTTGCAGCTTGGAATTTTTCGTTTTTATGTATTTTTTTTCTGCTGAGAGTGTGCTTACCATACCAGCTTCCTCACTCTACAGTATGCAGTGACATATTTCTCACGCTGTGCTCACTTTGCATTCTCTTTTCTATGTGCCATGCTATTAAAGCCTGCATTAGATAGTGCTGGATAATACTCCAGCGCTTTAATCCTGGAGAATAAAGATCTGGAATATAAAAGACATTTCACAAAAGTACTTACAGCAGCAATCTGGGAGTCTCTGTGGCTGACGGTGCCACTATTGAATTGTCAGTCTATCCATTTCTCCAGCGGCTTCATCAGCACGTGTTGTATATCTGGTCAGAGGTCAGAATGAATGTGAAAAGAAAGATGTGTGTAGTCTGCTGACCTGCTTTTGGATTTAAACGCATACAATACCCGAGCCTGCCAACCTGAGGTATTAGCTACAAAATGGCTCTCCCCTTGTGCTGTTCCATATCTCTGCGAGAAGGTGTGTGGGGGGGGTTCAGTGTCTCTGTGAATGCATTTGAACCGGTTCTCCAGCCCTTGTCTGACCCAATTTAAATGATGTGTGGAGAAGAGTGAGCGGGGGCATTTGAATGCAGGAGATGACAACATGTTCGCCCCCGCCATGTATAGACTACACTGTAAAAAAATGGTAAAAGCCCTGGCAGCAAAGTTTCCAAACGAATACCCTAAAATTACAGTAAATAACTGTATCACAGAACTACATACAATAACTGTAAAAATACAGAGCAGCTTTTTACAGTCAAAATCAATTAAAATACGGTATATTATAGTTGATAAATTCCCATTATACTGTAAAATAACATACATATTATGTCAAAAAACATTAAAATCAGATACCTTTCAAATTAATCTCTGTAATTTCACAGTATACATGATTTACTTTAGGAAAGAGCCAAGTCTACCTACAGTAATTTCATGTTAAAATACTATTTTTCCCATGTACAATAACGTTATAACGTATAAAAACAAACTCGGTTCATAAAATTAAAGACAAATGTCTGCAAATGTACAGTATTTATCTGTCATTTTAGAGAATTAGTAGATTAAAAAGCAACCATTGGACAGTGGAAAAACAAGCTAAATACATCAAAAATAGCTACATTTAAGGACAATCCCTGTTAATTATGGGTATTTAGTAGTCATTTCTTGTCCATCTACAGTGATTTGCTGCATAATTGTGGTTTCCCCAAGTAAAAAAAACAATGACACAATGTATAAACAAAATATGTACCTTTAATCAAATAGGAATTTCTGCACATTTACAGTATTACAGTAGTTATTTTAGAGAATTGGACAATGGGAAATTTAACACTGTACATCAGAATACATACAACAGGTATATTTAAAGATGCTATCTGTAAATTTAGGGTATTTAACAATAATTTTAGTAAACTGAACAAATATTCACTGGGAGTCATCCTCTATCATATACCAAATATATGTAACCCATCTCCACTTGATGTCTCTGTTGTGTCCCGGGGTGGAAAGGAGACGCAGGAGTCAACCTGTAAAAAAAAATACAGAAACTTGTATGTAAAATTACAGTTAAAGATGTAAAAATACAATAAATTGTCATTAAAAAATATAATTTTAATGTAATCTTAAATTATGGTTAATTAACTGTAATTTTAAAAATAAAACCTAAAATTACTGAATATGTCTGTAAATCTACTGGCATTTCATTGTTTTATTGGAAAACAGGAAAAACATTTCCTGTAATTTTACTTTTTTTTTTTTTTTTACAGTTTATGTGACTTCACACATGTGCAAACACACACATATGTAAACTCCCTCTTCCTAGTCGCACTTATCTCTTCACACTGTCTTTTATGTTAACTTTTCTTGCTCATTTCAGCCTCTGTCTCTCTCTTTCTCTCACGCCGCGCTGTTTTTTCCTCTGGTTGTTACATTAGCATAATGTAGCCTTTGCCTGCTAGTGAAGGGGAGCGTATCCGGCCCACACTTCCCTTAGTTGTAACGTGCCAGCCATAGCTGCATATACTCTTGAGGCCTGCAGCGATGGCACCAACCCTTGTGCCTCTCATATGGAACAGCGCTGACAGGATTATAATTAATGGAAAACTGGGGTACCCACAGTGAACTTGCAATAAGTTAACTTTTGTAAAGCTGCATTTGGAAACAAATCCCACACAGTCCGGTAATGTTCGGTGCCCATAACGCAAGCGGCTCATTTGCTTCAGCTCCATGAGCGTGTTCGCTTAACATGTCATGATTCAGAGACAGACTGCAAGGCATAAAACCAGTAAACACTTACAGCCTGTCGGCATGAAATGAGAAAAGTTTATCTCAGTCAAGTGCAGTTCTGAGATACCAACCGTGAACGATTTCACATTTCAGCTCGGAAAACAATTATTGTCTTTAAATATTTAACCTCAAAAAGTTTCACAAAAAACAAAAATGAAAAAGGACAGCCTCTCACAAGAATAATGGACACGATCATGAGTAATAGTGGTTTTATAATAAGAGAACAAAATAATTATCATAATAATTTTAGCAGATTTGATGTTGGTACAGTGCTGCCTATTTACAGGTGAATTAACTATCATTAAAACTGAACTCTATTTATAATTAGTTTTGAATGTAATCCTTCCCTTTCTTTCCTGTTACTTCATTAATATCTAATTTATATTGAGAGAGAGTAAAAATTTAATTATTTCAACACTATCAGTGTCACAGAGCATACTCCACATCTTCTTGTTCAAACTTTCCAGCTACATTCCAGTTAAACTATGAAATATTTAAACTTAAGATTTTTTATGGCTGCACCATTTGATCAAATGGAAATATTAATATCTTGATGATGTGTGCATCATTTTACTCAAATTCATCCTGGCACATTTAGTATCTGTGGACACTCTGGGATATAAAGTCGAATTTAAAATTTTAGTTCTTATTTATTTATTTATTTATTGTTCAAAGTTCTGCAGATTGACCACGCAGCATGAGTTTGCGATAATGGAGTCAGTGTGTGTGTGTGTGTGTGTGTGTGTGTGTGTGAGCGAGCTAATAGACGTATACTGATATTATGAAGTCTGAAGATCATTTTTGTGTTCACTGTGTTGGCTTTTTTTCTAGTTTATAAAGTGCAACGCAATAATATATTATTATATGTATATATATAACCCCAGTAACCATGTCACTTTGATCAGGCACCTTCCAGCTTCAAAGCCATGACATTTAACTGTGATGATCCCAAAGATAATTCCTGACTACCCCAGCACCGTACCTCTAGAGACAGACCTCAGATCTCTCCCCCCCCCCACATTGCTTGGTGCTACTGTTGTGCCTGGGCAAAACTGAAGACCTGCATCAGCTGCTGTAGTCCAAAATCAAATCAAATCAGATTTATTTAGATAGTGCCAAATAACAAAGTTACATCGAGGCGCTTTACATATAGAGCAGGTGTAGACCAAACTCTTTATAAAATTATTTAAAGAGACCCAACAGGTCCCCCGATGAGCAAGCACTTGGCGACAGTGGCAAGGAAAAACTTCCTTTAAGAGGCAGAAACCTCGGGCAGAACCAGGCTCAGGGGGGGCGGCCATCTGCCTCGACCGGTTGGATTGAGAGAGGGAGAGAGAGAGAGAGAGATTCAATACAGGTGCAGGCAGGAACATATGATGCTGCATGCAAAATGTGCTCTTATTTACATTTATTACTTACAAGTGACAAAAGAAAAGTAAGAAAGGTGTCGGGAAGAGGAAAGCCAAAATAACAAACATAACCGACTAAGGGTTACAATCTAACCTGACAAAAGAAAAGAGGAAAATAAAGACAATAACTCACCTCCCTAGCCAAAAACAGGAGAAAGGGGTAATAACACAAATAGCTTCCCTCCCCTACAGCTACTGGTGCTGCTAATCTAAAATAAAAAAAAAAAAAACAGAAAACAACTACCTCAGTAGCAGTACAAATACTTGGTTCCATAACCCAATAAACAAAACACAGCAAGGTTTAAGGTTTGGAACACTTCCCTTTCAAAAGAGACACGGCCAATCACACCTCTTGACCTGAAACACAAATGAGACACACAAAACATTAATTTATAGTCACAATGAATCTAATAGCTCATAAAAAATGATTGCACTATAATTCATATATACTATATATATATTTATACAGCTTTACTATGTGTGTATGCATAACCAGAGCAAAAAAGTAAAATGGCTTGACATAAATATTTAAATCCAAAATGCAATAGCATCATTAATCCAAAGAGGCGCAGTTGTCTCTATTAACCAAACTGCAGCACAGACTCTTGTCAAGCTTTAAAGTAATTGAGCAAAGAATTCGCTCAATTGGCTTGTGAGCAAAGAAACACTTAGTCTACAGTCTGGCTGTCATGGAAAAGTCTGATGAGCAGACTTGCCACTCAGCACATACAGACAGTGTCAGTGGCAGCAGGTATATATGAGTTCTACAGTATTATTTGTCTTTGGAGCATTGGATGGTCTGGGGTGCATACATATATGGAAAGCCTGTTGGGGAAAATCACCCACCACCACCTGTACCACTTAACGCTAAGCTCAGTCTCTGTCACACTGTATTGATTAAGTCTCTAAACCTGGTTATTACTTTGATCACCGGATTGCCAAAGTGCAAATATGTGACTAGTTCTCAGAGCCAGCATGGACCAGTGCAGACCTGATTTTTAGACCAGACCACCTGACCAAAACTAAATTCAACTGTATTACCAGAATTGAAGGAGTAAATCGCTTAACCTGGTACAATCAGACACGGTCCATACAATTACGACTTTACATCTCAGGCAGTTTAGGAAATTAGAAACCTCTCTGGCGATCTGAAAAACATTATGCTCTTGATTGCATCTCGCTGTGGAACGAATCTCCTTGGAAATGCTCTGCTATTGATCTACAGACAATAATGTAGGCCTCATAATGTAGATCTACTCTGCCCCGAACCTCAAGGCCACCTCAGAAAGTGCAGAAGAAGAGATAGTAGGATAATGAAGGGACCTCTCCTGCTCTATACATTACATTGAATGTCATTGCATAGTTTGCTTTACATATGTAAAGTTTTTTTTTTTTTGCATTTTTGTGATACCAAGTAACATTGATTGGTCACATAGTATAACTTTCCAACCAATAGGTGCCCTGCACTTTTGTTTGTGTGTTAAACCATTATTAGTCACTTGTAGCTCATTTAATTTGATATACTTTATGATTATGGTTTGTTTGTTTTTTTTTGTTTGTTTTTTAATATTTTTTATGTTACCTTATGGAGCTATTTTCTTGAAACAAACAATGTTCTCATGCTGCTGATTTCACTGATGTCAAGAAGCATACAAGTGAAAGCGTGTACAAAATGGTCGGTCACGGTGGCAGCACACGGGAAAAAAAAAAAAAAATGCTAACACGTTTAAAAGAGCAGAAGAGCTTCCTTGCATTGCCGAGGCAGTTTAATCAATAGAGAACATATTCTAGAGAGAAGGGCATTTTCTGGCTGGCTAAGGTGGAAGTGGCCAGAGAATTAACATGTTTTAAAGTCCTGAGGGGGACCTTTGCCGTGAAGTCAGTGTGGTTAATAAGATTATCATGCTTGGCTTGAGTAACAGCTGAGCGGTAATATTGTTTTAACGTCCTGCATAAAAGATCTGACCACAGCCTCTCACAAGTCAAGGTGACTGTCCCGAGCAGGCTCAAACAGGAAGCTTTAAAAGAACACGTGCAGTCACTGGGAAGAAGAAAGAACACTTTGAAGTGAACCACGTAGAGTGACAGACTCTGCCCATGGTAGCAGTATGTTAGGGAGAGAAAAAGGAGAAAATCTAGACTCACAGTTAAACGGAATACATACAAAAATAGCCACGACTGCCTGCCTACAACAACAACAACAAAGTATGTTGGGCAAGCAAGGAATACTTTACAAGGTTGTTGTAGAGAACAGCACTATCAGTGTTGCCTGTATCAAAATGTGAAGAACTTACTTTGCTTACTTACTTTGCCTCGATAAAAAAAAAAAGAATAACAATTGCAATTACAGCAAACCTTAATGTTCGTGTCTTTAAAGTACATGTCTTCATGCTGGCATCAGATGCCCTCTATACACCCACCACACAACGGTTACTAAAGAAACCCACAGGAGACTGTAATGCTCTGAGCAGCAACGGGCTGATATCCAACCTTCCACTTATTAGTAAGATATTGCTACTGTAGTCATGATTGCCTCAGAGCCAAGGTGCCTTTTATTTTATTAGTATGACAATATTGGGATTATTACCGCTTTTATTTTTCATTAAACTTTACAACAATGTTTTCATATTCATTTAGTCACTTCCCCACGTAGAGCACTATTGTAAAGCACTATAACCACTTTCTTGTACGAAATATGTCATATATATGTATAAAGTTAATTACCATGATTATTAACTCAGACAACGTTATGGGTTTTTCGATGAGTCAAACAGAAGCTGCCAAGTTTTACTCTCTTCAATGACAAATCAGATCAGGTTGAAGTAAGGTTGAATCTCAAGAAAAATTATCTTTCAAGCCTTTTTTTTTTCTCAGTAAATGATATAAAGTTTACAATTTGACCTCCGAATTTTTCTTCAAAATTGTGAAATGAGTAGGTTCAAAATAGGTTTTGAGCATGGAGATGCTCAGTAACTGCAATACATCTTGTATTGGTGTAATTTTTATATGGGTTGAGTCACTTGGAAGTGGTTGAGTGCTGATTGCTGCGGCTCTTTGGCCTGGCTTGTTTAGTTACTCTGTACAGCAGACTAGGCAGACATTTTTTGAGTTTGTATCAGCACTGACATCT
Organism: Remorina albescens; assembly: GCA_034769265.1. NCBI lineage: Eukaryota > Metazoa > Chordata > Actinopteri > Carangiformes > Echeneidae > Remorina > Remorina albescens. The sequence continues at coordinate 13,877,597 of CM068476.1, read as the reverse complement.
GCAGCTCGCTTTTGAAGTAGCTCAGACTGCTAGATAGCTAACTAATAAGCTGAATAGCCAAAAAAACTACCATAAAATGCACCTTTTCTCTGGTGGGTTTTGGTTGGCACATCATACAACCTGTCTTTGTACATAACAAGGGGAGCTAATTCAGGTTGCGACTCTCATTAGTGGGTACTGCTTCATGCACATATGTTGAAAGCGATATGATCAGATAGGATAGATAAACATCAGTCACAAAAGAGCAACGAACTAGTGATGTACAAAGCAAACCTATATGCTGTATTAGCAAATAAAGTCATTTAATTACAGATGGACTGATTTACATCTTATATCTTATTAAATCATATTTAATTATTGGACAAAACTGTAGTGTCACCTTACACAAAACATTTCATGATGCACATTAATCTGATATGACCTGCTTGGTATGAAATTCCTAATGTCTTCTTTTTAGATTGAAGAAATTGTATTATCTGCAAAAGTTGATATTTGCACAACACACAATTTCTGACTACTACTGTCAGGGTCAGTAAATCAGTCAGTCCTTGTGTCTTTGTGTTAGGGTCAGTTTGGTTTTGTTGTCATTTCCTGTTTTATTTTAAAGTCCTTGTCTTATCCCTGTCGTCCTGTCAAGTTTCCCGCCTGTGTGATTGCCTTCCCTGCCCTAATGTGTCTCACCTGTGTCGTTAGTTCAGTTTGTATTTAAGTCTTGGTTTTCTGTTCACTCCTTGTCAGATCCTCTGTTGTGTTTGGTCTAGTTCAGTCAGTCCTGTGCAGAGTTTCGCATGTCACCGTTTGTATCAGGTCTTTGGTTCTCTTTGATCAGAGTCTTTGGTTTCCATTAAAATATTAATCTCCACCTTCACCCTGCTGCCTCCGGCTCCTGCATTTGGGTCTTCACCCTTGCATTTCCGTGAGAGAAGGATCTGACCAAGGAAAATGGATCCAGCGGAGCAACGGCTCTTTGAGCTAAAAGTCTCTGACTTTGAAAGAACTGTGAATCGCCTCATTGCCTCTCACCAGCGACCACAATACATGGACCAGATCACCACCCAGCAACAATACTTCAAGGAAAAGCCGTGGGTGAGTCACTTTGTCCCCCATTTGGACGTCCTTCACCATAGACTCAGTAAATTTCTCCAGCATGCCAGCTCCCAACCTGTTTTTGAGTGTGCCAACTCTGGGCCTGTGGAAGACCAGTCTGCTCGCCAGTACCTGAGACTCAGTTTTGTGAGTCTTCAATCCACCTGCTCTGAACCAGCTCCTGCCCACAACCCTTTCCTGGGAACCCGTCTGGCCCTGGGAGGGCCTCGATCCCTGAACTGAGCCTTCAAGGCCGTGGCTCCAGCCAGGGCCCCAGCCAGGGCCCCAGCCAGAGCCAGGCCAGCTAGCTCTGGGCCTGCCACCAGTCAGCCATCCAGCCTGATACCTTCGGGCCTGTGAACCAACGTCCAGGCTGGGCCGCAGCCGCCTCCAATTCTATTTCCCCAAGTCATCTGTCTGAGGTCGTGGAGTCCCTGTTCCTTGGACTCCTGGTTGCCTGGTTCCTCCAGTCGCCAGGTGCACCTGAGGTCCCATTGCTTTGCCACTCGAGCCTACAGCCTTCCCCGAGGGCCCGCCTCCCGAGTTTGCGACGCCCTTTCCGGCGCCGCCGCCAGAACCTTGGCCTCCTCCTCTTCCAGAGGCTTCGGCCCCCGGCTCCCCTCGGACGCCGCCCCCCCCACTTCCAGAGTGTCCGGCCCCCGGCTTCCCCTCGGCCGCCCCCGCCCCCTGCCTCCAGAAGCTTCGGCCCCCGGCTTCCCCTCGGCCGCCCCCGCCGCCCCCAGCTCCCCCTCGGCCGCGGCCGCACCCGCTTCCAGAGTCTTCGGCCCCCGGGCTCCCCCTCGGCCGCCCCCGCCCCTTGCCTCCAGAGGCTTTGGCCCCCGGCTTCCCCTCGGCCGCCCCCGCCCCCGCCCCCTGCCTCCAGAAGCTTCGGCCGCCCCCGCCGCACCCGTCCCCGCTTCCGGAGTCTCCGGCGCCCTGCCACCGCCGCCGCCCCCCCCACCCGCTTCCAGGGTCTCCGGCCCTGGGCTCCCCCTCGGCCGCGGCCGCACCCGCTTCCACAGTCTTCGGCCGCGGCCGCCCCCGCTTCCACAGTCTTCGGCCGCGGCCGCCCCCGCTTCCAGAGGCTTCGGCCCCCGGGCTCCCCCTCGGCCGCCCCCGCCCCCTGCCTCCAGAGGCTTCGGCCCCCGGGCTCCCCCTCGGCCGCCCCCGCCCCCTGCCTCCAGAGGCTTCGGCCCCCGGCTTCCCCTCGGCCGCCCCCAGCTCCCCCTCGGCCGCGGCCGCACCCGCTTCCAGAGTCTCCGGCCCCCGGCTTCCGGCTCGGCCGCGGCCGCACCCGCTTCCAGAGTCTCCGGCCCCCGGCTTCCGGCTCGGCCGCGGCCGCACCCGCTTCCCGAGGCTCCGGCCCCCGGGCTCCCCCTCGGCCGCCCCCGTCCCCTGCCTCCAGAGGCTTCGGCCCTCGGCCGCCGCCGCACCCGTCCCCGCTTCCAGAGCCGTCCCTTGGGTGGGGTCAGTCCTTGTGTCTTTGTGTTGGGGTCAGTTTATTTTTATCACTTCCTGTTTTATTTTGAAGTCCTTGTCTTATCCCTGTCGTCCTGTCAAGTTTCCCGCCTGTGTGATTGCCTTCCCTGCCCTAATGTGTCTTATCTGTGTCGTTAGTTCAGTTTATATTTATGTCTTGGTTTTCTGTTAACTCCTTGTCAGATTCTCTGTTGTGTTTGGTCTAGTTCAGTCAGTCCTGTGTAGAGTTTTGCATGTCACCATTTGTATCAGTTGTGAGTTTTTGGTTTCCATTAAAATATTAATCTCCACCTTCACCCTGCTGCCTCCGGCTCCTGCTTTTGGGTCTTCACCTCTGCATTCCCGTGACAACCACGTTTTTACTGATACAGCAGGTGAAAACATATCACAGGTTTGCTAATGCAAATGTTCATCTCTTCCGTGCATTGTGCAGTTTATCATCAGATAAAAGCAAAATCATCTGGTAGTGAAACATGTTCTGTGATCACAGGGACTTGTTATGAATGCAAGGAAGGAGGAGGGATTCAAAAGTAATGTGAAGCTTTTGCCTCAAAGGCACTCCAAATGGGAACCAGTGAGCTTAGCTAATTGAAGTTGGGCTTTGTTCTGCACCGTGCCCAGTGAAAAACAAACTTCTTGAGTTGAAAAATAGCTACTTAATTTCACTGGGGAAGAGAGAAACAGCAAGTTTGGCCAAACTTGCTGCAGACATAAGCTGTGTTAATGCTGCTTTGAGAGGGCAACGGAAGGAGAGACTGTCATCACTCAGGAGAGTTCATTTAGGATTGGGCTTGATAAGAGAGAGGCTGGAGCTGTATCTCCAGCAACATCAGAAACAGTCCTTACAGTTCACTTGCAAAGCCAAACAAAATAACTGTCATTCGCAAACTTGCAGGATCCTTCCCAGAACTCACAGAAAGCAACGGCGCTTGATAATGTCAAGACATGACTATATTTGACTCGTTTCCAAGCCTTGGAAAACATTCCCTGTTTACCATGTGTTTACTGTGATGAAATCTGCTTCCTCAATAATCCCCTAGAATCTAGTCTGGAATCACCAGTTAGCCAAGCTTAGTTTGGCAGAGCTCTGTGCTTGTGTACAGAGTGTAAAGTGCCAAGGAGGCGAAATTTCAACAGAAATTTACTCATATTTACTCTTTCAACAGACCCAGAATCCCGACTGCTTACAGAACACACAGAGAGAGCAGGAAGCTTCATCTGGTTGAGAGCTGGGCTCCAAAACCCCCATTTTCTTTCTCTTCCAGAACTTTTCAGGAAGGAATGGATCTGCCATTTGGCATGACAGCACAAGGACAGGATGTAGTGTCATTCAGCTGTGGGAATTTGGAAAATTTACCTGCAGTCGTGAATTTGGAGCGAGTCTGAAACCCGGAGAAACTGAAATGTTCATCACAACCGTCAATATGACAGCTTTGTGTAGAACACATTTAGAAAGTGGTCGGCTTAAAAGAAAACATTGAAATACAAAGCACAAGAGAGTGCATAAAGTTAGAAATTGGGGTTAAGTGTAGCAATAAAGGAAAATACTCACAAATGTGTATACATTTAAAAATTTCAGGACTTCATGGGGTTAGAGGAAAGCTTCAGAGAGGGTTACACCTCTTAGGAGAACCCAGCATGTTTAGATTTGTGCAAATGTTGGCATATGATAAAGAGTCGAGGATCACCTAAGTAACCTGGAAATGGAAAAGCGGTAGAAGATGGATGGATGGATGGATGGATGGGTCACCCAAGTCATTAGGATTTTCTGGGGAAAATGAATGGAATGATAGTCCTAATCAGCTTGTGTATGATGTTAATAAAAGGTAAAGTGTGAAGTAAATAAAGTACGAATAAAGTATACATTTATATAGTATAAACTACAGAAATTTAAAAAATTTATTCTTCTCAGTTTTGATGTTAAAACAATTCCCTTTGTCCACTATATAGAAAGTTTGTTTTTTTTTCTACTTTTTGATATGAGTGTGTTTCCCCAAAGCAGCAGTTGTTCCTGACCTTTATTGTCGTTGAATGTCAATGGTAAAAAAAAAAAAAAATCAATTACAGATGGGAACGTAACAACGTTAAGGAACTGTGGGCCCATGATTGTTGAAAACATATAATTTAATACTTCGGTTTATTGCCATGACAATTACACCGTCAGGTAAAAGAACCAGCCTCTGTTTATGATCTTCCAAATTCTGATGTCGAACAGTAAATCTGAAACTGCTGAACTGCACATGATGATATGTGACATTAATGTATTACAGCTGGCATATGATCAATTACCACTTGAGTCATCTATGGACAAATGAAGAATAGAAGTCATAAAAATCTAGTCACTAGTTGTTGAGACATGTAGTTTTATGTTGCCCCAGGCTGAAAGAGAGAGTCATCCGTTAATCATAAGGTCGGCAAGATTCAGTCAGATTTATAGACAACACCAAACCCATTGCGGGAGCAACAGTTTGTATTTTGCTTCTTTATTATTTATTCGGGCTTCACATGTTTATTTTAGTTATAACTTTTGCCAGCGGACAAATGCGTCTGGTTTCACCTCATTTACCAATTAACTCGGATGGCAGGATTCAGAGAAAGAGTGAGTTTGGAGTCTGATCATTTTTGTTGAGTGTTATTTTAGTATCCAAATTTCCACGCCTTTCCTTTGGACTGAAACATTAGCCCTTAATTGTGGGTATATATACAATAACAATACAATAATGACCCGGTAATGCCAAGCTCTTACCTGACTCATAGCATCCCTCATTAAGATCGGTTACATGGGAACGTGTGCTCATTGATTGCATATTCTTCCTCAGCGGAAGCACAGTGATGTTTAACCTTGGCAGCACAAAGTAGTCATGTTGTGTATTGAGCTGTGTTAACGCAGCCGGTTAAAACGCAGGGATGTTGTACCTTTATTCCGCTTTATTGCATTTTGGGTATTTTGTTCTGCCTCATTGTCAGGAGTGGAGGCAGTCACAGAGGGAGATCCGAAATGGTGGGACAGAAGCTGACACTGACACATGTCAAATCTTTAACTTGTTGAGCCGACATGCCATCTAAGCTCACTCACTGGGGTGGTTGAGTGTGAACACACAAAGACAGTTTAACAGGGGATGTCTTTTTAAAAGGGGCTCAAGACAGACAAGCACTTAGAAACTCCATGATGGCCGGTTCAAATTCAAACCTCAGCTGTACTGTGCAGCCTCCTTCCAGTTATTAGGTTCTAGTGAAAAATATTAATACATTGTGAGCCAAAAACACAAGACGGGGGATTGGAGGCCATCTCCTTTTAAGTTAGAAAAAAAACAAAACCAAAACACAAAGTCAAAAATTCGACTAAGTAAAATTGATCCAAGTTTTCGCTATGCCTTGGAGGAACCCAGAAAACAATGTTTCCGTCTTGCAGTTAATTGGCTGTTGCTCACCTCTTTCCAAAGCTACCCTATAACCACTGCTTTCTTTACATGCTCCATTACATTTCTTTTCAGAGGTGTGAACAACGAAGGATGACTCACAGCAATCCTATGGAATACAGGTCGGGGCTTCAAAAATACATTACAAGCTATATTTTTCTTTTTCTTGAGTCAAAGAACAATGGGTTTGAGGGGTCAGAATCGGGACTTTTGCAAATTTCAAAGTCTTCGATGTGTAGATTGCACTGTCACATAGTGGAGAAGCCTCCAGTGGTGAAGCGAATGTACCTTTGAACTCAATGCTTCTAAAAAATAGTTCCGTGAAATGCTAGGAGACCTGGGTCAGACTTTTCATTGTCTCTGTTTGAGGCTCGGACTGAGACCTATCTCCTGCAAAGTATGACAAATTGCCTCTGCTTCAGCAAGATGAGCAAACACAGTGCCATGGCTCTGTGATTAAATATGGGTGTCTGGTATCCTCTGTCTGAGCAAATATGGACATATCCCCATCCAAGTCCTTTATTAATATCAAAAAATACCACAAGACAGTCCGAAGTGGAAAAGAATAAAGTAAAAAGTAAAAACCCAGCCGGCTGTTCAGTCCCACATCGGGTCATTTAAAAGTTACTTATTGAAAGCATTGTCTGCTCTCTGTCAATCAAATTTTAGCAGCCATGTTTATCTTAATTTGATGGTCACGATGCACATTCGTCAAAGTTTCTGTTCAAGGACTGAATAAACTTGAGTTTGAATAATTCATTTTTCCCATTGAACAATGTTTAGTAAAAGATTGGCAATGCAATAAAAAAACAATTTTTACATTTATTTTGTTATGTTGTTTTGTATTCACCAGTTTTTAGTGGCTCTTCAGGGCTAAGTGCTAACAACAGCATGCTAAGAAAATGTTATAATGACAATGTTCACCATCTGAGCAATGTTACTGTGCAAAAATAATAATGAGGCCATTTGGAGTTCCATTTTGAAGGTATTTCATAACAAAACAAATTATTGGTTAATTGGACAAAGTTGTGACCTGATCATGGTGCTTGATAAAAGGTTAGGGATAAATGTCATGACAAATTGAGTCACGAAGATAGACTGTCTGGGAGCCACGAGTGTCTCTACAAACATTTGTGCCGATATTTCATCTGCTGTTGGTGCTAGAAGAAAAATGGGGGGCTCTTCAAAGATTGAATGTTAAACACTCTTGGCACCATGACTGTCTTTATTAAATTTCATACAGTGCACATGGTTTTGGAATAATTTCCATCGGGATCCCTGTGGTAGACTGGCCGGCATGCCGCAAGCAAAGATTTTTACAGCAAGTGCCAAAGTAAAGGTTTCTCTGTACACAATCTTTTTCTCTTCATAGCAGGAGCAAAATGATTTAGTTTTAATTGTTTTAAGATTAATAATAATTTCAAGTAAAGTCTGTGTTACTTTTAATTGAACAAAACCAAGCACCCACTTCATGCCTGTTACAGCAGTGATCCTGCAGTATTTGATTTGAGATGACACATGAACAAAACCAACAGAAGAACGGAAAGGATAAGCAATTAAACCATAGAGGAGTTTCAAAATGTCTAATCAACTGCCACAGTCAGAAACGAGCACCAAATGTAGATTAGTTTGTCTGTTCTTGATCTATTGTGTGCGACGTTTTTGTTTTGAAAAGGCAGTAAGAAAAGACATGAGCATCGAGAATGAGCTGATTTAAGGCTGGTGTTAAGATACGACGTGTCTCTCCATAGATTATCTAGAGCAAGAAATAAAGCTTTACATGTACTGTTGTGACCAAGAGTGTTGGTGCCCTTAAACTGTGTCGAGACAATGCTGTGTTAAAAAAGGTAATTTAATTTTTTCTTTGCTTTGCCACTGCAACCAAAACAGCTGACTTCCTACTTCTTCCATAAAAATCTTGTTAAATGGCTTTGGACATAGAAGTAGAGATAAAGAAGTGGATTGTTGTGGTATTCCAAGCGGATTATTTTCTTCTGTTAGTATTAGTGCCTTCAATCTTATAATCAATCACTAAGCCTATTTAAATTGAAATAATTGTGCTTTTTGGTTTCTTTGTGTGTTCCTTTGGCCCAGAGAAAGAAAAGAAGAGAATTTTCTGGGGAGATAAGTAACCAAACTACGGTCAAGAGAACAGCTCCGACACCTTCTACAAGCAGCTCCTTTTTTCTTTAACTACAGCTGCCTGAAAAACATATCAGTTTAGCTGCATTGTGCGCTGCGGCTTCAGAGGAAGCAAACATCCAGATTTCAGTTTGGTGAAAGGCGTGTTGATGAGTCACAATCCCTCTGCCCGTAACAGGTTTGCTAAAAAATATTCCATAAATATTTTTCTTTGTCATTTTCAATTGCATCCATGCTGTCTATCATGTACCATAAAATACTAGATGTCAGTTTACTTTGTTAGTTTCAAACTATTCCAAAGAAGATTTCTTTTTTCTATTCAAGTTGAAGGGTACCAATATTTTTGACTATCTCTGTAAACGCAGGACTCTATGAATTTCTACATTGTCCAGACACCAATAAGATGGCCACACCAAATTCAGTTTAAGTCCAAAAGCAATCTGTCAAATAATGTCTTCTTATGGTTGAAGATGTTGAGGTAAGATAATATAATCCTTTATTAGATGCTCAGATAGTGAAATTCATGAATTACAGCAGGAAGTACAAAAATGTAAGTAAAGATTATAAAAGAGACTCTAAAAACGAGTTAAAGGAAAATAAAATTGATCCAATCAAATATTTACATTATAGACAGTGGGACTGTATGGAAGTTATTTGCACATGGTGAATCTTAATAATGACTTTGCAGAGTTGTGATAACATACTGATAACATTATCATGCAGTTATCAGTTGTTCCTATTAATCCTTAACAGATTGCATTTATTAAATTCAGACATTTATTCCAAAAGAAGTAATGTTAACAAAGTTGAGAAGCAAATCTGATGCTGGGCTTTGGCTGGCGATGAGGTTTGGACTAGACTTTGTGGATGGATTTATGGATCTGGTCTTAAACCTCCCAAACTGCTTGCAAACTGAACAGAGCCACCCCGATAATGAGAGGACTTTGTATTATATTACAGGCGGCTTTGTTAAACATTAGCATTACAAGCTAACACAAGGCCTGTAGCAGCTGACAGTGCTGCCAACATTAACATTCTTGCCCTTCAAGCTAATGTTAGTTGTCATATCATTGTTGACAGATGAGCCAATTAAAACTGGCTATTGAAACCAATGCTGACCCTGAGTTGTCAGCCATTTTCTCATTAACACTCGTTTCTGCATTATTTTTTTTTTTTTTCCCCACAGAAAGTTAATGCACCACACTCTCCATGTCCTCTTCCTAATGAGATCATGTGAGGTGGTGTCTGACTGCTCCCAATGATGATAACCTTTATGGTATCATGTAGTGTGTGATGCACCAATAATTTTGAGATGTGATAGGTAGGATGTAAAACTCCTATTCTTAATTCTTTTCAGTGAGTATAGTAAAATTCACAATTAGAAAGTAGCGTATAAGACTGAAAATTTGCAGCTATAGTATTTGCAGCTCCTGCATGGTGAAATATTTCCCCCAGGAATTGGGACCAAAAACAGAGCTTAAACCGAGCGTGCTGCCGGCGGCACATTTGCACAACCACACCTTGAATTACTGCGACTTCGCAAATGTTTGCTCTATCGGAGAAATTCCAGTGATTTCTGAAAGCTGAGAAGTTGCACATCATAGCCAACGTAGCGTTATTACAATAATTCTACTCGCGCTGTTGTCGGAAGTCAGCCAATCAGCTCCACATACTGTATTTCATAGATTATAGCAGCCCTTCAAAGGTTCATCACCTTGCTGATATCTTGTTTGTCAGCCAATCCATCAGTTTGACTTCCCTCGTTTGCATATTAAATCTATCTGATGACAATGCCGGCAGACTTGACATGACAAGTCTCGTTAGGCCTTTTTAATTACTTTCACCCCTCAATGTGTCTTCGCCTCTCCTATCTCCTGCTCAGTATCTTTCTTCTGGCTGTCAGTGCTAATGCGTTAATCGCGATGAATTAAAAGGCTGCAATTAACGTGTTATTTTTATCGCGTTCTTTGATTCAGTTTATTGATCACGTGCCGCTACTTTGTCCCTTCGCCACACCCTTAACCTGCCGTGTAGCCATAGCAACTTCCTGCTTCCTGTCGCTGTCGACAGCGGTTTGCTTCTGATGGTTTGTTTTATTGTAAAAAAAAACTCCAAAACAGTGGATTACACAAGTCAAAAGTAATTAGCAGTTTTTTAAGGGATAATTAAAATATTTCATATTTCATATTTAAGGCCCTGCGATAGACTGGCAACCTGTCCAGGTTGTACCCCGCCCTCGCCTAATGTGAGCTGGGATTGGCTCCAGCAACCCCCGCGACCCAGAAATGGATAAGCGGCAGAAAATGAATGAATGAATATTTAAGGCAAGCTATATTTCTGAAGTACATATCATGGTCTATGTGCCTGTTACACTTCTTTTGATTTGAAATAAATCTAAAAGGTAAGTTAATAAAATCATTGTCTTTGATTCTCAATCAAGACACATTGATGAGAACTCCTGTATATTGTTGATATTATCAAAATGCTGTTAAGAAGCTTCATCAATCCATCTGGATCCTTTCATTTATCTTTCTGTTCCAACACTATAGGTAGAAATGTTAATTATATAAATTAGGATACTGATCACATTTTCATACTACATACACATATGAAAGTAAAGTTATTTAAAAAAAAAAAAAAAAGCAGGCTGGCATTAAATACCTAGTGGATATGTAGTGGCATCATTACATGGCTCAACCCCAAGCCATGAAATCTGAGCCTCAGATGTTTTATCCTATGCACACATTAAACATTATGCAACTGGGTACAGAATAGAGCAGACTGTAAAAATGTGGAGATGGACGTTAGGTATAGGGCAGGATATAAAAAGAGCACTTTAGTCAATCAAATTAACCTGGAATTCAGACAGCTGTACTTCAAGGCACTAATGGATGGATGACATTCAATTACTTAGAAAAACTACTAAAATGTTCCTTAATGTGCTTTTATCATGCCTCTATAATGGTGTTTTATTTAGCAGGCCCAATATCCATAATACAAAATATGCATGAATGGCGACATGCTGATGGCTTCATTTAAATAACCCCTGCAGCAGAATTCATTTGGAGAGTGGAATCAGATCCTTTTTGTATAATTAACAGCAGGACTTGTATATGTCAATTATCTCTCCTCTATTGTACTGTGTGTGCGCGTGTCTACATGTGTGGGTCCACAAAAAATGGATCTTGATGTGAACTTCTAATGGACACCCTATATTTCATCCTGTGGATTAATCACAATGTAAGTGACTGTGAAAATTCAGATATCAAAACACCATGTTTGCGAGACTGGAAAGAGTTCCATCAGCGATGCATCCGTCCTCCTGATGTGTCCTGCTCTGACAGCTTCAGACCCGGACCTGCCTGAGGGGACTTAAAAGAAAATTCCCTGCAGAGATTGACACACAGTATAAGCACCGGTATCAGTACTGAAATTAAGCGCTCGGCCTGATTAAACAGTAAACTTTTACTCCGACACTTTCAGAACATTATCCATTGTGTGACTATTAATTCAATTGGATATAATCATTCAGAATTTAGTCTTCGGATCAAACTCAAACATTATTCTCACCAACACTTCCCTCTTTTTGCAAACATTGTGATTTGGCTGTCTCTCTGTGCATAATGAGTTTAGGGGATTTGCATCAGAGTTAAGTCTGACTTTTCACCTCTGGACCAAAGTGAAAAATTGTAGCGCCGGCTGGAGAGGTGTGAGTGAAGGAGTCGGAGCTTCAACAGTGTTTACATGTGTGTTGATGCAGTTGCCTGTCAATATGACAGCTACTATAATCCTTTAAAAAGATTAGGGTTAATGAACGTTCCACTTGAAAAGATGAATATATGTGAATGAGTAAACATTAAAGAAATCAATTAGCGCTTTTTTTTTTTTATGTTCTCATGCACTCTGAGACACAGGCAGTTTTTAGTTTGATTGGATTTTATATTATGAGTAAATATGAATATTTAATTATAAATATAATATAAAAGATTCTAGGCTGTGTTTCATCTAAGATTTATTGGACTCTACGAGGTTCAAAGTAACTCAATCTTAGAAGATCTGAGTCATGTCCTCGTGTCTGCTGTGGACTGTCATGCTGGTCAGACCCCCGGCCACCGATTGTGCTTACATGGCTTAATCTGATCTTGCACTTTAGACCTTAAACTTCAGCCCTGCCACTGCTGGAGCGGTTGCAGTGTTTATCACTCTGTCCAACAGTCGTAATGATAACCTACTTTGGAGCGACAGTATCAAATCTGGTGAATTTTCATGACTTTTCATCTCAGGTTACCCGCAGGAGCAAAGATCTAAAAAAGAGGAGGATTAAAGACAGGGATATAATCTGTGGGACAAAAGTAGACAAAATGCTCATCAACACCACTGTGGGGCCCTTGAGCAAGGCTCTTAACCCCGACTGATCCGGTCGAGCCGCTCAGTAAAGAGAACATATCTTCAATCATTAACTGGATTTCCATTGGCATCAGATCTAAGTAAGAGCAAAAAACTAAAGGGACAAATTCACATAAACCCCCCCCGCCCCCCAAAAAAAGGAGCATGGAAAGCAAGAAAGGAGCCTTTTCAGTTTGACTTCATTAGGTGCACATTAGATAACCACAAAGTTTAATAAATTATTACAGGAAGCTGATTTCATGGCCACTGCTGGAATCCTCAATAAAATCACTTTTTCATGTAGATTACCAAAGCCTGCTGATTTCCCATCAGTGTCTTTCCTTTCTCACACTGTTGTTGATTGATGAATATTTTATTTCATGTGTACTGACACAGAGTGCTTACCCTACGACGAGATGTTGACAGGTTCCCTCGTGCAACATGATGTCATCCATATCAACAGGGACAACCTTGTTGCTTCTTTTAGATCGGCAGTCTACTTTTGTTATTTCTGTTTCTCAGAAGCTTTATGAAAATGTCTGAAGAGGAGAAACTCAGTTGGGATCTTTTCGAGCCATTTCGACAGACTTCTCTGAGCCCTGCTGTTACGGACAATGTCTGTGAACATGGCCTGAGTTGAATGGGCAGAAAAAACTCTTGCCTAGCCTCTGGAGAGGCCAACCAGGGACATGTTTCTGGAAATGCTTGATGAGAGCCCTGAGATTAAGCTGCACTTAAGTTGGTTTATGGGACGTGAAAGTTGAATTTAACTGCAGCTAAGTCAGGCGACACTAGTCCTGACGCGTCACATGTCTTCATTTGAGTCAGTATCGACCTAATACTGAGGAAACACAAAGCCTCATGACTGCACCAGCTACTAGCAGGACACATATGAAATATTTCTGGTTGCCATTTAACATACAATGAACCCAAATAGAGTTTCCATTTTAGTGTGACGACTGTTGACTGAGACGGATATTACGGTCACTTTATAGTGGATAAACCTGTTCTCAAAGAAGAAAATGCTCTTACGTCTTTTCTTCTGTCCATCTGAGAGCAGAAAACTTACTTTTCTCTACATTTCTTCTGTTCAACTTTTTTTCTGCATGACCACACAAGAACAGAGTGGTAATGATATATGGTATTGATGTATGGTATTTTGCAGCAATAGAACTACTTAAATTGCTTCGGAGAGGGGCCGTCTGTAATTTCCCCTTACATTAAACATCATCCAAATACAATTCAAAGACCACCACTGCTGGCTCAATTATTTTCTTTTCAACTTAAAGTTAATTTCACAGACTTGTCACAGCAGGTGACTGCAAGTGCATTCAGACGTTCAGATTTAAAATTAAATTCTCACTGTTCATGAGAGACTGGGTCAGTGGTTGGTTTGCTTTTTACCAAAAGGAGGCAGATGGTGAAATTAAAGTCAGCCTCACGTTGGTCTTTCATTCATTCATTCATCTTCTACACCATGGATAGGTTGACAGTCCATCACAGGGCCAACACACAGAGACAGACAGAGACCAACAACCACTCACACTCATACTCAGACCGACGGACAATTTAGAGTCACCATTTAACCTTAACATGCATGTCTTTGGACGGTGGATAGGAAACCCACGCAAACACGGGGAGAAAATGCAAACTCTGCACAGAAGGGCCTGGGGCCCTGGAACCGAACCAGTGACCTTCTTGTTGTGTGGCAACAGCACTAAACACTAAACCACCATGCTGCCCGCCTCATGCTGGTGAATTGTAAAAATGTTTTTGTCATGGTTTGTCTCAAGTCGTATTACAGGGAATATTTTTGAAACGGTTATCTTTAGGGGTTAAAGATGAGCTAGCTGCCAGAGAGGAGGCAGCTAGTCTCAGGAACTGATTGGTTTAGCTATTTGTTCAGATAATCAGTTACGAGAAAGGCATGGAGAGAGGGCATACAGAGAACTCAAATTCCTCCCCTCTCCAACACAGAAAAACTTCTGGCTTCTGATTTGCCACCTCAGGCACCTCTGACTTGGATTGCTGCTCGAAATCAGTATTTGGCAGATTGTTATCAGATCTCAAATCTCAAAGCCTTCTGCTCTCAATGTGCATCCGAAGTTCAGTATCGTTCTCCAGTAACCTTTCTTCCATTCCACTTAACCCTGAACCCCAGGTTCACCTGTAAAATGTTTGTAGGCGGGGACAAAACCTTGACTGGGTGGGGTGCGGGCCAGAGGGTCTCCAAAGTGTCTATTCTGGACCCTGATGTCATCAGAGACTTTTATAGGGAATTCCATCCTAGGTAAGCCACCAGGAGGTCCACTGGGGGGGTTCTGTGTTTTGTTGTTTGGGTTTTTGTGTTATTATCTCACACTCCCTCCTCCCCTTGGTGTGTCTGCTTTCTGGCAGTTTGTGTGTGGCAGGAGGTGTGGCTTGCTCTTCCCGCTCTGGCAGCTGAGGCCCACCTGAGGTAAATCAGCAGCTTATCAACTGGTCCATGTAAGGTGAGGACCCAGATCTGATTGATTAATGACAGCGTGAACGGCACAAATCTTATGGAATCTGATTAAAATTGGATTTAGGACACTTTCACATGCAGTTCTAAATTGGATACAGATAAGACTTGAAATGCGACCTCAGTCGAACAGCCAAGCGATCCATATCGGAATTCAATGTGACTTCTATGCAACTCTAGATCGACAATCCTCATAATTGTGTACAAGCGAGAGTTGCAAAAAAAAAAAAACAAGCATGGCAGACAGCGGTTAGGGAGTTAGTCCGTGGAGGGACAGTGAAATATGTGCCTATGTACACTACCAGTCAAAAGTTTGGACACACTTTCTCATTCAAATGAATAGGAAAGTGTGTCCAATCTCATATATATATATAATCTTGAAGATTTTTGAAGGCACATAGAAATGGCTCAAGGGTATGCTAATGACTATTATAGAAGCAGTGTAACCAAATGAAAGATCATTGCTTGTGGCTGAGCACTCACTCCAAGCAGAAAAATTCAATCCAATGCCACATTTGAACTGAACAATGCTGAGTCCTGCCTGCTAAATAGAGCTGTTCCTTAACTAAAACAGTATTTGAAGAAAAAGTGTGGAGTGATGTCAGCATTACATCATCTGGTTTTGTGGGGGGGCTGTATGCTCTGACAGTGCATGCTGGGGGCATTAATCTGATTCAAACAGCTGCGTCGATTGTCCCTATTTCTGTGCAAAACAGCAGACGCCCCTCAAGTCTACATGACAATGTATATAATTTTCTCTTTAATGAAACTAACATCTGCACTTTTGATACTTACTTGGGAATTCTGTTCAGAAACACTTTTCCATCATCTAACTTTTCATAATAGTTCGTGGCAGCTATATTACATTTAGGATTAAGTCATGGCCACGATTACAGCAAATATATAATGTTCTTTACAAACATTTAAAACGAAAGAGTGATCATAGATTGATGTTACAATAACTGATAAGAAAAATGCCTTTCACTATCTGATCATAGATCATATCATATCATGGTATGAATGTAAAGAAGCTAAAATACAGTAATACTAAAAGCAGACACAGCATGCGCACAACAAATGACCTTTCTCCTCTTTTTGATGAACCAGATTGCAATAAATCTGTCTGAATATCTTTGGGAAACATAATAGACAGGTAATATCCTAGAGAGCTCAACTTACCCCCATTTTTTTGCAGGCTTAAAAATTTCAGCCACTGTTTGGGCACCATGGATGGATCGACACAGATTCAGTACGACTGATGAATCCTCACGAAGGCTCAATGAGCAAGACAATTTCATATTTCTTTCTCGCTCACCATTCGTGCGCTCGCTTAGAACGATCAAAAGTAAACACACTTGTTAAGCTTGAAAGCTGAACTTTGCTCTAAAGCAAACAATTACATCTGAATGCTGGGAGAATAGCTTTTCTTCTCTGAACATCAAATTCTAAACTTTGGGTGAAAAACCTGGCAAAACCCAATTTACTGCACAAATAGGCACAATGGCAACTCTTTACACCATCGCTACCACACTCATCTTAAGTCTTCCTGTTTCTGCACCTCGTACTGTTGTGAAAAATGAAAAGAAAGGATTGGACAAAGAATGCTCATGCTGTGCTGACTTTCACACCTCTGCAAACCTGGTAGGCGAGTACAACAGACACACTTGGCAGCTCCTCTTTAAGTCTCCAAATTGCCAGTTGCAGCCTGGTCTGTGGCAACATTTTGTGGGGTTAGTGACAGGCTGTGGAAATCTAGTAGCGTTAACATTTCTTTCACTCTGGCAGTCATGCTGTCTGGCCAGGAAGAGACATTTTTCAGAGAGGTATGAATCATTCATTTCGGAGGATGCGGATTGTGATGAATTATATTAAATTATAGAAAGAGTGTTTCTTCTTACTTTGTCCACCCCGTGACAGACGCATCTTTCAACAGGACCACAAACTGCTGCATCTGAATGAACACCTCTCACAAATAATAAAGTAATTAAATAACAATAACTAAAAATTGAGTGCTTAACTCGAGTGTTTTTTATTATATTTATATATGTAATAATGATTAGTTATGGCCATGACTATGTATTTCCACTTTGGGACTGAAGTAAAACAATTATAGGCTCATAAAAATTAATTCAGACCACCAAGGATTCATACATCACGCAACTAATAAAGCAATTTTGTCAACTAACTGGAAAAAAGGGGCAAAAAAACAAACCTAAATCCTAGTCAGTGCAGAGAATAAGAGTTTGAACATCACTTCAGCAACTCAAAGTTTCAAGCTAACTAACAAACACCAGCCAACAACAAAGATGGAAACTAGGCTAAATGTTCTGATACATCTGCTGTGGCAGACTTCTCATCTGAGTCTGAGTGCAGCCAATTCCTCAGTAGTTCCCCTCACCATCACCATCTTGATCACACTGTTCTGTCACTGTTCACTTTGGCAAAACCTTGGCAGTAGGGTGAGCAACAGTCACAAACACTCAGCGGTGACTCAACCGCTTTATAACTGCAGCACGGACCACTGCGGAGAAAAAAAATATGATCAGACATTATGTAACGAATAATTTCTCCACACTGCCGCTTGAACCAGTATTTATCATGTGCGACGTCACCCTGTACTAAACAACAGGCTGAACTCACAGTGTAATCATCTCACCTGCTGTTCAGATCTGTTTGTTTTAAATAGCAAAGACTGAAACAACTTTGTGGATAATGGACCTCACTGTGTTTTGTCTTCAAATCAAACACTTGCTCTCTTGTTGTGAGTTTGCCTGGAACCTTGGCTGACCTCATTTAGCATCTGATTGTCGCGCTCCAAAAAGATATCTGCATTTATAGATGTCTCCTTTTTGAATTCCTGCCATAGCGCTGCTACTTGAAAATCTCTTTAGCATTGCGTTGCCATGGCAATTCGGCTCCATTGAGCTGGTGATGGGTATATATATATGTGTGTGTGTGTGTATTTGATTGCCTATTTAGACGTGCCAAACCAAATTGGACTGATGCATGACAGCTGGAATGACCAAGGAGATACAGTTCTCTGTAAATGTTGCCAGGTTTTTGTGTGACTTGTCGTCACTTTGTTGACGGTTATTTGTGGGTGCTTAGCAGGTGACTCATGATGGATTAATGGAGACCTTGAGATTTCTTACAGTCCTACAGCAGTGAGGAGGGTGCATTAATCTCTTCGCATTAAAGCCTATTGAGCTGGTAAGTGTTTGTAAAATGCAGATTGGGATTGATGAAACTGGAAGTGGGAGCTTTCTGCACAAAGCTTTGCAGCTTCCCTCCAAATCAGGATGGAGGGTTGCAAATTATAACAAAAGATAACGTCAAACAACATGCAGTGATTTATCTCTATTACAATTTTAAATAAAAAAAAAATGCAGTTAATTCCTTTTTTAAAAATTATCATTACTGTTTATTACTAAAATCTGAATAAGAAAACATTCCCTTTTTCCTGGTTGCTAGATTTGTATCACTACCTTGTGACCAAATTCTTGTTTGTGCTAATTAGTAGCATTACAATTTTTGCAGCGCAACATATAGTAGGTGTTCCAAGGTGTTTTGGTTCCAAATTAGATTAATCCAAATCGTTGCAAAATGTAGGTCCATAAAGATTTTTTATGCATATATAAAATGTCAGCAAGCTTACACACACACACACAAAAGCCTATTGAACCAATTTGCCATGAAGTTGGTGGAGGGATGGGAAACAATCAGAAGTCACTCCAGTGTTTTTTTATGTGTTTGCTTTAGATCATTGCTGTGCCGATAGGCGAAGCATCGGCCAAACACAGAGCTCAGAGTTCAACCAAAAGAGTTTTCTCTCATTAGACCAGACACTTCTCTTCCTACTGGCTGCTCCTCCTGGTGATGCCAAACTTGGTACAGAGGCCACTGTCTCTGGGAATATTCAAAGCGTTAGAAATTCAGTCGTATCTTTGCCTTGGTCCGTCTCTTTCTGTTTACCACAGAGGTTGACAAAGATTTTGATTGATGTATATCATATTTGAGATATACAGAAAGACACATGAGGAAGCTAAAGATTGAGCAGCAAGTGTAGGCGACACTAAAAGAGGTTGCACATTTGTAATACTAATAATTTAGGCAGATCTCTCATCCTATAGCCTGCTGTCACTGCAGAAGGCTTTGTTAGGCAGCAGAAGCAGAAGTTTTCTAACAGCAGAGACTGATATCAGGACTTTAGAATATAGCACTCATGCAGACATTTCCCTTTCAATGGGATATAAGGATATCAAATCTAATATTGGTGTCCTCTTTTTTGTCTTGATGAAAAAAAAAACTGATTCAGAAATTAACTCCTCTGAATTTATCAAATTAAAGAGAAGAAAATTACCATTGCCTGAGACTGATATGCTCAGACCTTAATGAAGACATTAAAGTCTGATCAAAGGTGCACTGGGTAGCCAATAAACAAAGACCAAATGGCAATGGTTTGATAAAATACCATTGCTTCGCAAGGTGAGATCTTTGAAAACAGTCACAGACTCATTTCAGCATAATTAAATCTTCATTGGGCCAGAAAGAGGACAGGACAATACACTTAAACCTCTCTGCTCTCCACAGTTCGGCAGCAAAATGACAAAAGCAATCAAAGACACAAATCCCTGGCATTATTAATGTGAAATAGAGAATGAAAAAGTTCTCAAAGAACAAAAGGAAAAGACGACATTTCAGCAAAGCTGTGAATAAGAAGAAAGCCAAAGAGTTCTCACTGTTTGGATTGTGTCCTCTGAGGGCCTTTATAAAATATTAAACCACGATAAAAAAGCCAAACAATGGTTAACTCATCTGGAGTATGTTGTTAATGAGATGTTTGTGTGTAGATGCTACAGAAAGAAGAGACTGCGTGTCACTTTACATGCTTTGGCACTTTTATTGCTTATTGCTCCTTTTTAAAAGGCCAAGCTCCATCATTGTGCAACCACCAGCTTTGAGCAAAGCTGGAACCTGGCTGTGCTGGTGGAGCCGGATCGGACTATTCTTTTGGCTACGGCTGACCATCATGAACATCGTGCCCCTTCTCCCCCCATTTGTACGCTCAGTACTGCGGAGCAGTGGAGTCATTCCACAGTGAACGTAACTCTCCCATTGAGCTGATTAGGTCTTTTGGAGGTGTCCGAGCAGTGATGTGCTATCTCAGCCAGGAGCTAATCAATAACCACTAATCACTGTGTTACAAATGAAGCGCTCAGGATTTTAACCTCACCAACTGCACTTAATCAGATCCTCATTTCAACCTCAGTGTTTTCCACACAGGATCTCATAATCTGAATTTGTACATGTAAGGATTATGGAGGCCCCTGTGCTCCTGGGAACCTTCAAAGCAACTGGAAGTTTTTGCTGTTCCTTCATCCTCAAAACTAGGTTTATGCTTTGATATATATACCAGGTGGACCCCAATCAAGTTATAGAAAGAAAAATCCCAAAGAAAGATCAAGGGGAAGGGGAAGAAGTGTCCTAACAACGTCTCTGAATACTTATCCCAATGTGAAAATTCAGTTTCTGCTTTTTTTAACTAATTGAAATCTTTCCATTCTAGGATATTGAGTGTTGATAAGGTTTATGATCATTTGAAGGGGTCTTAAATATCTAAAGTTGATCCTGTGGATTATACATCTTAATGTGCTTTAAAGCCCTCTGTGTTTTTAGGTGCACTACTTTTTTTAAAAACTTGGATACATTTCGATGGTTTTTACATTCAATCAGCAAGCAAAACATGTGTAAAAATTCAGTTTTAATGAAAACACCCACTCAAAAACATTTAACTGTTGCTCCAGTGATCTATTGTTCATCTTTTTTTCATTTTTAATCCTTCAGCACAGAAAAAAAATTTAACTTGGAATAACTTAACTTGAAACTGACTTAATTTCCGATGCCTTCACATTTCGGATGCTTATCTAAGCGGGGCTGCACCCATCTAGCAGATGTGAGCCTCTTAGCTTTTGTTTCCTTGTCTTCTCTGACTTTTTGGCATTAACTCACATGTGCCTACTGAATGACAAACACCGACTCACTGCAGATTATTGAGTCTTTGTCTCTTTAGAGACTCTTTCCTTAAATTCCTTTCATGATCTTTTGGAAATCCCAAAGCCCAATCAACTCGGAATCAGTGTATTTGGTGATACTTTACCATCAGTTTCTCTTTTCCAAGCTTCAAATACTTAATTAATTTAACCCAATCAGCCACAACATTACTGGTCCAGGTAAATACAGGATATATACAGTACACACAAGAGGTAAAAAAGGGGTAAAAGACAAAGTGGATAGACATATAAATACCTGAATTGCAGTTGTTGTTGTTTTTTTTGCTGACTTGGGTGTATAAATGGTGAAGCAATTTTATTTTTCAACCTTGAAGTGTTGTTCTATAATATTTTAAGTGATTATGACGAAGTAATTTGTAAGGTTTCATGGACGTGAGTGGACTGTGTCACATTTCTTATATTTTGGGTGTTTATTTGTAATCATAGAACTAAGGCCTCATGGTTGTGTTCACTTGCGAGTCGAGTTTCTGGAAATATGGGTACAATCTCTTCCTCTTGAGGCATAACACTGTCCAAGTGTTTTTGCAGAGCACAATGATGTCAGAGAGAAGTTGACCTTTGACCCTTTGGGTATAAACCACCCCCCCAAATACAAACAAACAAAAAAACCCTCATCATTTCATCCCATTAGACATCTGTGCTAGATTGTATTATGAATCATAATTCTTTATTAAGTTATCGCCAAAAATGTGTTTAAGGAGGTCACACTGACTTTGATATCTTAACCACCATATCTTGCCTTATCTTAATAACAAAATCTAATCAGGTTGGTATCTCATCAGAGAATGTTTGCTTTAAATTTAAAAGCAATTGTCTCAAAGCGTCAGTGAGATATCCCAATAATGGAGAACACGAAAACATGATGCCTCGAGGTCAGACTGTTGCTGGCAGAGACATATAAAAACATTACGACGCACTTGGGATAACGGTTTCAAAAGGTGCTAAATAATGACGGAAATAAACCACCATTAACCTGAAATACAGATGGATATCTTTAGGTAAGGCCTGCAGAGAAGTTTTACTCAGGAAATCATGAAGCAAGGTTAAAAAAAAAAAGAAATAAAGAAATTGTGGAGATACACAGAGAATGAGAGACTGACTCACAGATGTGCATCTTTCCAGAGGTGGATTCGTTCTCTCTCCACGTCTCTAGCTTTATTGTGCCACGGCATATAAAACAAATTAAACCAACAGATGGCCGTCTAAACCTAAGAGGTTTTTGTTTAGTTTTCACAGCTACAGACAGTAGACCACATCCTCAGGGAATTTAAAAACAATTAGAAAATATTGACATTGATGTTTTAACTCCTGACATAGATTGCGAAAAACACTTTAATGATGGCTTTAAATTTTAAAAAAGTAAATATGAGCATTTAAGAGTGCTCATGTTTAAGACTGGTGTTGGACAGGGGTTTTCAAACAGAGCAGGGGGTGGGCAGAGACAGAGACAAAGACACTGTATGAAAAGGGAGGGGAGACAGGGACCGGTGCATCCCTGCTTTGGAAAAACAATGCTGCTAATCAACAGTACAAGCTGATTGTGGCAAAATTGCCTCAGTAATGCCAGTCATGAATAAATTCCCCTAAATGCGTTTAGAAATCCCAGAAAAAAAGCAAACAAAAAACAAAAACAAGGTTTTCCTCATTACAGAAGTGATCCATTGATGGCTGTCAGTGTTTACTGTAAACACAAGCTCTTTATGGCTAATTCAGCAAACTTTAAAGGTGCAAACAAACAATGACCTCTGGTGTAAACACACCACAATGATCAACCCTTATTGCCAAAGACAGGACCAGAAAGGAGAATTAAAACCTGGAGCAAACTCACCAAAAATAAAAAGAAGTGAAGTGATAGTATCGCAATAACACTGTGTGCATTGTTATCACAAAGAGCCTCAGGTTCTCTTCCCCCTTTGCTCTTATATTTGAGACTCCTGCTTAAACAGATGAATTACTGCACGGGGATGCTCAAAAAATTGGATAAATTAGAACCCTGCCAAGATTGGTCCAGTTTCAGAAGACTGAATTTGGTTTATTTAAAATGGATGACATGTGAAAATGTTGAACCAAACTGAGCCAGAATCATTCTGAGCAGGTTAATGAGTAAATAACCTAATCAATTATTGACCACATCTGCAGCACAAGGATCCAATGACGGAACCTTAATACATGCTACAGGTTCAGGTTTCTACACTCATTAAGCAGACACATTGGGAACAAAGAGGGATGGTATGGGGAAGTGTTAGCGAGAAAAGGCTGGTTGAATTGCTGGCAGGAAATGAAGAAACTGGCAACAGTTGAGTTTGAGAGGGGAAGGGGGTGGGATCAAGTGATTGGAAAGATGAAGCAGGTGAACTTCAGACGCTCAGGTGACTGGGATAAGGAGATCAGTGTTGAACTCTGGTGGGAAGAGAGATTGAGAGATAAAGTGTCATGAGGCAAAATAACCAGAAAACATTTATTTTACATAAAGGCATAAAGGTATTTTTACATAATAATACGATAAAAATACACACCGCAGCACAGACCACAAAACAGAGTTACATAATCTTTTATTCATGGTGACAAATCCCTACTTAAAATGTAAGGAAAACTCTACAACTGTAACTATATGTGGGATTAAATCACATTTCATTGTTATGAAGTAATATGTTGCCCAGGGGAAACATCAGGGGCAATTTCTTTGTCTTTAATAGTCCTTGGACGACAATGCACTGCAGTGGAAAAAGATTTATCATACACAACAACTGTGCATTGATGTGATTGATTTTTTGTTTGGATGTCCATATGGCATTTGTTGACACAAATTAAAATGTCAAATGTTGAATTGCAAAGAAATGTAATTTGCATCAAGGCTCTTGGCAGAATTTTCATTTCATGAAGTCCCTGAGAATTTCTTTAGAAAGTAAAGACTCGTGCAAAGTAATTATTTCAGTGAAAAACCCTGACATGAATAAGGTTTTTAGCATTAAGTGCATGTTGACATTTAAAATAAATAAATAAATTCTTCAATATGCTGTAATGGCTGATTTCTTTTGTGCAAGAGTCCTTGACAATAAAAGTAATGAAAAACACTTCAGAGACTATGGATGGCAATGGACTGACTAAACAACTTTTCTTTCACCAACACACTACATCTAACACCACATACATTTTTCTCCTCTTCAGTCTGGTTTGGTTTCCTTGGCATTTAATAATTCCTCTATCAGTTTGGGTAGCAATCACAATTTGTTTCACCTGCAAGAACTCCGTTACCATAGCAACTTCTACATATTCCTGCTGACTTTCGTGACAGATCCCAGGGTATTTTACTCCTGCTGAAGTTCAGTGCTCACATAAGACAGATAAAAAGTGTAGATTTTTTAAATTTTTTTATTTGCATTGCATCAGACCCCCCCCACCCCCCCCACAAAAAATAAAAAACATCTAAAGAAAAAGATAACTGCTGCCGCAGGGAGTTAGGACAGTTTAGCCTCAACATGAAGGCACACACTGATGTTTAGATGGAGAGGATCACAGGCCCGAGTGAGACGGAGTTCTTCATAGAAACAGCCTGAAGGAAATGCGCTCAGTTGAGGGAAGAATTAACACTGCAGTATCTGGCTGTATGTGCAGATTTGAATCTTGAATCTTGGAAGTGAGCAGCGGATTCGGGAATCCTCTCATGCTGGGGGTTTTAGCAGGCATGGTGTTGAGCAGACTGGCAGAATCCAGCACCCCCCCTCCCAAACTGACAAATCGCATGCCTTTTCTTCTTTTGCTTGAAAATCTCGTATGGAATGGCTGGCAGCAATTCACGTGTGGTTAAATGCTTTGGCTTGGCAGTCCACTATTCTATCAATGCTGATCTGATGAAGAAATGGGGAGCCCAAAGCTTATGATGCACAGACAAAGGCAGAAGAAGAGCTTGGAGTTTCTAATAGCAATCAGTTTGAGTTCACGGGGAAATCGAGCTGTGTATTTTTGACTGAACCTCAAACTAAAGACTTTATTTTCTTAGCGAAGCGAAGCTGAGCGGCTGACACGCAGGATCTTGAACCAATTCACAGCACCACATGCAAACTTCAAACAAATGTAGACATATGGTCGATATCTAAATGCTCCTCGGTTATTTAATGATGAAATGTACGTGTATACTTGGTGGTTTCAGCTCTGTTTGATGATTTCTTCATGGTAGCATGATGCACTTTTGGAAGGACCCCGTTAACATTAAACAGCTATGACTTGCAAACTGTGAGGCAGCTCAGGAAGCATGAGTAATCCATCGGTACTCTGGCCAATGATTCCGCAATATGCTTTACACAGTCTGGGTTTTTCTGTGTGTGTACCAAACATTCCAGGAGAACTGCGGCTTAATCAGGCATTCATAAAATAATTAGTCATGAAAGACATGCAGGATTCATAAGTGACCATGCAGATGTTTCTGAGATGATTGAAAGATTAAAATGTCTTTCATGGATGAAAGAGCAAATGCTCATTAACAAAGATGGGAAACATAAGCTGTATGTGTGTGATAGCTTGACAGGGTGGCAGTTGCACCAATTTATTTCATTACTGCCGTTTAAATCACGAGTAATGTTCAGGGGGTTAAAATAATAAAGTGTGTCTGGAACTGAGGGTTTGTTTCTGCATTCGCCCAGCGGGAAATGGAGGGTGGGGGGGGTTGATGTGGTAAAAAGCACAAGGTCAGATAAACATCCATCCTCTGCTGCTTCATGTGGCAGTAGTAAAAATTGTCTCTTTACCAAATAAACCAAACAATGTTGTGTATGAGTTGGGTTTCAGGGCAGCTGTTGCCTCACTGCAAAAAGATCGCGGGTTCGATTTCCGGGCCTGGGGCCTTTCTGTGCAGAGTTTGCATGTTCTCCCAGTGCCTGCGTTTCCTCTGGGTGCTCCGGTTTCCTCCCACCGTTCAAAGACATCATGTTTAGGTTAACTGGCCATTCTAAATTGTCCGGAGGTCTGAGTGTGAGTGTGAGTGGTTGTTTGTCTCTGTCTGTCTATGTGTGTTGGTCCTGTGATTGACTGGTGACCTGTCCAGGGTCTATTTCACCATACAGTGAGCCTTTTAAATTTATGATCTCAAAATATTCAAAAAGTCAGCTTCTCTAAAATGATATAAATTGCTCCAAACACGTCTTCCTTAAACTGCTTGGGGACTCCAACCCCTGTGCATTTGCACCACTACCCGGCTTTTAGCTTCCTTAAGTGTAAATGAACTGGGTTAAGGAATATATAACATTTAAGCAATGAACTAACATAATGGAAAATTTGAAAGTTTTGATCGTGAATCTTTGGACATAGCCTCAGGAATAAGGAATACTGAACCGTTAATGTTGTGATTTAATGTTAGTTTTGCATGGCATCATATCATGTCATCACCTGATTATCTTTGTCTGATAACAAACTAAAGAGCAGTATTTCTTACACAGACCTGCTGATATTAGGGCAAAATTGTGAAGTGCAGAATCATTCAATATGAATAAAATCACAGGGTACTCTGGGACTTTACCGGCTTTTGCTTTGAAGGTAACTGAAAACATTTGGAAATTCAAACTGAACCTGACTGGATAGGTGTGTGATGAGGCAGAAATTATTAATATTTTTGGACACTGTTTTCAAACGGCAGATTATAAATCGTCAGTGTTACATCTCATGATAAGCTGGTGTAATACTTGGCTGAATATTGTTAGTGTGAGAAAGTGTTGCCTGTGTGTGTCCAGGCCCGTGGAAAGGTGCAGCCATTTGAGTTTAATGGTGCAAATGTGTGTAGCGCTCCAATTTCTCTGCTAAACTGAGTGAGGCATTGGTTTCTTTTCTGTGTGCACTTTCTGACAGACGTTGACAGGTCCCGTCGGGCTCTTTTACAGTGCTGACTGCTGACAGGAACATTGTGAAAACGAAACAGAAAAGGTTCCGTATAGCTCCCCATGTGATTTCTATTCTGCCTGTGCTCATACCTGGCCACGGAGCAACATGCACCCCTATCAAATATGCTCCTCTTGATTGACTGATCTCAGCTGCCAGAGACGAATTGAGTGTTGTGCCACACAGGAGGCAGCTGTATGCTACATGTTTTCATGCAAAATGAAACAACAGATCGTATTCTTCATGTGCTGCAGCTGTTATCCAACATCGAGAGATATTGTCATGAGTTAATAGGTTGACAACAAGAAGAGTAAGAGTGATCTCCAAATAATGGGCATTTTTCAACTCATCATACCTTTCTCTTAAACTCACTGTCTGTTTTTTTATGTATTGATATAAAATAAGCTATAATTAAGATACTGTTTAAATTAGTGTTAAGGGTACTAGTTGAGGCTCAGATATTTCAAGGTTCAGGAAAGAGGTAAAAAAACAAAAACAATGAAATGCAATTGCATACATGCAACCCTGGTCTCTATATGAAAGGTGGACATCAGCCATGCTGGCATAGACACCAACTTCTTTTTCACTGTCTCTGGTTTGGACAACTTCATAACAGAGTCAACAAATATGGCACAATCCCTAATATGCCATATTTAGTGGAAACATATTTACAAAATGTTTACTCAACTACAGCTACTTGATTGTGTAAAATCTCATTTGCAGAACAATTAATTCCTTTTTCCTGCCATCAGATCCCCGATTTCTCTGTCATCATATCGCCCTTTGTTATAAATTGCAGATTCCTTGACTCTGACTGATTTCCAGCCAATGTCAAAATAAACAACTGTCCCAGGCTAGACTTGTTACCATGCGATAATGAGATGATTAAGTTGCGATCAAGATAACTATTGACATGACAACAAAATCAATAGGTGGTGATCCCCATTTAAAGGGGCCTGAAAAAATAGTAACAGCTTCCAAAGCTAACATCCACAGAGGAACAGCTGAGGTGAAATGGCATCACCATTCTTGATGAGATGCTTACCTACAGCAAATTTTGAGACGTTCTGTGCTTTCTGACCATAAGTGTGATTCATTTACATGTGATGTACAACAACATTGCCCCGCAAGTCCTTAAAGTGAAAGAGGAGGACAATAAATAACATTATGTAGATGAACTTGCCTAAACTGCTATTTAATTCAAGATAAATTAGGATAATGCCTGAACAAATAATGTGAATATGAACAAGCTATGGCCATGTGGAAGCTTTCACAAGGTTATTTTATTGCATAAAACTGCTTCATAGCTCAGGCAGAACTCAAATGGCTGTTTAACAGTCTGTGTTGAAGAGTGGGCAACATTACTCTGGAGTTTGATAAAGGGAGAAGGTGACACATTTACTTGCCGTTTAGTTTGGATTCACTCCTCATTTTCTCAGAATGCTATTTTCAAATGACTATCTAGTGACATGAAATACTGTGTGCAGGAATAAAAAACAACACACAGCCTAATTTCCAACCATTTCGCCAACCCACTGGTCTCCGTAAAAAGGTTCCTGCACGCACTGAGGACTTTCAGTTGTTCTTGAAAGTAATAAAGTTTACTTCAATGTTTGATCTAACATCCAGTGCCAGCAGTGTTGTGGAGAGTTAAGCAGGAAGATGGGGACTGAAAACATTTCAATTTTTGCTCATACCTTTGGATGTGCAGGAAAGCCAGGCAGCTTGTAAGAGGTTTAAGAGCACAATATTTTGATGATAGACGGCGTGGATAAATGAAATCTCAGTCCCCTGAATAAAGGAAAATATGGAGGGCTCAGCTACCTGACAGACAGCCCCAGAGTGTCTGCAACCCAAAACACATTACAGAGCCATCAGACTGAGTGACACTTACCTCCCTCCCTTTACAGGAGCCACGATGAATGGCAACCCCTTGTTCTCCCTCTTGAAATGACAACCGCAGAATATCAAATGCCAATTAAAGAGGAGACAGGCACGGCTGGAGGAGTGGCATCTAATTCTCATCAGTGTGATAGGTGGGGGTGGCCGCGGAGAGAAGGGTCACATTGAGAGGGTGATGTGGCCATTCGGCTGCACTGAGATATTAAAAAGGAAAGGGGGAGCACAGGTGGTAATGGAAGTCATATTACACCTGCTGGGATGAAATCAGAAGTGAAAAGTGAACCAAATCTGGTGTCAGAAAAAAGTAAACACAGGTGTTGTTGTGGCCAGCACTGGGAAGGCAGATCAGTTTTGTGAGTGAAGACATTCTGGGCTGGATCCCAGTTCTGTGGAGGGGTTCAGGATTGGCTTTGGCCAGATGGATTTGGAAAATTCTTTGGCTTAGAGGGTTAATTTTAAAGAAACAGCAGATCACTTTGAATGACCAGGAAAATAAGCTTAATTACTCTGTCAAGTTATAATTCTGACCAGTTTTGTCTTCAGTTATGACTTAATTGTCTGTGTTGTTTTTTGATGGTTGGGGTCAGTGGTCATGCTGTTCCAGGTTCATTAATGTACTATACATTTCTACTTTCATGCTGTATTTTTACCATAACATGATTTTTAAAAGTAAAAATAATGTCTGAAATGTGTAACTTAGAGCCAAACTGAGAGATACCCATGAAAGAGCTGGAGCTAGAGTGGAAAGTCACCAACACATCAATGCTCCATCTTCCAGCCTTCAGTCCAAGCTAAGCTAATTACCTCTTGGTTTACAAGGGACCACTGAGAAAACCCAAATTCATTTCCAAAAATGTGGAACTATCAATTCCTATATAAAGTGACGTTTTCTGGCTGGCAGGTGAAAGGGTTTGCTGGTATATGGCATATTTGGCTACAGGCTGAGGGCAAGTTGACTTAGATGTAGATTGGTTTACAGATTGGCCCAGTGCTAGCCTGCTTAGCAACAGGCTGCGCCCAATGTTGAAGCCAATCTAATAAAAAATAAACTAGGCACAAGTAGTATTCCAGCATCAGTTAGAGCGATCGGATGCTGGAAGTCATAGCTCTACCTGCCCCTGATTGCAGCACAGCCTGCTGTCTCCAAAACGATTTGATGTCTGTTCGTATATATCGGATAATTTAGGAAGGCAGGTAGTTGAGGTTGGTTGTTTGGCTTTATGAATAAAACTGAATGAGTTGTCAAGGTGCTCATTGTTTTTAGCACTAAATTCCATTGAGCAGATTTTTCATCTCAGCAGTTTTACAATGAAATTGAGTATAAGGATGTTTTCTAGGTTCTTGGTTTTTGTTGTTTTAGATGAAAGTGGTTGAGATAAATAGATAAAACCGAATGTATAGATGTGTGTCAAGCCCTGGAGAGTGCAGTGGTGCAGTCACATCTTTGCAAGGAAGCTGATGTAGCTATGTTATTATAACTGATAGGGAAGAGGATAAGATTCGATTTAAAACAGATTTTTTTTTTTTAATTGAGTGAGCTTTGGCTGTATAGACTGAATATAATGGAACATCCCTTCAGGTGGTCCTTACCAAGCATTCTGGATAGCTCGTCTGATCAGAAATGGATGTTTCAGCACTTTGCACAGTCAGTCTGAGAATAAGGAGAGCTTTGTTCAAATTATAACAGACACATTCTGACTGGGGCTCTTGAACTCAGTGAAACATGAATGATGACATCGCAGAATGGTTACGGGGCTGTTTGCGATTAATCATCGACCTGATTAGCCACTGGCCCTCAGGTCTATAGCTCATCTCGTTAAAATTAGAACATAATAGAATATGAATGTGGACATACACCAAGGCAATTTCCTCTACCACAGAGAACTGTGAAATTAGCATGAATCATTAGTGGGTTGAGAGCGTGGTGGTATGAAGTTGCCGAAGGCCAGTGCAGTAGTTTCAGTCCATCTGTGGACCAGAGGCTGGACTGAAAGTCCACTGCTGTGGGTGTCCTCGGGGAAGACTTTCAGTCAAAACGTTGTAAACGTTTGACCAAAATAATCAGCATTTGACTAAAACAGATAAATTAATAAATTAAAAATTCATGTCATCACCCTCAAGTACAAAGCAATAATTTATATTCTTCTTCCATGTGTTAAAATCAGCAACAGTGATTTCAAACCCAGGGGAGGTTACACTACATTTGTACACATATGTAAACAAATGTCCTGCTGTGGCAGTCCCTCACAGTTTTCAGCCCATTAGTTTGCATGTGTTGTAGGTGTAAATCTTTCCAAATGCCTTATAAATATTTCGTTTTTTTTAAATATTCTAATAAACTAACTAGGCAGCATGGCGACATAGTGGTTAGCACTGTTGCC
The DNA here is from genome assembly GCA_034769265.1 of Remorina albescens. Classification (NCBI taxonomy): domain Eukaryota; kingdom Metazoa; phylum Chordata; class Actinopteri; order Carangiformes; family Echeneidae; genus Remorina; species Remorina albescens. Next base: position 13,846,360 of record CM068476.1, on the reverse strand, counting down.
CCACAATAAGTAGGTCGTGGGTTCGGTTTCAGGCCTGGGGTCTTTCTGTGTGGAGTTTGCATGTTCTCCCCGTGCTTGACTGTTTTCCCCCAAAGACTTGCAGGTGTAGAATGTTTTGTGAGCTGGGATTGACTCCAGAAGATTAGTGAGTGAGTGACTGAGAATAAACTAACTATATGTGACTATGGTCACTTTTTTTAGCAAATGTTACTCACAGGAGGAAATAGTCCTTTTGTTGGTGATGATTATTTTATATTGCTTTATTCTGGTGAATCTTTTGGACTTTATGAGGGCAAGAAAATATGTGTTGATATTTATGTCATAATATAAAAACATCGTTAGCCATAGAGACAGAGCGCATTTAAGCCCCGCCCTCTCCGGAAACAATCAAGAGCTCGCCATTGACTTTGTATTGTGTGAAGGTGTCACTTGTCAGTCTCCGTGTGCCAGTAAACACAAACAAATGCCCCAAAGCTCCTGTGTGACTGGGTGCACTATTAACAGGGTAAAGAACCCTGATCTAAGTTTTTAGAAGCTGCCGAACAGAAAAAATTAGCCTTTAAGACGAGAGAAGTGGATACAGGCAGGAAGACGAGAGGCGCCGTCGTCGGGAAAAGCTGGAACTGGAAAACTCTGGGACCCTGAGTACGCGTGTAGCAAGCTTTTTGTATATGGTAAGTCAAACTTCTTGACTAAATATCTGTTAGGCTAACTATATTGCTGTAAGTTAAGCTAACGCAGCTTTGAAAATTGACTTGGCTGGTTTATGGTATTACACAAGTTATGGGCATCCAAAGATCTGTACCGGGGGACTCCATCAGGTAGTTGTAAATATCGATGTGTGTCACTTCCGCCATTCAGCGGGATCATTTCTCCATAAAAATGAAGGCAAACAGAAGGGACAATGAGAAAGACCCGCATATGTGAGTTTTTCATTGTACCGTTTTTTCTCCGGTACAACTGGCGTGTTAAAATACTGATCTGACATGTTGAAATAATGTTTTAAGCTAACTACTGGACAGTGTTTTTTAAATTGTGCCGCCGATTGTCTTCCACTCCGGTGGGCGTGGCTTTCGGAGTATGACGCGTTGCGCTCTGTCTCATTGATGGAAAAAAAACACGAGAATTATTTTCTTTCTTTCTTTCTGTTGGTAAACTATAAAATGACTTCTGTCATTTTAAATGCTGTAGTAAATAAATGATGGCTCTGATGACGAATACTTCATATAAAGAGTATATGAACAGACTCAAATTAAAATAGAGGAAAATAAACAAATCAAACCTGAGTCTAATAAGGCACAAAGCATAAGACACATAGAAGAAGGAGGTAGCCTATTATTCCATAAAACAGAGGAAGCAACACTTAGTGGCCTCAGAATGACCTAAAAGCCTTCTTACCTCAGGCCAGAATATCTTTAATGGCCATTAGCCAACTCCATAGTTTAATGAATGATATTAACAGTTTACTCTTAAGTTTTGAAACAAAAAGTCTCATAAACACATGAACATCTTCCTGTGTTTATTTTAACAATTCCAAATGGGGCTACTACAGTCTGAGTTTCAGACAGAAAGACTCATCTCCCTCCCAGTCACCGTATAGAGATATGACATAATGTCCTCGAGGGAATGATCATAAGAAATCACACTTTACAGCTGTGACAAGATACATTTGTTACATTAAGTGCAGGGGCTATGCTTCTTAAAAAAGGGAAAAGCTATAAAGTACCAGGCTGGTCTTTTTGATTTTTACTACTGAAATAACCTCCTTCATTTTGGACTATACTGTCTCAGAAAGGTCAGCCCCATAAATAAACTTTGCTCTTGTGATGCGTGAATCCACAAATCATCACGACAGTTCTACAAGAATTAACAGATTTTACTGGGTGAAGTGCTGATGTGACCACACTTGAATAGTGCAAGGGGTTGACCACAGAATAATTTTGCCTTGAAAAGTTGTGGAGTGGAGAGTTTCTGTAAAAATAATAAGATTAGCTTAACAACTCCTTATATTGATAATGCTGCTTTTCAGCAGCTGAATCTTGTTATGCTCCATTATTTGAAGTGAGTCACATTTCACTCACTTACTTTGGCTGTTTGTTACAGATTTTATTTTCCTCTGAGTTGATCCCAAACTTCAGGTTTGTAGAGCTTATATTTTTACAGTTTTTTATGCGTGATATGAATGCGCTCTCTATTCTCTCTCTAGACAACAATGCATTTAACTGCCCCCAACTTTTTCAAGACTTTGTCAAACCTTCAGCTTTATCCCAACAGTTCCCTGCTGTGTGCTTTGTCGGATGTACTAAAATGGCACTTTTTTTTTGTGGAGTTGAACATAGATTTTATATTTTGTAACATAACACCATTATCATTCATTTTGCACAGATGCATGCATGTTGTGCATATCTAACCAACCTTCACGTACACACTGTTTTGGTTAAAGTGAGCTGTTTTAACGGTTTAGTGAAGACTTGTTCTGTTATTGTACCTGTGTTCTTTTTTTTAGTAATTTTTATATATTCTGCTGTAACGTTGCTCTGCGTTGAATCCAAAGCCAGGGAAGATTTTTGTTTGTGGACGAATTCTATCAATTTTTTTTCCTCCAGTTCATTTACTTTATCTCATTTGACCTTGTTCCAGCAGAATGAGCAAGATTACAGTTTTCCTCATACATCCCTTTTAGACACCCCAGAACATTAAAGGGTCACCAACAGAACCCCAATTTATTCATACAAATACATGTAAATCAGCTTCTATTGCTCAGTAATGATGTATTAAAATGCAGGGAGCTGTGACTCTGTGGGGTGTTTCCAGTAGTGGACAGTACTGTGATCTGAAAGGGAGTTGCCAGTGATTGCTGTACTTTAGAGTTGTCTGTAGCAAGGATAGATTTTGTCAAACAATCACCTATCAGAGCCTGGACTTCCTATCATGTAGCCATATGACCAGATCACAGTGACAGAGGGGGAAAAAAAAAAAAAAAAAGAACTAGGACACTTGAAGCGCAGAGCTGCCAGATTGATACTCACTGACTCTTGAGACAGGGAGTATTGGCTTTGCAGACTAATTTATTGAATCTTGTTAAATGATCCTCATTGCACTCTGCTGAGTGATTCAGGCAGATAGAGCGTTTACTGTATGTAACTGAAGGTCAATGACATAAAAAGTTTTCCACTTATGGCAGTGACTAAAATTTAGGTGAAAGCCCTTGTAAGGAGATGGCCGTGCTAATGTCAACATCTGCTAAGAGGAAAGAAGCCATGTCAGCAAAGGATTTTAGTTTCTCATAATGTTGACATTTATATATGGACATGTTTGAGATCACAGTGAACGTGCCTGGATAAAAATGGTCTTTCTATATAAACCTTGGAGAAGCTTAGGCTTCTCTGATTGTCATGTTGTGGAACGTGTGTCCACCAGTCTGGCAGAAAAGGTTTACTCAAGGCTGGAGAGCCCCATTTTGTCAAATGTGGATATTCACATCATTCCCTCCATGAGGAGAATGATTCTGCAAGTAAATAAAAATAGTGCTGATGCAGCAGATGCCTTTTTTGGATGTGAATAACCGTGGTCAGAATGAGATGGGACAGCTGTGACCCCAAAACTGTCCAAGAGACAAAAAATAAAGATGCATGACCAAAAATGAAAGCAAAAACTCTCAGATGAAAGTGAGATTAAAGTAAATAAAAAATAAATAATAAAGAAAAGGATAAAGACTAATACTCAAAATTTAAAATTTAAAATTTAAAGGGTTTAGTCCAGATTTCTATTTACCACAGTTAATAAATAAATAAGCAGCTTTAAAACTGGCAACATACAATTAGATAGCTAACAGATGTGAATGAATCAAATATTCTCAAATGAGATTCCTCTTCTATGTGGATCAATAGGTGGCTCCACTGATCGCAGATCAGCCAAAGGGGACAACCGCTAAGTTTTATATTGTGTAATAGCATGAGCTAAAACTAAGCTGCTTTGCTCCTGTTGCTTCCATGAGACACATGCTGACATGGAGACAGCTGGGGAGAATAAAGCTCACAGTATGTATGTGTCTTACAGGGAAGGAGGCATTTACGGCTTTACGTCATTGTGAAACCATTTGCTTAGGTAACATTTGAAGTAAATTAAATATGTCAACAATCATGGGATGGATTGGTAATAATTGAAGCAAAAGGCATCACTCGGATGTTAAGGTGTTAAAGAGCTCCAAATTGGTTTTTCTCTGTTTTGGTGGTGAAGAGTCACGTGTTGATTATACCTCACTTACTAAACTACATGTTCTTTATTTTGTATATCTCTATGTGAATAATTGTGCGCCCAGGGGAGCGCACCTAAGGCAATTTATTTATAAAAACCTGTCACGCGAACGAGTCAGACACAATGAGCGACTTGAATTCGTTTTTGCGAAAAAAAAAAAAAAAAGTTTTTGCCGAGCAGAATGACAGCAAATAATTGGACAAGACATGAAACATGGGGATAAAACCGCACTACAAGAAAACCCAGTAGAGCTTCAATACCACTAAAGACAGGAAGAGATGACTGTTCTGTGAGAATAATTGAACCAAGCAAAAGTTAAGCTGGTGGAGGGGGAAAAAATTTTAACGCAAAATAAGATTGCATTAGCTGCAGGGCAGAATATCAATTGCTTTGGACTATAATTTAATAAGTTACTAATTAAGTTACTGTCCAACTTTTTGGAGCCTGCTTTGTCTGACTGACTCACTAGGGAATTTTAGCCCATCTCCATGGACTTGCCCCAACCCCCTTCTCCCAACCCCAACCTCATGATGACAGCAGCGGCAGCGATAAGACAAGCACAGCCTTGAGACAGGACCACTTGTCATTTTCTAGACTGCCATGCTGTAGGGTAGGCCACATCAGAAGACAGTTTATGCTGGGATGGGACGCATCGAGTCTAATGAGCCACAACCGGATGGAAACAGATCATTAATACTAAACTGGTCTTTGAGTCTCAGGGGATAATAACTGGTGTGAGATACTACACATCTGACGATGCAGGACGGTGCAAGGCGAAGAACTCCTTGTTTTCTGACTGACTGCGTGTGTCCAAAAAATTGACAAATGTAAAGAATTGGTAGTAGCATAGCCAATGTCTATAACTGGAAGTTATCTTTGTCTCTTTTATAGTCAAATAACAAAAGGACAGGAAGGGTGTTAAAACGTGGACATGAGAGCTTTGGAGAAAATGAAGAGGGGCATAGAGTATCTGCCATGTTCATGGTGAGGTTCAGTTTAATTCAGTTTAATTTAACTAATTCATGTATTGGCTGCTGTTGTCTAGTCAGCCTTTTCGTGTGTGTGTAGTTCCTATGTGGCGGATTACAGGTAGAATTACACGTACATGACGACGCACTTTGAAAATTCTGCCCTTTTGAACTCTATACTGTATTCCAAAAACCGTAAATTGCAAATAATTTATTCACATAAATTTGCATTTATTTATTTCAAACACCAACATCTCTACAGTCCAAAATCATATTGACTCTGAATCAGGAAAAGCAGACGTTGCAGTCCCTAAAACTTCCCTCCAGTGTACAACCCTCCTCTGTACCCCTACACTGACTAGATTTCTATCTTCAGTGATGTTAACATGTGGACATGTGATCAGATTTCACCTCCCTGCTCCACGGGTGTGAGAGAGAGACATGAAGGAGAAGAATGGCCGCTTCTGAGTCAAACTGGAGTTCTTTATCAGCTCCCAAAGTTCTCCAGAGTACCATTGGCTCTTAGGTCTGAGTGGAAAAGAAATGTACTTGTCCCCTGAAACCTTATGCACGAACATCCACACTGATCAGGTAAAAGCTTTTTTGGTATTTTAAAGCCCAAAGTCTGACAGAGATTTGAGCCAGTTCTCCCCATTGTAGTCCACCTTTTGCAGGGTCTTACATGCGTCTTAGACACCAAACAAAGACCAGAGAAACTATTGTAATAAAAAGGAGACTCGGTTTTATGTGGAGGACATCATTACTCAACTAGAACATCATAGAAAATAGGTTTTTACTGCTTTATTATTGCTAAAATTCTAATTTGCTTTATCTTTAACTCTGCTACTGCTGGCTTAATTGGTTCCTTCTGCCACTGTACGCAGTTACCAAATATGAAAAAATTAAAAGTATTGTGACATCAACTGTCCAACCTCACATTGCACAGAAACGGGAAGTTGTTGGTGTTTTGCGTCTCTTTAAATGAAACAGTAAAAAGGTCCGTGTTATTCGTTGCATGAAATCTTAAAAAAATACGTTAGTGATGTGTAATGAGACATGACGATATTGTGCATAATCCCTGTGTAAAAATGCTGCTTGCTGATAGAGAAGGCCGACTTATTCCCATTTGATTATATACAACCGCCTGCAACAGCTGGGTCTTACTGAGGAGAGAACAGCGCAGGCAGGAGCCTTCTGCCTCTCATGGTTGCTGTAGTTGCATCTGATTCCCTCTGAGAGACGAGTGTTTTCTGCAGCACATTCTGCAGCACATTCTGACTCCTGTGCAGAAAAAAAACAAAAAACACTTTGGTCTCACACTCTGCCTTTGAGGCCTCCATCAGGGAACGCACTGGGCAGGATGCAGAGCACACACTCTATTTAAACACTAATGAAAAAGGCAAAATCTCGGAACATGATATAAAACCTTCATCCTGGACAAGACAAGTTTCAACTTTTATCCAAAGCCAGCATCCCTGCAGTTGCACATCAACGTCCCTTTTTGTTGAATTGCATAAAAAAAATAAAATAATTGTGTGTTGGACTTAAATTCTGTGAGGCAAAACTAAATCAAAAGCGTCTCTAATCAAAAGTGTCTCCCCCTGCCAAAATGACGATGAGGGTTTAAGGTTTTACAGCTGCTCACCGTAATTCTGCTCCCCCTACCCAAGGACATCAGTTTACCCATGGGAGGAACTTTTGTGGAGCAGCTTGGATCATGACATAGAGTTTGCTGGCTTCAGAGGAAAGGCGAGTAGGTGATTAGAGAAACCATGACCAAGTGGCTACAGCAATGGGTGAAAACTATAGCGGCTCATGATGAATGTGAAGCTATGTGTTTTTCTTTTAGATTTTGGGAATCGGAGAAACTGGTAAGACTTTAGAAAAGGTCACAGTGGAATTTTTACCGGCTGATTTTGGTTTAAAGAAAGATTTAAAAAAAAAACTGCATCTGATTAATGGGTCTTTCTATTCTAATCTTGAGCCTCCCTGCGCTGCGGACAGACCTCAGTATGGAAATTAGATAGTTGGGCCTGGCAGACTTGTCAGTGAACACGATGTTTCTCATATCAGTGTTTTTCTCTTGTCCGGATAGGATATCCAGACACATTTCATGTCCATGCCCGGTGTACAGTAGACGTAACAATTATCTGCAGTACTTGCACTGGTTCACACATGTTGCTCCAAATGCTCAGGTTACTGCAGCATACCCCCCACCCTCTGCCCAAAGACATGAACAAACTAATCTTATCAACTGGCAGTTTTTTAGGCTTTAGACTAGGATGTACGGCCTACCGGAAACAGCCATATGTTACACTCCAAAGTCTATTGACATGACGAAAGCTCTCACCTACTCAGCTTTTATGTTGCATGCTGCTTAAACAGAGCAGATAGTAGCTGCCGCACACTCTTGGAGACTTTCTGTGGCTGTGTAGGGTCACTGCTGGAGAATGCTTGCTACTCAAACCTTGACTTGAAGCGCTTCTGATGCCAGCTCTTGCACAGACTCTCTGCGCTCGCCACCTACCTCCCGAACAGCTTGCCAGATTTTTTCATGTACAGTAGACTCTCCAGTATACTTCTCCTGGTTCCCTCTGCTGACTCTACTGCTGCAAATTACTACTGTTTGTGCTTATTTGTGCAAATTTTTGTTCCTGCTCTTAGAATAATATAACATTTGTACAAGTAGATAGAGTACAGAGATTAAATGGAACAATACCCCTGAGTTAAATGAGAATACATCATTAGTAGCCTGCGGCTTAATATTTTAGATTAACAATATGACACACATTGTTTTTTCATTCTTGGCGTGATCTGCTCCCGTTGGGTTTGAAAGGTCTGCCAATGATAAATTGATTGAAGAATTAACAACAGAAATAATTCAAACACAGTGCTATTCATTGTGAAAAATATCAAGTGCAAGTTTTGTTGAAAAGAAAAGGAGCCGAAAACATGAGTGTTTGTGCCTGGGTTTTCGAACAGCATGTTTTCAGTTCCTAATGTTTTGTTGCAGGAAGAAATTTCTTTAAATTCTATTTGTGAAGTAGATATTTGAGTCATCATTACCTGCTGTGGTTTGTTCCCTTTGGTGGTAAGAAAAAAAATGCTCATTTTCAATGGTATTAAAACATTTTTCATGTAAAAGAAAATGTTACATGTATCCCATAATTGTCTGCAAAATGTAGATTCTGATGTATATCTGGGTATGCATGTGACTTTGGTCAGTGACAAATGTCAACGGATCCGATTCTTTTTTTTTTTTTTTCTTTTTATTTTGAGATGATATTTTTTTTTAAATTCTAAGGCTCTCAAAAAACACTTTCAGTATTTCAGTTATGATGGAAGAGAATCTACTCCACTTGTTAAAAATGCATTTTGTAGTTTTGGATAATTCATAATTGTCTCTAGGACAATCAACAGAAAGGGCTTTACCAACAAAGCTGTTGAAAGAGCAACTGTCACCTTCAAGAGGTTGCCATTTTACATGTGTACATGTTGTGTCCTTCCTCTGTGTTTCACAGTAAAAGTCACATTCTGGATCAGTGGATTCATGCATGAAAAGTTTTATCTTCCTTCATGGGGTCCAGTTTCATCCTGTCACAAAAGTTGGAGGACATTTTCAGTGCCCTTGGAACTGAATAAATTCAAAGGAATGTTTAAATCCAGCTTTTTGTGCAGATTATGAATAAATAAATAAAGTAAAAAAAAAAAAAGACCAACTAAAATTACACCAGCGGGACGCTCTGGCTCATCTTTCAGCTGTTACACTTCTTCCAGTCACAGTAGGGATGCAAAACCAATTATATCCATTGGCAGTTGTCCTTGAATCCCAGTTTGGAAGCATCACTGGTGGCCAGTATGACTCATAGCCACCATACTCCGTAGAAGCAAACAGTGTGCTGCTTAACATGCAATGCGTCGTTCTCTGATCCGGCAGCCACACACTGACAATGTGAATGACCTCTGGTCATAAAACAGGTTGCCTCTGTAAGACAACACCTTGAGACGACACGTTATCACCTGGACTCTCGCCATCTAACAAGACCTTTTAATAGAGATTGGTTTATCATTTTATGAGGCTTTATTGGAAGGAAAGGAATTTCCAGCACAATTGATAACAAGCCTCAGGGGAGGTGCAGGCTGCTACTGCGTGTGCGCTTTGCTGTCACCTGAAGACTTAAATTTATTTGAAGGACAGTTTACTTGAACGTGAAAAGCATCTTTTAGATGCTGTTATCGAGGACAGACTCGCAGAGGGGGTCTGCACTCCCACACAACCATGCAAATGAGAGTCAGAGACAAACACACACCTATTTATGATGCTTTGTTTCATGGGAATCTCTTTTAAAAGAGAGAGTCTAAAAGGGGATCTACTTTGTGTCTCTCACCCAATCACAAAGACTATTTTCAAGTCATGTCTTTCAAGGCAGCTTTGTTTCCTTTCCTTTTTTTTCTTTTCTTTTAAGTAATCAGTGTGTTGGCCCACCTAAGTGGAGTGGGAGAAGGAGCAGGAAATTGGCTGGTTAAGCCTGAAGGTTTAACCAGCCAACATTGTTATGATTAACTCAACAAAAATAGTTATTCTTGCTCAGTTCTTTAAACACTCCTTTTTTGTTTTCAAAATATGTTCATTTAAAGGTCCCACATTTTACAGTTTAATTTGAAGTGCTGACATTCATCAGAGGATCAGGCACAAGTCCTATAAGGCTGGATAGTGGGGGCAGCTGGACTGATCTTGGATCACAGGTGAGGGTGATGACTGCTTTAAAAGAATATTGATCTGCTTTATAATCAAAGAAGCCAATGAACTTTATACACCATAGGTTCCCTTCCTTTTCCTTCTGCTATCTTACAAGAGACTGGCTCTTGCATCCAGTCTTTTGTTGGCCCACACATCTCGGCAAACAGTGGGGTGTGGGCTGCTTGACTCATGCAGTAGATAACACTTGAAGTCAAAATGGCGTTAACTGAATAACCAGTGAATTACACAGTGACACCAAGGGGTTCTGAACCAGTGACGACTTGGTAGAGATTGTGCTGGTTTTTCTCACCCTGTTTTCATGAAAAATCCTGAAATCTGCTGTTCGAAAAATAAACCAAATTAAACCACATTCATTTGAACATCTGTGGTGTCCTCATACACCTGCTAACATATTTAAAAGAGTTATGAATGACTAAATATGTAAATATATCGCTCAAATCTACATGACTGTTGGATAAACCGTGGAAAGAAAAAAGTGGCATGAATAGAAACGATCCAGGAAATGTGATTAAAATCACTCATAAAAACTTTTATTTGACGCTAAATTAAACTTGAAATGAAGAGGGCCGCACTGCGAATTAGTTGGTTGTTGGTCTCTGTCTGTCTCTGTGTGTTGGCCCTGTGATGGACTGGCGACCTGTCCAGGGTGTACCCCGCCCTCGCCCCCCCTCTGACCCGGGGATAAGCGGCAGAAGATGAATGAATGAAAGAAATGAAGAGCTCTTTATAACTCAATGCTCCTCCTTCCCATTCGCCATGAATAATATAATAGAATTGTGTGTGTGTATGTGTGTTTGGTTTGCCTATCTCCATCCCCACTGCATTCCATGCGCTCTTATTCAAGTTCCAAGTTTTCCCCACACTGCAGGTGTGTTTGTGGTTACATGACAATCCACTTTGTACACTGCAGCATCTGGTACAGCTGAGATGAAAACATTTCTCTTGACAGTTTATACTGGAGGACCTTTAGGATTACAAATGAGTGAAGATTCTTTGTTGTTTTGATTGTTTTTGTCTCAAATTTTGGAAAAGAAAAATTATGGAAACTGTCCCATTGCAGCAGATGGACTCTTTTCAGCAGCAGTTAAACTAGAAAAACCAGGAGCAGATGCCTCACTCAAATTAACCCCATTTAAGTGGCATTTAAATTTTTTATTTGCAGCCCTAACAGCACTTATTATACAAACAGAATTCATTCGCATTAACAGCACTGAAATCTACCTTGTGTGTTCAGATATACTCAGATTATTTGTCTCAGTGAAAATGCAGTGATTGGAACAGAATTAAATAAAAAAAAAAAAGAAATCTAAGGGGCGCGTTGAGCCCTTATTACAATCTCTTTACCTTGCGGTTCCTCTCTATGACAGGTTGTAAATTCAGGCTTGCTTAAAGTAGAAGCAATTACAATTTTGTAGCTTCTCGCCAATTTTCGGATGATCTGTGGCTTTTCAAGTGGCCCACACTGAAAGAACTGGATGGGCAAAAGGGCCACACACAATTATTATTTTTACTACAAACAAATTGCTTTGCTTTCTCTTTATTTGTCTTTATTTCTTATTTCATTTCTCATCTTTATTTGTGTATTTATTTAACACAACTTATTTCTCAACTTAGTCTGGATGGTCAGAAATAAAGCATCACAGCCCGCTTGCATAAGGCACCTGCTGCTGGGTGAGAGCAAGGACTCTAAAGGTGTCACAACACACACACATGCAAACACATACAAACACTCATAATCAACATTGAGCTTATAATAGGCAGGACATGGTAACAGTATTCTTTTTGACAATGGACATTTTCATTTCTTTTTAACTGCCCCCTGAAAGGAAACCAATGAAATGTCCTCCCATAGCAGAGAGTGAATTTATCCATTTTATATACACTTAATGTTTTTTCCTTCAAAGCTGTTAATACTGTCAATACCATGAAAGGCTCCAGGGTTATTGCTAAGACATTTTTTCACAACCTTTCCTGTATTTCATTCTGGATCTTTATGTCTGGACAACATCTGCATCACAAAATTCTGCCATTTATGCCCAATCACTGCGGAAATTAAAAAACTTGGCCACCATGAGGGCTCATTGGAAACCATATAAAACATGTTGAAAACATTATAAAAAGAAAAAAGAAGAGCACAATTTGTGTAGTTAACTAAGCACGTTCTAAAGCATGTCTAAAGCTAGTTGGCTCTCAGTATCACCTGAACTAAAGTGAAGTGCCTAAGAAGGTGACTTAAAACATAAAAAAAAAGGCTCTAGGATCCGCTTCTGTAAAGACATTAAATTAATATGTACTTCTATTTAAGCATGTATGCAAGATTGTCTTCACATTTGTCCCCGCTCATGGACAACCAGGAAAAGAACTCTGTTTCAATGAACTGTTGCAACAGAGTGAAATGACCAAGAGTCCATTAGGTCACTGAAAAGGAAACCTTTCAAAGGTTGCTAAAGTTTTGACCACGGAGGCAGATGGAATGCTTAGATGAAACTTAGGGGGAAAAAAAGGCTATTTTAGCTCAGAGTCCCAAGCATTATCAGAATAAAAACATATTTTACTTTCATTTCAAAAGTATATTTACTGCATGTTTAATGTCTGTCAATGGCTAACAATTGTCAAACAGCAACTGAAACTATATGTGCCAGTGGTACATAAGGGGCCATACCATCACAGACAGGTATATTCCCAATGACGGGATCAACGTAAGTCACTTCATCAAGCCACTTTTTGATCTCAGGGCCTCTTCCGTCGTGCTTGTTCATATTATGAGGGAGAACTTCAGCTGCTGATATGAGAACATTTGACTCTTATGTGTGCAAGCTGTTCAATTGTGTAAGCTGTGTATGTAAACCTTTCAGTTGTGTAAGTAAGAGGTTTTAAATATGTGAATGTATTTGGTTTGAGTCTATGAGAAGAGCTCTTTTTGGCTTTGTAAAATGAGAGTATGTTTGTTTTAATATTTTACAAGTACATGAAAAAACACTGAATATTTGAAGTAAATGGTTTTTAGTAAACGCCTCTTTCTTACGCTGTGTAAATGTAAGTGTAAGTGCACTGCCTGTATAATTCAGCATGTTAATTCTTCGACCCGGACCAGATTTGCTCTTTTGCACGAATTAAAATCAGTGTCTCAGTGTTGCCTCTGACATGCTCTAACTGGCAGTTTAAATCACCTGCAATCTTCATTTACACGCTCTAATTGACATAATTGTCAATTAATCATGCTTAAATGCATTCACTTACAAAAATAATTGTTCCACTTGGGGAAAAAACAAAAAAACAAAAAAAACAACAACAACAACAAAAAAAACAACAACAATGTTGAACTAGCTGCAGAGGCATATTTTAAAGTACAACTGTTTTCATTTCCTTTTCATTTGTTTGGGCCATTATATCAATCTCTGCCCTCACAATTCTCCAATATTGTGTGAAACACTTACTAAATAAATAAATAGATATAAATATAAAAAAAACTGCGCTGCAGCTCATGGATTTGTGAGATGGCTGTGGTGCTGTAATTGTTATAGCTGTGTATATGTGGAGAAGTGACACGGATTTTCAAAGGCGGTACTGTTAACAATCTCAAATGAGCATGTAAAAACACTGTCGAGCTTTTACAGAACTGTGACGCAGGTGGAGATTTTCAGGAGACAATGGTGAGATGAATAGACTTTCCATCGGATGTCTGCTCTGAGGTCAGCAATACCTTCAACACAACCAAGTTCCTGTGAAGTAAAGAAGAACACATTGATTCCTTTTTAATAGTTGTAGCCAAAGCAGTCCATCAGTGACGCCTCTATCATCGCTGGAAAGTAAAATGATTTGTTGTTGGATGAGTCAAGTCTTTTGTGCTCAAATATCTATATAAATAGACATAACGACACAATAGATATAACGACTATAATGGACACAGATTGCCACATTTTATCCATCGCAAACCGGGTTAGAGTTTATATGATATATTTTTATATTATGCTATAAAACTACTTACTTTTGTGACCTCTCTCATAACCCTAATGCCAGTGTAAGGTGTCTTCTGAGACTGTAGTTGTTGTTTACAAACTGCATAGAGTTGTGAGAAAGAGAAATGTCAGGACACAACCAGAAATTTGAAAAACATACTGTGCAAGCCAAGCCCCCATATTGCTAGCTCAATTTTTTGACGTCTCTCTTTGACCAATTAATGTGACATATCCCCCCTGGCCTGGGGAGACAGATCTGTCTTCCACCTAATCTGCAGACACGACCGCCTCACTAAAGTCGGTCAGACTTCTTTCTAGACCTGGTCCATTTGAAAAGTCACAATCCCCTGTTATTTGAGCAGTGTAGACAGAGTAGAGTCAGATCCACTAACCCCACTGAGCTGTTAGTGCCACACAATGTGAAATGTTATGCGATCATAACAAACTGCAGTATTTGAAATGATACAAACGTTCAATAAAAAGCTTTACAAAGGGGACAAATTGTCAAGCTGTTATATTGGACTGATTAGACTACATTTAGACTGTAAAAAATGTTGATTTTGTGCCCATTTTATTTTCTTGACATATTTCTTTAGGAGTATCTATTAATGTTTATATAAACATCCTGAAATGATGCTCATTTGTAATACATGATGCGGCTGGTATCTAATCATATAAAGCATATTTCCAGTCATTGCTTCTCAGGCTTTGTGATAATACATATAATAATAATAATAATAATAATAATGAAAAGAAAAAAATTTCTAGACTTTGGGTACCCATTCTTTCACAGCCTCCAGCTCTGTGTGAAAGCTTTGAATCATCAATTTCCTCTCACTTTAGCTGGAAATGCGTTGATAAATAATTTAGCTGAGACAAAATGCTGAATAATATAAGAGTCCCAATATTATAACATTCATTGTTGTGTCTGGTGGAAGTTAAGAAAGCTTGGTAAGGGCGGATTGCAGAGAAGCCAGCCCAACAGTAGCCCTGAATCCTCCTTGGCTGCGATTTCACATGTACAGTAGTCCACCCTTTGCATCAGCTTATGTCCGGGCAAAGCATCCACATTTTTCAGGCAGCCTGTTTTACAAAGTCAGTCCCTCCGACTCTCTCTTCTAGCCGTCACCGCTGACAATAAACAGCCCACACCTCCCCCGTAACACTTTCCAATTAAATCCCTTCCATTTGTCGACTTGGAGATGCCACCTTTAAGTAAATTATGGTGGAAAATGGAGACAGATAAGAGGGGAGGGTTATAGAGGGGGAGCTTCTGCGTGCCATGTGTGAACTTGAGAAAATGTATTCTCTCAGCACTGAAAGGGTAAGAATTGATAGATAGATGGATGGAGGGAGAAACAATGGAGGAGATACAGAGAGAGAAAGAGAGGGGGAGGGAGAGTGATGCATGACCCCCACTTTCTCAAGGCTTTGTAATAAAAGGCTGCTGAGGGGTGTTCTCTGTCTATGTCACATTAAAAGTAAATAAGACTAATAGCATGATGCCAAAAACTCCACGGGGCTAGACTGCCCTAAAGTGAAATGTATGTGTATGTGTTGTAGGCGTGTGCATATTTTACCCAACACAAACACAGCCTGGTTATATCTACGCGTAATGCCTCCTGCCCAAACAGCCCCGGCCTCATTTCGCATTCATGTGCTGGCAGGATTATGAACCATTTGAATGTCCTTCCTGAGATGGCTAGTGAAGTCTGGGACATTTAGGGTTTTAGGGGAATTGGCCAAACTGTGATGCAGTTCCATCAGCTTGGACTGTCTATGGTGGCAGCCTTTCAAATTTTGCTGTAACTAATTTATCAAACAGGAGTATGAAGTTAAAGGAAAAAAAAAAACTCCTGGAACTGTCAGGTGAACTTGCCCTGGCATTTCATCGACACTCACCTCCTGTCACAGTTTGACAGGATTGGTTTTTAGAGTAAAGTGGCCCCGAAGGACAAAGAACATATGGAAAAAAGAACATGAAGGTAAACACGCTCCAGAAAAGAGAAAAATCATAATAGATAAGGAAAAAAAACAAACAAATACCTTAAAATTAAAATACTACATTGAAGAGTATTAAACAACCATCAAAATCTCCAAACACAAGTAAGTCATTAAAAAGGGAAAAATCATGATCACAACACAAATAGGGAACACAAGGGGACCAAATGTTACAAAATCAAGACAGTGGGAGGACAGAGACTTAAATACATGGGGGAGATTGAGCAGAGGTATAACACATGAAGGCGGGGCAGATGGGGGAAGAGGGAGAGAGGAAACAGGACAAAAAAAGAAGTGAGGTCATAATATCAACCCCCCCTGTGCCTCTTAGGATTCCTGCCCATTCACAAATCCAGTCCACCATACTAAACTGTAATAGGTTTACATTATATAGAATATATGAAGGAACAGAATGAATAAATAATAGTTATCCTAAAATTGTCAGACTAAGCAAGCCATTCGCAACTAAATTTTCCAAATTGTACAATAAATGAAATGTTTTTTTTTCATTTAACGACTTGGTCAACATCTTTTGTAACTCTGGTAAAGGTAAGGTTTGCTAGCACTTATCTGGTCCCCATACGCTCACCAATAAGAGTTGTGTCCAAACTCTCAGCAGAAAGTGAAACACATTCCCGACTCTGCCGGGATTTTCACCAGTCACCAGCCTTCGTTTGTGATTTTCTTGGACAGGATTTCAAGGTGCAGCCAGGGGGGTGTACAGAGTGTCCAGTACTGTTGGTGAAGTCAGACCAAGATCTTCAGCAAGCACTGGGGTGGTTTCCTGCCAATTATGGTGCACTTTAGTTTAGGGTGAGCATGTTTGATGGGTGGGGGACCACAAACACACTGGAGAGAACATCTGGTTTAGTAACATTTAATATCCCCCAGGAGAGGCAGGAAATATGGCTAGGTAGAAAACCAATGGAAATTGACATATTAACAATTTCGGATATAACTTTTGAAATAACTTTGTTGGACCAATTTCAGGTTGCAATGTAATTCTGTTGATTGATTTACTTATTCATACTGGTGCTGTGGTTTTGCTTGTTGCAACCCAGTTCAATCTTTTCAGATTAACTTTGTGATTGAGGTCGGGCTCAGAGGCAGCGTAATCACCCTGGTACCTGTGAAAATGCTACAACTAATTGGACTCACAGGACAGCAAGTGGGCTAACTTTGAAGGAAAGGAAGGATGTTTTATGTTTGTGTTATTCTGTCAGTTCTCTTTGCAGGTAGTGCAGTTTATATGTTTGGCAGTTTAATTTTGAAGTTCGGCAAAAAAGGTTTTGACAAATTTTTTTTCTTTGTTTTTGACTATGTTCTGGTTGAGGGTATATACCACCTTACTTTAGAAACCTTGTTCTTTCACTTACCCTTTTTTTCATAAATACATTGGTTATCTCTGCACATAGTCTGTGAGATATCATTACGCCAATTCAAAACCAAAAATCGGCTAAATAAATTTATATAATATATGGAAGTTATAATTTTATTACAATAAAAAATGGTACACAACACAATGAGGCAAGCGCAATAAAGCTAGCACGCTCCGCAGCTGTGTGTTTTAAGTTTGCTTTCAGCCACGCAACATTTCAAAGTGCCACGATTTAGAAGCAAAAGAAAAGCATTATGTCCTCAGCAAGAATCAAGTATGGAGATATTTGCTTTTGAGGGACATCAGCAGGGAAACAAGAACTATAAGCCAATATGCAAATGATGCCCCACAGCATTTCAAACGAAAGAAGGTAAAAACATCAAACTTGTCTAAGCACCTCAAGTGTAGCCAGACATCTGGACGTGTGCTCATAATTCATTACGCCTATGAGCACAGCACCTCTCTGGCCATGTTCCAGCCACCCTGTAGGGGAATGTGGACTCTACGTACTTGGTCCATGAGCTGATGCTTCAGTTTGGGACAAGCTTCAGGTAACAATTTGTAGCCTGAATTTCAAGTCGTGTCCATCCACACTGTGGTGATGCAATGCTCTCAAAAATTGAGCAGATTTGAACCCGAGGCTCTTGGCTTTTGTTCCCACATCCGAGCTGCTACATTATACAGGGTGCGTTTAGACACTGCTGAGTGTTGGTCTTTTCAGCGCTTAGGGACCGACACACACAGTTGTGCACCTAAATCATAAGGAAATAGTCTGGAGGTGTGTGAGTGCATTCTGGGTCTGGTCTCTGTGCGCTGACACACTGCCAGTCCAGACAGCTGGATTAGCCAAACTCTGAATTCTTTGTGGACAGGCAACATACAGTCGATGCTCAGTGTCAGCTCTGCGTAAATGCGCTGATAACAGGCATGTAGTAATCAAAAATGATTCTTTGTTGACTCCCTAAATCAACAAGGTATCGGAGTCCCTAATTTTGCCATAATGCTTTAATCACTGCTATTTAACTGAGCATTAAAGGTAACCAGCAGAGCAATGCTACCCTTGGATTTCCTCAATCACATTCTCAGTGATCATTTAAGTTTAATTTTATCATATGATGGACATGTTAATTCAAGCACACTGAGCCCTGCACATGATAATGCCCCGCTTACTAATCAACTCCTGACAATGTGTCTCCTTTCTGTGTTCGCCCCCTTAGAGGATGAAGTGGCACGTGGTTGAAATGTGGAACCTGAGCCCAAGGCAGACTTGTTCCGCTCTCAACCCTGAAGTTTGCTCACAGTCACGGGCGGGTCAACATTACCCAGTTCACCAACCTGGTCTGATTGTGTCTGTGTTCATAAATATGTCTGACAGAGGATGCGATTGTGTGTCTTTCTGTCGTAAACTACTCCAGATTAACTGGCGACGGCTTGTACACTCGGGACCAAAAGCCCCTTTATGTGTGTGTGTGGGTGTGCATACACATTTGTGTGCGTCTGCGAAAAGCTGGCGCTAACGACTTCCTTCCTGAGCAGTATGTTTTATTTAACAAACAGTCAGACCACAGTGCTGTTGACACCAACAGTCATGAACAACCATGGAGCAAAACTGCAAAGCTCGGACAGACATACATTAAACATGACTGGCACCACACAGCTGTAAGACAGGGAACTAATTTACAGTGGCTTTGTGGGGAATATAGATATAGAATCAATTCTACCAGTGGCTCAATCCTACCTGCACGATTAGAGCTAAACCCATTATAGCAGCGGCCGCCCCGTGAATGGGCCATTTAAGGTCAAAACAGGATACTATTTTATTCCTGGCCATATGGAGGAGCAGTGGGGTTTCCCTGGGGAGCAGCCGAGCTCTAAGCAGTGAGTCCAGATGCATCAACTGCCGCCAGAGTACACGGGTTAAGTGTTACAGAGGTCAAAATGTAGGACAAACAAATATGGTACAGAAAAGTATTTGCATAAGGACTATACATAAGTAAAGGAAATTCTGGTGACTCTCTCTAGTGTGAGTTAGCTCTTGCTCTTCCATATACACCGATCAGGTATAGCATTGTGCCCACAGACAGGCGAAGTGAATAACTGATTATCTCTTTGCCTTGGTTCCTGTTAGTGGGTGGGATATATTAGCAGCAAGGGAACAATTTTTCCTCAAAGGTTAGAAGCAGGAAAAATAGGCAAGCGTAAAGATTTGAGTGAGTTTGACAAGGGCCAAACTGTGATGGCTAGACGACGGATTCAGAGCAGAATCAGAATACACAAAGCATCGCAGTTTTTTGTGTATGGGGTTGCATAGCAGCAGACCAGTCAGGGTGCCCGTGCTAACCCCTGTGTATGACCAAAAGCGCCAACAATGAGCATGAGAGCATCAGATCTGGACCTTGGAGCAATGGAAGAAGGTGGCCTGATCTGATGAATCATGTTTTCTTTTACCTCACGTGGATGGCCAGTGTGTGTGTGTGTGTGTGTGTGCGCAGCCTACTCAGGCAGCACATGGCACCAGGATGCACTATGGGAAGAATGCAAGCCACTGGGGGCAGTGTTATGCTTTGGGCAATGTTCTTCTGGGAAAGCTGTGAGGAGCTCAACGACGAATTTGAGGTGTTGACTTGGCCTCCAAATTCCCCAGATCTCAATTCAATCGAGCATCTGTGGGGTGAGCTGGACAAACAAGTCCGATCCATGGAGGCCCCACCTCACAACTTACAGGACTGTGCTGTGTTACCAGATACCACAGCACACCTTCGGGAGTCTAGAGGAGTCCATGCCTTGATGGGTCAGGTTTGTTTTGTCAGTAAAAGTGGGACCAACACAGTATTAGGCAGGTGGTCATAATGTTATGTTTGCTCAGTGTATGCTATGTACATATGAGCTGTGGTTGCTGTACTTTGTGCTTTGCTCCTGTTATCCCATAATAGCTCCCCAACCTTATCCTCTTGCTCACTTAGGCTAAGGATAAAGCATTTCTAGGCCCAGAGAAATAGATTTTTTTCCCATAGTCCAGGGTTATCCCCCAGTTGGATGTGCCCAGATTACCTCCTTAAGGAGACATCCATGATACATAAAGAACAAATCTTGAAACAACATCAGCTGTCTCTTTCTGAGTATGTATTGTCTCAAACCTGTCCCTGAAGAGCAGAGTGACACCTCTCGGTCTCGCCAAGGATCTTTTTCCAGTTGCATGTGCTCAGGATACTTCCTCGAGGAATTTTCCACAATAACCACCGACCACTTTAGGTATATAAGGTCGTAACCCTGCATCTGAGCAGTCTTATGCTTTGAGCCACAACCCAAAACTTGCTATAGCTGAGAGCTAGAATGTTGAGCTCCACATGGATTACCTCACTATTGAAGGAAGTTGTGGCTCAGGGTTTTCTCACAATTACAGGGTCATGTCAGGTCAAGTCACGCAGGTTGCTCGACTGTCCCACAACAAGGGACTAGATCCTTCCTATCTCTAGCAAGATGCAAATTTTTTAGACCTGCAATCTGTCTAGGTGTCACATGGGTGGGTTTTGTATGTAGAAAATAAGCTTTCTGTCAAACATAATGATCAAAATTCTTTCTTGCTTGACAAAACATGGAGACATGATTAAGGGGTCACACATTTGTACAAAACCTCTTGCATGTTTAGCGTTCCGCTTTTTATCCATTTCTTCCAGGTTCCCTGTTTCCCATGAGCCCACATTTAGTCTGAATGCTGTCATGTTCGTGTAAATAGGTGTTCATTATAATTTGTATTGTGTGTTATAGCATCGATTAACCGGCTGAAATTTACCGCAGCCATCAAATTGCTTCAAAATAAATGACCCGAGGCTTGACAAATATACCTGGTGTTATTCATCTTGTGAAGTGCATTGATTATCCAGATTACACTGAGGCTAATAGTCGAGGAGAGGAGTGGTAGCGTTTCCTTCAAGCCCCCTGAGAGAAGATACTCACTTATATTCCCTTAAATTACACCCCAACACCCCATTCCCCACCAAGTGGTTCAGATAATGAGCAGTTAACATTTAATTTTCATGTTTCTATGTCATACAGTAAGACGTGTTGGGTGGCTTTGCTGATTAAAGATGTATTTTTCGTTACAAAAACGCACAGACTTTGAAATAGTAGCTTGAGTACCGTCCACTGTAGGGATGAAGTGCAAATGGTGGGTAAATTATGTGAGAGAAAGAGAGAGAGAGCGCACACACCAGGCTGGGGAGCTGTGTTTTGCATAATGTACATTTCAAGTATATGCATACAGTAGTTCAATACGAGTCTGGCGCAGATGTGACATGTGGGGTTTGGCTCTTTGTGGATAATGCTATAGCTCCTGTTTCTCTGAGCATGCCTTTGCATTTTAATGAAAAAATTTAATGAAAATCGTTTTAATGAGTTTGAGTGATGTGTTTTATCACGCTGTTGGCAAAGCACTAATAACTGTTTGCGAATACACTTACTGATGACTTTATTATGTAGACATGACAAAAGCTAACAATTCTTGTCCATGTGTTAGTTTAATTTAGGTCATAGGTATTAGAGTGGTTCATTAAATGTAAGGGTTTATTCTCTATATTTTGCTCGCCCATTTCACAGAAAAGCTGTAGCAACAGGTTAAATAAGATGCTGTATCATTATATATGATGTGTGTGCTAAATTGGATTTTATTTTCTGTTTTGCACTGATTTTGTGCAGGCATTCCTAAAATTGCAAACTATGTCTTTCACAACTTATTTTCACCCTGTTTTCAAAGAAGACACTGCAACCACAGTCTTTGTCTTCGTTTTACAAATGGGCCTTAGGAAAACCGCTGCATTCCACTAGGATGGCTCACCTTACGCCCAAGTGCTCCATTAGTTAAGAATGATCACCGTTATTAAGTTTCCTCAGGGAGAGGAATGACAGAGGTGGGACAGGTGAGCTCCTGATTGGGAAAAATGTTATTTGCATTCATGAGTGAGAAACTGAGTTGTACCACAAGTGAAGTGTGACAGTGCTCTTTCTGGCAAAAAAAAAAAAAAAGTTTTACATTTGGGACTGTGTTACATTAAAGTGACATCAGTATTATCTTAGGAGTGAACAAAAGTGGCCCTTACAGCTACTCTAGACAGGACTCATAAATCAGAGTGTGATGTGTCAGCGGATGATACACCAGCATGGCTATCTTTCATTGAAGTTGGTTTCAGTAATAAATAGTTGCTATCAGAAGGATTTGGATTTGGAAGACTTGAATGTGAACTGAAAAAGCCTCTTTTTAGCAAGTGTATCCTCTCACCCAATTCCATTTTATTGTTTATATCCTGTTGTTTTTTCCTGTTAAAAGCCTGGTTAAAATAAAATCAATAAGTGCTAACACGACTTATTAGCTCTTTTATTTTTTAGAAACGAGCATTCATGCTTCTCTTTTACCGGAGTCTAATTATTGAAACTGGCCATGACACCAAGCGGATGTGCTTTGAAGAAATGCCTCAAAAACATTTTGTCAAAAGAAAACGTTTTTATCTATCCCACTATCAACCCAAAGACAGCCTTCATCTGTTATTTAAGGTCTACCACGTCAGTATGAAAGGAGATAAATGGGGATTGATTTGAGGTGATAACATCCTTGAACATAAGAATTTCAATGGAAATTTGTTCTTCAGAGACTGTGTCCCTGATACAAAGACTTCACAGAGAACGGCTTCTAATCAGAGGTTTAATTTGACATTTTAAACTACGACTTGTTGCTGGTGTAAAAGGAAACATGAATCAACTTGTTCTCTCAATTTGAAATTAGTCAGTTACGGCTATGAAATATTTAACTCAATTCTAAAAAATATTAATTAGAGGTATACCTGAACCTCTGATGATTGTTGGGATTTTATTCTAGATCAGGATGACCATATTAACAGTGCTAAAAAAACAAAAACAAACTGTGGCCAACTGAAGGACTCTAGGAGCAACTTTTGGTTCCATGAAGTATAAACTGAAATGTGAGAGGTTATTTCAGTAGCCATGTACAGCTGTAGGGACTTCTGGGGTCCGTTTCACAAAGCAGGTTTAGTGGAAACTCTGAGTCTGTTAACCCTGAAATGAGGGAAACTCTGAGATTTCTGTTTCCCAAAGGGGGGTAACTCAAACAGGATAAAGCGGGGTAACTCTAGCCTGTTTCCCAGAGAGAGGTAACTTAAGCTCTCGGTCAGTTACCGTAGTAAAAGACTCTATGAACCTAACCTGGTCGGGACCATGTTTTTCTCAATAAACCTTGAGTTTCTCTCTGACTCCGCCCTCTTTCAGCCACACACGGTATTTGATTTCCTCATTCATTCAGTCAGCAGGTGAGTTTTGGCGTAGCATAATTCTGCTTTCTGTTATTTAAAAAAATCAGTCAGTAGGCCGATATGAGAACTCCAATAGGCAACTTTTTTCACTAACATGGCCTGTCCTTTTGATAACGATCCCGTGGATGAAGGTGCTGCATTACTGCACAGAGAATTAAATATTCGTCGGGAGATGGTTATCAGACTGCGCATAGATGTTCTAGCATTTCCAGACAATCATCTTTTTGAGCTGTACCGTTTCACGGCACAGTCCATCTACATACACAACCTAATCCGTCCTTACATTTGCACCATTACAAACCGTAGTCATGCTCTCACATCCCAGCAGAACTTGTGCTGCGCAGCGTTTCTTTGCAAATGGGAGTTTTTTGTACAACGCTGGAGATGCATAGCACTTGAGTAAGGCAACTGTATGCCATAATCACTTCAGAGATTAAGTCACCATCATCACCACCACCACCGCAGCAGTCAAATAAAGACATAATACACATTTCATTTGGTCTTCTTTATTTCCTACAAATACAAGAGTTAGTTTAGTTAATGTTCCATGTTAACATAATTAACATAATTCACCTGTGACCTAACTTGTGCTCCAGTATTTCAATTTCTAAATCTGCCCTCCTAATCTGGCCGTCCAAGTATTGCATTTCTTTGTCGGTTTTTTGGGATTTTTTTTCAGCAGGTGAATTTTGTAAATCTCTTTTACTGGTAACTGGGAATACATAAGGAGGACATTAAATTATACAGTTGCACATGAATTCCACAGAATGAACCTCTGATGTTTACTGAACATCCATCTCACTTTGTCAATCTGTGCAGTGGAAGTTGAAGGACCCTCCTCCTGCTGCCCAGCCACGCCCTGTTAAAAAGGATGAGAATGTGTTCATACTTCGGGGTCACACAATGTTAAGAAATGAATAGAACTATCAGTAACATATCAAGATGTTACCTCTATAGGTCTTTCTGGATCCCCCTCTGTAAAGGCAGCAGACACAGTTTCCTCGTGCTCTTCATCCTAGATGAGTGATATGTTTCAGTATACTTAACCTACCATTTGGCAAAATCTTTGCACTATTGCCTACTTACAGTTACAAGGTCTGTTGTGGCGTGAGGGGGCTCCACCAGGCAGATAGAAACATGATCAAAATGAGGTACCCCCATGAGATTATGCCGAGGTCTTACCTGTTTGAAAAAAGTTTTTATATTTCATCTTAAACTGTTGCCAAGTGTGCCTCTCCCCCGTGGGATTGCACCTAAATGAAATAAATGAATAAGCTACCATTCAAGCAGTTTTCCCCTGTAATATTATTGTGATTGCAAAGGACTACATTTAAACTTATGCATTAACCAGAGCAGCAATGTTCTCCCACGCAGTCTCCCTCTCTTTTGCAGCTGCAGCGGTGTTGCACTTCTTTCTAAAAACATGTCCAAACTCACCGTATGAGCGCATTAAAATGTCCAGTTCTATTGGGGTGAAACACACGGCCCTCCTCTTTGCCGTTGCCATGGTGACTCGTCGAACTGGGGCTCCATTGATGCTGTCATTTTATAGTTGGGGTGCACGCGCTTAACTCCAGGTGAAACTACTCTGAGTTGATCAAACTAAATCAAATCTGCTGTTCTGGAACCGAAAACTCAGAGTGGATCAAATCGGGTTTCAGGGTTTGTTGAACCTGCTTTGTGAAATGGACCCCTGGTCTTCAGTCTGAGACAACGACAACAACAACAACAGAAAAAACGAGTTAGAGAACTCAATTGTTGTAGGAAAAGGTAATCCTGTCATTTCTGAAGCAAATTTTTATAGAATTTGGCTGAAATTCTAACTGGAATCGAACAATAGTAAAATTGAAGATGTGAACACTTTTATCTGACTCCTGCTCTTCATATATACAGAAAAAGCTGAATTTTACACAAGGAAAAGTCATCAAAATCCATTTGTCAACATGTGATAAAATCTGTATGAACAGAGTAGATTCTCTAATACAAAACTTGAGCTATAAAATGTTATGGGAAATATACTCACATAGAGTCAGAAGTTGACATCTGAGAGTAGAATCCAGTTTCTTTGTGAGTAAATGTTGGACTTATCCAAGAGATCTTGTCAAGTCCATAATTACTGCATGATGGCTATATTTTAGTCACTGATAGAAGAATAGAATAGAATAGAAATTACTTTATTTTTTGTCTACCTTTCGCGTAAAGAAAGAAATTTGTCTTCGACTTTTATCGTAACATCACCACCAAAATGCTTTTAAAGGGCCAGTTTAAGAAGTCACAAGCTACTTTAAAAAGTGCACATGGTGCTTTCAAATAAATTACTGATCAAGATATTTTATTGCAGTGGGGACAAATAGTTATGTGCGATGTAGTTTTTGTTTAATGGTAGTTTCTTTGACTGTAGGATTGTCTCAGAAGCCTGGTGAGTATGTAACGATGTATCAGAGCACACCATCAAGGTTGCCCGCTGATAACACATCTCTCTGTCGCTGATTGCCTGTCTAGAAGTCAAAGAGATTAGATGCAAACAGCCCCTCCCCAATCCAGCAGCCATTACCTTCAAAATAGAAAGAGTCCACGGTGTCCACGTCGGCAAACAGATGTGTCACTAATAACTCTGAAAGTGCACAACCGCACAGAAACAATCTATCAGGAGCGATTGTGCAGGTGATAATGTCTTATTCTGTCTTTTCTGTGTTCGCCACATTCCCTTTTAAAGCCTGGTTATTCATTTTGTGTCAATAGGACGTGAAACTGATTATCAAGTGCAGTCGTTCAAAATGTTGGAGCCAAATTAAAGGCCGTTGCATTCCTGATGTTTCAATAAGCGGTGATATATAGTTAGAAGCTGCGACGCTTCATTGTTCACCTCTGGTTGCTTCAAAATGACTGCAAAGGATTACAGTTTGAAAAATGTGAACTTTAATACCCAATAATCCTGAAAGGTGATGTAAGTGCACTGCCACTGTCTTGGCAGCTGTGTGATTGCTTTATACCCAAGGATACCAAAGAGATGAAGGAGGGAGATGATTGAATGTTGGTTGATTGTGGTTTTATCTGGATGAGAAGCCACCTCACCCGCTGGTATTCAGGAAACACTGCTGGATTCTGCTCTTCAGGCTTTGTCCTCCCCCTGGAGAGTTTTCCTTCCAGTGACCAAATCGACACAAGAATTTAATTTGGGGAAATAAGTTTACTCTCCAGCAGTTCAATTAGTAGCACCGGGGTACTCTTGTTTGTGAGTTGTGAGCTCATTAAACCTGATGTTTGACATGTTTGAGCAAGGAGAGCGTTGGAGGATAATTTCACCCACAAATAAAATTCAACAACTGAAAAAAAAAAAAAAAAAAGATTTAGGTTTTGAATGTTCCTTTTTGTCAGTTTCAGGTGTGATCAATGCTGTGTAGCACAGTAGCTACTAAATAGTTTTAATTAATTTGCAGAGCCACTGGATGAGCTGTTCCACATATTCCTGCAAGGCAAAATGACATAAAGACCCATACTAATTATAGAGAGGAAACTTTAAATGAACCATGAAGGATATCTTCTAGAAGAAAAACAATTACCACACAATTACACCTAGACTTATTGAGCCAAAACTCCCACTATGTTAATGCACAAATGTCACATTCATTAACTTATAGATACTACACTGAACGAATTTGGTCCCAAAGCTTCATAATAGATGTTACTGAACGAGAAGCCTGAAATTTATCTATTCTATATAAAGCCTGTTTTTAGGTGTGTTCATTCGTGCTTTGCGTGCCTTGAGGAATACTACTCATAAAGGCACTGCTCCCTCCTGTGTGTATCACATTCAATCTAAAGCCAGGCACTGAGGCTACATAAGACAGTTGTGTGTTGACTCAGGCCTGATGAGTGAGTTTGGTGGTAAAAAAAAAAAAAATAAAAAAAAAATAAAAATAAAAGCAGGCAGGCAGGCTGAGCTCCCAGATATGATAGTGCCTCAAGCTGACCTGTCCATGGGTGATAAACATTTGCTCCAACACGCCAAAGCAACGGGTTGCATGTATCAGTTAAGTTTAACCCGTATGCCCCCACACGTATCTGACTCTCTTCAAATTCTGTCCATTTTAGGTCGACCTATCATTTAAAAGTTGGTAATTTTGTCAGCCCACTACAGCTCAACTCCTCAAAGCAAGACTAATGTCACGGCACAGGTTTCGCAGGAATGAGAGGAAACAGAAAGGAAGGTAGAAGACTTATGTTTTAATGGAGACCAATAAATGATGCTGCTAAAGGAATTTTGCTGTAATAAATGCTGATTGTGTTTACATTTGTATTAGTATTCTGGTCATGATTTGTTGTTGTTTTTTTTTTTGCTTGTCACAGTTACACGTTGCCCATAAAATGGTTTCAGGTGCCATGCATGAGGCATTTTACCAGCTTTGAGAAAGCTGGAGTACTCCATCATATATTTCTTTATATAATCGTCTGGTCCAAGTACAGCTCGTCCAGCTAAAATAACCCATTTGAGTATTATATGCATTTAATGCACTCAGATTTTTTTTCTCTACAGGTTTCTGGATGTTCAGTCCCTAGGGGAGTGAGGGCAGTTTTGATCAAAGGGTCAAAGGAAAAGCTGTGTTAACGGGCATTTAAAATGGGAAGCTACTCTAGCAGAGTCCCAGAATAATGAATGAACAAAAGTGAAATGAGCGTGAGAGGTCTCATTTATTTATAAGAGAGGATTGAAAAGAAAACAAACTGAGCAAAAAATGTTCTTCAATTCAGTAAATTTATTGGTTTCTTTTTTTAAGGTATTGTAATACAAGCACAACAAAAATCTTTTAACAGTCGTTTCTCTGTTACCCCTAAGGCTGCCCGCAAATAAAAGTGAAGGCTGCAGGAGGGATGAAATGAGCTGCTTGCTTCTGCAACATATGAAAGATATTGTACAGAGCGGAGAAATTGAGAGAGTAGTGTGAAGTGTTAGATGAGATAGTTTTGACAACAAGCAAGCAGTGTCTCGGGAATAAGTCCCTGAAGTGAGACGCTGAGCAGTACATGTACTTTCAGTTTGTTTAAATTGCATGCGGTATTTCAGCACTGAAGTCAGACAGTCAAAGCTCTGTAACGACAAACATGACTACCAGAATTGAAGCTGAAGATGTACTTATGTTTTTTTTTGTTGTTTGTTTTTTTTTGTGTGTGTGTGTGTGTGTTTGTGTCATAAAATTTGGGACGGGGCATTTCAGACATGATATGGTAAAGAATGTGCTGACTATACAGATTTGAATGCATGGTAAGTTCTTATGTTTGCCAGCAGACACTGTTGCTGAGTAGACTGAGTAACAATCCATGCATACTCATGCGCTACTACACTTATTGGCCATTAAAGAGAAGATGAGACGGTACAGCTGCTCTGCTTGTAAAGCAGAAGTTAATATGAACACATGGTGTAATATTATAAATCTGTGTGGTTGGTTATGTAGGATTAGTACATCTTCCTGAAAAGCAGGCAATGGTTGTTGACGTTGAACCTTCCTGTCACTACTGTGAAATGAAGTAATCCCAGTATTATCATACAAAAGAGTATTATAAACATATAAAAAAGTGATCATCGCACCATTACAAATTTCAGTTTGAAGAAGAAGTCGTCATTAACTGTGAAATTCAAATTTGTGTACGTTTTTAAGAAATGCTTGATCACTTTAATCAAAATTAAATGATTAACATACAGTATCAACCATTTTTGTACAGACCTGTAACAATAATGTAAAAATCATCAAGCTGAAGGTCCAACCTCCGTGATCTATATTATGTGGCTCATCCGTGCTGGAATATAGCATTACTAGTAAGACTTTTCTATACACCAAGTGATACTACTGTTCAGTATCATTGTGTCTGAATTGCTGCATTCCATTGATATTTACTTGGGATGACACAACACACTGCAATATAACACAAAAAGAGGGATTTCCAGCTGGTCTGACTGATTTCTTACCCTTGGGCTAAACCAGCCCACCAACAGAGATACTTGGGAGGTGATGATAGCTGAAGTTTCACCTTTTCAGCTTGTATGATTTTTTTTTTTTTTTTTTTTTTTACAGCAATTATTTTCAAAAATTTCCTTTAGTTAATGATTGAAATACAAAGCTCAGGTAAATCCAAATAAGAATGACCTTAAAATATTGATTAATGACGACAGATTTGCATCTCAAACATAGTTGGGAGGCAGTCTAACAGAAATGCTGCTAAAAGTTATTTTATAAGGCAACAGCATTTCCATTCAACCATAAATTAAATAGGCCATGAGTTGGTGTGTTTTACAGCCCGTCAGTTACATTTGAAATCTCGTACTGCAAAACAATCTACATATAAATTTGTTCAGTTTTAGTCAAATGGGTAATCCACTTACTTAATAAAGGGAAATCTTTCTTAAAAGAAATAGAAATCTTTAAATAATACAAGTTTAATGATTGAATAAACAAAGTCAAAAGAAGAGCACATCAGTAAAATTAAAAGGCTTTAAAGAATGCGGGAAAAAAATGGCATCAAGGGATTATCAACGCAGGAAATTTTGAAGGGGAACAATTCAAGTGCAAAAACATAGTACTCAAGAATACATTAAATTAGAGAGGGATCACCACTAGGAAGCAGGATTAAAGCATCCCATCGCTGTGGTGAAATGAAGGCATGCTGCACTGGTTTACACTGTGATAGAGTTTGAACATAACTGGCAAGGAAGACCTTTTCCTTTCAAAGTTATTCTGACATGTCAGCTTTGTTAAGCGTTGTGCTGAGGTTGCAATTAGAACCACACAAAAGATCAAAATTTGTTTTGACACTCCATTGAAGACAAAGCTGCTCCCCAGGATCTTGTAAAAGTCGCACTGTTATAGTTCTTTTTTCCAGTCCTGCTCTTTCTTATCAAAGGTACAACAAGGAAAGGTGTGTGTTTTCAGTACTCGTACAAAAGCTAAGGCTTCCCGAAGCAGCTACTCTGAGTCATCACTAAGGATGGAACTGATTACATGCATGTGTACGCAGTAAACCTACAGCATCAGGTCACGAGCTAAGCCCATCACGACGGCCTGTTTTTGCCACCAAATCACCAAGACTTTCAGCAGTTAGGGCAGAGGCAGGCATGCCCCGATCAACATGATTTATACAAAAAAAAAAAAAAGAAAGAAAAAAGAAAAAAAGTGGTTTAGCAGAAAACCTCGGTGAGTTCATGACTGGGCCAAGGATTAGAAAAAAATGGGGATGAGGGGTGTCCGGACTGTGCCCTGAGGGAGCTCAGTGGCGATGCTGCGACTTGAAGAGATCATCTCAATTATATCTGATAAGTGCGGTAGTGCAGCACGACAGGTTGGAGGAAATCCCCGAGATATCACCAGGTCAGCATGGATGATGAGCAGCATCTGCTGGGTGACTGTATCAAAGCCAGAAGATAGGTGGAGGATGAACAAGATAAGACGCAGGTGCAGCTCTTCAGTTTCAGCTCTATTGGCAATTCTTGAAGACAAATTGAACCCTGCTAGAGATACAGGAAAGATGGTCGGTGTGTTGGTCTAGAAGAAAAGTGATTGTTGTGATTTGGCAGCTAGTCAGCCAGTATGTAACTGAGGATATTGTTTGTTTTTTTGGTGGTGGTGGTGGAGGGGTTTGCAGGCAAAAGGCTGCTTAGCAAATTCTTACATGATTATAGCGCAGTTGTGAATTTCCTGTCACATCAACATTCAAAAGCTGCAAAATCAGCCTGCTCATCATATGTTCCATCATTTCTCCTCACACATCAAAGCTGGCTCATGGAGTGCTACTCCAAAAATAAATAATCAAGTAAATATTTAAAAATCCCATCTCCTTGTGCATAAGAAATGGTCATAAAGTGTGAAATGTGTTTATTGCACTTGGAGGCGACATCAGATATGTGATTTGGTCCAGTGGAGTAGTATTACACTACTCTTGACTGTATGTGTGGTATTGTATGCCTTGCAGGTGAACATTTTTTTTTTTCATGGCCACAATTTACAACTGACATTTTTTACACATTTAAAATATATCTTCTGAAAAAAAAAACAAAAAAACAAAACTAAAACAAAAGACAAACAATTAATATGGTACGGAGGGAAGCCAATGGAGTCAGTGTGGGAGTGTGAATGTGCTGTGTAAATTTCATGGCACTGGGACTTTGATATTCTGAGGTTTTGTTTGAGATGTTGTTATTATGGTGGAAAAACAAGAGCTACTGACTATGTAGAATTGAATTCATTAATTTCAATGACCATTTGCTGACTAGATTTATTTCTTTTTTATTGAAGAAGGACCTTTTACCAAAGAGGGATTTTCAGTTGGTAGAAACATTATGGTAAATTCATCCTTGACATTGAACAGCATTTTTGCAAATTGATCTTAACTTGTTCTTTTTTTCAACGTCATAGATCGGGTGCTCTTTGTAACTGATTAAAGGAGAACAATCTATTGCTTCTAGCCTTCTTTCAGAGTGATCATTTCAATCAAGTGCATACCGGCTAAAACACAGCACGGACTTTGTTTTTACCTTGCTTGGTGATTTTTGCAGGTATGAAATCAGGATTGTGTAGCCTAAATGATATATAGCTTTACTGTGAATTCAACTGGATTTTATATATATATATGTATGTGAATATAAGAGGAAAACAAAGAGATATAGATCTGATACTAGTCCAGCTCCTTGGTCCAGCTCTATAACAGGTTTTGGCTCGACACCTCCTTGCATGTGGCTTTTAATACTTTGCAAATGTTCTGTTTACCTTGTTGAGCTTCAAATGGAGAAAAAATAGTTTTGACAAATTGACTTTTCAGAGTTATGTTATCCAAACCCGAAGGAGTAATTCACTGCATGCGTCTTGGTGTCTGAAATGTTTTCAGTACTTATTATAAAGCAACATGTTCACTCTAGCCTTGTTTTGCGGTAGCGATATAGCTTTTATGAAGTGCCCTTTGGCCTTATCACTGGCAGAGCATAAAGTACCTTTTGTGAAACTCCTGAGCATCCATGAGGTGGCTGCTGCATCTCAACATTTGACACTGTCCTTTATATGCCTGCTATAGACTTGGTGTAGCAGATCCAGGGATGACTGAGCACACTGAGAATGCACATGCACACTGAGAAAGGTGCGCATGTGCATGTGCGTGTGTGTGTGTGAGATGGGTGGGTGATCGATGAAAGTGCTCAAAGCAAGTCAGGTCTTATTGTGTCCACAGAAAGGGAGAGGGAGAGAGAGGGTGGGGGGGAGTAAAAGGCAGAGTAGGACCTGATGTGACTCCATCCTCCTCAGCTCTACTGTAGGATGGTCACGTGTTAAATAGTTGATCACCTGCCTCACAACCCGTGAAAAAACCTTGCCCTCCCACATGTCCCTCGGGGCATTGAGAGACATTTTGGAACCGTCAGTGATACTAGTATAAAATGGACAAACAAGCCACTGCACAGAGTTCCCAAAAGCTAAAACATGACCATCACTTTTCAGCTCGCCAGCAGCAGGCAATACATAAAGAGACAATCAATGGCAGCCGAACCATTACGCTGATAGATAAGGGGCTGAAATTAAAAGAGACCTAAACACTAATGAAGGAGATAGGTGGAGACGGAAAGAAAGCTGATTTGCCTTCCTCATCGATTAGCCAGAACTGATATGCATAGAGACAAACGGAATAAGAGGAAGAAGTGGCGAGGGATGTGGGGTAAGGGGGTTGGTGGTTGGCTTAAAGATTTATTTTATAAATACTTTGGACTTGTGCTGGCACACTGGGATGGCTGGGCTTTAATGAAAATGTCAGGCCATGTGAAAACCTGATGAGGTTCCCCTAACGCTACATTAACAGTAGCCCCTTGGCCACCTTCTCATGCCAAATATAATTACAGCACTATTACCAGCACTGTCCAGGATCTGCCCGTCCCCCTCCTCTCTCTCACCATCTTCCACCAATTGCTTTCTGGACTCCTTGACCCCCCCCTCCTTAATCACACTATGTCTCTGCATTGCGGCAGGGGAAAAAAAAACAACAACAACAACAAAAAAGAACAGCAATTGATAGTCTCATTAGTTTTCTCATGTCCTTCCTGTAGTGCCATTTTACCATGGAATGAAAAGAAGGGAGACAACATACAAACTGCTGTGTAAGGAGGTGTTGGGGGGGACAGATAAGGGAAGAGAAGGTGAGTGAAGTGGGCTTGTGGAGAAATGGCAGCCAGTTGAGTTTTTTTCTTGTGTCACTCCCTACTGTGCATTCGAAAAAGCAAACATTTAAAGGGAATATTTACTTTGCATACTTGTAACACTTTTCTTTGAGAAAGCTGAGGGGACAGCTAAAGTTCATTGAAGTTGTTTTTTTTTTTTTTTCTTGTTAACAGTGATTTGGGTGAGTTTGAACTCGCCTAACCAAGCTGGGGATTTTGCACGTTTGAGCTCTATATCTCCGCTAAGCAGGATTTGTTGTCCTTGTCTGTCCAGCTCTTGGCAGCACCTGTAAGGTCCTTGATGTCGTCTCTCTCATCAGTATTGTCAACGCAAATATAATTACACTTAGTATTCATTAATTCGCTTCACACCACATTCAGTAAATATTGTTCAATCAGAACTTCCAGTCCTTTGCTGTTCTCCTCTGCTCTATTAAGCAGCCTTCCAGCTCATTTCTTTGGTTTTATGGCCGAAAGTAACTGCTGGTGTTGTCATGCTGCTCCTCTTAACCTTATTTTCAGCATATGTGCAAGAAGCAGATAGATTTGTTGTGTAAATAAAAGTACAAAATTCTGAGTATTAGCAAAAAGTAAAAACACTAATAATTGATCCTAAATACTACAGAAAAACAGACAAATTTTGCAGAATGGCCCATTTGTCCCGATTCAGTGTTGCAGACAGTATAGAAGAAATTTCAATACACCATAGAGGAACTTGGGATTTCCCAATAATTGTATATAAATAATATAGTACTATAATATAATAGATAATATTAAATAAATAATATTAATGTCCATCTGTTATCAGCTGAGTGGCACAGTGGTAAAGTGGGTTTGCTCTGAATGGTCAGCTTGCCCTTGTCACTTTTCCAAACAAAGTTTTTAATTTCCAAAGGGAAAGGCATATAAATAGAATATAAATAACTCTAAAATGAGGCAGTGAAATTGGACTGTTAACATGAAGAATAATATAATAAATAATAAAATAATAAAATTACATTCAATTCGATGAAACACTGCAAAAAAAAAAAAACTGAAAAAGTGAAGAAGAACAAATAAATTCAAGACAGGGATTGCTTTTCTTTTTTTTTTTTCTTCTTCTTTTTTTTTTAAATACAGTACATTTGGAGAAGGGATTTTGAAGATATTCAAGAGCTGCGGGGCAGAGATACAAAAGCTCCCTAAGCAGTCTTCAGCCAGAAGAACCCTGCTTGAGAGTCTGAGGTCGGGTCTGCAGGGGGAACAAACACTGCCAAATCACAAAGTGCTCTAAGATGAATCAGGAGGGGCTTAAAAACAATAGTAAAACTGATATAAACTGTGAAGAGAGGCAGATACACAAGAAAATTGTTGACATGCAGCTACGTTTTGAATAGCGTGAAAGCGTGAGATTGTCTTTTGGCTCAATCCTGAAGACTATGAAGGACAATAATTTAACTGAGGTTATATCAAAGCATGTATGACCTTAAGAACAAGTTAAGAGTGAAATGATCTGATCTTTTGAGTTGATAATAAACATGGCTGAGTTGCTCCAGTTCCTTGGTTCCTCATTGTCAAGTAGTACACCCAAGTTTCTGGCTGCAGGTTTTTTAATGGTTTTGTACATTTTTGGACCAATAAGGATTTGTTATTTTCAGATTTTTATCTATTTAACGTTTTGGGACATTGACAACTCTTCCTAAAGAAAACACTGAAATAAACAATATATTTGCATCTTCCCTGCGTAATATTCCCCTTTTCAAGGTGGTTCAACAAAATAACACACTGAAAAAGGAATCGCAGTGAACACCAGCTAAAAGTAAAACATCATTTGTAATATTCATATGGGCAGTTCCAGTAATATGAGATGAGCGAGAAACTGACCGAAAAATAGGTTTTACAATTATCTACAATGGGAAAAAAAAAAACTCTTAAATGAAGAACCCTCTCCGGCTTTTGATGCAAATGGTAATTTCAGCTGAGTGTCAAATTATCATCATTGTAAAGGGTTTTTTGAGAGGTGGATCCACTACTGCATATTCCAGACGGGAGGGAGGGCAGCCAGTATGCAAGGAGCTGTTTACAATGGATAGAGGGTCTTTCAAAATTTCACACGAGACCACAAGTCCATATTTGTTTTTCTGTTTGCATTCTGCTTGTCTGCATTTCCTCTTTATTTCTCTGCTGCTATTGGTTTTTCTATGAGTTGTTATGCATGCGGTTTTTTGAGCGAGTCACTTAATAACTTGTTGAAGTTATTTAGTGACCCATCTGTAGACATACGTGAGTTTAAATTATTGCTGTGAAAGAAGAATAACCAGGCTGTGTCACTTTTAAAAAGTGGGTCTTAAACTAATCGAGCAAGATTAAGATATATATCTACATAAATCTATATGCATAAAAGACATTATCAAAGTGAGGAGCAAAAATAAAAGCTGAACAGTACAGCAGAATGCCTGAATAAGCAGGGATGAATTTCAGGGGGTGGAGATTAGAGCACAAAGTGAACCAGGACATGTTTTGTACAATGCAGAAGGCATAAAGAAATATAACTGATCAGATGATAACAAAGCATGACTGAAAAAAACAAAAAGATCTTATTTACAAGAGATCTGACAAATCAAGTTGGAAGTAGGCCTTGATGGAGTTTCTGATTGAGGCTTTCTGGGGACTCTCTGGTGAATTCCCTGAATAGATATCACCTAATGAAGTAATACCTGATAGGAGATAATGCTATCCATGATCTGCACATATCCAAAGAGTAAAATTAGGCCACACAGGAGTAAAAGTACTGGTGAAGTCTTTTTGGTCTTCACATTAAGCAGTTCTGACATGCTTGCGTATCTTTCATGGCTGACATCCATCCGCCCACTCTCCTCTCACTCTGTGTTTACCAAATTACATCTCTTTCAAGTCTAACTCTTGTGTGTACTTCCCTCTTGACGTGTTCCTTGGGTTGATTTTGGAAACTTTCAACTACTGGTTTCAAGTCTTAGTACACGGCTGACACTGTAGGACAAGCTCTGATGAAGCAACCATGCACATACAAAAGATTTGGTTTGCAACTAGCGGGTGAGCAGAAATTTTCTCAGGATGGGGCCAAAATTTTGCAAAAGGTTTACATTGTTTGTAATTTCAGATCCAAACGTGTCCCTCAAGCTTCTCTCTAAAAGATTCTGCAGTGCGTCAACAACATCACCTTATGTCTGCCTTTGCACTTATAGCACAAAGCCAGTGACAGATAAGGCCGATGGAGGTCGTCTTGCTTGTGAGGGGAGACTCACTAGAATTGTTATTTGAATAGACAGCTTGGATGCTCAAAGTGCCTTTTTCACCTCTCTGACCGCCACTCATATGACAACATATGAGAACATGAGAACTTTCAAAGATTTGAAAGTTGCCCGAGTTTAATATCTCTTCAAAGTGAGCATGTCTTGATTTGACACACACAAAAAAAAAGATGTTTCAATAAGGGGGATGGTAGACTTTTGTCTTCAAGGCATCAACACGAAAACAGTCCGTGGCAAAGTGCACACAAGCTTTTGTTTTTAAAACACAAATACAATAATGTTGCTTCCTCAAGAAATTGGTATAGAGATGCAAATATTGACCTGTGTATACATGCTGAGAGAATATGATCCCAGTGATTTAAAAAGTTCTGCACTTGCAAGTTTCACTTTGACCAGATAGGACATTCACTCACAGATTGTGTTATGCTCCACAGCCTTTGTTTATCAAAGACTCAATTCAGATCCAACAAAGCGAGCCACTAGTTTGCATAAAGTTCCAACAGCTTTCAGTCCATTGGTTTCCTTTCACGTTACTTTTTCCTTTTTCTTTTTTTTTTAAAGCTTAGTCAGCGGATTTTGCACAATGCACACCTCTGAGAGAGACAAAGAAAGCGCCCGCAGTTTGTTGTAAGAGCTCAGACATGAGTTAGAGCAAACACGGGTTTGTATTGATCACCTGCGACAGGCGCCTTTTCAACAGGCTCAGAGATCTATGTGTATTCACTAAAAAACATGCATGAGATGAGTATTGATTCCAAAGCAGTATGCACAGCCCATTCATAACAATACATCAGTGAAAGTGAGGCTGTGAGCAGAGGAATTAGCATGACAAATTTATCCGACTCAGGAGATTTATACGCTGTTAAAAAACTGTCTCCCTCAACAAACAAAATGTTCTCTGACAGATGGATTAATTGTAGACGACATTTACGGTCTGACCTTAAAACTCGATAACTGTTAGTGAAACCATTTATTCCAGCACATCTCATTGATTATTAAAACCTACGTTGTTGAAAAATGAAGATATAATTATTATTTTTTTTATATCTTGGAAAGGAAAATAGTATTTTATTGTTGGATGATTAAACTGTGAATGATTTACATGCATCAAAAATATTTTGTGTCACAGCTAAGCAGTGTGCTGTCGGGATGGGAATGTGTGCATTTTCCTAAGACTTTGGTCTCTAACCACAATCTTTCCCTGGGATGTTTTAAGTGCCTGACATACCTTAATTGTTTATTTCCAATATTCCTAAACTCCAGCATATTGTAGTTTCCACTTGACTTTAAACTCCTCAGTCTTGTCTCATTTGAGTTTTTATCATATCGATTTCTAGCAGCTAATTTATTATTATGTGCTGATGGTTCTGTTTAGGTGACTCCAAGCACACAGTTAAGGTCAAGGAAAAAAGGATGTTTTTGGGAAACAGTTCACGGTCCGACTTGTGGTATTAAGCATGCATGGTGATGCTTGATGATTAGCATAAAACACAAAGTAAACCTGAGAATGATGACAAGGTATAACCTTCAGATGTTGTCCACTATTTTGAGGATCAAGAGTTAAATGCTAATACCATCCAGCTCATTAGTTCAAATGTCTGAACTTCGGAATATCCTCTGATTACCGTTGTACCGTTGCGTATTTACTTGTGGCCTTTGTGGTTGGCAAGTCTGTAAGGGCTATATAAGTAGAACGTGGCTGGAAAGTCAAAGAAATTATGATATTTTGTCTTGACAGTATTTATATATTGTTTTAAATCTCACTATTAGCACTAATAAAATCTAAATTCCAGTGATTTAGTCATTATGACTTCTGTGTGATACAGGAGTGTAACAGCATACAAAGGTCCAAAAGTCACTGAAGAAAATTATTTTAATTAGTTCCTCATTAAAACCATACATGTTTCCTCTCCTTTCAATATTTCTCATGTGCAGTTTTTGAATGGGCAAAATTTTCATTTCAAAGAAAATAAATAATTCTAATTTTACAGAGCTAAATCAACACACCTTCCTGTTCTAGAGGACTTTGTTCTCACTTCCAAATCAAGTCAACAGAAGCTTTTGAACATTAAGGATGGGTCAAAATTGAGATGCTCATCTGCTAAAATGAATTAATGTGGTCTTCACTTTGTTGTCAGTTCAAGTTGCATTATGAGTTTCTAAATAATTAACTGAGGCAGTGCAGAGGATATGCAAGGGGCTTGAAATGTGAACAACATAATAAAATGGCTGACACTGCAGATTTGTTCCCACAACGCGTCTCCCAAATGTTTGTGTTGTAGTTTCAAATTTATAGAAAAAAAAAATCATGGATGTATTTATATAAACATCCCTTGCTAGGTTTTCGTTGTTGTTGAGCTCCATGCATTTGTTCAGAGAAAAATATACACTATTAAAGTCAACACCTATCTGCCTGAGCCAGCATGCCGTGCACTGCTACAGCTGGTGTGAATAATGACGAAAGAAGCAGCACCTACTGGAGCTGCATACCATAATCCATCTGCTCTGGGCCTACAGCTCACTGTCCCATTGTTTATGTCTGTGTGACTCTATGCAACATTATTTCCCATTTGCACCATACAGATGATATTAAACATCCACACACCCCTTTTAAATCTTCTAGTTTAGCTGCCTTGAGGTCAGAAAAAAAAGGAAAAAAAAAAAAATCGAATCAAATCACACTTTCAATTGCATTTAAATATAATATCACTGAAAATACACAGTGATACAAATTGCATTGTCTTATCTTAAATGCTAGGATGCAGGGACATCAGGGAAAGAGTTTTCAAATGACATAAAGAAAAGTCCCATATTGCTGCAGTGCAGAATTAGTTTTTTGGCGTTGTGAAGCACTTAGGCCAGTGCTTCACAAACTTTCTCTTTTATATCATCTGTCACCCAGCCACACGGGATGTGTTCATGTATGGTTTATTTTCCATTAGTTCCATTGTTGTCAGTGGGTGCAGCCTTTTAAGCCTATTCCAGTCTGATGGCAGCTGCTGTTAATTGAACCGAGAGGGGAGGAGAGAAAAAAAAAAAAAAAAAAGGATGGCTCTCCCTCCTTGGTCTATTCCTCTCTTTATAGTTTTCATATGAGATCCTGAAGGGGACAAAAGCAGAGCAACAAATATGCATGAAAAATAGTGAAGTACCGTGTACAAGAGAAAAATTAATTCATCTATTAATGTGCATGAGATTACAAAATAATATTGTGTGCTAGTGAGTTCCAACTCGAGAGAGACATGTGAGTGAGGTAGAAGGATTTTTTTTAGGTGTGTGACAGGAGAATAGAAAGACATGATATTCAAAATGTAATCTTGATAAAGTCTGGGCCAAATATTGCAATGTAATATAATATAATGATAATAATATCAAAATAAGCAGTTTGTCACAATGTAAACAAAGCAGTGCAATGAGGGTCGGAAAAGGCAGCGGGAAAGACTGTGGAAATCCTCATAATTATTATTTATTTAATTTTTTTGTTTTGTTTTGTTAATTAAATGATATTGCAATTTGAGGGAAATATTACATGAATTGATATTATTAAATATAAGTCCAAGCAAACTAGTGGAGCAGCTGAACCTTGGCCTTGAAAGTGCCTCCTTTTATTGAGATAATGTTTTGATTTGCAGTATTTTAGTAAAATTGCTGCTGTTTCAAGTGACTGAGTAAATAATTACAATGATTGCGATTGCAACTTTGATTTCTAGCTGTAACACGCTGTAATACTGTCATGCAGTCTTGATCGTCTCTCGCCCAAAAACTCGCTCTTTCCTGTGTTTGCATCATCGTTTCCTGAAATTTCCTCTTGCAATTTGCCTTCTGGTTTTGTCCATTGCCACTACATACTCAGATATTCCACACGTGCCTCTAAAAGGTCTCATGTGATCCCCAACGAGGTTTATATTCAGATGTCTTGTCTACACAATAAGTATTTATACTCAAGGCTGTTTTAATATTTGCCAGGCAGTGTTTTAATGACATTTCTCATCACTTATGAAACCTTATTGATGGCCAGAGCAGCAACTGACAATTCACTATTAAAGAGTCACATGCCATCGCTGTCGGCCAGTGGTGTGTGTCAGTCAAAGTGGAGTGATAAGCCTTCTATGATCTACACATAGCATCAAAGAGAGTTGTAGCACAAAGCAGTGGCATGTCAAAAAATTTCCTACATGCTGATGAGACGTCCTACATGACATCGAAACATGAGTAACATCATGATTAAGTGCGACAAGCTTGCAGAAGTGACAGAATCGACTAGCAGCACAAACAAGGAGTCATACCATCAGCTGTTTCTTTATATTTATTATATTTATTTTCACCGCTGGTCAGAATGGCAAGTTCATTATCACTTACAAGTTCTTATCATCGGCATTGGTAGACAGCATCACTTATCCTCCTTTGTACCAAAGATAGCAATGTTTTGGGATATTTTCTCACACCATCTTATTTCACAAAGAGCTAATATTTAAAGTTCTTCAAATTTCTCCCTTCATGCACCAAAGTCTTGGCTCTGTGCCTTCGCCCATTTTTGGATTAGTCTAGAGTTGGAAAAGTCAACCTCTGTCAAAAACTCCACAGAGAGCCCTCGCTGACGCTATATCCGTCCTAATGCAGTTTTCTCCTATATCTAATGATCACATTAACTAATGAACACAATAATATTTGGAATTAATCAAACTCTGGAGCACATGAAGAGAAATGATGCTTTACTGTAATCTCGAGTCTCTTGGATGTTTATCGTTTAATCTTGACATTCACTGGTGTTTCCCCAGTCAACCCGGGTGGGGAGTGCACAAGGCGAGGATCCAAATCCCAATGAGAGAGTGTGCATGTGCATTCGTGTCTTCTTACAGCCTCTCCCCATCAGCCCCCATCTCCCACACCAGCAGCAGACTTTC
Organism: Remorina albescens; assembly: GCA_034769265.1. Classification (NCBI taxonomy): domain Eukaryota; kingdom Metazoa; phylum Chordata; class Actinopteri; order Carangiformes; family Echeneidae; genus Remorina; species Remorina albescens. The sequence continues at coordinate 13,804,356 of CM068476.1, read as the reverse complement.
CCCTCTTAGCCATCCCTGGCCAAACTCCAAGCCGCCTTCGTACACCACTGGCATGTTATCATTGATCCACTGTTGATACTGAAATATTCATCATATGGCGTCATGATGCTTCATGTGGTAATGTACTCAACTTATGTGTGTGGGAAAACAGAGAACATCAGTGTGTACATAAACGTTTTTTCTGATGAATTTTTTTATCCTATTCCATGCTTTTTAACTAAAATTACAGTTGAAGTACTTGTGTCTTTTTCATTGTCAAAAATGCAAAAAAAAAAAAGAAACAACAAAACTCTGACGAGCTTCTGTGATCTCTCGTTGACTACTGCGCTGTATTGTTGACACCTGTGTCTCCGTCTACTTTCCATTTTATTCACTTTCAAAGAGGTGGGGTAGAATCTGTCATGTTGCTCAGGACGACTTCCCAGAGGGAAACAGATGTTCTTTCATCAAGCTCTCCAGTGGAGTCGAGCAAAAAGGAAAGCAGAGGAAGGAGGGTCGAGAAAAAGGGGGGAGAGAAAGCCACAGACAGCATCAGGACAAACATTGGCTCCACTTGGCTAAGTCCCCCAGCCTGCTCTCAACAACACACAGGGTAGGAGTATATGCAGTGCCTTCAGAAAGGATTAAACACTAAAGTTTCATTAGTTGTTTTGCACCCTCATGCTGAAGTCATTTGGAATTCATCTCTTGCCCCTCATCAATCCACAGTCTCATAATCTACCCTGAATGTAAAGTGAAATATTAAATATTTATTTATCATAAAAAGCTGAAATATTGCACAGACATAAGCATATATATATTCTTTTTTTTTTTTAGGCATTACTGCCCCCTCCCAACTCTTCTTGGGTATGAAGCGACAAGCTTTGAACACCTCTATTCTGGCAATTTTTTTCCCGCCATTCTTCTTTTGCAGCTCTTCTCAAGCTCCATCAGGATTGGATGGGAGCTGTCAGTTGAGATGTTTGATTGGCTCATATCAGGTCTTTGGATGGTTACCGACTCGCCCATAATCCGCTTCTTGTGTGTTGTCTCGGCTGCGTGCTCTGGGTCACTGTGCGGTTTGAAGGTGAACGCTCGGCTCAGTTTGAGATGCCGAACGCTCTGGTTTTCATTGGGCATGTCTCTGTACTTTGACTGGTCTCCCTGTCCCTTCTGAAAAACGCCCCCACAGCATGATGCTTCACCATTAGGAAGGTCTTTGACAGGCGATGAGCTCTGCCTTATTTCCTTCAGACATGATGTTTAGAATTGGGGCCAAACAGTACAATCCTGTTTTCATCAGCCCAGAGAATCTTGTTTATCAGTGGGAGAGTCCTGCTCTTTGAAAACTGCATGAGGCTTTTGTAAATTAAGATGGACATAGCCTCTGTAACGTCAGCCAAAGTTTTTCTGAGGAGCCTTTTTGAAGCTCACAGTAGGCCGCTTTGCCGTGGCAATTGCAGTTGTAAACATGTTTATTTCGGTTGTGGAGTAGGAAAATTTGAACATGAACGACTTGACTGACTTCCGGAGTAGGCCTTTATTTTTTTGCCCTGGATTTTCCCCCTCTTTCTGTGAGTCAGGTGAGACCACTCGAGCGAGGTTCTGTGAGAGCGACCGTCTGTTTCCAGCTAAATTACTGAGGCTGTTGGAACACTCGAAAAATGTTTTTGTCGCCTTCCTCGGTAGTTTCTTGTCTCCAAACTTTGCAAGCAGTTGTTTCACCTCATGGCCTGATTTTCTGCTCTGATGTACACTGTCAGCTGTGAGGCCTGTCATTGACAGGTGTTGGCCTTTCCAATTCATGTCCAATGCGCTGAGTTTACCACAGATGGACACCAATCAAGGTAAGACGATCAAAAGAAACAGTAGGAGCCCTCCACATCAAAGTATCTAAATATTTGTGTCAATAAGGTAGTTTGATTTTTCCTTTTTATTACATTTGCAAAAATATACAATTCTGTTTAGTTTTTAATTTGACATTATATTAAGTGTAGATTGATGGGTGAAGGGCAGCACAGCTGCATAGTGGTTAGCATTGTTGCCCCACAATAAGAAGGTTGTGGGTTCGGTTCCCAGCCTGGGGCCTTTCTGTGTGGAGTTTGCATGTTCTCCCCGTGTCTACGTGGGTTTCCTCCCACTGTCCAAAGACATGCATGTCTAGGTTAACTGGTGACTCTAAATTGTCTGTAGGTCTGAGTGTGAGTGTGAGTGGTCGTTGGCCCTATGATGGACTGGCAACCTGTGCAGGGTACACCCTGCCCTCACCCAGAGGGAGCTGGGATTGGCTCCAGCACCCCTGTGACCTGAAAAATGATAAGCAGTTGAAAATGAATTAATGATTGATGGGGGAAAATACATGTTTTCAGGTTTAGCATAAGGTACTTTGAACACTCTTTGTGTACTCTGTGTACTCATGGTAGCAAATATGACTGCAGTGGAAAGAAACTGCTTGAATTTCGAGAAATCCAAGTTGTACTTTGAACATAGTTCAGGGCAGACTTTTGAAAGATGCAAGGTGATAAGACAGTGTTGGATAGCTCTGATCTGGTGTGGGGGAGATTCAAATCAAATGTTTTTTGATCTCACCTGGGATATTATATATACATATAAGACATGTTCAGTGTATGGCATATACTACAACTGTATTCCTGCGATCACACGTTCAGTACTTTGGTTTTTAGCATCACGTGATAATCTACGTGTTTTTCTTAAGAGCTGTTTTTACCTAGACCTCACTAAACAAGCCTGTTTATTAGCTCGAAGAATCACACATATATCTTGAAACGACTGTGTGTTTTACACCTCACACAGGTATTTAAAATGACTTAATAAATAAAACGTGGTGACAAGAGAGGATGGGAGAGAGAGAACTTTGTCATTCAAGCATGCATTTCAACTTAACCGATGATCAATACAATGTTCACCGCTGATTGAATGAAGGCAAACAAAAACAACACCTCTTTTACAACACTAGGTTAATAAAAAATTAAAACCAAAGCTTCGTTAGAAAACCTCATTCAAAGACCACATTGGCATTTATGAAATAGAGCTTTTCTCAACGGTAAATTGTGTTAGTGTGTTTCATGTGTCGCAATTAAGCTGGATGTTAAAAAAAAAAAAGAAAACGGCTCAACAAAGATGTCCATCTGTGACTTTTAGAAATTTTATCTCTTTCGTTTTGCAAATTCCTCTCCTTGTGAGTCTCCAGCCTTTGTAGTTATGCCTACGAGTCATTATATTTTCCCCTTGTGTGTATTTAGTGTCAATTTGCCCTCAGTCTTTGTCAGTCCTTCTGTTCAGTCCCGGTTGCCTGGTTTTCGGTTAACCATTGCATGTGTGCCAGTCAGTTTTTTTATTAAATCACTTCCTTTGCACCTTCCAGCATTTTAACACTCCAAAGTGCTGAAAAATAATGGAACAAGTGACAACATTCAACATCTTTAAACTTAATAAGTGCATATATGTTTTTGTTTAATTATGAAACTGTAATAAACACATTTAGTCTTGGTGATGAATGGGAAACACAGTAGCACACTTAGTCTGCTTATGTAGGCGTATATTACTCTCTCGATGACACATTCTGAAAATAACCGTGAAATACTGCATGACTGACTTCGAGGTTTTTATTTTTTTTTTTCAGTCACTCACGCAAACCACTTTCAGTGTTGCCAGATCTTGCAAGAGAAACAAGCAACCAGCTCTAATGAAACAAGCCCAAAAAACGCGACTCGAAAAAAAAAAAAGCCCAACCAGTGACCTAAACCTACGACACTGTGTAAGAGATATATATATATATTGTTTGCTAGAAAAACAGTAAATATCTTTAATCTATTACAAGGGAATATCGGGCACCTCCACAATAACTCATCAGGTCTTTGAACATGCATGGGTCCGTTGCACCATTACTCTGGTTACTGGTTTTAGCATTTTGACTTCTTTATCAGTCGAGGTAGATCCAGTTAGTTCACCGAGATGATCGACAGGTCTGACTGATGTGTGACAGGCTGTAAATGGCTATCTCAGCTCACTTGTTTGCCTTGGCTCGTTTTGTTTTAAGGCAGTCAAACCGATGTCCGTAAGCCTCACAGATGAAAAAGCTGTGGAGTTGTTTTGTTGTTGTTTTTTTGTGCTTTTTGGTGCCAGCGCGGTCCCGGCGCATGGTTTGTGGACAGATCCTTTAAGGAAAAAGGATGCGTTTAGCTTTATTGTGGTTGTGGAGAGCTTGGAGAGAATCAGGAGGGGTTCATACACAGAGCCAAGCAAGCCCAAATAAGCAACCACACTAAAAAACAAGCCCAAAAACCCGCAACCCACGACTGACGATATTTGCAAGCGACTTTACAGAGCAACAAGCCCAAAGTCGCTTATAACAAGCGGACCTGGCAACACTGACCACTTTCAGCTGTCTCAAGATAACAATGTACCGCACCTCATAGTATGCTCTTAGGCGTACACATGGCTGTGAGTGGATTTGGATTTTAAACAAAATGGACGTACTCACCAGCCTTTGCTTTGCACTACTTTGCAGGGGATGTAAAATAGGGCTCTTGGCATTTGGCTAGATTTGGATGGTCATCCGATTGTCTTTGGTTTAAAAACATGTTGGAGGAAAGTTTTGGTGCATTAGATAGATGTGGATAAAACAAACTTAGAACAGTGCAAGCACCTGTACTGCCTGGGGAACTTTGAAGGCGAGTTATAGTTTCTGTCTTCATGAGGTTCCAGTTGTTTAACATCATTAAAATCATTAATGGGGATAAATTAAAGTAAGTATCATGGCTATGTATAGGCTCAGGTTACCACTGCTGAAGAATTAAATATTTTAAATTTCAGAGCAAAAATAAAAAAGTTGTACTCCATTTGGTGGAAACAGGCAGCGTGGGGAATTAAAATAGTGTCTCTTCGATGAGAAATTAATTTTTATGTTCTGCTTCAATGCCATTTGGGATTAACTGTGTGAGTATTAAATTTACACATACCAACAAATAAAAAATATTGCTGTGAAGCAACTTTTATTGAAATTCTCCATCTCAAATGAAGTGGAATTAATAAACATCTGTTTTCCTTCAAATGTAATTGATTCATGAGAAAAAGATTCTGTTTTTATCCAACACATAACAATATATTCTGATAAACATTGAAAAATAACTATCAAACAAATTGAGAGTGAGTTTTTCCTCCAACTAATTTGGCTACAGAGTTTTCTGCTGTGTGTGTATATATGACCAACTTTTTAAAATCACAACTACTGCATGTTTGAGTATGCATATGCAAATCTTTGAGCTTGTTGCTGTGTAGTGGTACTTTCAAGAAATCAAACACGTTAAAAAATTCATCAGCATCTCACTCATGGGGATGTCAGTATGCACAATATGCAGAGAGTAGCGATGTAGAGGTGGCTACTTAGTCTATCAGAGACATCAGCTTCAGACTGGCTACAAACCACATTTCTGTGATGCATAGTAAAATAAATAGACTGAAATGAGCTGCATGGAAAGAGATGCACGTTAAACTGAAATGACTTTTGGGGAGGTGGGGCTCAGTTTGAGTGAAATTAACCCGGTTGTAAAAATAACGTTCTAAATACAGATAATGATGATGTTTATTATTATTACTTCATGCAGAATTGATTATTATTATTATTATTATTATTATTATTATTATTATTATGTTTGTGCACATACTGTACCTTTATCAAACTGAAACGGGGCCTCCGGTTATTTAGTAATATACCTCCTAAAGCACTATAAAGAGAAAAATACACGCTCCAGTATTTTGTCATTATGCATAAAACTGAGAGCTGACTCTTATTGCAACATGGTTGGACAGGGAACTCTGCTGTAGTCAGAGGTAGAGGCGTCATGCAGTGCAGACGTACAGTAGAAATTCCATGTGCTTTAGATTTTTTCCAAACGTTTCTATGAAAACGACTGTTAAAGCTGTATAAATCACCTTCAGTGAGTTTGAGTTTGGTGGACAAATTGTTAGATAGTGTTCATTCGTGTCCATAGCATAAAACGAAACAGCTGTCTGTATAAGAATTTATCAATTTTTTATTTTCATTTTTGTTTTATAGCAGTTCGGTCGTACCTTCTCACCTGTCATCTGTCTGTAAAGCAGCAAGGTGCCCGCTCAGCCTGGCTAGTGGAAACAAAGTTTGGTTTTACTGACCTTAACATACAAAAAGTACACATAGTGGGAACGCTTCTTAATTTGTTCTTATTTTAATTTAAACTCATGATGACAAACCGACTTCCTTGCATCCAACTATAGTTTATTGTAAATATTATATTTCACCATTTTACCATACTTTTCTGTATTTTCTTTTCCCCGAGGCACAGAAAACAAAAAATACTAATGATACTTTGATGCATTGATGTGTGGTACATTAGAGGCTGCACTACAATGTAAAAATATCTTCAATAACTCAAATTCTTGTAAAATGCAGGCATATAAATGCATCAACACCACAACAAGCAAGCTCAGTTGAAATTGCGGGCACATTAGCTCCATGAGTCAACAACTGGGCAACAAGCAGATACTATGGCAGTGAGGTGACTGGTGGTGAGAATCCACAGTAACAGAATTTAAGAGCCCAGAGGCTGCCTTCATAAGACACTGCTTTTTTACATTAATAATAACATAATTCTTTGACCATGTTGACCTTGCTGCAGTGATGTAGGAGTAAAAAAAAAATGGGATTAATGCTTTGACAAAAATAAGCATTTTATTTGATGAACAGATGTTGAGGCAGCACGGCGGTGTAGTGGTTAGCGCTGTCGCACCACAATAAGAAGGTTGCGGGTTCGGTTCCCGGCCTGGGGCCTTTCTGTGTGGAGTTTGCATGTTCTCCCCGTGCCTCCATGGGTTTCCTCCGGGTAATCCGGTTTCCAGCCACTGTCCAAAGACATCATGTTTGGGTTAATTGGTGACTCTAAATTGTCCGTACCCAGGAAAACAGAGAAGCGGTAGAAGATAGATGGACAAAAATGAAACTCTCCTCCAAATTGTTAAATCAAACTGGAGCTTTAACATCTAAGTTTCAAAGAAAAGTCTAAATGGTGTTCAATATAACAGAAACTTAGTTCATTGAAGCTATTCACCATCATAATAGTCCTTAAAACCTTAGGCAATCCTTTTTGTTTTAAAAATATCTGATGACGAGGGATGAATGAAAGTTAAAGCATGTGCGAAGAACAAAAACTCTGTGACCTGCATGGGTGAGGACTCTCATGTACAGTCTGATTAACCCACCACCACAAAGCCATGGTCTGGTCAAACTTGTGATTGGTCAGAGGTTGTCAATCCAATGGTTGTACTGGCAGTATATATTTATATATAAAACAGCACTGTAAGTTTTCTTTGTTTTCTTCCCCCCTCCTTTTCAAATAAGTTTTTACAGCTTTCAACACACTTAAACAAACACAGTGTATTTAGTGTCCACAGCTCGGGACAGGCAGATAGCCAGAGAATAAAATGAGATTATGTGATTGGAAAGGAAGAGGTGAATGACTCGAAATTGCTGGGTAATTGATTTTTTTTTTTTTTTTTTGAGCGACATGAAGTAGACAAGCTTCCTGACTGGGTTTGGTTGTTCTGATACTCAATTTTGTTATTTAGTTCAACACATGAGCCAGCACTTTGTTTTCTGCCTCTCCGCTGTTTCCCCTGATGATACTTCCATTCCATTAGCACTTAAAATTATTGACCTGGTGATCTCTCTGAGAGTGAAACAATTCTGTGTCGCAGTGGTTCTACATTTAGCTCCAGGGGCCCATGAGGAACTTGCAAGAAGGTCCCCCAATAATGTCTCATGATTTAATCGTTGCTATTTTGGTAAGTTGACTTGCTGCAGTCTCATCAGTCACATTCAGCAGTCAGTAAGGTCAACAACAGTTTCAAATCTGAAAAGATTTTTATTTATAATGTTCATTCGTTCATTCATTCATCTTCAACCGCTTATCCGTTTCAGGGTCACAGGGTATTTGTAATGTTTTTAATTAAATTATGTAATACAGACTAGAACGCTGTTAATTATAAGATATGTTATTATTACAGTTTTGTTATTCCAAATGCAGTCACTAATTTCAACAAAGTTTTAATTGTCACATCCGGATGTAAAATGCAGTGAGCAAAAGTGAATCTGACGTGGTTGTGCTACCTTAATAAACCCAACCACACCAGCTAGACAGGACATGAACCCTGTTGTTGTCCTGCACGCAGCTGCTCTTCAGTTTCAGCTTGTCATGCTTGTTGGACCAGACAAAATATTACCAAAATGATAGTAACAACACAGAAAAGTGCATTGTGACTATTTTGGTCATTCCTCTACAGCCATGTTTACTTGGATTGCATTCATTTCCAACAGTGTGTTCTCTCCTGGTATTCAGAGACGTGTGTGAAGTGTGATGACCAGCTCTGTCTGTCCAACAGCCTCATTGATTTTTGAAGACATGGGCATATTGCAGACCTACTTTTTCTCCTCTTTGGCAACACTATGCCCCCCCCGGGAGACTTGGGGTGTTCCCATCTATGCTACAGTTATCCCTCCTTACCCCTTTCTTACTCTCCTGCCAACAGCAACACGTCAACACGACTTGTCTGTTTAGAGCTGACAGGCTTACAGTCACACAGCTGACAACCATTCGCCACTCCAGCCATATGAATCCTTTCATTAAATGTCGTTACTGTCACCTAGCAACCTGAATGTGCATGAGTGTTTCTATGTAGTTGCCTAACACTCTCTTTGTGTATGTATATTTATATTTATTTGTTTGTTTTTTGCAGTTTTTTTATTATTATTTGTGCGCATGAATGTCACTTGCGATGATTTGCAGCATGCCTGTGAATAATACAAAGCCAAAGCCACCAAACAGGGACTCTTAATGAAGACACAGCCACTCACACTGACACTGACGGCCCACCATTTGAATGATGACATTGTTATGCAGATATGCAACGAGGGCTTTCATGACTGTCACTCTATGCTAAAGCAATTTAAATACATTTCATACAGAGACAGACATACAACAGACCCAATATGCTAAGAAAGTACCACAATATAAAGGGGAGTGCTAATAGATATGAAGTGATAATAAAAAGTAATTACGTTTAACCTATTACAGAATGAATCTCATTAAAGTTTTTGAAAATTATCCATTTTTAGTTTTCACAAGTAACTTTTCAAAATCTGACAGAAGCAGGAAGCCTCTGACCTTTAACTATAATTCAGACACGAGAAAGTACCCTGGAGGTTGTAGATTTGTGTTTTTTGAGGAAATTATCAGTGTCCAAAATCCCATCCAAGGTTTACATGTGATTATTTTTCAAATTTTTACAAACAACAGTGTTGAATTGTCAGTCTCCTGTTTTGGGACTCATTATATAATCTTTCTTTCTTTGTCCTAGCTGTTTAAAAAGTTCGGGCTGTATTTGGTATCAAAATTAAATGTTTGATGAGGTGAGTCACTGCACACAGGCCGTTCTGTGTCATCAACTTTGGGGTAATATGAAGTACTTTATTGCAAAATGATGGGCCCTATTGGGGGCCTTAATAAATTTAGCAGCAGTAGCCTGAGAATTGACCATGGAGGGACTCCATATCGAATACAGTTTTCATCAGAATCTAAGTTTCAAACAGAAACAAAATGATCTTAGCAGGATGATTTTCGCAGAATGAAAACCTTCTGGTCGTCTGAGCCAGTTCTAACAACGGAACTGAAGGGCTGAGTCTTTGGGGAATATTCCAAACAATACCGAGGCATAAACAATGTCAAGAAAAATGATTTACTTCACAGCTACTTTATTGTCCATTAAATATTCATAAAATGGAAATTTCCCTTTGGCACTGGCAAAGGAAAGAGACAAGTCACCATACAACAAAACCAAGCCAAACCATACACAAATTAATAAACCACACACATTCATTAAAGTTGAGTCCTAAAGTGTGATGACTAAGTCCAGGGAGTGCAAATGACAGGGGCAATAAAATCCATTAAAGTTAAATACACAGCATTAATATGTAAAATAAACTTAAATAACCATAATATAGACTTGAAATTGTAATATCCTAAAATCTAACTTGTGGTAGGGATGGTGCTTCTGTGAGGAGTAAGTGGGGCAGGGTGTCTTTTTAAGACAGACTTTTGTTCGGGATTGTTACAGCTATGGGAATGAATAGGTTTTTGTAGATATTCTTCCTGGCCATTGGGATTTCAGCTGGCGGCTTCATGGCTGGCAGCAGCTGAAGAGGATCAGTAGGGTCATTTGTAGATCTGGATCACTATTCTGGTTACCGCCTTGGTAAATAAATCCTGAAACTGGGATTGTTTGTGACCGGTGTTGTGTTAGAGAACCTAAATGCGCCACTTTTTGTAGATCAGTACGCTCAACAGGAGCAGAGCTAGAGTCCGAGCAACATGACACACCCACCGGCAAAGGAAACGCACTGAAGAGTGAAGCTAAGGAGGTCTTGGTCTAAAAAGAGTATTCAGTTTATCATTTGAACTTTTTAAAAACTTTTAGTGATAACTGTATCATATAGATTATTGCTGTTTAGATTTGTTTTAGGTACTGAGTGCATTCTCATAAATATTCTAATAAACCTGCAATTTAGTATTACCTCGTTAGATCTGCTGTAGGTTTGTAATGCCGTTACGCTTTCCACATTACTACAGGGGTGATTTTTTTCTGCCTGAACCATTCAACTCAATCCATTATATCTGTCACTGAAAACTTTTTTTTTTTCTTTGAACAATTATTAATCAAACAAAAATTAAAATCAGACTGTTAACGGGGACACCAGACCTAATTAGTATACCTTTTGACCTATTTTAAACCGGCAGCATATTTGGTCAACCAAGCAACGCTCAAAAAATAAAAAAGTTTTTTTTTTTTTTTTTTTACTTTTTATTTCAGCATTTCATAAATTTTACTAAACTATTCACAACAATTCCCAACATAGGACCCCACATAGCAGCCTCAGCAAAGAGAAACAAGACAAATAGATAAATAAATAGATACATAAAACAAACAAACAACAAAACAAAACAAAAAAGGGAAAATCAGGTACAGGTATAGGAGCGGCAAATCCATCATGCTCAGAGAAACTCAGTAACACTTTATTCCTGATATTCCAGCACCCCCCTCCACTTCCAACCACCCCACTTCATCCAACATTCAAATATGGTGAAACCTGAGTCCATCTCCTCTCAAAAATGTCCATAGTCATCTGCAGAGTTGCAGTCATTTTTTCCATCATGTGGAAAAAATGGAAATAATAATGGAAAATGGATGAAAAAAAAAAAGTTTTGTGAAACTCCAACACGCAGAGTTTGAGTTAAATGAAGGCCTTTCAATAGAGCTCAAGAGTGAGACCCTGATTATGAGTAGCAGTGTGATTTTGTATGTATACAGATCTGAGGGCCAGAGTTAAGTACTCAAAATGAATGGATACGCTGTTACATAGCATAAAAAGAAATGCCTTTAATATTAGACCTGCTAGAAAAATGGAGAGAATGGAGGATGATGAAAAAAGATATATTTTTAACGATATAAAGAATCCTGTCCTATTGGCGTTAGATTTAAGGTCCATACAAAGCCAGTGAAAAGACATGTGAACGTGAACACAAAAGAATTATCTCCAGAGGATGTAAAGTGAGGCAACAGCATTCAGGTACCTCATAGTATCAGTACATTTTATGACTGTAAAGTAGGAAGAATTATACAGAGATGCTGTATAATAGTAACCTTTTTATGTTTGTTCAAATTACATTACAGCTAATATCTGTATGGTTTGTGCATTGCTGTTGCCAGGACACCAAAGACATGGCCTTGATATAGATGATTATTATTATATTTCTGACCTCTCCAACTCAATGCGGAGCTTACAATAAGATGATAAATGACATATAAAGACCCTCTTTACGTGCAAGTGCTGCCACTTATTATTCAAGTTTTCACATACATCTGCACATAAGTACAATGTGTGCAACATCAACAAAGATCCCCAAACAGCAGAAGCAGATTCAAGGGCCGCTTGACAAAGCCGTGCGCAAGAAAATACCATTAACTATGGACACGATGTTGTCATTTTACTCTTCTAACTGATTTGTGTGCTTTACATTGGAGCAGCATTTTGAAACTCATCTATTCCGTTTGTGTTGAAGTGAATCTTTTCATTTTCATGTCAATTTGTGTGATTTTCCTGTTGATTTTCTTTCAACAGGAAGTGATTTATTTTAGTGTATCAAATTCCTCAATGCCCTTTGCGTCCAAAAAATGCGTGCGTCATCAAACACTAACTGGCCTTGCGCTTAAAAGAAGGGAAATTCCTGGATGTAGCTGTTTGCAGCAACTGAACACAGACAGAAATGTTTGAATATTAAGCAGCTTAGATAAGATTATGGGTTGGATGACTGCAAATCCAAAAATACAATGTCAACATGTTCTATGAGCACATGGATACACTGATTGAGCTAGTATATTTACACACTGGTTATGATTGTTACTATCAATTGATTGGATAAGGGAGAAGTTTTGACTCCTAAAAGATTTGTGTGTTGAGCTAAATGTTAGTTTCAGTTAAAAGTTAACATGCTGATGTATGCTTGGATGTTAGCATGCTGACATTTGTCACCAATAACAGTTTTGACAATTTTTGTCAAAAGATGAGATAATATTACAGTCACGCCTCACATTTCAATCTTATGGTGGTGTTGGGATTGTCAACATCATGTCGGCGCTGAAGGGAAGTTTTATATGATCAGGAGGATTCTTACTGTATCTCATGTCATTGCAATTATCTGTGCAACATTTCACAGCAATCCCTCAAATACCTACGGATTACATATCGATATGGTCCCGAGCAGTGGACGCACTGGCACTGACCTCCCTGGAGCCATCCCTTTAGTGAAAAAGTGCAGGAATGTAATAAGAGTGAAACTCACAAAAAAAGTAAGATGGGTTAGAGCCACCTCACTGTTATTTTCGCATTGAGTAAGGAAAATGTGCCTGAGACTCATGTTGTATTCAAATGAAAATCTGTTCTGGTATCTGAAGAAGGAGAAGAAGCTTTGTTCGTTTTTTCTTCTCCCTGCAGTCAGTTTATCACTGAGACCAGGTAATTACCACCAAAAGTCTGCATCGTGAATACTGATGTTACCAGTGATCAGAATTCTTCAGAGAGTAAATGAATAGGTATTTACTTTGAATTCGTTTTAACATATAATGTAGGATAGACAAATTAATGGCCCCAGTTTTTTGAACAAGGCACATCATCACTATTGAGTTTGGATAGTTTTTATTCTATATGGAGTTTTCTATATCAGAACTAAAGGTAGTATTACTTCATATTTATACCATGGTCAGCGTGAATACTCTTTTCTGATTGGTCGGCAGGTGTGCGTTAAAACCGTTTAATGCACATGTAGTTCGGCTAAGCTTTGTAGGCTAACTGCTCTAAGTTCATCTGCGCCTGTAACCATAGCAACATACCGAGCCCAGCTTTATTTTTATTCTATATATATATCATTTTATAAACAATAACCACACTGCGGAATAATTTAGACCTAATTCAAGCTAAATTTTAACTTTTAATAGCTTACTTTTGGCTTTGTTAAAGCGATTGAGCCACAGTGCTCATCCCGTCCTACTGTGACTACTGTAACTGGCGTGGTTGTAAAAGGGACTAGTTTATTCCTTGTCATGACAATAGTAAACTCTTGCTTCGAAAACTTTCGATTTTGAGTGCAAAATCTCCACTGCGCGTCGGGTAGTTCTTTGCCTCCATGTCGTGTATTAAAACCGTTTAATGCACACCTACGAGTGGATTAACCCTTACATATATACATTATACATAAAGCTCTCACTCAAATCAAAAAATTACTTACACTGGAGATAATTTCATTATACAGGACTTTTAAAGTAGCCATTCAGAAATAGTTGGTACATTTGCAATGTAGATACAATCCTTGGTTGGAATTTATGTTGGGGTTTGTTTTTTTTTTTTTTTTTCCATCATCGTGAAACATGAATTTAACATCAGGGTTCAGTGTCAGACCCAGAACCAAAGAGGCAAAGCTTCTGTCTGGAGCTGTCACATTGCTTTGTCGTTCAGCAGTCATACAAGGAAACATCCATCACAGAAGAGGCAGACATACCAATTTCTGCTCTGACAGTTGCCCCAACAGACCTGACTGCACTGCAGCGGCTGAGCTTTTTTTTTTTTTTTTTCCCCTTGCTCATTTTTTTATTTTTTTGGTTTTGTTTTTTTAACTCTTTTACCATTACTACTTACTATTATATTACTGCCTAACTCTCTTTCTTCCTCTCTACACTGAAGGTTAGGCCAAGCTTTGATTGTATAGTCAAAGAATTCTTTGGTATTTGGGAAAAGTTTGTGGGAAGTGGTTTGGAAAAAAACAAAAAAGAAAAGTTTAAGTTAAACAAAAACCAACATTGGCTCTCCCAAACCAAGTCCTTTGAAAAATGAGGGCAAGTCAAAGTTAATAATTATATTAAAAGCCTGCTCCGGTGATGCATTTTCCTTTGACACATCCATTTGTCATGCTTGAGTAGTGAAATGCTCCCACTGATAAATATTTTCAAGGATCAAACTGGAGCACTGTGAAAGATTATTGGGAGAGACTCATTGATATTTTCCCCTACAAGGCAACAGGCGGCATTTAAGAGCACTATACTAAATAACAGGATATTGATTTGCCTAAATGAATGCCTGGCCTAACCTTCAGGAGTGCATGAATTGAGGGCACGTGCCGTGTAAATTACAAGTGGCAGACGTGCTTTTATACCTGCAATAAGCCGCACCGTGATACTTGTGCCCCTCTTCGGGCATTGTGATATACTTTACCGTACATCATGTATTATCACAGGTTTGGCTCACCAGCTGAGTAAACTTTTGTTTTATGACTTGGGAGTAGAGACTAACAGAAACGCTGTGGGTTGGCAAAAAAAAAAAAAAAAAAAACTTGACAGTTTCTCGACCTCTATTTTACTTACAAAATTGCTGACTTTGACCTGTGGTGTGCTTTTATGGGTCCGTGTGGGACCGAACTTGTAAACAGAAGATGAGACAATAAATTCCTACTCTGTGAAACCGTCAAGTGATTCAGTTGCGGCTATTGTGATGCTCCTGGATATACGGAACCTGAAATATGGCTCATTGTCCGACATGCTCGATGTAAAAAGTTTTCTTTTTAAAGTTATTCCTGGCTTAGATAATTGATGGCCCCACAAAAATCACAGGGGCCGTTCATGACTGGCTGGCGGTTGTTAAACTGCATGCTTCCTGCACTCAGTTTAACCCACACGGTTCTTTGATGCATCAGTGGCTTCACAGATACAAATAGATCATTTATGTGAGGCTGTCCCTCACCCAAATGTGGAGTTATGTAGGTAAGAGGTAGGCAGGGTAACATAATGTTTTGCAATGGACTAATCACAACTGGAATACTTTTATCAAAAGGTTGTGGCACTGGCAGCTGATTTATGTGCTGTGTTGTGAAGTGCTGCCCCAACTTGACATTTTACTGTGATGGAAAATGTTACAAAATACGGCAGTATGATGTTGTTTTTTTAGCTTATACCCTAAAACTCCATGATTTACAAAATAAATTTAAAAAATTACAAAAAAAAAAAAAATGCATCATTAAACAATCAAAAACCAGAAATGCATAGTTACGGGAAAGTTACGTTTCAAGCAGGAAATGCAGCACCGAGCTAAGTCCCCATCGATCCTCTGTCTGTAGTGCTGCTATCGGAGCATGAGGATCTCAGAGCCTTTTGGCTTTCACTTTCTGTCTCCCCCCCCCAACACCTGTTTTTAACGCCACCGATAGCAGCACAGGCAGATAAGATGTCTACACTGATGAAACAGATGAAAAAGATCATGTCAGCAGCCCTCCATCAGTGTCCGCACCAGATGCGTTCTGCTGCAGTACCGCTGTGCACTTTGTTTTGAGGCAGCACTCATAGGCAGAGGCAGTTGCGCTTGAAGCTGGGAAGAAAATACTGAGGAAAAGACTATTTTATTTAAAACTGAAAAATAACAGAAAGAGAACTGAAAAACCTTGAAAGTAAGTTAAACGTTTTGGCAGGTCATTTATTTTATTTCATGCTGGCTTCTAAAATCTGAAATATACACCTGTGAAATTATGAATTTCCTTTTTTTTTTTTCCACACTTTCTTTTTGTACAGATCAAAATATATGAAATTAGATTTTTGAGCCGTTAAAAAGGCCTGAAGGTGTTTTTGTTGCATACATTAATGAGGTTGGTGAGGTCCTTTTTCTGCTTTCTTTCTGCTAAACTAAGCTAAGCTAACTGCATCAGATACCAGTTTACTGCAGCGATATAAGGGTTGTATTGAGCTTAAGGTCTAATCAAATTAGTGCACTTCTGAAACACTGTTGCCCTCGTGACCAATAGCAAACTGATTAGAAGTAAATTAAAAAGCTATAAACAAATTCAGCTTTAGTGGAACTTTTGCTGTCATTGATTGTCGCTTAGCGATGGCAAAGAAATGAGGTCAGTGGTTGAGATATAAAAAGAGTTGAAACGCTAAAACCTTGTTTCTCTGGGCTGGTGGGGCTGTGCGCACCAGCTCCCTCAGGAACCACTGAAATATGCTGCTCTTGCATGATAAAGTCATTCATCACTCTCTAAAGATTTCGGGTGCATTCCATTTGCACCCTTGAACCCACTATCATTAGTCACCATCATTATGGTTGAGACATGCTGGAGCTTTTCTGTCTCCGTGCCTCTGTTCTCTGAGGAAAGACGGAGAGAGACAGTCGTAATATAAATGAGACGGGACACACTCTCGCTTTATAAAGATGGCTGGTCAACGCAGTGGGTGAATCATTTTTATTTAAAACGTGTGGGGCCACTAGCAACGGATCAGTGCCAGGCTATTTTCAAACACAATATTTTAATGTGATACTCCTTCCCATCAGCCAGCCATTCATCCTGAGTTACAATTATTATGCGTTTCTAAATGTGAAATAAGCGACTATAATGTCAGTGGTTCATCTGTCTAGAAACCTGGAAACACACTCATCTGATACCTTCGTGTTGTAGCAGATGCATAACAATGAGCCAGTGTGCGTCTTCATAATGCATTTCTGAGTCCTGTAATGTATAAGCAGTCGCGATCCATTATAAAACTAATAGTTCAGAGGAGCAGGGCTATTTTTGAGGTAGGTTATAAAGCGTTCGAAGCATAATGTTTGTCTCTGCAGCAATGCAGCTTTTGTGGACACCTCTCCTCCACACACAGTATCATGCCCTCTATTTCTGCCGCGTTCTCACACACAAACACATGCCAGTCCTGTTGTTTTCCTGCACTGGTTATGTCACAGAGATGATGCCATTAAAATTGTATTCAGGGGTAACGGCTTCTGTTTCAAATGTTACAAGCTTCGGAATTGCATTGTGCCCTTTAAGCCATGCTGGTGGCTCCTGGGACGCTAATGTCAGTCAGACAAGCAATCTGGTCAAAAAACTGAAATTTCTCAAAAGCTGCTGGATGGACTTCAGATATTCATGTCCCCTCTGGAATGAATTGTAATAACTTTGTTGATCCCCCTGATTTCCCATCTTGCATTGTCATCAGAACAAATTTTGTCCTTATCTTCAAAACCAATCTTGCCTCTGAGGAATATGAGCAATATTAAAGCAGATGTTTCATTAAGAAACAGACAAGGATCAAATTTTATCAGTTCTAAACTAAAAGTATAATGGTTTTCCTTGAAGCACACAGCACCTAGAATATTCAGGCAGACAATAACAATTTCACCTTTTAGCTTCCACCACTTTAAAAATATCACAAAGAAGAAATAGTTGTCACATGAAATGTATTCCAAAGCTTTTTCACAATCTTGCGTACTTCAGTGTCTTCTTCAGCTTTAGTATTGGATTTTCAAATGTGATTTTCCTTTCTTGCTTATTCATGATCAGCCAAATATTGGCTCCTTACTTGATTAGATCTGCGGCTTAGTTGCTGATAAATTTTTGTAACTTTTTTACTAGTTTGTAGAAGAAATGGCGGTTTTATCAGCAGTAAGTTCTACTTGAGCGGGATCGCATCACATCACTTACACAGTTTACTTAAAAGGACATGTGAGGGCACGACTGTTAAACAACTCATGGTGGCATCATAAAAAAAAGAAGAAAATGTTGAAGAACTTCATGCAGGTTACAGCACAATGATAGGCGATTAAGAGATATGAACTTTGGTGTCAGTCAGTTTTCTTGCCATATATTGCTGCGTGCATGTTTGTGTGTGATTGTGTTTGTAGGTTGACATGGAGATCTGCTGTCAAAGAGAGAAGGCTAATGCTGGATTCTGCCACACTTAACTTACCCATGGTCAGGTTGCAATGGCATAAATTAATGCAATCTAGTCCAGAAGTCCCTCTGCCAAACTAAATTTCTAGCTCCTCCATTGGGAACCCAGGGTGGTCCCAAGTATAATCAGTTGTCTTTCCAGCGTGTTCTTGGTCTGCCCCTAGCTGGATGTGCCTTAAATAACCTCCACAATTGAAAAATGGCTCAAGAAGAAGGACAAAGGTCTTGCATCTGAGAGGGGACTGTTAATAAGGTTTATTTACTGGCTTGGTTGAAGAGACTACTGGGAACAGGAGTGAAGAGAGAATTACAGGTGACTCAACATAAAGAACAGGTGAGCAGACAGGGACAGAAAGTCTGGTGGACAGAGGGAAAATGAATGTTATCTGGAGCAAACATGGGTGGGAGAAATGAGAATGAACTAGAGGCAGGGGAAGAAGAGGACTGAGGAAAAAGGGAGTGTGACAGTCCAAAAGAGACAGGTGAAGGAGGTTCATGGGTGGAAGAGGTGGGTTTGTTTGTCGGCAGAGTAGGAGGTCATTGGCAGAGTCAGTGAAATGTCATCCCGACGCTGAAAGGTGAAGCTAAAAACAAGACGCAATTGAGGTCTGTTGGCTTGAGCATCCAATGGACGTCAAGATGGATGTCAATCCTCAACTAAGAAAATAGCTGACTGGGGGCAGGAGCCAAAAGCAGACTTGCCAGGTCCTGAGTCAGCAGACTCTGTGTAATTTTAGGACATTCACAGTGTTATCTCTGAAACACGCATGTGTCATCTTGGCTGTGTGTTGAGAGTCCTTGTTCTGTCTGACCAACCTGGACCAGGTTGTCTCTCTTACGAAGGCCCTTTATCTCTGTTGGCTCTATTTGGCCCCTTAGCCGGCCATCCTGGAGGAAGAGTCCTGTTTTTTCCAACTTTTTTCCATGTATTCATTCTGTAGGCCAATACGCTTTCAGGAACATTCAGTGCTGCAGAAAATTTTTGCAGCCTTCCCCATATCTCTATCTCTGTAGCCACTTCACTTCTTAGCATGTTTTTTTTTCCTCATATGTATTCTTTAATTTGTTAATTTCATAATTATGTCTAATCAATGTCAATGAGTTTACAAAAGAGGGACTTTAAGTCCAGAAACATATTAAAGTTGATCTTGAGGGGGAAAAAAAGACATATACATTAAACATTTTTAGCCTCAAGCCGACATGAATGGCGTGAATGTGTTTAAATACTGGGTTGCATTGTATGTTGGAAGTAAAAAACTTATTTGCATGATGACTATGAATAAACATAAGGACAGCACAAGGCGGGCAATTGCAGTTTCCTAAATGCACATATTAATATGAACAGCGTAAACTTTGTTAAATATTTCTGTCAAGGCTCCAGATGATGCTGCTGGGTTTAACAGGGATATGTCCTGTTTCCGAACTGTTAAATCTACTGTACAATGTAAAGCATTTGGGGAAAAAAGCGAAACATTTTGGTCTGTAGAATTAACAGAGTAATTCAATTTCTCTGAAACAGCTTCCGATTTACATGGTAATGAATGTTTAACCTCTAGGCATACAGCAGTTCTATGTTTTCTGGCTTTGAAGGAGTTATTAATGCTCCTATAGCAGTGAACTGTGAGGACAATGCAGTAACAATGTTAAGTAATGACTAGCAATTGTAATATTTGAACTTTCGGGGCGAGTTATACAGAGAAACCTTCGTAAAAAGATAAGTATCATTAATGTACCCTGTGTGAAAATGGATGCAGTTATTTCATGGACTCAACAAGACACAACAGTAAGCTTACTGACAGCTATTGCAAGCATGAACTGGCATCAAGTACATCTAACTAGTGTGTCAATGCCCCCCTGTGATGTCACCCATTGGTTTGTGAACTGCTGTTTTGAAGTCCAGAGTTTGTAATTTGGCTGCACATCATCTTTGGAAGACGTCCTATTTGGGGAAGAAGGTGAAGCTAAGGATGAGTGAGGGGTCAGTCTGATTAGTCCTGATTGTCGGACAGGGCACTGTGGTTTTTTTTTTTTTTTTAAAGAATGTCAGTCACACAGTAGCCACACACTGATGATCATCAGATAGTATTTAAAACGCTGCTAATATTTGAAATGATGTGTGTTTAACATGAACAACATTATTTTTTAATAAGCAAAAGAAAAACACTACTGTGTAGGAACTTACAGATAAATTGCCAAACCAGTGTAAGTTTGGAGCCAAGGCCTTCGCTTTGCAGCAGAATGAAATACAAGTGGCCAAAATCTGTTTCCTCCATAGAGAAATATATATATATATATATATATATATATGAGCTTGGTCATATTGAGGAGGAGAGGGATAATAGATAATAAGAGCAAACACGCATACTGTATGTGTGTGTGTGTGTGTGTTTGTAAAAAAGCACTAGAAATATTCCAAACCTGAATTTACTCGATTGTTACAGTTTAAGTTCCCGAATGAAATTAAACATGGGTGATCCAAACTCAGGAGGCAGCAAAACCAAGACAAAAACAGAAGCTTTAGATAACAACATGGAAGAACAGAGCAGGAAAAGGAAAACAGAAAAGTCCAAATGCAGATATTTTGAACATTGATGGAACAAAGATGAACTGAAACAGGTAGTAAAGCAACCAAAGACGCACAAGTCACAGGAAGGGACATACAGACATTATCACCACTTAAGGGGTGAATAAAATTGATTATCTTGTTACAGTGGCACCTGTCAGTGAGTGGCCCCCACAAGCACGTATTGCAGATATGTGAGCATCAGAATTAGGCCACAGAATAATGGAAAAAGAATCTTCAGAGGTCTAGAGGAGTCCATGCATGACAAGGTCTGAGCTGTTTAAATAAGGTGGTCACAATGTTATGGTCAGTTAGTGTAAATGCCATTATGGAATAATCCCAAAGCAAATTTCTTTGTCCTTAAAATAATTCTCCTGGTAACTAACTTGAAAAGGTTACTATATATTGAATCTTGTCTTGGAACCTTAAACATCAACCAGAAAACATGATGAGGGCCTGCTTTTATTTCACTTTTTACTTTTTTTTATTTATTTAATAATTAATTATGTTTTGAAAAATTTACCATCTCAATTTTGTAACCTGTGGTCATCCATAAGGTGACCGGCCTCAACCTTAGAGACAGGGTGAGGAGTTCAGACTCAATGCAGATCTGCTGCTCCTCTGCATTGAGATGGGGCCAGGTTTGGGCATCCGGTCAGGATGCCTCCCAGATGCCTCCCAGGGGAGGCGTTCCAGCCATGACCATCTACGAGGAAACCCCTGGGCAGACCAAGGACCCGGGGAAGAGATTACAGCTTTTGGCTGGCTTGGTAATGCCTTGTGATCCTCCCAGAAGAGTTGGTGGAGGTGGCTGGAGAGAGGAATGTCTGGGCTACCCTGCTGAGAGTGCTGCACTGTGTATCTCCAGATTATTTCGAAATACAAATTAAATGTACTTTTATGATTTCCAGCATAGCAGCCCCACGGGCTGAATAAGACAAATAATTGGATACAATCAGCCCAAAGGAAAGGTACCTGCTGGTAATTGCAACTTAAGCAACAAAACTTAATCAAACATTGTACCAGCTAAAGCTAAAGACAAACACTCTTTAACTTTAAGCACCTGTGTACAGCCTCACAGTCTTGTTTCCTACTTTGGCCTTTTCTTGCCAACTCACGAGTCGAAGTAAATCATGACCCAGCATTTTGATTTTCCAATAGTTTGATGTCCAGCTGCTTCTGCTCAGGGATTTTTCTCCATGAGTGAGAGTTTATCTTTCTATTTTCTGGTCACCCTGTATAGTCAAACTTTTGTGGCTGACTCAACACTCTGGAAGTTGTGTTAAATGAGTTCCACTGGGTCTTCATTTGGTTGGACTCATTTTTTAAGTGAGGCACTTGGCTGAATACTGTACAAAAGTCAGCATGTATAGAAGGACAGCAGTATTTAGAAAGATCCAAACGTTTACCTGTTTCCCAGGTTATTTGTTATGCTTTACAACATGCTTACCCTTTACCTTTCTTAGGTTGGGAATTCTGAATGATCACTAAGTCTGGTTGGCTGGCAAAACCCAAATACCTTTCTATTTCTTAATATATGAGTATTCACATTGAACATTGCAATACAAAATTTATATGGGAATGAATAAACCTGCTATTATAATGGATGTTTGTGTTCCGACTTTCATCATAGTGGTCACAGAAAATTACATTCATCTTTAAAAAAATTGCCTCAATACTTTTTTTTTTTTTTTTTTTTTTTAATTAAAATGGAGAGCAGATGCCTGTAGCCTACAACTGGAAAATAATATTTGCCATTTTTGGTATTTTAAATATGACTAAAAACAAATCAGAGATAAGTTAATGATGACAGTATTCTTTCATTCATTCATTCATCTTCTACTGCTTAGCCGTTTCTTGGTCACAGGGGGTGCAGGAGCCAATCCCAACTCACATTGGGCGAGGGCGGGGTACTCCCTGGACAGGTCGCCAATCAATCGCAAGTTATGATAATGTGTATAAGAAAAAAATACCAGCAGGTACTGAGTATATTAAAAAACTATATAAAAAGGAAAAGAAAAATATGCCCAGTAGATGGCTTCCAATGCAAATTTTCTAAAAATCCAAATTTAATCATTTTTTTTTTTATTTGTGCTTTTTGAGAATAAAGCCAAAAGCATTATTATATGGCTATAGTGTGAGGTTTATATTTTTCAGTAAGACATCTCAGGTTCATCCAGAGGGGAGCCAATTACAGTATCCAGGGCAGGCCGTTAGCCAAGTACAGATTGCTTCATTTTGGGGTGAAAGCACAGAGGAGATTAGAGCGAGATAAAGCAAGAGCAGGAAAGCCCTCTTGGTTGGAGGCGGCAGTGTGAGAGAGACAGGAAAAGACAAAAATGGCTTCACCAGGGCTTTGCACCATTATGTTATACCAGTGAAGCAGTCTAATGCCAAGTGATACATTAAACTGTTTAAATATGGATTTCAGATATAGGAAATAAGCACATCCAAGACCAGAACCTGGCTACGCTCCTAACAGGAAAGTACCAGCAAGCACCATGATCTTAGACAGAGGTGAGACACATGATTCATGTCTGACATGGCAACCTCAAAGGGGCCCTTGTGCCAGTTGAATGTGGTTGCACATGCACACTCATGTGAGAACCTATTTCATATGAGGATGGTATGGCATTTAAAGTGTGTCCTCCATCAAATTAAACTCGTGTTGCAAGTCTGAAGATGAGCTGAGTGTAATAGACCTGAGGGAATTGTGCTTCGTAATGGTGTCAGTTCTGTGTGTGTGTGTGTGCGTGCGCGTCTCACAAATATGTGCTCCCAGTGACTCCATTCATCAGTCTAATTACACATCAATCCTGTTAATTCTTCATTATCATTAACCTTGGCAATCTCCCCTTAAGAACACAGCCATCTGGTAATTCTTTCAAAACTTACATTTGCGTTTACTACATCCGCATGTACACAAACATGCATCATTGGGTGCATGAAGAAACGCACTGCTTCTCTGCTGGCAAAGCTGTGGCACATCGGTGGAGTAATGTGTGTCTCCGAAGAGACTTGAGCGGAGAGATAAAAGTTGAGCCTGTACATGTCTACCTCAGTTAATGAACCCCTGCTGCTGGATTCTTGTTAATGGATTACTCCATTATGATTAGTCCATGATAGCCGCAGTGCCCCTCCCGAGCCCGACATTTGTCATCTTACACGCAGCAGTGAGCCTACCTCATTATTTCACATTAATCAATCGATCATGAAGTTCTGTTTAATTGAGGACCGACTGATTGATGAAACAGCAAATGTATTTCTCTTATCACTTTTATCCAGAAATTAAAGCCTTTAACGGGCTTCGGCCCTTGACGTTCAACAGGTACGATATAACGGACTGAGACAGAGATCAGTCAACATGGATCATTTATGAAATGACGGGGTACTGAGTCTGCACAGTGCTGGTTGTCATAAACATCCACTAAGTCCCTAAAGTGAATCATAAGGTTTCCAGTTTTACTTTATAAATATAAATCAAAGGTTGGGTTTGACTTAGTTTAGGCTAGGCTACATCCTCGTTGTCTCCCTGACTGCTGATTGGAAAGTATTAATCAGTGTAGCTTTGGCAATAACTGCCCACTTTGAGGTTAGATTTGTTCAAGCTAATGCCATGGAAACAGTGCTCCAGCATTAGCCCCAGTGAGCCAAATGAAATGAAAATCGGGGACATTTTCAGTGCAGTGGTCAAAAATCAAATGTTATCATTATGAAATAAATAACAGGGGCAATTACATATCCATGTATTTTGACAGTGTGTATTAAAAAAATGAGTAGCCAATCAGAAGTTTCAAAACTGTCTGTCAATTTTGCAGAAATGATGTTTTTCATTAGATAAAAAATAACTGATTTTCCCACGCAACAGCATCAGCAAGATTAAACATCAACAACATGCTACTGTATTAAAATGAAAGATTCGGCTACTCTGCTGAGGCTGCAGGAGCTGTTTATTTTATTGCATGTCTCCAGCATTTAACATTAGAGTTGGAACATTCAAAACCAGAGATGAAACAAAAACAACCAGGACAAAAACAACAACAAAGCAGACACCGGTGCTGAAGGAGACTTCCCGCCACAAACAATGAAACACTTTTCTCCTGAGTGGATTCTTAGCTGTTCTACTGTAATGTGACTTATTTAACATTTCTTCAAACTGTCCCAAAGTTACTTCTCCAGTTCTGTTTCGCCACACCCTCCTGATGCGGCAGCTGATGGATCTTATGACCACATCTCACATCACTCATGGGAATTTTTGCACTTTTCAAACTTGTAACTCGAAAACTCTATGATTTTCTTCTACTCAGCCAAGGCTAGTGCAAGCTCACAAAAAATGAACGGGTTCATACACAACTTACCGTCCATAACGCCGGTCTCCTTAGCCGTGTGCCTCCACATTGTTGGTCTGGAGTGCAGCAATCAACACTAAACAATTCTGCTGCGTATTCTGTTTCCGGGTGCCATGCATGCTTTCTGAGAGTAATGTCAGCACGTTAGATTAATTGGCTATCATAATCACTGGAGTTTGTGTCCGCGGGCAATTTTTGTTTTTCTCCCCCATTCAAATCGGGGACAGCTTTAACCGGGGACACTGTTCCCAGATTGGGCAGGTTTCCGCCCATTTGGGCGGGGGAGATGGAAATTAAGAAAAAGTTTTGAGAGCATTTTTACTAAAAAAGATGTTGCGCTATGGTCAAATATTTGATTGAGATGAGTTCTATCCAATGCCGTTAGTGATAAGAGAGGGTTTGACATGGCGGGTTTGGCTATTGATTAATTCCTTTTGAGGGCCCGCCTCTTCACCCGATGCTATTGTTCTGATTAGTGTCAATGAACTGGTGCAGCGGTCTGCTGACAACTGAAGCCTAGTCTTTGCTGCCAAACTAGGATAATCCTGTTGTTTATGAATAGGCTTTATCTGTGTTTTTCCTGTTGCTCTTATTTTATTTCTTGTGGTTGGCCCACAGATTTGGTTGTCTGACTGTACTTTTTTTTTTTTTTATTTTATTGAATTGGGCAGGTTTTAAGTTGTGAGTGGGCTGGAAACTGTCAGGCTTATCTGGCAACACTGCCAGATAATCGGGGACTGTCCCCGAAAATCAGGGAGGGCTGGGCAGAGTCAAGGAGACATGGTCAGGGAGAGAAGACAGGTCAGATTACCAGGGCAGAGACAAGTTACATAAAGACCAGGCTGCAAATTGGAGATAAGTTGTCATGGTGAAGAGTTGACCTGGAAGGAACTTTTCTTGATTCACGGTCAGGCTTGCAGTGGCAAAGCAGCACTTGGTAGACAGATGTGAATCAGCAGAGGGCTTGACATTTGGATTTCAGAAATGAGGGCAAATGGAGGCAAAGTCATTGACATTACTGACACGACAATGTGCCACACACAATTAGATCCTTCAATCAATCAGTAGGCTGCTCAGAAACCTTTACATTTTCCATGGATCACCAGCAGCAGGATCTAAAAGATACAGTTGAATTAGATGAAGTTGTCCACATGCTAGATGTCAAAGGGTGACTAACAACCGTGTTGCAGCCCATTACTCACTAACCTCATTAAGAGGCTGACAGCTAGGCTTTATTCATATTTATGCACCTTTGTCTCATGCTTGTTTTTTCTAATATCAGCAGAGCGATGGCCATCTGGAGACTAAAAAACTCCTCTGTGCATGTGTGTATTAGACGTGTGGGTTGATGAATTAAAACAAAAAAGGGAAAAAAAACAATTTTTACCAGAGCAGTCTAGTTATTTGATTTCATATTTGAACGTTGGTATTGGGCAGCAGCAGATTATGCAATGTGTACCACCACTGTAGTGAAATTGACCCAAAATAGGATCAACAGGCCATGAAATTGCCCCAGAAACAGTGCGAGTGAGGCTATTTTACAGAGTCAGATTCCTCAATGAGCTTCAAAATTTGCTGCTTTGTGTTTAGGATTGCCAGGGAGCAGAGGAAGCTAATAAGAATGAGGCAAACCGTTTAATGTCCTCCAGCAGTAGCCTTCAGGAAGCAAAAAAAAAAAAAACAACCTTAAAACTGTGCTTGGTGATGTTTTATTATTCAACACGTTCAGCAGTGATAAGCATCATTATAGTCTGTCTCCTGACACGACGTCTGAAGATGGACTCACTCCGGCTTTATCATTACGGCATGTGAAACGGATCCAAGTTACAAAGGAGATGGATTTGATGATTTTCGGTGCTCTGTCAGACTACGGCTGCTGTCACAGTTCATGCATAATTGATCAACATTATGTGAATGTGCAGTACACTATGGCATTTTTGTCTTTAAGGTAAAAGAGGCATCCTCCTCTGTTGCCATGGACACCTCTGGGTTCCTGAGACCGCTGAACTACTTGCTTTACATGGAAACGTGAGTGGATGTCATGAGCCCTGTCAGGTCTCCATCCATCTCAGAACTCATTATTGCTGATGACTACTCTAATATTCATCATGAGGTTCACTCATGGCATGTTAATAAGCTATATATGATCTGATGAATGAATTCAATGTGTCACATTCATGGGCGTATATTAAAAAAGGACTCTTGAGGAGCTTGTTTCTCATTCTGTCAGGTTAGAGAAAGAAGTAACATTCACTTGAGAGTGCGCTGACAGAGGTTAACATTTTACAAACATATTCTTGTTGTGCTACAATCCAGGACTAGTCCAGGATTTTCAGGACTTTCAGAACTCATCCAGGGTTTTCAGGACTTTCACGACACGGGGACAATAAAGTGTATCAAATCAATCAAAAATAAAAGACTCTGGGCATGAGGTTGGAGAGCCACCCTGTTTTTCTCCGGTTCAGTGCTTACATGCACAGGCTAAAAAGCTAATTTTTTTGACAAGCTGAATTGCTTGGCACCAAATACTTTTTTTTTTTATGTACTCAGTCATTTCTCCGTGATTTGCCTGCAGTTTCATTGTTTCATTTATCTGTCCCTCTTTTTTGAGGAGGGAAAGAGAGCAGGAGATTCACATGCAGCAACACACTACACATTTCTGCATAAACACACAGTAAAGACATTTAAATCCTTGCAAATTTTCTCTTCACTTGCCAATGAGGAGGTGGACTGAATTCACCTTAAAGGTGTTTATTTTTTGCTTAAGGTTTGGTTTATTTTTAGCCTTAGTTTGGAAATTAAGTTCTGCTCATTTTGTGAAGTCTTTTTTGGGTAGCAATATTTACCTATAGTAAGAAAATACTTCGTGCCTGTTTTGTAGCCTGTAGGATTATGGATATATTTTATATTTTGAGCGTGTGCACTTTTATGGGATTTGATATAAACATTTAAAAAAGAAAACTACAAAGGAAATTAATGCTAACTAGCCTTCTGACTAAATAATAAAATATGTGCACATGCAGATCTGAAATATCAAAAAGAGAAGACACCTCAGCTATCAATCTGGTGACTTGGACTCAAACACTGCGGATTTATCTTGCACTCTAGTTAACCAAATGTGGGCAACTCCTGTCTTTGTTGATGCTCTGTAGTTTCAGTTGTAGATGTCCTCCTTCATCTTGATCCGGTCAATGACCTCTGACCTCTTCGCAGTCTGGTGTTGTGACCAGTTCTGATCTGGTGCTCAGAGAAATCTGATGCTGTTTGGTTTGGGTGTTCATCCAGCTGATGTGATGCATGTTGAATAGTTTGTGGTAATTGCTGACTCGTTTTCAGGGCTCAGCCATATCAGCTAAAACATGGACCTCGATACAACAATGACAGATTTACTCCACTGGGGCAAATATAAGTGCTTTTGTTTTATCCCTCAGAAAATCACAAAAATTACCTGTGGTCTTCCATTTGGAACTGTAGTTATCCAAATCAATAATTTAAATGAATCACATTACACTTTCTGCACTAAAATTCTGTCCGTGTGAAAGTCTTTAAAAGACCCAAAAGTTTATGTTGCAAATACCTGGTTATTATGCCATCACATTGTGATATATACAGATCTTTATGAATTTTAGTAAAAGCAAAACAATCAGGGAGGGTCCATTTCATGATTACCCTGCTCTCCCCTTTTCTACTTCAATCTCAATCAGTTGACTGAGGACAATCCCCCGATTTTCCTTGTCAATTTTGGCACAATCTATTGCTGTTGTCAAAACATTAAAAAGTGTTCTTGTTTTTGCTTTAAGCTCTTATATCAAGCAGCCACTCCTGATTATAAATGTGTTCACTGATACGGGCAATAAATCATTAAAGCAAATTAGGCAAAAACATGGAAAAGGCAGCTCCATTAATTTTGGCAAGTGTACCTTAGTGATGCTTCAAACCACTAATTAAGGTGGACACTAAAAGTTAAAGAAAAATTATAAGGCAATTTGCCAAGATTCTGAGGATACACAGCTGATAGAAGGTGTAGCATTTTAATTTTTCAGCCTACATCAGGATCTAATAAACATAATTGCACATGATGTATGACACAACTTGATCAAAAGGGTTAAAGTTCATTCCCCGTGTTATAAAATGTGGACTTGAAACCAAGAAAATACTTTCAACTGCACCTACAAAGTGACAAAGATAGAGCCTGGTGGCACAAACAATAGGCATATGACTGTTTAGACCCATGCCATAAATCTGAGATGGGCCTCATTTATTTATTTATTTATTTATTTTGTTGGTGTTGTTACAAACGAAGATGCATATTTAATTAACATATTTAATATGGAAGCTGAACTCATTACACCCACCATAAAAAACAAAAAAACTAATAATAATGAATGAATGAATGGTGAATGAATCTGCATGTCTGCATAAATCATCCACCCACCACCTGAGCAAATAATTTTCCATTATTTAGAGGCCCGTGCTCGATCACACGTTATTACTGTGGCAATACATGGCAATAGGCTGGTTTTAAATAAACAAACAATATTCGTTGTTTTTTTTTTTTGGGTACAATGAAAATTGCACCATGTATTTCCATAAAGTGCTTTAGAGAGCAGTTAAAAGTTTTGTCATAGTTGTGTTTTATACTACTCACCTGCAACCCAACCACTGTAGAGCAGAGTGATATTATTTATGTCGGGGGCCTGACCGCCATCTGGGTCGTGATCCGATCTTTAAAGAGAGATGTGTCGACTTTGAAGGTCTGATGAACCTCGGCGCTCATAACTGAGTCCTTGCTACCCAATGTCAGATCAAACATGGAGGCCAAGTCATGCCCTTAATAACAACAATAAAAAATTCAGGACTGAACTGGAAGCAGGAGAAGCTCAGTTTTTTTCTTTTCTGTTGGTTGGATCACTTGTCAATTTAGCATCATCTATTGACTCTCTTCCCTTGTAGCTCCTCCTTTTGCTACCTAGATATCCACTTTGATGTGCCAGTGCTTGCGAAAGATGTCATCATGAAATCAGAGCGAGATGGCAGATGATTATAGAATGTGCAGTCGACATCATAAAGTAACGTGAAACTGTGATATGATGCTTATCACAATGATAGGTTTAAACCCAGGTTGTGTCCATTTTTTTTTTTTTTTTTATCATTCTATTGTTCTGTTTTGTAGGCAATTGCTATACCTTTATGGCCCAGAGGTTGTGCCCCACTGAACTAAACATTTGTAATCCCCTTCATACAGGAAACATACTGAAACAAACTTTTAGCTTTTTGGGGGGGCTGTTGTTTTTCCCCTTTTGCATTTTTCAAGAGTTGTTAAGATACAGCACAGTGTCACAGCAAAATTTTATCTGAAACTGATCGTGGCAAAATTATCAACTGTATCCGGCGGACACTTCAAACGCGCGGCTCCAGTACATGTTAGGGGCAGCTTGGGACTTGGCAGCACCTCGCAATTTACAGATGAATGGTGCTCGAATTAAACCAGTGATTTCTCTTCATGTGCAAGAGAAGAGGCATAATGGGGATTAATGCCAGCCGGGCACCACTGTGTGTGGCGTATATGGTTATAATTAAGGAAAATGAGAATGAGGACCATAAGAATGAAATCCTGGACCTGCACAGAAAATATAATTTACAGGCAACAGAGGGGGGAAAAAAAAAAAATAGCCAGAGGGACAGGAAGCCTGCATGAGGGGCACCAACCCCTCCCTGCGGAGACCATTTGCACAGGTAGATAAAGTGCTTTTATTGCCTCCTACTTTCTGCTGTATATTACAGGCTGAGTGGCACAGGCTGCTCCTGCTAACATGTCACGCGGGAGCTGCTGATTATGATGTATATCTGATTGGGAGGACGTAATAGCATATTTACCATCTCAGTCGCCTAAAAGCTTGTGGTGAGATGGATCCTCAGGTTCCAGTTTCCATGGTGAGGGTGCACGATGAGTCAGGGCCATGTTGACTGAAATCTACAAATCACAGCTCTTCTATTTGGCGATGACAACCTCTCACCTTTATGCAAAGGCATTAATCTAATATGTTATACAGAGCGCGGAGCTCCCGACTTGATTCTTCGCATTACGGAAAGCTGCATTATCTGTTATGTTTCACCAATCATCAATCACTAAGACTGACTGAGTGTGTATGAAAAGTTCCTCTCTTGGCACAACTTTCCACCATCTTTTTGCTATATTGGAGAAGGATTTTTAACTTTAACTGCATGTGGACGCTTGACAACTTCAATATATTAACAGAGGTTACAAAGGACATAGATCCATCCATCTGTTATCGATGACTTCTTGTTATATAGGGACGTACAGGGACAAGCACTCATCCCCACCCACATTCACGTTTTTGGGCAAATTAGAGTAGCCAATTAATCTAACTGTGCATGTCTGTGGGTGGAAACCTAACCCTGACCTGGAGAGAAGCCAGACAGGATCAGGGAGGACATGCAAACTCCAAGCAGAGAGGGAACTGAAGCCAGGACCGTCTTGCTAAGGCAACAGTGCTAACCACCAACCTATTAAGACAGCGCAGATGAAATACAGGATTTCAGTGATAGTCCATGCCGAGATCAATCATCTAGTTTTCGAAGGGAGAGAACAAGATGGACGTCAAGACATCACTGCCTCTTATGATAACCGTAAAACCTAGATAAATGAAAGAGGGGTGATACAGCTGATTTGAAAATGAATGATGTCAAAGCAAAACACTATAATTTTTGATAACTTTAAAAGCTACAAATGAACACAATGCAATGCAATTTCCTGAATGCTCATGCATGTCACAGATAGAAATGACAGCAGACACAACCGAGCACGATGACCACAGCAGACGTGCATCCATTTGAAAGCACTTCTGACATTTTTCAAGGAATGGATTTCTGTCATTATTCATTCTAACATGATGAATATTAATGTTATGAGAGAGCGCTGGGGATGCTGGTGCAAGTCACTGAGGTGCAACTGTCATTTTACCAGACTCACACAGCCGGGGTGATGACCATTACCCACCTGCCTGTGATGCTGCACTGGCTAACTCCATCTTTTAGATCGGAGTCCTTTGACTCCCCCAGATTTCAACTTTGTCTTTGAAGTTGTTTCATGTTTCCTAAAATAGATCTGATTGTGACTTTAAGCTGTGGAGTGTCCCCTGATCTCAGAACAAGACTTTTTTTTTTTTTTCTAACCGGTCTTGAATACTGGACATGCAGTGCTGGTTGGCAGTCTTTAACGTGCATTGCTGTTACGTTTCCATCTATTTCAGTGTGAAAAACAACTAGCAAACTAATGAAACTTACTTGAAGTGTTGGTCACTGATTTCCCAAATGATTTTCATACTGCATTACTTCATTGTGATGGCAGGCAGTTTTCATCAGCTCGTATAGAATATTTCACATAAACGGACGGAAACCGTTTGATAGATACAGTACTATGGTTCACAAAATTCTTCGCTGGGATGTGAAGTGGATGTATTGTGCAGAAAAGGAGAGCAAACAGGAAAAAATGGAAAAGCCCTTCAGTAAGTTTTGAAGAAGGTTAGAGGACAGTTAAGGGTTATGATCTACCATGTTATCTAGAAAACCTACATGTTTTAACGTATTCCTCCCGATCAGAAATCTTACGAAGGGAGTCCTAGAATATCAACATTGTTGGGTTTGTGTACTTACGGCCTGACAGTGCAGGTGTCAGCTCTCTTCCACGTGCACCGTGCCACCATTTTAATAGGTGTGACGTGATCTAAATAACTTACGGAACAGATGTGAAGATTCATATGCTTGAATGCTAATCCCCATTCATGCTTGGAAATAAAATCAAAATAAACCTTCAGTGTGCTGATACTAAACTCAAATTATTTTCTGATCTGGGTTTAAAGGATGTGTGGATTATTTCTTAACAATGATTAGAGATGGCTTTATTGTATTTTAATCACCCTTCCTGTTGCTGTGAGGAACAAGCTGGAAGATATACAGTGTTACAGAACCTAAATTGTTTCACAATATGAGCACCCGCATTTAATGTAGGACAATGAAATAGAACTGAACCAACTGGCCGAGAAGAAAACAGTAATAAGGGCTGGTCTTTAGGAACAGGAATATTTTTGTGAATAAATTGGCAAGCTGTGTAAATATCAAACTTGTAAATATTAAACACCCACCACAAAAACAAAAAAATAGATGAATTTCTAATGTGTATTTATTTGTTCAGACAGGCAGAAGGTTTTTCTCAACTCCCTGTGTCTAAAATGCAAATACAAAAGCACTGAATTGAGAATGACAGATGTTTTTTTTTAAATTATTATTATTATTTATGTTTTATTTTTTTCACGTCACAAAACGAAATGTGACTGCTGCATCTTTGAAAGTTTTTAAATGTTAGGAAGACATTCATAGATGGTATTCGTTTATTTCTGACTTATTTACATTTTTATTAGTTAACTTTATGTGTTCTCAGATTTGTTTGATATTTGGAGGGTTTTTTGTTTGTTTGTTTGTTTGTTTAGAAATGCATTTTCTCTTTGTGGAAGGTGTTTTATATTGACAGATAAATTTTCCCACACAATGTCATTAGGTTCAAATCTAACCCCATGCTGATCAGCCCATTGTCAAAGCAAAAAGAGGTAGCACAAAAACAAACTCGAACAAAAACTACTATGAATACGGCATTTCAATCAATTGATTTCATAATTTCGACAATTTACCAAAAGAAAACCTCCAGAAACGAATAAATTCAACATAGAAAAACTAAATCTTTAAATCAAAATTCATGAGATGGCTGAATAAAGTTTTAACAATCTTTGGGGCTTTCTCTCTGTGCTGTAAAAAGACACAAAGCATTTGGGTTTCAAACACAGCAAGTGCAGTAACATCTGGTGGTTTTCAGACTTACAGTACTTGGGCAGGAGCATTATAACACCTCACTGAGTTTAACTCATTTAGTCTCATATGGGTGCCATAAAAGTCCAAGCCTGCATTTTATTACTGAATCAGTAAAAGTGTTGCATTAAATACAGATTCATTCATTCATCTTCTCCCGCTTATCCATTTCCAAGTCGCAGGGGGTGCTGGAGCCAATCCCAGCTCACACTGTGCGAGGGCGGGTACACCCTGGACAGGTCACCAGTCCATCACAGAGCCAACACACAGAGACAGACAGAGACAAACAACCACTCACACTCACACTCAGACCTACGGACAATTTATAGTCACCAGTTAACCTAAACATGATGTCTTTGAACGGTGGGAGGAAACCCACGCAGGCACTGGGAGAACATACAAACTCCACACAGAAAGGCCCCAGGCCTGGGAACCGAACCTACGACCTTCTTGTTTTGGGGCAACACCACTGTGCCGCCGTGCTGTGTTTTGCAATAGATGTTCATCAAATTTAACTTTAAAACTATGATAACAAAATACTCTGTTTTTAATTGTTCTGTGCTGTGTTTTTTTAACTGTGCCTTGTCCCGATTATTGGTATTACTTTGTTTTGCACATATTATTTGTCTTGTACTCTTGGTATTTTTGAGAAGGGCTTGCCCTCAATGATTCTCCGTAATTAAATAAGGAATATACGAATATAAA
This sequence comes from Remorina albescens, assembly GCA_034769265.1. Taxonomy (NCBI): domain Eukaryota; kingdom Metazoa; phylum Chordata; class Actinopteri; order Carangiformes; family Echeneidae; genus Remorina; species Remorina albescens. The sequence goes on along the minus strand of CM068476.1, from coordinate 13,769,509 downwards.
ATATCTCGTTACTTGCATCACATAATTACTTCTTGTCCAGGGATAAGATTCTCACAATTACATCTTTCTTGTGTACACCATCATATTTCTCAATTATTTTACTGCACTCAGTAAACCACACATGCCAAAAACCAACAAACGCACCATGTGCGATAATTAGCAGATGCCATCTGTGCAATATTTCTTATCTGTTGCAATTTTAACAACTATTTGTTCATAATCTAACATTATTATAATGATCAATTATTTATTCATCTTTTAGAAGTACAATTGTACTGTTTAACATGGACATGGTTACCAATGTTCATCATCAATTTCTCTGATGGGGGACTAATTCATATTTTACTTACAGTTTGCTCAAACTCCATTAATGTGCTCGTAACATTTTATAGTAACAAACATTCAGAATGGTCAAACTGCATGACACCATTCAGTTCAGTCCAAATTTCTATATAAAAACTGACAATTCACTGAGGTGAAGTGAATGTGCATGCAAGAAACAATAAGTTGTGTGACATTTCTTCAAAATACATTTTAGTTTTAGTATCTGTTGCCTCACAGCAAGACGTTTCTGGGTTTTATTTCCAGGCCTGGAGGCCGTCTTTGTGGAGTCTGCATATTCTCCTTGTGCCTGCGTGAGTTCCCTCTGGGTATTACAGCTTGCTCCCACAGTCCAAAGACATGCATGTTTAGGTTAACTAGTGACTCTAAAACTGCCTGGAGGCATGAATGTGATTGTGAATGGTTGTTTGTCTGCGTTTGTTGGCCCTGTGGTAGAGAGGCAGGCTGTCCAGGGTTAACACCGCCCTTGCCTGGAACATCAGCTGGGATTGGCTCCGGTGCCCACGGATGAGCGGTATAGATAATGAGATGAGACATTTCAGTCCAACACTCCCACTGTGTTACCCCAGTTTTTCCCTGTTGTGAGTAAAATGAGTAAATTTAATCACTGTGTGAAAATGTGGCTTATTGACTAATTGAGTATTTTAGTAATTAAACTTTTACTATTGCACTGTGGCATGGTAAAGTCAAATTAATAGCTATTTACTTAACAGCAGTCTTACATCTTTTCTTTTCCTAAAGTTAACATGATAACTAGCCAGCCACAACTTCTTCCACCACCCTCTTGGAACCATTTCACAGATTAGATGTTTCTCTCAGTATTTCTTCATAACTACTGAGGAACCGGAAATTAAACTTGCCTTTTTGGGCTTAGACTGGCCAACAGAAACCCATCTGCTGGTCTCTTGGTGATCACACTGGGTGTTGTATAAACAGCACAGTATATTTGTGAGTTCCCGACAGCAAATCATGGTTAAAGGGGGTAGATGGGTTGTGAGTTTTTCGCTGCACAGGTAACTACATAGTATGAGCGCAGGAACACACTGTTTTTGTAATATATCGCTATTCATCACAAATGCATTTTGTTTCGTTAGGATGTAATTTGACCTCAGGCCCTTAGCTAACCCATCTTTGGCACTTTCGGATAGCAACTCTGCGTGAAGACGTGGCACCGCTCGGAGGGCGCATTATAAGCTCTTGTATGATTCAGATGTTTTATAATAAGAATGTTCAAAGCTCTTGCCAAACACAGTGTGATGATTTCTGAGTAGTATTTAGCTGGGTGTATTGAGGTTACAAAGGTATTACAACATCACATTGCTCTACAGGTGGCATTAATATGCCAAGAAAACACAGCAGCCCAATACTGAAGAGACATTTTACATAAGTTTTATGAGGTTACTTGGACTTCAAGGGCACACATGATATTTACTGGTGTCTAACACCCCCTCTGGCTGTCAGTGTACTCAGAGCCTTTATGACTAGTAGTCCAGATCTGTCAAATGGACCCAGGCTGGTGCCATTTGGCTCAACAGGCCAATACAGGTATGGACTGAATGCAGATTGATTTTCCAGTTGTTCCCACAAGTCCGGCCCACATCTACTCTGATTCTGCTGACTGACCATGTGGTATAAGCGACACTGCCCACTCCTTCGAGCGCACAACCTGGACCCGGGTCACACCTGGAATGAGGCAGTGAGACAGATCTGACTGCAATGTGGATATGCGGGTATAGAGGCAGATCACGCCCAGAGTCATCTGGTACATAATGTACACAGAAAAAAGGAATATTTAGAGCAACCAAAATGTGAATCAATCAAAGTACATGCACACACAATCAGCTGACCTCTGAATATCTTTTAATTTAGAGAGTAAATACATTATAAGAAAAGAAAACACAACAAATCCACTAATAGCTCCTTCTTGGTGGTATGAAAAAAAAAAAAAAAAAGCAAACAAAGAAAATTAACCCCTTGACGCCTGAATTTATTTTTCAATTGTATAAAAAAATTATTATTTATCTTTTTGCTTCCAAGCAGATGCTAAGTGAACTGGAGATAGTTAATTTGACTCTAGCACATAGAACAAATATAAATTTAGGTTAAATGCTATTATTCACTATTATAATCCAACGTCAAACAAAGCTCAAGCTGTTCACTTATAACACTAGAACTTCGCTCGGAGTAGTCCCCACTCTAACTCCACTCCCACCGGTCCTCTGGGAAACCAGTGCTAACAAAACGTTCCTAGGTATGTATTGAATACGCACAAACTGGCATTGGGGGAATAAATATGCTAACTCGGCTGCAGTCTGAATGGAAGCAGTTGGTTGGTTAATTCTAAAATGTGTTAAAATTATGTTTATTTCACTTAAATGGCAGAAAAAGAATCCACATCACATGACACATGTAACTTGTGATATCTATGGGACAGGCTTACACAAAGAGTTTCAGGCGAATTTGCGACAATCAGCGTAAAAGGATTAAAACTTATATCAAATGTGACACACAGCACTCTCTTCTTAGACACATCAAGTCGGACAGTCAGGTTTGAAATAGGCAGAGTCACAGAATAGTGCAGCAGAAAAGTACGACAAAAACCTACCCTGCAGGGACAGCTGAGGGGGAAACTACAGCAGCATGACACTAATGACAGCTGAAAGTAACCTAAAAGCAAGATCCATTCAGATCCTATTGATGGATAATGGAATTACAGTACAGCTATTTCTATGGCCTGAGGGCCCGTTCTTGCTCATACAGAAGCGCTGATGCAGTATTTAATAGTTCCTATTTGATCTTCAATCGGATCCTGAAATCTAAGTGTTAACAACCATTTAAGACACGAGATTAAGGATTTTTAAGTAAAGAAAATAAATGACAAACAAACATGTAAAATGGAACATGAATTTGTACAGTGTCTCAAGACTTTATGCAATGTGGTAAGATGAATGAATTTCATTATTAGAATTTTTTTTTTTTTTTACTTCAGTAAGAACAGGCTGCTGCACTCAGTACAATCTGGTTTCTGTTGTTTTTGTTTTCACTGAGAAAAAAAAAAAAAAAAAAATTATATATAGATATATATATATAAAACATTTGTTGAGTTTGATTGATGCTTTTTCCCCGGTGTTCTTGAGCAGGGAGCAAAATAAAACAGAAAAGATGAGAATTGGAAGACAAGAAGCAAGTATTTTATATCCAACCCTTTATTATGTCATTGTGTTTATTGTCTAAGTTTTCTAGGATGATTCATAATGCTTTAGGTAAAATGATTACCTGTAGAGACTAAAGTGACAGCGGTTCTGACATGTTTATTCAGAAAACAAGAGAGAATATTCAAATTTTTGATTTCATAGTGTACAAATGAAATCTGCTGGAGGAGGAGGCATACTACCTAGCACCGCACTCTAAGTGACTAAAATGCCACATGGGACGTCTCTGTAGTCACAAGGAGGCAAACTCTACAGCTTCTGTAGGAGTCAGGATCGCGGGTCACACTAGAGAATGGCATTTTATCCTCTCTGGTGTCATATCTAAAATATCAAAGACATTTTTCAGAGACTGAATACTTTTTCTTTCATTCATCATAATTTTTACATGTTTTAGAGCTGTCTGTTTCTGCCAGGCAGAAAAAGATTTATATGTTCACCTCATCTGTAATTCATGGCATCAAATGTCTTTTCCCATTTGTACTCCCCTTCCTTGATCCGTGACAAGATTAACCTGTTTGTGGGAATCCAGGCTAAGATTTAGTGCTGAGTCCTAATGGACACGCTGACAATGGCAGCTTCATTACAACTTCACCCAGAAACCCACCAGCATCCATCCCCTGGAAAAGCAAATTAAAAGCAGCAGGGGGGATTACTTTGGATAACCATAATAATGGACATTGGGTTCCCCTCGAGGAAGGATACGAAGCTGCTGCGAAATGTGGGAACACATTGTCGCCCATTTATGTGAACAGGATTCCTCATAAATTTCAACTTTAACGTTAATCCTGATGAAAATCGATCATTCAAATACTTAAATAATATTCCACATCCCAAAGCTGGATAATGTGACCATTCAGTGACCTTTGATTTATCCAAGCACACACACCCTGACCATGATATGGCCCCATAAAGAAAGATGCACACTACAGTTGCAAACGGGTTCTTCTCACTCTCTTTTGAATTTGAAATCACTAAACAGTCTGTTATTTCATTCATTCATTCATTCATCTTCTTATCTCTTTTTTTGTATAAACAGATGAAGCCATCAAGAAAAGAATTATGAGCTACCATTTGATGCAAAAGCATTGAAGGGCAGTGTCACTTTGACAACGACAGCTCCAACTTCACTGCAACAGTAAAGTCCTGCTTTTTCACTAAAGCATGAGTGATAACAATCGAAGGCTATAATATGGAACAGTGACTGTCACAGTACTTTCTCCACTTAGAACCTCTACAGCAATTGATTCACATGCACAATCTATCAATCAAAAGGATAACAAAGGGCGATGTTGAGTGAAGTCATGAAGTGGCGTGGGATGATGTCTATTCAAATTTGCCACGATTCAAATCACAGATTTCTCTGGTTTGACAATAATTCAAATAGTAGCTTGCATGTTCTCCCTGCGCCTGTGTGTGTTCCCTCTGGCTTCCTCCTTCAGTCCAAAGACTTTCAGCTTCAGGTTAATTGGTGGCTCTAAATTGCCTGGAGGCCTGAAAATGAGTTTGAGCACGGATGGTTGTCTGTCTCTATATGTCAGCCCAGTGATAGACCGGGCACCTGTCCATGTCTATTTAACATAGAAAGCTTATAATTCGGGGCAGCACGGCTGCATAGTTAGCGCTGTTGCCCAACAATAAGAAGGTTGCGGGTTCAGTTCCCGGCCTGGGGCATTTTTGTGTGGAATTTGAATGTTCTCCCCGTCCCTGCGTGGGTTTCTTCTGGGTACTCCGGTTTCCTCCCACCATCCAAAGACATCGTGTTTAGGTTAATCGGTTAATTGGTGGACTGGCGACTTGTCCAGGGTGTACCCCGCCCTCACCCAATTTGAGCTGGGATTGGCTCCACGACCTCTGTGACCCGGAAACAGATAAGCGGTAGAAGATGAATGAACTTATTATTCATTGATTAATTATAATTTTTGTGAAGGCACGTGTACTTTTTAGTGCAGGACCCATTATCTGTGTAGTCATCCGTGGAGTATTTCTCTGAGAAAGTTAAATCTAGGGCAGCTGGTCTTGCTGTAGATTCTTGAAAACGTTTCCCTTCATCCAAAAGTTTCCCTCTGTTCAAAGCCTCTTGGATGAGAGGTGAAGCATTTACGGCCAAGTCCAGCTGGCCTAGATTTTACTTTCTCTTGAGACGTTTACATATGATGAATCATCATTATCATCATCCTAATAATAAGAAGGAGAAGAAGGAGTGTGATTACTGTTTCTTCCCAGTCAGTAACAGATCTGAGGCAACAATGCATCTGTACATTTAAGGATCATTTAATTTAGTCTCCATACTATAGATGCTGGAACCTTACTCTGGAGGTGATAAGATTGTGTTATACTTTGAGGCCTTGTGCACACTCTTAGGTGTTGTAGTTGAGTAACTAGTTGTCACGTCCCCTAGTTAAGCCTGTTTCCTGCTCTCCCCGCATGTGTGCCTTCCCCGCCGTCATCTATTTCCTAATGGGATTCATTGTGTTTCATTTGTCTTGCCCTCCTCGTGTACATAAACACCTGTCTCCCCTCCTCTTGTCGCCTGTTCGGCTCATTCCTCAGCGTTCAGCATTCCAGATATTGTTTTTATTCATGTAACTTCTAGATTGTGTTCTCAATTTTTGGATTTAGCTCTTTGCCTGCTGAGTCTGTGCCTCTGCCAGGTCGAACTGGCGTTCGCGTTTGACCCCAGCCTGAATAAACGGACTTTGATTTTTGGGTCTTAATCTTGGCGCCCTTCCATGACACTAACGTGCTTTTCTGTAGAACTACAGACAAAAATAAGAGATGCAAAACAATACCGAGTTACATAAAAAAGAAGAACAACATCTTCATACTGTTGATGACAGAAAATGCAGTCAGTGAGTGTCTCTGAGGATACAGCACTCTCGTCTGGTACTCCTTTGATTATGGCCTTTACCAGAGAGACTACAGAGCTGAGGGGAACAGGGGGATAAGGAAAGAGAGGAACATGGCATCCCCGATCAGAAACTTCAGTTAATAAGGCAGTCAAATTTATCAGGAAGAAATCTAAAGGTACTGTTTGTTGTCTCTGGTGGGTTGGGAGTGGATGTGAAAGTTGGCTGCAGACACGCTAATCAACCAGAGACAAAGAAGTGAGCTTTTTATTCCACATCTGCTTTGTTGAGTTGGAAAGTTTTCTGAAAGGTTGTTTACACTTTGTTCAGCATTAAAAAAATCCTGCAGCTGTGCAGACAAAAAAAAAAGAAAACAAAACAAAAGCTCTGCTGGGATTCATTTTATTTGTGTTGCTTTATATAAAACTTTTAATGACATTTTTTTGTTCTTTTGCCTTATAACCGATTAGTCTTGTGAAATGTATACATGTTCACATTTAATTTGAACAGGGGGTCAAGATGGAAAATGATGTTGGCCGCATTTCTATTGAGAGAAAACATCATGGTTTTTTTTAGATGGTGCTCACTTGCACCAGTGTGCAAAAGGTCACATTATTCATATTTTCTTGTTCTGCTTTTACACCTACTTCTTTGGGAAAAAAAACACATGAAGTTTAAATAAAATGCACAATTCAGTTTAGCTGCTTGGTTAAAAACTCGGAAATGGCAAGTACAAGTGGGAAGGATTTGAACCTGTGTATGGTCTTGGCCAAAAAAGCATTTAGATAGATAGAGATGTGTTATATCAATACATGTCTTCAAATAACATAGAAAAGCAATTGCATATATTTTCTTTTGTTTCTCTTTCTTTCCTCCTCCACATCCCAACGGAACAAAGTGTTGGGGGTTTTGAGGTCGACTAAATGAAAACTTCTCTGTTGTCCATACATAAAAAATTAGCTGTCAGAAAGAGGAGGAAAAAAAAACAAAAAAACTTTGGCCCCTTTGCAAGAGAGAAACTATAAAAAGCTGAATTTCTTAGCCTGGCCACTAAGAAGTCGGTCGTGGAAATAGTGAGGTTCTGCCAGAAAAGGTTTAGAAAAAAAAAAAAAGAGAGAAAGTTTTAAACGGCATGCACCATGACTGTGAAAAACGGTCAGTACAGACATGAGAAAATGACGAGAGTTCAGAAGTCTCTACCACTTTTCAGTGCAGAGCAGGTAGTTTGCAAGGTTTTTAGCATTGAGAGTGGTGAAAGTGAATAAATACAGTAGTGAAGTTGGGAACTGCACTGGAACTCATGAAGAGGCTCCATTAAGTGAATCAAGATAATAAATATCTGTACGTTCAATACAAAGAGTGCCCTCTTGCGCTCATAACAAGCAAGATATTAATCTGCTATACCTTTAAGAAAATGTTCATTGATTCTGTGGAAGAGGGGTAGTATTATAATTTCCTTAAAATTTTTATCAGACAGATATGCCTGTTTACAACCACATTAATATTTTATTTCTGCTGTTCTCATCTGCACTCCTGATCGCCAGTATTTTTCAGAAATCATCAAACAGTCAGCGGTAACAGGCTTGGCTAATTCATAGGGACTCAACTCATTAACCCACAATTCATCACTGTCAATAGCACTGAATGATCGCAGCAGCTATGTGAGTGAAATGTGCAGAGTTCAGTGTTATACGGGCATCTGTTCGCCACATGAAACACAGAGAAATTAAAGCGGGTAGCCGGCTCATATCATAGCATATACAGGCCAGCTTACATCCAGCATATTGTCAGATGTCATTTGGCTTTTGATATTTCACATTGGAGGCTGAGACGCAGCCGTAAGCTGCTTTTGTTTCCGGACGGGTCAGCTGAAATGCCACCCGTACGAAATGATGGGCCGGAGAGAATGCTCGCCTCTGCTATGAGCAGATAGCACTAAAGCACCATGGCGGACACGGCAGCTTGTTGCCGCTGCGGTGCCAGTATCCCACCTGCCCGCTGCATAATCACAAGCACAAGGCCATATTTATTTACAGGTGTAATCAGCTTGTCAGGAATGAATGGGCTGGCACACATGGATGGGTCTAAATGATTCAGAACAGCTTGAATGACGTCAAGATTAACCCTGCGAGCTGACATGTCTCTATCACTCTGTGTCATCTGAAATGAGGAGAGAGCTCAGTGTTCGCCTTGTATCTATCATGCAGCGCTGGCAAGAATAATCAATCTGACACGCCATCTGCCTTAGCTTCATAACCATCTGCATTTGCAATCACTCCCAGCCATTCTCATTTTCTTCCTCTTTCTTTTCCCCTTCCTCCTCTAACTCTGCCCCCCCCCCGCCCCCGCCCCCATTGTCCATCGTTTCTTCATCTCTGCGGACTTGCCCCTCCTCCAATCTCTCAATATTGTGTTTCTAATATCATCTGTGCTACTAATTAATGGAATTGAACAGAGAGAATGAAAAGCAGATGGCTTCATTACACAAACAAATGTAATCGCATCCAAAACAGTGGCGCATTCTGCAATGATCCCTGCATAATAAGGCAGCCTGCTAAACATAGTATACCATTATAGATACTACTAATAAGGGAGAAAATGTGACTTGTTTATGAGTGTGAAAAACTCTTTCCAGTAGATGTATTTCCAGTCTGTTGATTTGATCGAAAACAATTCCCATCTCAGTCCTCTCAGGGTGTTTCCATACCAAAAAAAAAAAAAAAGTGGGGGGGCAGGCATTTTTAACATATGGTTCCCAACTATAATATTATTGCCACCCTTCACTGTCACCACAGTTTGTTTGTTTTTTGGGTGGAGGGGTAAACCTCAGATTTGTCGAGCGGAATGAGTCGATATGTGTACGGTCGTGCACAGGAACAAAAGATGTGTCTCCCCGTTTTGCCGGCCAGCCTTCAGCTTCAGTCGAGAACGAGGGGAATCCAATCTCACTAAGAAATTTATGTTAATCAAATTATAGCACAAACAAGCCCTCAGAAAGAGCTTCGCATAGGCAAAGAGCCCCTTCATTACTGACTGCAACAGCAGCTCGTGTGAATCAGCTGGAAGACTTATTCACCCAGGCTGGCAGACATGTGCCCCAAAGCCTCTTCATAATTGGAGTGTCCTCTCATCTAATCCGGGCTCTGGCGGGGGGGGACTCCCCACCGATGCCTGATTTGTTGCTGATGTTGGTGTGCATCCTTAAGAAATACCACATTTTGAATGGACAAGTCATCTTATAATAAAGTGGTCTCCATCGTAATATTCTCATTCATATATGGCCATCTCCTCCTGCGTGGTGTAGCTGCGAGAACAACGGTGTTCAAAATGTGCTGGAGATAGATGCAGGAGCAATCAAAGACACAAAACTGGCAGAATCAGGCTTTTATACCTGAGGCTGAATAAACTCAGATTGTCTACTGTAGCTTTAAGGTATAAAATCTAATTATACTGCCGTATTAAGCTCAATCTATTTGCATCCTGGTCCTGAGCGATTGTGAGGCTGATTTGCAAATGTTGATCAGAAAAAAAGTGGCACCCCAGCAAGATGCTGTTGCAATTTAATGGAGCTGGAAAACTCACAGTCACTTTGGCAAGATATTGAATGAAAACATTTATTATTCCATGTCATTTGATAATTACTTTCTTTTAGTTCTAATTTTAAGCTCATTTTCTATCAAGTTCAATGAAAATGATGTAAGGGTCCAACACGATTGCTCCAGCACATTCAAACACATTCAGCACTGTATTGTCTGATGTTTTATGCCTCATACAGTATCATCAGACACTCCAGCATTTTAAACACATCTCCATAAATATACAAATTCGATTTTACCTTTTTAATATATGCTAGGATTCAGATGTCTGACACAGACGCATTTATTGAAATCTCAATGCACACCAAGGAGAAAAATTAAGAGCAGTACAACACCGACAACTGGATCAGAGAAATGCCAAAACAAATCTCTTGTCCAACCAGACAAATATTCCTAGGTATTGTGGTTTTCCATTCTATGCCCATATGAGGCTGATCTATAGTGTCATCCTATGTCTTCCGCTCCCTCCTAATTTATAAGACCTTAGCTATTGAGTATACTTACAATCGTCATCATTTTTCTTTATCTCATCTAGCGACGTATCTGTTTCAAGCAGACTTGGACAAATTAACTCTGTTTCATTTTACCAGCATGAACTTTTCCCACCGCACACTCATCAAATGTGGATAGGTCACTTACATACTGTAGGTTTTGATAAGCTTTGAAGATTTATCACAGTCATTATCAGACACCAGCACAGTCTTTTGACCCACATTGAAAAAGTCTTTGGCCTAAATGAGGCGTCGCTTACTCACAGATGTTTGCATTCATATGTCTAATGACCAGCCAACACTAAATTCAGGCCAGAAAACAAATCAAGTGTGTGTGTCTGTGCGAGACTACTTGACACGACTGGAAGCTTCTAGTAATCTTAAACATTTCCACTGTTGTTCATACATTCATTACATTCTATACTCCATATTGGTACAAGCGACTTCGTATTAATGGGATAGTCGTGCATAATGCATGCTGCATATACTGCACTCTGTAGGCCTCAGTGTTTAACATAAATGGGTTAAGTACAAGGAAGGAAAACAACATCACTCTCTCTCACTGCGACCCAGTGGAGACAACCTCACCACTCTGGCTCCACATTAAGGTCCATCACTCTTTTGCCCTTGATTGCAAAAAAACTGCATTTTATGCCTCATTGGGCTTTAGCAATCAGTATTAGTAATAGGTTTTAATCTGGGAATGTAATGACTTTGCAGATGGGTGTCACAGTGCAAAGCTATGGCTCCCTGACCACTTGTCTTCTTGACTGCTTTTGGAAACTGGCAAAGAAACCTGGCACAGGATGGCTCCTCTCCAGCTGAGAAAATGCATGAAGCTGAATTGGTGTCATTTGATATGACTGCATGTTTTGTCGAAACATATGAGAGCTCAGGTTAGGTTCTGTGGCGTTTTTTACAAGCCTGTCTTGGCATTCGATAGTGTAAAGGATTCCTTTTTTCATGACACTGATAATGAACAACATTGTGTGATAATCTATGAAAAAGCTGGTTTAAATCATCAACTACTAGTTTGAACTAGATATTAACCTGTAAAATCCAGCAGGAAGGTGGCGTTACGCCAGGATCAACTATCGGACCCTTCCTATTTCTGATATATGTAAATCATAGGAAATGTTAAGGAAAAAGAAAAACTGTGCAAGTACTGTATATATATATTTATTTCTTTAATTTTTTTTTTTTACAGATTTTAGCAAAATTACTATTTAATCTGAAACATATTATTTACAATTATTTTACAAATATTAATGCATTATCACAGATTTTAGTGTGTGTGTCTGGATCGACCTGTTCATGTGTGCAGTCGCGGGAAACTGTGTTTCCATTTTTATTATTCTTTTGCCCAGGGCTCAGACATCAAATCAGATCTTATAACACCACCTGCACTCCTGGTTATTTGCCAAAATCAATGACACTGTGGCACCAGACTATTCCCAGGAATTTGAGTGTAATGCACAAGCAAACAGTTGCAATACAACACATTCAAAATTCGGTGTGTGGGGGGTGGAGTGGCTTATGATAATTCGTGCTACCTGTTAAGTAAAAAGAAAAACAACAGGTGTATAAAAAAGAAGAATAAAAGTGTAAAACCCCAAAAGATGAACAGATGAGCTGTTTTTTTTTTTGTAAATTTCAGCACAATTCATTTTGTCATCAAAACACTTTTCAGGAGAGTGTTTTTCTTTCAATGAGGAAAGTTCAGAATGAGTTTTGAACTTTCTGGGTATGAGCTGACGATGTGTCGGAGAGTGTCTGCACTGGGGGCTACACAGTAATTCTGTCTCTGAACAAAGGCAACTCCCCTGACAGGCAGCTACTACTTATGAATGCCCTCAAGACACAGGACTTAGGAATTATCCCTCTTTACTAAGCAGTCAGACAACATGTGATGCAGCTGCTCTGTGGAAATGAGACGCCTTGGCTTAGCGTCAGCTGTACTTCATATGGGGAGTGCATCTCATGTCAGGTTCCATAAGGGATTCTTCTAAAAGCCAAGTCCAAAGGGCAGTTGAGACTTCAGTATATGAGTGTGAGTATGAGTTCCCCCTCTGGCTGTGATTGACCTTTAGTTTTTGTGTTCTTTGCTGTACAGATCTCAAATCACCTTGACAGAACAAAAAAGGTCCAGAATCCTGACCAGCATGTAGAGATGAACAGATACAAACACAGCTCCGAGCAGGTTTTTCACTTTAAATGATCTGTTTGCTGCAGTTTCCATCAAATCTGACTCACAGGATTTGGATCAACACAGGCATCTTCCACAATAAGATATATAGATCAATCTACAATCAACAATGTCATCAATTACATTGAATTTCATAATCCTATTTATACTTAAATAGGTGCCCACCAGTTTGGCCTCGGGCAGCACGGTGGTTAGCACTGTTGCCCCACAATAAGAAGGTCGTGGGTTTGGTTCCCGGGGACCTGTGGCCTCGCCTGTGGCGAGTGTGAGTGGTTGTTGGTCTCTGTCTGTGTCTGTATGTTGGCCCTGTGATGGACTGGTGACCTGTCCAGGGTGTCTCCCACCCTCGCCCAGTGTGAGCTGAGATTGGCTCCAGCAACCCCCGCGACCCAGAAACGGATAAGCGGTTGAAGATGAATGAATGTTTGACCTTTTGTAAAACATTTCTGTGTATGACGAATAGGATCTGTAATCCTCAAAGTTTACAGTAGCTATCAGATTTAATGCTTTCCCAGACACTCAATGGGTGAGCCCTAGAGTCTGATCCAAATTACCAATTAGCCAATCTGTTGCTATTGACATCCACAGCCCACCATTGTAGCTCTTTTAGTTGTTAATCGCATAATTAAACTACACATATGAGTGCTGACTAGTCATCTGTCCGTCTGGGGGCTGGACCAAGCATAAACTTCATTATTTATATTTTGTTCTCTTTTGCTAATATTTGGTTTTTTGTTTTACACAGAGTACACTTGACCTCTTTCCCTGTGGTTGACATCATTAATTGTTGGGCCAATGAGCTCTTTAAAAAACAAAAACAAAAAGAAACCCTACTACCCACATCTGGGTTCAGATGGGTAGCTAAGGTGTAGACTGCTGTGACACAATGGCTAAATGAAAAAATACACTGAAATAACAAAAGGTCTCTTATTTGAAACTTAGGTCCCAGCACTGAGTTGTAAATGAGTCAACTTCTTTTTTTCTATTGTGTCGTCAGGTCTCTGCGGAAATAAGGTGAGGACCCCAATGCAGAACACAGACCAGTCAGGCTGGATTAAAAAGACCTTTATTGGCAAGCAGGAGGTGACGAGGGTAAGGGGATCCAGACGGTCCCATGTCCTGGACACGGGAAGAGCAAGGTGAGTCAAAGAACAAAGACACCAAAGCACACAGTGAGCAAACAGAGAGAAAGAAGGTCGGCTGATCTGGGTAGAAACAACATTCTGGGAATGATGGGGAGGTGAGCCGGGGTTCTTGTTCCTTAGGGTGGATGTGGTGATGAGGAGCAGGTCTGCTGGTGCAATGGCTGGCAAGCGGTGATGAGAAACAGCTGCTGGAGTTCTGCAGAGCGGCTGGCCTGCACCAAAATCAGACAGGGAGGGACAAAAGACCCACAATCGACACAGGGAAAACACTAGGGACTCACAGATGTGGAGGGGGTGATCATAACAAGTGCACTGATCAGGCTGAAAGACGATAATTAAAATGAAAATTCCCATTCATGCTCCCCAGAGGGTGAACTCTTTCCTTCTTTCGACACTCTAAGAAATTGTTCGGCGCAAAACCCTCCTGCACAATAATACATACCAAGCTATAATAAACCAAAGTATTTTTGTTTTGTGTAATTTCATTATCACAACATCCAGAGGCCATTGATGCAGTTGCTTTGTTTCTTGTTATTTGACTGCATGGTACAAAAAGAGATAAACATAGGTAGCAGATATAACAGATACTACTTCAGTTACAAGTGAATACTAAAGGATGAATCATACAGGATGTTGTTTCAGAGTAAGGAGCCCCATCAACTTCTTTGATGCAAAACTATTTGAAGGCTGCCAAGAATGTTGTTTTCTCATGAGAAACTTTCTGTTTTGCTGAATTTCCTGGACAATTGTGATAAAAACAAAACATACAGTTAAGACTCCTCGATTAGAGGCCAGAACTGGGAGAGGAAAAAAAAAAGAAAAAAAAGAAAAGAGAAGCAAAAATCTCCTGCTTCTGTGATTGGTTTGGCACGAAGGGCTAAAATGAATCCGAAATCAAAAGGCCTTAAAATACATTTTGGAGCGAGATTTGCTCGATGGAGTAGGAACAATATCTACTACCTCAGATGCAGAGCTCGTAGTTTTGCCTCCTTGCTGCGGAATGTGGAGTCGCTGAACAGCACAAATCCACATGAATACATTTTTTCTGATCTCCTGGGGATTCAATTCAACTTTAATGATTAAAACATCAAAATACTTTCATATACAGTTTGTGTAATGACTGTTGGATGATGTTTAGCACTGCTTTTCCTTTGTGTATTCATTGGTAAACGGGAGGGTGGGGGGCATTGCTGAGTTTTAGTTTTTTTTTTATAATTCTGTTTTCATCGTTTATTTCAGCTTTTCAATCAGGAAATTAGTTGGCTGGAAAACAGAAACATTAGGCGGGCACCAATTTTGCCATCTGCAGGGGTCAACACTTTTTGCCTCTATGTCCGCTATTATTTTTCTATTGTACTCAACTGATGGATAATAGTAACTCTAAAATGCAGAATGTGTGCCAAGCCCTGATTGTTAAAATGGACAAAATGCATGGGCCCCACTGGCTTTGAAAACAGTCACCTCTGAAATTTGCTGCTGAACAGGTCGTGCATGGTGGCTTGGCAGAGCCTTTTTTGTTCTTTTCTTCAACAGTTGAGTTCTGCCGCTGTTATCGGCAACGTGAGAGCTGCGAGAGCGAACCGTGTAGATGAACGATGAGCTGGAACCGACTTCAAAGCTCTGTAAAGCTGCAGATTCAGGAGTTAATTTAACCAAGTTCATCACTGCAGATATCTCACAGCGAATGACGCTGTTTTCGCTATGTTTTGGGATTGCGCTGTTGTTTCGAAAATATTGCTTATAGCTGCTTTAAAGTTGAAGCCTGAAGCACAGAAAGAGGGATGCATGCAGTCTCGTTCGGCACTTTTAAGTCACATCAAATCAAATCAGATTTATTTATATGGCGCCAAATCATAACAATGTCACATCAAGGCACTTTACACATAGAGCAGGTCTAGACCAAACTATAAACTTGGGAGTTTATAACTTTATGTTTTATTTTGATATTATTCACCTTGTGTTTGGCTCTTTTGTGTCTTTGTGTAATTTTCCTGCTTTATGACTGTCAGCACCTGATGTGTTTCACCTGTGTCCTATTATCCCGGCCTCCCTCGTGCATTCAGTCTGTGCTCCCAGTCACCTGTGCTGCATCATGCCTCAGCTTGTGTTTCCTCTGTTTTGTCCCTCGTGCTCCTCGCCTTCTGTTTTGTTCCCGCATTTGTTCCCCAGTGTTTTTCTATGTGGCTGCAACCTGCTTGGAGTAACTGTTCTCTGTTGTTGCCCGTTGACTCATCACTTCGTTTATTTTCATCATTAAAGCGTCGTGCTGGGTCTACCTGCCTCGTGTGTGTGTGTGCGTGTGTCTTCCTGCATTTGAGTCCAGAAACCACTCAACTTTAACACACAAGTTTCATCATCTGTTCTTCCACAGACAGGTGAACTTTAACCAAGGCATATAGAGTGATTTCACTGGTACCTTGTGAGCAAAAAAAACAAAAAAACTTTAGTTTTCTAGTAGAGCTGGTTCTCTCTCTCCCTCTAGCATAAGCTGGTAGAACCAGCACTACACTCAGAATTCCCAGCATGCTGTGGTAACATTGCAGTCACTGGCTGGATTATTATCATATTCAAATGTGCTATATTTATTAATGGCAGCACAGTCACCAAGAGGTGTTTGGGCTGGAAGGCAACTGAACAAAGAGCACAAAGGCCACAGAACAGCCCGAGGGCCTGTTCCTTTGGTTAAGTTTGGAAAGCGAGATGGTGATTTTGGTTGTGAATGTTTTGCTGATTCATTCAGTATCAACATCTATGTGACTAACAAGAGATGTAAATGAAGAATGCATCGGTGTCTGCTCACAATTGTTTTCCTCAATCTATGCCTTCCCATAAACTGGATATAAACAGGAAGAAACACCTCCGGCTCTTCAGCTTCAGCTCCAAAACAAGCCTGGTTTTGCAGCTCAGGCATCATGACACACTGGTTCAACTGTGTGAGATTTTTTTCAATTTATGAATCAATGCTGGGATTCTTCGTAAAATTTACGAGCAAAAGAGATTTTTCTGAAGCTTTTTTTTTTTTTTTTTTCACCCTAAATGCTCAGTTAACCCTGAATGGGAAATGCCAAACACAAACTAATATTGAAGAAAATATTGCGACACTGATGGCTGCAACAATTGTTAATGCAACAAACACGACATACTCGCAATGGCAAAATCAAACTGTGATCAGAATCCAGTATTTGTTAATTACCCACATTGCCATGAAGCCCATGGACCAGATCCAGTCATATTTATGTATCTTAAAAAAAAATAAACAAAAAGCTGCAAACTATCTATTTAACTTCAAAAGGTGTTTCTGTCACATTCACAGCTGGTGTTGTGTGCAGGTGGTGGAGATGTGTTACAAGAGGTGACACAAGAAGCAGCAAAGAGTTTAGCAGCACTGTGTCTCCAGCTCTGTGCACCTGCGACCCCAGAAAGCGCAGATTAATTTCAGTAATTCTGAACAACAAAAAAATAAATAAATAAATTCATTAAAATTCATTGAGCCCCATTGGTGGATTGTTGTTGGGAATCCACAATTGCTCTGTTCTCCATCTTTATTAATTAATCAGATTGGATGAAAGGGAAACAGGGTATTGAGATTCATCGGAGCAAGACCTAGTCAAAGTCCAGGATCTCCCACCTGATGCATTCTGCTACTATCCCAGGCTCCACAACCATGTGGGGCTGAATGAAAACAATGTTTTTCTACAAAAAATGGAAAAAGATTATGATGAGTGGTCATGGTGAGGTCCCTAACATTTGGATAATCTAATTTATAGTTGGTCTGGGGCATCTCTTTAGCACCACAAGACTTATTTTTCTGGCATGTTGTGAGACATTTAGCCCGCTTTTCTTTTTTGGCCTTTGACCATATTTTCGAAATTTCAATTTAACTGTGAGAGTGAGCATCATATGGCCAGATATTCATCTGGGATGCAGTAATGAGCCAGCGCCAATTGTTTCATAATGAATCACGAATGTAACAGGATTTGTGTTGGTGTGTGTCTATGAAATCCAGAGGTGCTCATTGAATATTTAGTGTCTCACAAAGCACACAACCCGCCAGATCACACCGTGGCTGTGTGATTACTGGCTTGATATGAAGTGATATTAAACCTGTGAGAAGGATGATTATAAAATCTGACTTGCAGTTCACGACTTCACCATCTGCTGCCAATTTGTCTTGTTTCCAAAATATCTGTACACGTACACAGCATTTCCCATGGAGTGTGCGCACACATTAATGTTAATGACTGCAATTAATTGCGTTTTATTGTTATTATTGATAACTATTTTTCTTTCTTTTTTTTTTTTTTGATGTGGAGAGGAAAACATGTGCACAGCTCTCCAAATTAAAACACAGACAAGATGCACAGTTGTGTACACACACACACTGAATGCCTGTGTTCGCTCTGGTCTGTTTTCATCACTCACAACTCTCTCCTGCCACAATGGCATTTATGGTCTGTGTTTAAATGATGCAGTTCCTGCTCAGAGTACTTATAGAACACAATCCTGTGTTTCCAAGAAAGCAACAAGCAGCCGAGTCAACGCTGGGTCACTGTAAGACATTTCCAGACTCCTTCCTTTTGCTCTACTGGAATTTTATGAATTTTAATATATCGTATCACAGTGTTATTTGTTTTTCTTCAGAAGCTGTGTGGTGACCTCATGGCTGTTGATATTTTTATTTGTTTGCCATTATTGTCTCTGTCTCAGCTAAATGGCGGTGTTAGTCATCAGTGAAAAGACAATGGTTGTTAAATTTAATACTCTTATTCTGTATCTATAGTGATCAATTTCAAAGAATTCACAATAAGAAGAAATTCTTGAGCAAAAAGTGTCCAGTCCAATCCAATCCAATCCCCTGGAGTCTTTTGTGAGTTTAACTCTTATGCTCTTCATATAATCTCAGATTGTCCAGTTATACTGAAAGAAAACCATAAATATTTTAGTTGATGATAACTAACAGCATGTCTGGTCTGATGTTATTCATTTAAACAACACAAGCAAGACGAGAGAGGATGAAACAAAAGAAGATCCACTTGCTTACACCGACACTAAATCGACATCTACAACTAAGTGTACTGATATCATCAGTAGTTTGCTGAATAGAGGCTGATAATCTATGATATTAGTCTGGTTCAAGTTTAGTTTCTCGTTTTATGACACACTGCTTCCCTTTGATAAATGAATTGAATTTTCTTGAACTGCTGCATTGAAAAAGAAAAAAAAAATCAGTTTTCCATTACTTTTTTTTTGAGGACTTCTCTGGCTGTAAAATTGTGTGAGTTGGCACATGTGACACAAATAGACTGTGAACTGTTGTGGTTGATCAATCCTCAGTATGAATTCCAAGTGGTCATGTCAGCACTGATTGCATCCTCTTATGAAAGACACCCATTTTCAGGCACTGGCTTACATAAAGGGAGTCAAGATTGTTTGGCCTTAGTCTGAATTGAATTAGTGGATTAAATCGTCTTGGTTGCGTTTAATTGATGTCTAATCCAGGCCGCAACAATGTCTGAACATTTAAAGATGGAGATGGTGATGCAGGTGTATGGGTCATGATGTGAGGGTTAATTTTCTTTTTTCCCCTTAATTTAACAGTGTAATAACTTCATTTCACACACCTGATTATTTCCCTGCCATATGTTAGAAAGTTCAGTGAAAGGTAATAAACGTGAATTGGAATTGCAATTGTAGTATAAAACAGCTTTACATTTGCCAATTTGACATATTTTTCATTGTAACAGCGGCAATCAAAGTCTTATATGTCTGCCGCTGTAGGGTCACTGTGGCAGGAGACTAATAAAAGTAATAGTACTAATAAATATTTCTGATTTTTCAAGTTAAATGAGTTGGATTCAGTTCATAACTCCTTTATTAAGCTGAATCTTCAGTGCAAGTGGAAAATACACACGTAAAATGGATAAAAAAATTAGACTGAAGTAGATTGAATAATAAGTCCTAAAATGTATTGTTCCTATTTACACTTTGGGTTATAGTCATAAGTTTATGTTTATTTCACCTCGGCATATCTTTAGGTCTGTTTGCAAAACAAATACGCTGATGGACTTCAGAATGGATTATTTTTTGAACTCCCCTCCAGCTGTTATGTGGCTACATTTGAATGCTAATAGCTGCATTCAAATGCCCATCTTAGAACAGCAGGCAGTGTGTAGATGCTTTATTCCTGCATGTTTTCCCTTCATCGTAGTTCATTGTTTATTTTTCTGCAGTCAGTTTCCTGAGTGGTTTTGAAAAAGGTTACGGCGTAAGAGTGAGTAGTATGAGCTTGTTTGTTCTTGTCTATGTTGTTTTAGGTCGAATAACTGGATTGTAAGGGAAAAAAAGCAAGAGACATCAGATTGACCATGTAAATATGTTATGCAAGATTCCTCGCAGCAAATACATTAGAGCAGGGATGAGACGTTTCATGGTGCTTTGGGAGCTCAGGAAGCAGTGATAGGCTTTCAAAGCCACAGCAGGTGGGCACTGAATCAATAGGCAATCAAACCGGATTTGCATTAAAAGCAAAAAAGTGTCTGTTTGTTCTCCGCAGAGTTTATGTTCAGTATGTATGTATCCTTCACATGACCATGAATTCAGCCTTGCACCTTAAGTCCCATGATATGTGACGTTTCGAAATCAATGTCAGCACCTATCTAGTTTATCTGGCGTTTGGTTCTTGTGTTCACTGGCATTGCTATTCACCGGTTTTAGGGAGCTACACAAATTGCACAGCGATGAGAGCATAAACATTTTTCCACAATACAGATTGCAGGTACATAATTTGTTGTCACAGGCTGCCACAGTTGTTGGTGTCATAAATGACTGCATACACTTAAATTGTCCTCCAGATGAATAACTGAGTCTTAAATAAATCAAAGCTGTTTTTTGTGCCATAAAACGTCCCAAATAAAGGGATGATCACTAAAAAAAAATAAAAAATCTCAATTTAAGTAAGAGCATATTTCAGATTTACCTAATAAAATACACGTCAATGAGCAGTTCACTTTTTCTCCATCTTTATTATAATCAAAGCAGTATTGTGGATTACTAAAGGGCCAGCATGTCCCCTGATATTACAGTCACAATTGTACTTCTGACCCCTATTTGTGACGAATTTTCAAAATGAGTACCTGCCCATACAGAAAGCAAAAGAAATATCTAATCTTATTATTATGTTTTTACCCGTATTACATAATCTCACTTTGCAGACATAAAAGCACCTCAGTCAGTCTAAATGAAACCAGTAAAATAACTGCGCACCAAAAGATTTATTTGATAGTGTCTTTGTGATGTAGTGTCCTTGCATTTGTGTTTTGGAATATTCTCACTATTTTTGCAGGCGACTCCTGTGGCAGGAAGCTTTGGTCAGGATTTACGCTGCCTGTATTCATCTCTGGAGAAAAAAAAAAAAAAAACAACAACAACAACAAAAAAGAAAACAGCAGCTCTGTTAGAAGCTGGGGGCTTTAATGTTCCTGTGCCAAAGGGTTCATCACCTCATAAGTCGCCCATGACTGGCAGTGTGGAGAAGGCTTACAGACAGTCTACACGTGGTTTTCAGTCGCTCATCTCACACATCACATCAGCAGCACAGTGCATGCAACCGTAGCGTCACTCATTGTGCACTGGCCTGTGACCACTGCTGAAATTTTTTAAGCACACAGCAGTTGCTGATCATATCCTGATGGAAGACTGCAGTGGCTGCTGCTGTTAGCTGTCTGGCATGGAAAAGATTATATAAACAGTGATTAAAAGATTATATAGTGTGTTTAGGTTTGCAGGTAATGGAACTAAATAAATCTAGTTGAATAGCTGGCGATGATGATGATGATAATAATAATAATAATAAATGTTGTTGAGGGGTGGGACCCAGCTGACAGGCAGGTTACAGCCTAGACAGGTCGCATTTGTTGGGTGGCAGACATGAAGAGCCTAACTACTATTCATACCCACAGGAAACGTAGAGTCATCATTTAACTAAGCTGCTTTTCTTTGCCTTTAGATTTTAGACAGCAGCCCCAAAAGGGAAACTCATGAGATGAGCAAACCAAGTCCACAGGACCTGGTTTGAGGCAAAAACCTTCTGACCGTGGGGTGCAGCAGGTCACAACAGGAAGTAGCTGGTTGTTCTGAAGCTGGCTGTTATGGTAACCAGACGAGGATGCAGAGCAGGAACAAGGCTCCGGACCACAGATTGAGAGGAGCTCTTCTGTCATCACTGACAGTAAGTAAGTAAGTAAGATCAGGGAGCAGTAAGATATAAGAGCTAGCAGCCTCGGTGATAAAAAAAAAAAAAAAAAAGTGACTTTAATCCCAGTGAGCCAAGGCTAAGGGAAGACATTCTGGAGTCCACTGTATTCTGCAGTACTTTTGACAACTCAGGCTGACAGGATGGTGAATGCTTATGCAGCCAAGACATTTAACTGAAAGCTGGTGTACCCCACCCTCGCCCAGTCTGAACAGGGTACCCCCTGGACAGGTCACCAGTCCATCACAGGGCCAACACACAGAGACAGACAGAGACCAACAACCACTCACACTCACACTCAGACCTACAGACAATTTAGAGTCACCAGTTAACCTAAACATGATGTTTTTGGACGGTGGGAGGAAACCGGAGTACCCGGAGGAAACCCACTCAGGCACGGGGAGAACATGTAAACTCAGCACAGAAAGACCCCAGGCCAGGAACCAAACTTGCGACCTTCTTATTGTGGGGCAACAGCGCCGCTTTGCTGCCCTGCATTGATATATAGGAATGTTTAAATGAATCACATGTCCAGGTTGCCGTTAGTAATCTTTAATGGCTATTTTGTGAAAAGTCAGTTGAGTAGCTAATGTGCTATGATTTGCATAGTGAGGTGAAACCGGTTGGGTGGGATTGTATCTTTTCACTTTTCAGGTACTCTTTGATTAAGAAGGAGTGAAATATTGGCCTAGAAACCTTTTTTTTTTTCTTTCCAGTTTCACAAGTGATATCTACCGTTTTAATTTTCAGGCAGACCATAACCTCTCCTGCTACTAATTAGCACACACCAGTCAGCGTGCCAGACATTACTTTTGCACTGTCTAAGGTTCACGCAGAGAGCATCTTGAGATGCTGACATTCTCTCCCACTCAGTCTTCAGAACGGCTCAGATGTATATCAAGCATGCTGGCTCAACAAAGGGACATTGCTCTGCAGTTAATTTATGGCTCACATTTGCCAAATGTGAGCCAAACCTGTCACGGTCCACACTTCTGCTGTGAAGTGACCGATGCACATCAGTGACCGATGATGTGCATCGGTATCATGAGTCACTGTTCAGTCTCAGGTTTCGGCGACAGGAGGACAGAGGGGGTGGGCGTGATAGACAGGCCCAAATTACAGGCTGCGGAGGGCTGAGGAAAGATCTGGCCGCAAACTTAAACACACCTGGGGAATGACATATCAGGCAGCAGCTGTGAGGGCGAACACTGGACTCAACTAAAGCAACCTGCTTCCTCTGCCTGGCATATATATATATATAGGACCTATGGGAGCAAAGATGAAGAAAGACTTGGGAAGGGCTGAGGTGGAGGAGGATGAGGAAGAAGAAGCAGAGGCAGCAGTGGTGAATGTATGCAAATATATCCATGCACTTTTAGGCATGACTCTTTTTTAAAGCTTCATAGTACCTACAGTATAGTCTTAGTGGTGCCTGTAGAATGAGTTGTACTGTGACTGGATTGAGGTTAAGTGGATTGTTGTTGGCGTTCAAGAAGTGACTCAACTTGTTTCTGAAACAAGCCAAAGCCATTTCTTTGGTGTTTTGTCACAAGTTTGTTTGTGGTGTGTTTTTTGTGTGTGTGTGTGTGTGTGTGTGTGTGTCCCCAACAGTCCCGGTAAGAATCTTTCAGATGTTAGGTGTAAGCTTGTGATGAATGCATCCATTCCAAGTGAGGGAGTGTGTCTTTGTGTTTCATGACAGCTTAGCCTCAGAGTGAACTAAGAAAATCAGCAGAAACTGCACTTACATCTATTCTGTCTCTTCTTTTCTCTGTGTTTGCAGTTTTTTTTTTCATGAAGCACATTTGGAATGTTTTAGGACAAGCACTTTTTTTCCCCTTTCACTTGATATTGAAAGATTTAAATTTTCACATTTAGTGCAACCATTTCAGTACATCTGTCAGCCGGGGACGATCCAGTTAATTCATTTGCCTCTTTTTGGTCACAGAAAGATCCAGCTTCTTTTTCTAATCTGTGTGGAATTTGACCAACTCGATTAGGAAGCACTTGATGCATCTGGAATCATTATTCTGACTCAGAACAAACACATTTAGTAAATGTTAACACACAGCATAAAACACACAGCAGACTGGCGCTCTGGGAGGTTTAATCTCTTCTTTCATCTTTGTTTGTATTTATCTCCATAAACTGTGTCCACCCGAACAACAGATAAATACAAAGAGCACACTTTTCTTGATTCTCTGATAAACCATATCCAGTGTCTTACAACGTCTGACTACCTAGTTACTTTTAAGTTCAAACTGCGGATAACTCATCTACACGATGTGTGAAGGTGGCAAACATAGACTCAATGAAAAGAAAAATAAAACAAAATATCTGCTCATTGACTGGAAAGAGTGAATATGCCTCTTCCTGATCCATAACAATGCAACAACTGTCAGACTTCGGAAGGAATAATGTTGACAGATAACAGATGGACGGACAGAGCTGTCCTTTGTTCAAAGTTAAAAGAGTCAAGCACTGATGTTTCCTCGCCCACCTCTGAGATTCTTGGCATTGATATTCCCCAACGGCCATTTCTCATTCTACCAGGAGCGGCACCAAATCAATCAGGGCTCCATAGAGCTAAAGGACAGCTTTTATCTTGTGCTCGCATTAGGAAATGAATACTGATATTTTACAGCAAGGAGGGAGTGCATATGATGATGAGTAATTACTTCTTGATTTGACAAATATTTTGGCGTAGACCTCAACAATCCCCTTTCAACAGCAGACCTTTAAAAGTCACTGCCTGTATATCTGAATAAATCAAGTATAAAACCTTGGTCAATTAAAAAAATAAATCAGTAAGTTCCATAGAGGCCAAAATGCAAGTGTTGAAATAGATTTATTTCATTATTTCATAATGACATAATGTATTTAGAATATTTATTGAAAAGCAAGAAAGAAAAAATGCAACAACTGAAAAGTGAGAATAAAAGGCAGAGGGAGAATATAGGAGAGACCTCAGAAGAAAATAGAGGCTGGTTAATTTGTGATCCCGGTGACCTTGGTGGTTGCAGCTGCACGATTGATGCCTTTTTCACAGCTTTCTCTCCCATTAGCCCTGTAATAAGAAAGAGCCCATCACCTGTGTCACCCAAGGGCTGATGCCGCCTCCACATCCATCATCACACAACAAAAGGTGACCTGTGGTATCCAGTTAGCCATCTCTAATAATTCTACCTACTTTCAAGCTGGTGTACCCAGTTCATAGCAAGACTTACTGTAACCCACTAACTGGCCTGGCTTTACATACAGGATCCCATTTTTATTGTAAAGTATGGAGCTACTCTGCTCTACGGAACAGAGTAGCTGGAATCCAAAAAAAAAAAAACAAAGGAAGAAAAAAACGTTCCCTCAGTAACAAAAACAAAAAAATCCATGCATTACGAGGTGCGATGAAGAGGCTCAGGTGGGCGGACTGGTCGGCAAAATGTAAGAATTTCCTATTTAATTATAACTCAGCACAGCTCAACATGCTGTGAAGATGCTTTTCACCATCTCAAGCAGCACCACATATAAAGACAAGCACTCTTATTAAGGTACACAGTGTACGTCTTCCTGGAAAGAAGTCTTTCCAGGAACATTCAGACCTCGGAAAAAAGAAAGCCACCGCTGGCTTTGCAGAATTTCTCCGGTCTTCTGTTCTCCCGTCCTGTCAGTGTCCGCTGCTTCACGCCTTTGTGCATTGTGCCTCTACAGCAGCTATGTCACATTGAAGAAACATGCGTGTCCATCAGTAGAGAGGCAAAGCCCGTGAGCAAGACCAAGAAGTAGTTTTTTGTTTATCTCTTTCTTATAAAGTCCACAGCGAGTTTCTTTTCTTCCATGATGTACAGTAGTGAGTCATGCAGCAAAAGAAGAAGAAAACTGGTGCTTTTAATTGAAAAGTCTCAGCTATTTGCTGTTTCATTTCAGTCAGTGGGTTCAAACAGGAAACTGAATCACTTGGCTTCGACATTCATTATTTTCAGTTCATAAGTGAACTCGTGGTACAAACCCATATTCTGATTCATATATTATTATTTTTTTTTTTTTCATAAATAAAGAATATTACACAACAAGCTGTTAGTGTTTTTCAACTGTAAGGTCAATTATTCATTATTTACCATTGTGGTGAACCATTTGTTGTATACGATGTATACAATATACAGTATTTCTTGTATTTTTTGGTATCATTTTTGAATTTTTTTTTTTTTTTTTTACTTTTCGCATTTACCCTCTAAGTATATTATGTTTTTACTTTTTACAAATAAAAAAATAAGTGGCGGGGTTTTGTTTATCCTGACTATTTATATATCCCATTTCTCCAGATTAAATTTTTCAGTATATCCGATCCAAACATAAATCCCTCAACCGCAGGTAGACCCTAATTCACTTCTTTGTAGGAGCCCCTTTGGGAGCAGCTAAGTGTCTACAACCTTTGTAAACCCAGATGGAAATGCTAAGTTCATTCTTCCTGAAATATCCTCTCAAGCTCCTTCAGGGTGGATTGGATGTTTTATGGGCTTTAAGTCTGGGATGAGGCCGGACCACTCAGGGACCATCGGGAACTTATTCTGAAGCTGTTCCAGCTTTGCCTTAGCTGTTTGCTTCAGGGCTTTGTTCTGTTATTGCACTGTAAGCTCTTGCTCATTGTGGGGCACTTTACTAAATCAAATAAACTTCCCCACTGTGCCATCGTGTCGTTATTGTACAACACCATTAATCGGCGACATTCATATTAGAGAAACAAATGTCAAATGTTCCACCGCTGAAAATAGTTCCGAGGCAAGGCTGTTTCTGTTTCTGTGATGTGACTGGCTCTTTTTTTGATAAAAAAAAAATTATTGAATAGATTAAATTAATCGCAAATAATAGTCTCACTATCATTAATATCTTAAAATAATGATATGATGAACAAGTACGCATGCTTTTTAACAGAAGAATGGGTGCTTCATCACAGACCAGCACACGACGCAATCTCTTCTTTAACACAACAACCACAATGGCGTTAGGAGAATGAGAGCCACTTTTTTACAGTAAAAGCTTACAGCTTAAATCAATATGAAAAAGTCCTTATCCTCCTATGTCATAAATGTATACAAAAAAACAAGTAATCATGAGCCTTCTTCATCCTGCACCTTATTAGGTTTGATGAAGAGTAAATTGTCCAGTAGGACAAAAGGAGAATAAAAAGCAAATGAAGATAATGTTACATGAAACTGGATATAAATTTCAAGTGCGATTTATGAATAAAGCAATTTTATGGTGTGTGCTTTCACTGTTTTAAGCGCTACATTACACAGCTGCTGCTCTGCTGGAGTCCCCCAATGACAGCCTGAACTGTGTCACCTCATTTAGATAAACACATGACACAGTACTTGGAGCTGCTCAGAAACAGTCCAGTGCGAGGAAATGGCTGAAAACTACTCGACTATCCACTCTGACCTCCTTCCCTGGGGCATTATGCAGTGGATACGGTAAATGGTATATCACATGGGCTCTCATAACTTTGATTATTGAAGCACAGTCAAATATCTAATAAGCTCTCTATTTCCAAACCAATTTCTTTGCACGTTTCAGCTTGACTGACATCTCGTCGTCGATCAATGAAAGCGATGTTGTGAGTCTCCTGTCCATCTTGCAGTGAATTCAGTGCAGCAGCACAGGCCCGTGGGAGGGGCAGAGAGACAGACTGTCATGATAGTTTTAGCAGTGGAACGCTTATTTGAATAAGTGAATTTGAAGCACTGAATTTGGTTTTCAATTACATAATCCCATTTAGAATGTTTTTTTTTTTTTTTTATGCTTGGTGTAGTTATTTCTGCCGTTGCTACTTTGAAGTGTCAAGAGGTTGCTTGACAAAAAAAGTATTTGTGATCAACAAAGTAAGGTGTTAACCAAGGATTTGTGTTACAAAAGCACAATTTTTCTCAAAAGCCCATTGTTTGTAACACAGCCATGTCATAAGAGCTTTCCTGTTTCCCTCAGCTGAGCGCAGCCTGAATGGTTCTAAATAATGAACGTATATTTAATGATTGTGTTGCTAGCAGCAGGCTATTATCAGCATGAGTCACTATTAATCATGCACTTTAAAATTCTTTATATTCCTGGATTTCTTTTATTTTCTTTCCGGTGATTATCGGCTTAACCATACGAGGGCATCTGTCTCTTTTATTACTCTTATGATGTATTTTATTTAATGTATTTTTATCCCTGTTCTTACCTTATTCTGTTTTTATCTGTTTCTCTTTCAAATTGTCTTCTTGCCTCGTATGTTTTTATGGCCACTCTCCATTGTGGTGCTCTTTTGCAAATGGCAAATAAACTGACTGTTTCAGAATTCAACAAATAAAATAATACAGCTAAACAAGATTAAAAGTGTGTCACTAATAGTCAGACTAGAGTTTTGTGGGTCCCTTTAGAGAACTTTGCTCATTATATATTTATAAGGTGCCTTGAAGTAGTTCTGTTATGATTTGGCGCTATATGAATATATTTTAATTTGATTTGGGGTCCAGACGATGTCCAACCTCAACATCTATTTTAATCAGTAAAGCTTTTGTACAGCTTTTCAAGTAGCCTGCTGGTCACATGATGGCACTAAAGACAATCACCGACAGTGAATGAGTCACACAAACAGGGCCGAGACAACATGTTAGTCTGTTTAGGAAAAATAAGTGAGATGTAAAATCTGAAAAAAAGAGAAAAAGACATGCTGAAACAGTTCAATTTAAGTGTGTTGAGATTGTTTATTGAAGAAATGGTTGGGACAGTTAAGATGTGAAATGGAAAAAGAGAAGAAAAGGTGAACCTGAAGCTATAGCCTTCTTTTTCCTTTCATTTTTGGTAAAATTAAATACTTATTTTAAGCCCTTAAATTCCTCAAAATGAGAAAATGGCATTTCTAAATGGAAATTAAATTTCTGCCCATCAGATTTAACAATTGAGCCTATTCAAGTATATCATGCTCTTTCTTTTCTTCACATCCGTCGTCATAACTTAAACAGCAAAGTGTATGCTCATGTTTTCATATGAGGTCTATAGATAGTAAAGGCCTAAAGTTGTGGTGTTTATCCCTTCATCCACACTTGTATAACCAGAAAATACACTCCCTCCCTCTTTTGTTAAATGTACTGAATCATAAATATTCCCTTTGTCTCACTGTTGAGTCCCACTTTTCCTCCTCACTTCACAAAGAATGAACAGAACTGTACAGGATAAGTTTAAGTATTAAAGCCTGGTTAACTCCCAGCATCACTAAAATATAACATATCAGCCTTTGAAGACACTGTTCCTAGAATATCTTCACATCTGACTCCTCTTTTACTTCCTCAGTGTCTGCCCCACCGCCTCACGGACAGTTTATATAGTTTATCAGCAGCCTCGCTCACAATCACAATGTGGACTGATTCTCTTTGGTGTTGACCAACTCTGTTTGTCTCCACATGTAATATGAAAAATGTTAATTTAGTCTTGTTATCTTCCAATATTGTTTTCATTTTATTTTTTCTGCCCCCCCCCCCACACAGCGGTGTTGGGTGTTGTTTCACATCAGCAGTTTTTCTCTTAATGAGCTGCGGCTGTGACCGGCAGCTGGACTGGAGGTACTCCCGGCAGGCTGCCGGACGATAAAATACTGGGTTAGTTTAGCGCCGTTTGGTCAATTTCAGACAAAACCTGAAAGAAATAAACAATGAGGTTTTAGTTTATCAGCTGGTGACTGCTTTTTGTGCGATGTTTGTTTGTTTTTTTAGATTTTCTAGGAGAGTTGCATTCACCTTGTTATTTGTAATTTGGTGTCCTTCTGTTTTTAAATACTGCCAACACGCTATAAATTAGAAGACAAAAGGGCCACTTAGGCTTAATTACGTACAATTACTTAGTCGTTTTGGTTCGTACTGCCCATATTTGACAGACAAATGTCTTGGCTTCACGGGGATCACTTGCACTAAGAACTTTAACTAGTGGTCTATCAATTCATCAGTGAAGTTGTAAATAAAACACCTGCCTCCAAAACTACAACTTGTCTGCTTCTATTTCCAGTAATGGAATTTTTTTTTTTTTTTTTTTTTAACTGATAATGTACCTCGGGTGTGCTCAGGCCAAGTAAACTATAAAAGCCTATCATCATGGTAATTGTGCTGGCAAATGAGGCATTTCTTATTCTCCTTTGCCACTGACACAAAGACAATGACAAAGTCAACTTCTGCCTCTAAAGATAAACACGTCATGAATCTCGGGCTGTTTAAAAAGATATCCTGTGCGAGACAAAAATCAAGTATCGACAACCTTGCTAATGACTTTGTGAGCCCAGTCTCGGGAATTAGTTTACGAGCGCAATGGTAACGTCAGCACTATAAGATGCACCTAAAGCAATGACGAGCTTGCTCACTAAGTTAGAATGCTAATAATTTATGAATCAAGGGAAGCAAAGGGAATTTCATTAATTTTGAAGGTATTTGGTCGTTGACTATTTTAGGTCTTGACTAAATGAAAAGTCTGTAGGTCACCAATGTGATAATATTCATCTTCAACAGAGCAAACTTCACATAAATCTGTCCAACAGTTTGTGAGGTATTTAGCTCAAAGACACAAATCTCATCAGGGCCCTTCCGGGATCAGGAATATCTGGACGAAACATTGTGTAATTTCCTCCAGCAGTTTGAGATATTTTTTACAGTGACTAGATGGACACACACATTTTTTTTTAAGACAAGGCTAAAAAGTCTGTATTTTGACCTTGTGAAGACAAATTTTTAATCAAAAAAATCTCAAACTTGATGTTCAGATCTTCTTAGAGACTGGAGAGCTCTCATCCTTTTGTCTTTGGCTCCGGCTCTCCCATGAATATACGATTGCCCGCGACACTCGAGCGTGTTCAATCAACTGAAGAAGTACAATGAATAAGTTCAAAACTTCCAGACCCTCTTATTGTAAGTATTACTTCTGCTGGGCCGGGGAAGAAGAGGGCCCCTAACGTCCCCTAAGTGTCATTCCGCTGTTACAGCACCTTTATGAGACATTTAAAGGGGTTTATAGAGGGTTGTCGTGGCCCGTCATCAAAATAATAGCGAACCAAGGCACCTTTCTCCCTTTGGGGGCTCCACAGATACATTCTAGGTTTGCCTCTCCTGATAGTGCACCTTTGTGTTTTAGTCTGCCAATTTAACTCATTTTTTTGCCTGCTTACCATTGTGCTGTACCAAGCTAACATGTTAAACTTGTATCCCGACAGCTGAAGAACACACCAGTCTCTTTTTATTGCCCTTACGGCATCAGGTGTGTTATCGCTACCATCTGGGGAAATATAGACAGATTAGCCTGTAGCCTGGGAAAACCAAGCGAAACTAAAATTAGTTTTGCCATGTGGTGAACAGAGGGACACATGGCTAACTGTACGCAGTTACAATAGCTCATCTTGGTGGCATACAGATATGATACACTTAGTATTATCAAGGGCATATTGGCCCTACATGCTTAATAACTTATATGGAGTCACGGTATTATAAACCAAACCCCAGTGTGAGGCCACCATTGTGTCACCGATCACACCTTACAGTACTGTTTTTCACTCACTCCCACACCCACACGTCTGCTGTCTTAAATGTGTTTGTGGGCCACAGTGGTGAGGGTAAACATCTTGGACAGTTTATGTGTCAGATCGCGTAGCGTGGAGCTCAGAGTGATTATGCCGCCCCTGCAGTCTTCCTTGACGGAATCTAAATTGGATGTGGCAACAAGAATCAGAGGGAGCCAGGGGACAGATAAACTTTCCAGGGAAAAACACCGCCATGCACGCACAGCTCGCTGGATTCTCCTCTCAGATGTCATGCTGGTGGCATTGAGACATCTCCACGCTGACACCTTGTAAACTTTAAATAAATGTTAAAAAAAAGGGAGACAGGGGATTCAAATTTATTTTCTCCAGAGTGATTGATAATCTGGCTTGCTCTTAGCCCCCTCCTCATGCTGCTCTTTCATCATCCAGTCTTCTAGCCTCTGATGCTCGTGGTCCTTGTTAGTAGGAATAACTAAATCAAAAAACGTCGCTCAAGGTTGGACCTCCATGAGGAAACGGGCTGCTGGACTGAGTGGGGAGGCTGTCTATCAAAGGTGCACCATTCCTTGTGTGGGAAAAACAAGCTCTGTGGGTGTCCTTGAGAGAGTCCCTCAGTCAAGTTGCCACCACGATGGCAGAAAGATGTAGTCAATACAAAATTGCCTCAGGCAGAGGTTGTGATATGCAATATGCATATTTTTTCATTAGAGGATGTAATTTTTTTGTGTGTTTTGTACACTTCCTTTGAATCCAAATGCCTTCTGATTCACCTGCAGCATTTGAAAGGGGCCAGTATGGTTTAAGCCAAATTGTCCAAGACCTATCCAATTTTAACTCTGGGTGGGTTGTTTCAGATTTCATGACAAAAATCATCCATATAACATTACTAAGTTATTTTTATTTTGATCATATATTTGTGCAGCCGATTTTGACACAATCCAGGAGAGAATGTCTAAAAGCCAATCAATTTGTTTTTGTACTGTTCAGCTCGGGGGGGCGGGCCTAGGATGTGGGATGCGGCCTGGAAGCATATGGTCATTTGGGAAACAGGTATTGACAATTCTACTGCAGACGGAGTCACACAACGTGTCACTTGAGGTACTTTGCTTCGAACATACTGGACACCTCGAGCTGAAAAAGTTCAACTCTGAGCAAGTAATCCCTCCGCTCTATAGGACTTCTCCACTGTGCAATCGAACGCATGCAGGGATTAGCGCGCCCTTTCACCAGCTGGAGCTGTTTGATTTCACAGATCACCTGGAGCTATAGCAGTTGGATCTCTTTGGGAGCTGTATCCGTCGGTTTTTACTGCTACTGATTGGTCATTTTCAGAGTCAGGCTGCAATTATGGTTTTACTGTAAGACAAATTAGCTACTCTCAGGATCTGAAAGTGACCGTTATGGGTATCTGTAAATCCCAAAGGTTTGCAGAGAAGCATACATCTCCCCCATACTAACAGCATGATGTCGTGACTGGAGAGTCAAGCAACCAGTTAAGCCGACTCTGTTTGGGAGGCTGGCTCTCGAAAATAAATGAAGCAAGAGTAAATGCTGGACTCAAAAGTCATAAAAGTATGCAAAAAAAGCTACACAAAGATCTCCAAATTACACTGTTGTGCACTTTCCTAGATAGAGAATATGGGAACATGATCCCAGTCTTTATGCTATTTTTCTCTCCAGGAATAGAAAGACATCTTACACTTATAAGACCATGACCCACTTAGTATTTGTCCGATGGCTGCAGTGAAATAGCGGCCATACTTGACAGAATGAAAGTGAAATTAAACTTTTATTCTCACTGTATGACAGTTCAGGGTATCAGATCAGTTCTGAAAAAAGAGCACATGTTTTGAAAAGACTCTTTCCAACACAAAATGTGGTCCATGCAGTGTCAATAACATCACAAAGTGCAACAATTAAGTTTCCTGCCTGATGAATTTTCATGAATTTTGCAATTTCATACAAAAAAGGATTGTACATGACTGGACTGCACAGTGTCACGCATTCAATCAAATCTTCTTTTTTTTTTTTTTGAGCCTTTCTTTTTTGTCTTTTTGTGTTGTCTTTGGTATTTTTTCCATAAAATCCCACCACAGCATTATTACGGCTCACGATAAGAATTCAGCTTTGTGCTAAAGATGGGAGTTGGCCATACAAGCTTCACATCATAACTGCAGAACCCACGACTGTCTTCACTGTGATGGATAGTTTTCCTTTCAATCGATGCACTATGTTTTCAACGGGAGCTGCTCTGTAGATGACCCACGGTACTGACTGTGCTCCTTGGCAAGGAGGAGATTGAAGACTGACGTTTCTATGTGGGCTCAAGAGAATATCATATCGAAAGTCAGTTTCACCGCTGATGCAGAGAGCCCCTTTAATTTGTTATAAGTTGAAAAGTTTTCACGGCCACACATGTTTTTTTCTATTTCATGGCCTCCGAACGGAACAAGCCATTAATTAGAGGCTCACAACACAGCTTCAAAGATGAGGGATCAATCCCATTATCATTTAAATCTCAGCCCTCCCAGCCTTTGTTGTACCAAGAGAGTTCAGAGTGGTCTGCGGGTTCCAGCGGACAATGAAAAGCTCATTTACTTCTCTGCGCTGTGTAGCTTTCTCTTGCAGAAAATGAATATGTCATTAGCCTGGTTAACCCCAGAAGTAAATTGTTTTAAATCCAGCCTGCATTATATGCATTATGTAAAGCAGTCCTGGATCTGAGCTGGACCATTACTTTTAAGCATGAAGTCTACTCTGCAATTAATTTCGAATGATTGTTCATAGAGGACAAAAGAAAACCTAATTTATTTTTGATTTACACGTCATATCGATTTCATGCTCGCATGACTAACCTGGCTCGATTTAAAGAAAGTAAGAAAAAAGAAACCCTCAGTTCTTCAAAATTAATTATCCTCTCAGGGATTTGCAATGTTTTACCTTGTTCTTTTCATGTCTACGGAAAATCCCATATATACCTTTAAAAGCTCTTTCAAGAGCAAATCTAATGGAATAAATGTCTGCAGATCCCTCTCATTTATGGAGAGCAGTGGAGAAACAAGGTAAAGTTTGGAAAGATTGGCTGACGAACACATTCATCCATTTGGAGGGTGGGAGGAATTGATAAAGACTGTCTAAAAAAACATACGTTCCAGTCCTGATACTTTCATTACAGCCTAGAAGAAGAGCTGTGTGACCTGGCTTGTCATAGTTCAATGATTTTTCAAAACTCTTATTTTGATGCAACAATCTCACCTCTGTGTTATTTTGTGAGTCATTTGTGTATTATTCAATTTTATTGATAAATGGCCAGGTTGGATGGCGGCCATCCAACACACGTAACTGACCCGCAAACTGGGCTTCAGATCCTGACCCCCCTCTTTTATTAAGATATCAATGAATATATCTCAAGTCATTTTTTGTGCAACTTTTGGAATGCCGTTCAAGCTGTCCTGTTTCTGTGTAGTAAAGCACCGTCAACATCAGCTGTTGTCCTTCTGCAAGTTTATTTCAAGGTGTTTGGAAATGCCTCAAACCATGGCCCAGAGCTAAAGAGATGTCAGGTATATTAAGTTATGTTACTCAAGGTTACATTTTGATCTCCTTACTTAGACAAACATCTTGGTAAGAATTTGCACACTGTCGTTTGGGCCTCTTTATCACGTAAGGAGACCTTGCCAGGTGGCAGTGTGCTCCAGAGAGGGAGAGGCCTGTATTGCCTGCTTGGTTGTTTGCATAGTGAGGTCACAAAATCTGCCTTTTCTGCTGATATGCATTTCATGGTGCTCTGTACAAGGTGATCTTAAACAACAATGTTACAATTTCCATTCCAGAGCTGTTGTCAATATAAATGGGAATTGCACAGTTACGTTTATTTTTTTATATATTTGGAGTTGAAAGTTAGTTGATATCCCCTCATTAAACTTAAAAAAATTTTTTTTTATGGTTATTGTTTTAACAAATATTATTGACCTACGTTACATGCACTGTGTATCCGTCTTTATTAAAGTATTTCCCTGAATTCTCTACATGACCTCATTAAATAGCAGCTTTATGCTGGATTTGTAATAACTGTAGGTGTTAACGTGAACTACAGACCCAGTTTTCAAAGACAGGTGACTCTGTGAAACCCAGAACATACTTCGCTCTAATAGACTGAAAAAGAACAGCTGTGGCAATGGAGAGCAGTAACACACTGCTTTAATTTTAACGTGGGCATCAGTGAAGCTCAACTGTGCATGGAGGATACAGAGCAGCCAAAATGCAGCATGTGCTCTTGAGCTATGCAAACAGCTGTTGTGTTCACTACTGCTGGTTTGCATGAAAATCAAGATGAAATGAGAGGGGGGGGCTCAGTGAACATTTTATGCGTTTTTAAGTCAATATGACGCTGTCCTGACAGCCCATAGCTAGTTTTGGTGACTGTGGACCAAACTGTCATCAATGAGCTAAATTGTTTAACAGGTAAAGACAATTTCACATTTAATTTATAAAATATAAGTTTTACCTTTACCTCCTATGACATAAAGAAATTCAAAAAAAGTTGAATAGTGTTACAGCGATTTTGGCCTATTATATATATTTACACCTAGCGTTACTTAGCGTTTAGTTGTTGCGGATTAATTAAGTGACTTAAGTAGCTTTGTTGCTTAGTCGTATATTTTAAAGTTGGGCCCAGACTATATTTTTTATTCTGATTTTGGTGATAACAGGTATGACTATGACTGGCTATTGATTCACAGATTGTATATATAGACGTTGCAAACCATTTGAAAAATTGTGCTGATTTAGCAAATCTGATGTTATTTTTTTCTCAACAAAACTACTAAATAAATATTTTGTGCAATATTATTAGGTTGGCCAAAAAAAAAAAAAAGGAAGGAGATGCGTAAACGCGTCCCAATTACCTGCATATCTCAGGGTTAAACAAACCAGGCAATATAATCCACATTAAAAGTAATGGCAAATTTAGAAACACCACCCAATGTGGAGGAGGGAAACAGAGAAGGCAAGAAATTGGATTAGCCCGGTTGGATGTGATGATAAGCCAGCGAGGACAGCCGGTGCAGCGCCTCTGTGGCCTTTCTGATAACAAAGCTAATCCATCCATCTTAACCTCCTGGCCTCTGCTTTGAGTCCCCTCATCAAACATCCTACTGCCCTATTGTTAGCCATGTTTGCTGCCTGTCCTGCTGCGGTGCTCCAGCCATAACTCTTCACTCTGCAATGTGGTGAGCAGGTCAACTATTAATTTAGGTGAAGTGCCACTGTGTCTGTACCTGCTGTTCAGCTCAGTAAGTCGAGCTGAGCTGTTCGCCCGAATGAAAGAGACATGCTGCCTGTCATCTTTCACCTGCCTGGCACCCGTGCACCTTTGGGCCTTATGTGCATTGTCTTCCAAAAGTCACTTGTCTTCCAAAAGTGCCCACCGTGACTGGCAAGACAAATAGCGATATTCCAGCAAAACTATCAGCAGGACATTTACTGTAGCCAAGACTTAAGCTGGAGTCATAAGTCAGTCCTAAGAGACAGGCAGTCGTCAAGAATGGAAGACAGACAGGGAGGAAGAGGGAAGTGGCAGGGTGGGAAACGAAATGATGAGAACCGTGTTTGAAACCAGAGGGTGTTTCATTAAGTGAGATTTAGTGGTGAGGCGTAGTTCGGTAAATTCTCTTTTGATCATTTCTTGCTTTTAAGTCTTGAAGTCCACCGTCGCACTGGACCGGTCTATCTCCGAGAGAAGAAATACCTGTTTTGAAAAACCACATATATTCGGCGATGAGAAATGTGTCAAAATTTCTCCTCTCACTCAGTTACATGAATCTAGTAGACCATGAATGCAAGAATGAACATTGCTTCCAAAAAAAAGAATAAATGACATTTGGCAGTTATGCATAGCATGTTTTTTTTATGTTTTTTTTATATTTCAATTAATTTTATTTCTGTTGTCAGTAATGCATTGGAAGGTGTTACTAGTTTTAGCTTTTAATAAATTATTCGCATGTTTTAATGATTATTATTTCTTAGCAAAATAAATCTTTTAAATCTACTACAAAACTATTAAACACATGTAAAGCCAAGCTAATTTTGAATGCCTTGCAAAATATGCATGGAGCTTTTTTAGTTGGAAAATGTTGGAAAAATACTTGAAGATGCTGAGACATCCAGCAGTGCTAACGATGTTAACATAAGTGTCACACAAACCAGCATACGCCAAAGCCTCGGCTCCATACACACCTTAACTGTGCCTACTACCAGATCAGTTCGGAAGAAGGGAGAGAAATCATTGCTCCGATGATGATGGCAGAGCAGCCACCCTTAGCTTCAAACCAAAGGTCATAGAGGTCACACCCATCTCGATTTGTGGCCTACAGTATTATCATTGTGCCGATATATTGCATAGACTTTTATGATAAATATAATATCATTGGTCAGATATGGATTATTCACTGCAGTTAACTCTTCTTTTTCTTTTTACATTTTTATTCTTCCTTTTATTTTTTTTAGTATTATTGAATGTTTGCGGATCAAATTGCCCTTGAAGGGTCAAATTTAGTTTAATATTGAATTTGCTGTTTAATTGTCTTTATTAGGTTACAGGGTTAGTTGCTCATGACAAAAATATGGATGTGATTTTAACTCTTTATCCGCCCACATTAAGGGATCACGAGGAATGCAGTGAGCAGTGGGAGTGTCTTAGTTATTTTAGTCTGATTACACAAATTAATCACTGTTCAACTGCCGCTGACTTTCTTAAACAGGCTATGGTGCTTGGTCATCATGTGCTTGTAATCATCACACGATATGCGGCTCTGAAGGACAACAGTGTGCTCTTTTGAAGTGTTACTTCTGCAATCCTCTGCTCAGCCTGTTTTAACATGCACATGCCTGCGCAACACCCAGCAACACTGTCATGACTTGTTTAATCCTAACCAGGGGTGTCACTAGTTAGTTTAGTGGGACCAAGCTAATGCAGAGAACCAAGTCACGCTTAATGAAGTGAGACTTTCATCAATGGAACTCTGGCTCTTCTCAAGCCTCCTCGGTGAAATGCCCCCCAGGTAGCTGCTCCTGACAGCTGCTCCCTTGTTTGAACATCAATTTTATTTTCAGTGCTCCTTTGCCCCTGCCATACCAAATCCCACACCAATTACGACATAGATAAAGTGTACTTTGGGAGAATGCTGATAATGAAATGCGGCCTTTAGGGCCACTCGTGTACAGTGATGTTACAATGCAGTGGAATTGCTTCGGGCTAATAGTGTGTCACTGGCTTACCATCAACAGCCACAGGACCGTAATAACCTTCATGAAAAAATATTTGGTAAAGTTTTTATTTTATTATTATAGGTTTTTGTTGGTTTTTGCTTTCATTCAAAGAGGAAGCCTTCTTTTCAGGCTCAGAAGGATTTTATTGTACTGTATTACTCAAGGACATCCGAGTATATACAGAGGACAGAAAATGAGACAGGATGTCTCTAATTTACACAGGCATGAAAGAATTTCCTGAATCCTCTAGGACTTTGCCCAATATATTTCTGAATAGTTTTTAGAACAAATTTATATGGGTTTTTATATATATATATATATACACACACAGTATGATCATCAGCCTATCCTGAAGCCAAGATGAAGAACAGAGTTCTTGTCAGCCACATTCCTTTGAACTCCACACCAGCAGCTTTGGAGCTTTGGTTTCATTTTCAAACTTGTATTCATCAGACAGGCTTTAGACCACTTTTCTTTTTTTTTTTTTTAAACTCAGTAGTACTGTGCAGTCATACTCCCCCACAACTAGGAACAGACTTCGAATTGTCAAATTGTTGAAAAACTGCAATACAGCTGAGTAAAAGTTGATATAAAATGCTATTATTATATTTTTGACCTCAGCTGAGGATGTTCTCATTTGAGACCGTGGTGGGAAAACTTGATTTCATCCAAAGTAGTGAAAAGTATTTGTCATACTTTTCAGATTCAAGCTATCAGACCTATGCATGTGCTGGATGGGTACAATGGTGAACCTACTGTAACTGAATTCATAAACGTATTAGTTACTATTATATTCTAATTGCTTTAATCACATCCATATTAGTATGAATTATTTATAGTCTTTCAAAGAGAGTCCAGTGGAGTCTAGACAGACACTCTCGGGAAGTCTGCAGAGTTTGCTCAAAGTCTGAGGTTTACTAGATCAAGTCCATGAGTCTGCAGAAATGGGAGAGTCTGGATTGAGCCGCCATTGCCCCAATCCATTTTCTACCCTCTTACACTCATGGATTTTGAGGTGTATTCCCGTTAAATCCATGAAGGCTTTGGGCCGTCCCGCTGTCAAATCATCAAGGGCTCTCTAGCAGACATTTTGAACACTTGATGTACATTTTCCATGAATGGAAAGACTTTGCCTTTCCAGACTTTGCCTGAGGGAAATGCCCACCATTCATAGTGTTGTAATATTAAACACACAGAGGGGAGGAATGAAAAATGTTTAAGAAAAAAATCCCCAAAACCACAATAGTGTCTTTTAACATCATCAAAGATATCTGATAAAGTGTTGCTCCGTTTATTCAACGCCCTCTTGCAATCACTGAAAATCAGTTCCCACGTAATGTCTGGTAAGTTTGTGATGGTTCAGGGTTTTTCAGTTGTAAGAGTGGAGCCTTTCAGTCCATACTTGACCAAGACTACAATATCCCTGATTATGATCTTTAATTCACCGTCATTAATACACCATTTTTTTTTACAGCAGTCACTTCAGATATGTAAAAATTCTTTCAGTCTTTTTACTTTGATTTGGAGTCTCTAGCTGAAAGATGTTATGAGATTAAATAGTGCACAGAGTGTGCAGAATGTCTTCTTATGTGCTTGTCCCTCAGCACCTCAGATCTTTGCTGTTGCATCTGAATATAAAAATCAAATATAAGAAAGTCAGAGATTTTTAAAAGAAAATAAATCTAAGTGTCTTTGTCACATTTCTCATCTTGTTTGTTGTACAGTCAATTTGGAATTTTCATGTTTGACAGGTACCTGAAGGCAGCATTTTGCTTCTTTGTGGTGAGGTTGAAGTTTATAAGCAAAAAGAATGTCTGTCATTGTCATTTCAGTACGACATATACAAAAAAAAAAAACAACACAAAACAAAAAAAACCAAAATACCCAACAACATTACCCACAACAAAATATATTTAAATATCATTCTAACAGTGCTGGGCTAAGAGAGACACATTTGAGTTCACTCTACTTCTGGTCAGTCCAGGCAGAAATATTTGCTGGTTAAAAAAAAAAAAAAGGAATAAAAATAACTTTTTTGCAGAAGCATGATCGGACAGACAGTCATTTCAACCGCTCCATGCAGTCCAGTCCCCTACTGTTTTGGAAAACCTGTGTCTTAACAACTGAGCTAAACTCACAGAGGTGCAGCAGTCAGCCTCATGGAGAGAGAAGAAATTATATTATTACTGTTGGATGCACTTGTAAAACTGTCTCTGAGGCGGAGGGAGGGTTTGGGGGTTGACACATGTATTTAACAGGGATTATATCCTTTCCCGCATTTTCCATAACGTTTATTTTTTGCTCTTTTGCTGTTTTTTTATAAATTTTATGTAATATACATGATTTGGCACAATTTTCTATATGAGGTCTCACAAAATTTATGCAAGTAATTTCAGCAAACCACGTGCTACACACTCTAATCTGCTAGATATACCAGTAATAATGGTAATGGAGTGAATCAGACCAACTCAACTCAACTAAACAGATATTGCTGTTTAAACTAAGTTAGTGAGTTCTGAGAAAAAGCAAAAAACCTCATGACTTCATGTGTTGCAGTTAATTGCTCTCTTAAACTTCTTCTGTGGATTACCCACAAACAAGTCAGATTGCCTAATAGTGGTGAGAACCAAGAGGCGTTAAGGGAACTTGCCATTATGTTGTAATGAAGTGCACTTCTCAACACTGTTGTCAGCAAAAGCAGCATATGGTCTTTCCTTTAAGTTCAACAAAAAAGACAGAAGAATCAAATCAAATCAAATCAAATGTATTTATACAGCGCTAAATCATGAAATAGTTACATCAAGGCACTTTACACATAGAGCAGGTCTAGACCAGACTCTTTATGGAGTTTGCAAGAGCAAGGATTTGGCGACACTTTTAGAGGCAGAAACCTCAGGGAGAACCAGGCTCAGGGAGGGCAGCCATCTGCCTCGACTGGTTGGGTTGAGAGAGGGATTGATGGGGGGCAGAGAAAGAGGCGGAGGCAGTTAAAGAGAGACACAGTGAGAGCAAGCATGAAGGGAGGGGTTGTCAGAGGGATGGAGAGTGAATAAGAACAGGAGAAGAGAAGATGTAATCGAAAATACAAACAAAAAATGCAGAAAACCTAACTGTCTGGCAGCAGCAGGTACTGAGCGGGAACATGGAGCAAAGATGATTCAGTACTATGGGAAGAAACAAAGTTAGAGAAATGTAATGATGTAATGTACAAGCAGGGGGAGAGAGACCGAGAGAGGGAGGGAGAGAGAGGTGCTCAGTGTAACCCCCCAGTAGTGTAAAAAAGCGCACTTAAACTTAACATTTTTAACTGTAGGCTTTTCATAAAGGAAGGTTTTAAGCCTGATCTTTGAAAGCTGTGCGACAGTCTGCCCCCCGAACCGATACTAGGAGTTGGTTCAATAGAAGGTAGAAAATAGAATTCGTGCAGCAGCGTTCTGGATCAACTGAAGGCTTTTCGGAGAACTGTTGGGACATCCTGATAGTGATGAATCACAGTAGTCCAGTCTAGAGGTAACAAATGCATGGACTGGTTTTTCTGCATTCTCTTGAGACAGGATGTCTCTGATCTTTTCAATATTGCGTAGTTGAAAGAAGGCTGTCCTCACAGCCAAAGGACATGTCCTAATCAAAAATGACTCCAAGATTCCTAACAGTAGAACTGGAGGCCAAGCTTTTTCCATCCAGAGTGGTTACGTGATCAGATAATGCTTCTCTAAGGGCTTAGGGCCAAGTTCAATAACTTCAGATTTGTCTGAGTTCAGAAGTTAAAAGTTGCAGGTCATCCAGGTCTTTATGTCTGTAATCACAGGTCCAACACACAGAGACAGACAGAGACGAGCAACCCTCTCAGTCCTATGGACAATTCAGAGTCACTGATCAACCTAAACATGCATGTGTTTGGACGATGAGAGGAAACTGGTGTACCCAGAGGAAACCCACACAAGCACGGGGAGAACATGCTCAGCACAGAAAGGCCCCAGGCCCGGGAATTGAACCTGCAACATTCTTGTTGTGAGGCAACAGCGCTGACCACTATACCGCCCACTTGCAACTGCTTTTGGAAATGAAAGCGAGTTTACATAAGGGTGTATAATTAGCGTAAACATCTGGATCAAGATTGGGTCTTTTGAGAAGAGGTTTAATAACAGCAATCTTGAAAGGCTGTGGTACATAACCAAGAGATAAATTCACAGTGATCAGATCCAGAATATACATGTTAATTAGTGGAAAAACATCTTTAAATAGCCTGGTAGGTATCGGGTCTAAAAGACAAGTTGATGATTTAGATAATGAGGCTATAGAAACTAGCTCGGAGAGATTTAAGGGTGAAACGGATTCCAAATACAAAGCAGGCGTTACAGTTGTTTCAGAAGCTGCTGCATTTGATAGAGGACGACTGCCAGCTGTAGGTAAAAGCTGTTGAATTTTGGCTCTGATTGTTATGATTTTATAAGTAAAAAAGCCCATAAAATCATCGCTGCTAAGAGCTAAAGGAATCAATGTTTCCACTGAGCTCTGACTCTCTGTCAGCCTGGCTGCAGTAAACCTGGCATTGTTCTTGTTTTCTTCTATCAACGCTGAATAGTAGGAGCTTCTGGCAGTGTGAAAAGCATTTTTTATATGTCTTTAAGCTTTCTTTCCAGGCTAAGTAGAATTCATCTGCATTACTGGTCCACCGCTTCCTTTCCAATTTTCGTGACGTTTGCTTTAAGGCTTGAATTTGAGGGCTACACCAAGGTGCCAGCCTCCTCTGTTTTATTACTTTCTTTTTCAGAGGAGCCACAGAATCAAGATTTAAACACAGCGAGGCCATAGTGCCATTCACCAGGTCATCAGTCAGTGTGGAGGAGAATTCCTCTATTGACTTCAGAAATGGCAGTTTAGCAAATGATGTCTGAATATTCTCCTTAAATTTGGCCGCAGCATTTTCAGATAAATATCTGTTATAGCTGAATTTATTCCCAGATGCTTTGCAACCATTTATTGTAAACTCAAATGTTATTAAGTAGTGGTCAGAGAGAAAAGGGTTGTGGGGAAATATTATTAATTTGTCAATTTCAATGCCATATGTTAACATCAGATCAAGGGTGTGATTGAAATTGTGAGTAGGTTCATCCACACAAAGGGCAAAACCAACTGAGTCCAGTAATGACTTAAATGCAGAACTAAGGCTGTCACTGGCAACATCTATGTGAATACTGAAATAACCCACTATAATGACTTTATCTCTACTCAGTATTCATTCTGATAGAAACTCAGAGAAATCCGATAGAAACTCTGAATAAGGACCAGGTGGGAGATATACTGTAACTAGCAGAACAGCTTTTTTCAATTTTCAAGCTAGAATAGGAGAGACTCAGAGTAAGGCTTTCAAAGATCTATAACCAGAGTTTGGTCTAGGATTGATAATAAGCTGGAATGAAATATCACAGCTGCCCCTGCTCCTCAACCTATGGTATGAGGAATATGAAAGTTAATATGAGTGGGGGGTGTAGATTCATTTATGCTAACATACTCATCCTGCTGCAGTCAGGTTTCAGTGATGCAGATTAAATCCATAATATGATCAGTGATCAGATCATTAACTAACAGGGATTTGGATGATAGTGATCTAATATTCAATACTCCACATTTGATTCGTGGAATATTTAGATCTGAATTGGTGTTAGTTTTAATTTCAATTAAGTTCTCGTTTTTAGCCTCTCCTCTGTTTACTTTTTGGTTTACTAGAGCTACTAAATTTAGGAGGTTGGGGAAAGGCACAGTTTCTAAAGACATTGGTTATGTTCTGTTTTGGGCAGGCAACTGCTCTGACCGACGCGAAGAGAAGAGTGTTAAACTGCAGCCCTGCCTTGTGGTCTGGACTTGGGAATGTCATGGTTTTAACTTTTTAGTAAATTCAGTAAGATTCTTAGATATGAGAGCACTCCCCTCCACAACGGGATGGCCACCATCTCTCCTAATCAGACCAGGTCTGAAGTAAACAGAGGGAGAGTT
The DNA here is from genome assembly GCA_034769265.1 of Remorina albescens. NCBI lineage: Eukaryota > Metazoa > Chordata > Actinopteri > Carangiformes > Echeneidae > Remorina > Remorina albescens. The sequence continues at coordinate 13,724,607 of CM068476.1, read as the reverse complement.
TAGTTACTATGAATTACCAAGTTGTCTTAAATGAACACACCTCAAAGCAATACAGAGCATTGACATTTACTTTTATTGTTGTATTTGCTATACACTGCGCACACAACTTGTTGTGTGCACAAGCGAGCATTGAAATGCACAAGCAAGCAGTGAAGTCACGGACTTCTACTCTTTTTTTTTTTCTTCTTTTTTTTTTTATGCATTATGTATTATGAGCGTGTGGTGGCGCAAGCTGTCAAGTGGAATTGCCCTTCCAGGGATTAATGAAGTTGTGTTGACGTGACTTTAAAGAAACACAAGTGTGTCTTGTTTTTTGTGGATTAGGAGATTAGGGTTGAGTAATTTGCAGGGCGGTGTCTTTGATAGCAATTCAGTTTCATGTCAGCTCCTAAAAACATCCATCAGTGACACAAATTTCATTACTTTCATGAATTTCAAACCCATAAAATAAACACAGAGTACTCCCAGCAGAGAAACTATGACATTTAATTGTTATTCCATGTGAAGGCAACCGTAGGGCATACAGTACATAGGAAGCTTATATAAATTGTGCGTGAATCATCTCGTGATGGGAATAATTCCCAGTGGATAACGGTTGAATATACATACAGATTCCAGCTGGGGTCCAGGGGACAGACAGTCTGCTGAGGCCAGGTGTCTCTTAGGATGCCCGCAGGAAAAAAAAAAAAAAATAGAAGGAGGAAAAAAAAAAAACCAAAAAAAAAAACACAGATGGTGGTGGAGCTGTGATGATTGTTCCAGCATTGCTGAGGCGGCTGCATACGGACTCCTTGTGACAAAGTAGAACATGTATGATCCTCCCGGGCTTTCAGTTCAGAGTGGCACAAAGTAGCACACCATGTACACGTTACAACATACAACAGGCGGATAAAAGAGCACGACTTTATGTTGTATCAGACACCCATTCCTCAGAAGTATTGTACTTCTACACAAATGTTACAGAAGATTCACTTTGTGAGTGCTTAATGGATTCCATTTTTAGAGCTCTCTACTTATTTTTTTATCCACCTGTCAATACAAGTAAAATTTACTCAACCAAACACACACAGACAATGCTTTTTCCTACACATACAATGCCTCTTCTCACACACACACACACACACACTCAAACACCAGTGATGCAACAGTTGCAAACTGAAGATCAGTGTGTTTCCCAGTCACAATGTACTTTACATCAGCGTTTATGTGAGAATAACCAGTTTAAAATTTCCATATGTGGTAGGTTGCAAATATGGTGACACTGAAATTGAAGTCGGTGGCGTGGTCCAAAACACAAAAAGTTCACAGTCACTCCACCATTTTCAAGTGCTTTTGTTTCCTCAGTCAGTCCTTTAAGATGTGGACCCAGTCTCTGGTGTAACGGTTTACCATTTTATAGACAAACAATCCACCTCAACCATCTCTTACTAACTCAGCTGCTGCTAATAATGAACCTAATCCAGCCAGTGATTTTTTTTTTCCTACAAAACATACGGTATATGCTGCTGCGGTTTAGTTGTAAAGAAATATAGTTTCTGGGACACAAGGATGTGTGTAAACTCTGTCACATCAAACCTAACCTAAAATGACGAAACCATGAAATTCTCCTCTATGGTCGGACGATGCAAGTCGCAATGCAGTGCAAGTCATACTTTCTCTAATTGATCATTTTAACATTCTGGGGTTTAGTGTGTTAGCATGCTAATGTGTCTTAAGAAGCACTAAAAGGAGCCGTGCAGCTGGGGCTGCTGGGAAAATCAGTTTTTAAATCTATCAATCTGTGTCGGACCTTGAATTTTATAACTATTAGGTGTCAACATTGAAAGCACACAGAAAACAAAAAACAAACACAAGTAACTTGCATGTCACATTTCACAAGATTTTCCCCCCAAAAATTAAAAACGCAGGAAAACTACAAACACGCAAGATCAGGGGGACACAGACTGTCCATATGATAACGCAAAGAAACCACAACATGTATTGACAGGATGTAGTGTGATAACGGTGCGGAGATAAAAATCACAGGCAAGATGGGGAGGCTCTCTGCAGCAGGTACTCCACAAAGGTAGAAACAAAAGAAGCGATGTGTTGCTGACAAGTTTCTCACAAATGAAATCCTCTGGCCGACTGTTGCAAATAATTCTCAGAGCCTTTCTCAGCGAGGTGTTCACTCTCATCATGAGACCAGTGGAAGGAAAAGGACCTGACGCAGTGTATACATTAGGCTGCTGTGCCTGACCAGCCAATTATCTATCAAATCAATTAGCAGGGAACCAAAGCACCTACAATTCTCCTTTTTCTTTCAAAGTCTTAGGCAGTAAACGTTCTTCCATTACAGACCCATAGCAGTAGACACCAATCACGAGAGATTCACCTGTGCTCATTGTATCCGGCATCATAAATTTGTCCTTTAAAGTTGTCCTTTAAATTGCAGTAAAATTCACAGTTTGACGTGGACCTATTTGTTCATTCTCAGGCTGCCTTTGCTATAGATGGATGTTGTGGAAATGTTGTTATTCCCACCTGACCCGCAGTAACCCCTGCCCTTTCCATCTTTCCAATCACTTCCAGTCACTGCTCCCCTGTTTGCCATGGACTCAGTTGTATTTATTTCTGCTTCCATTTCCACTTCACTCTACCATTCTGACGCTGTTGTTTCGTCCCAGCTGCAGTGTTTCTGCCTGTTTTACCTAACACTTTCTGGCTGCTTGTTTTTGATCTGCTGCTTTGTTTTTGGACTTGACCTTTGGCTTGCTCCCTTTTGTCTTTTTGATTTGTTGTTATGCCTTGGTGTTACCAACCACCACCTGCCTAATGACTTTGTCGCTTGCCAAGCCCTTACCTGCCCCCTTTCTTCATTACTCTTTTGTAGAGGCGAACTGCTGGAAATGCTTATTGGTGTCACAGAGTTGGGCTGGGCCCTGGGGCCTCTCTGTGTGGAGTTTGAATGTTCTCCCTGTGCCTGCTTGGTATTACAGCTTCCTCTCGTTATTTGAGTAACTTAATTCAAATTTCCTGCAGTCCTGGGTGTGAGCCTGAATGTTTCTATTTCTCTATTTGTCAGCCCTGTGATAGACTGGCAATCTGTCCAGGGTGTACCTTGCTATTGGTCAATGTCAGTTGGGATTGGCTCCAGCACCCTCCCCAGCCTCCACCCCTCCTACCACCCTGATGGATAAGCTGTACAGATAATGGATGGGTGAATGGATGGATGGAGTACTGCTGGGCACTGATTGTTCCTGTGTGACCTGCTGTGGTAGATAATATTAGAGAACATTGGATATTTATTGCCGTATGATGAACATTAGGGGAGACCAGGAATGGCTGTAACTCTTTTGACATACATCCGTGTATCTTTATCCGTCCTCAAAGAGGGTGTGTTTGAGCTGTAAAACAGAGTCACATGTGGCTACTATGAAATGCCGTGAGTGTTATCTCTGCAGCACAAATGAAGGTTTGATTTAAGACACAAAGAGTGAAATGTTACAGTGCATCCCATAATCCAAGTTAGTTCTAGCATATCCTAATACATGATAATATGTGTCCTATGTTTGTCTGCCCCTTCATGTGTACTGTTGTTCTTGCTAACTCTGCAGGCCATGAACATGTGCTCTTTACAGCTGACAGCACTCATAACTTTTGGGAAAGCTATCCACAAAAACGCACAATATAAGTCTGAAGAGTTGAACCACAAAACAGGCAATGTCCTCACACAAAAAGGATAGTAGCTTGTTGATGCCTTTGGCTATGTGTGTCTATCACATCATGTCCATCTTGCTTGTTAGTCTCTTGCTTTGAATGGCTTTACAAGGCTGATAGGCAATATAGTCAATAATCGTGATTTCCTGGAACATGCAATGTGTTTTATAGATGGAGACACAATTTACTACTGGTAGTAATATATAAAATATAACTCTGATATCTCAATATTTGGACTGGATTGCATACAAATCTAAAAATGTGGATATCGCCCAGGCTTGCCACAACAACATCTGTAGTCAGACAACCGTACCTGTACAAAACAGCTGGTGAGACATGTCACAGTAATGTCACATGAATCTTCTGGGGAAGGCTGAAGGAAGACAGCAGTCAAAACACGTCAAGTTAAAGAACACCTGATCAAACGCACACGCCTGTTTGAGAAGGAAGTATGAACCTGGTTGGACTAAAAAGAGTCAGTGTTTAGTCAAAGCTGCACAGACAAATATTATTAAAAGGAAACCAGTGCTCTGTAAATGAATCACATACACAGCTATATCAGCTCATCCTCGGACACCAGCTCAAGAACAGCACTCAGTCCCGTGTTTGCTCTTCTTTGTGGGTACTTTTGACATCTTAGTTAAGCCTTAGTAAATGTTTTTTCAAACGCACTTCACTTCATTCATAAATCTCTACATTGGTGACAATGCTTTTTCTACGAACACCCAGAGAGGAGGCATTACCGTGGGTCAAAAGCAGCATATGCTCATGTTACTGCACACACACGTGTGTGTGAGAGAGAGAGAGAGAGAGAGACCGCAATAAAAATATTACAGAAAGCAGAAAAACATTACCAGTTTGTGTGACAGAAAAAATCTATTTGTTTTCCTTGGCTGCATTCCAAACTGCTCTATTGTGTTATTGTGTGGACAAATTGGTATCTCAGCACAAAACTGAAACTCTATAATGAAACTCTTTGATTCTGAGAGCTTTATCTCAGTGAGAGCATGAAGCACATGCCAGGATTTTGTGCTGGCAAAGAGGTATTTAACTATAAAAGACCACTCTTGAGGTAGAAATATTCCATGATTAACTGACCAGTGAAATTAAAGGTGCAGCACAGGGACAAAAGGACAGATAAAAGGTCAGCATGACTGTCTGGGTGGGGGGGACCAGAGAGAGGAGGATCCAAGTGGGAACAATGTGTCAATGTTTGAGGCTCAATAGACTCCTTCCAAGGTCCCTGGCTGAGAGTGAAAAAGGACACACAAAAAAGAGGACATTATCAAAAAGCAGGCAGAGTTGGAAACAAAAAACAAGAGCATGCAAGTTTCAGCATTTTTAATTAGCAAACTGAGGGGATGCCAAGTCCTGGTTTTATGTCCAAATCTTTTTCTCCCTTAAAAGGTGTTTTCCGTAGCGATGCCTGTCTGATTGCTGCTATTTCTTAATTTAGGATGATTTCAGGTTTAAGCATCACAGAGTTTTGTTGGGATTAGGTCAATGGCAGGTTTCAAGGTGAATCACTGATTTTCCCCATAAACGAGTCGTGACAGATTTTTTTCTCCCCTTTCAATCTTCAGCTGAAATAAAATTTATTTCAAAATCCTTTTTTTTTCTGTCATCTGCACCGATGTGTTCTATCTATATGCATAACATTTATCTTGTAACATTTTAGGATCTTTATATGCTTATCCATGACACACTACCAGCAGGGGGCCATCTGATTGGTCCCAAATTCAATCAACAGCTTGAAAATGAGTCTGAATACACGAACAGAATCATCAAGAGCCGTCTTCAGTTAGAGGAGAGACAAGGAGCCCTGCAACAGATGCTGTGGCCCCCGCAGAGTCCCCTGATCTCAACATCATCAAGTCATTGTGGGACTACACGAAGAGACAGATGCAGCTGAGCCAAATCCACAGAAGAGCCATGGAGAGCTTGATGCTGGGAACAATCTACCTGCCAAGTAACTTTTCATGAGTGCACAAATGAGATATGGTGCCACCTTCTTTGAATGTCTAGTATGTCTACACAGTAATTTGTATGGCACTGTATTCCCATCAAGTTGCACTGTGATACACAGACGCTCATATATAAGCTCTCATGGATTCAATCACTTCATAAAGATCCACTCTTTTATGTGGAGCATAACTATATGCAGACACCTGCCCTCCTCCTCTTTTTCAATGTTTGAGATGTGCAGGCATTTCTCCTTTCATCCCCGTTGATTTTGTCTGACCAGCAGTTTTAATCAGCTGGTGGACATGAAACAATATTTCTATATTTGGTCCGGCTCACGTGAGAATGCGGCCTCGATATTGCTGTGGGCTACCTGCTTCTCAGCAGGTGGAAGTTTCTAGGTCCATTATATATTAAACTTAATGGTGTTATTTTTATGTAAATAGTGGAATCTCTTTTGTTGATCTTCAGGAATGCCACAGTAGCTGGTTTTCCATTTCCCCATAGAAAATCGCAAAACCTAAATATCGTAATGGAAACGCTGAAATTTTGAAAAACCTCTCAAATATCGCTTAAATGTCTTACACACACACATATATGTAAATAGCCTATATTAGAATAGCACTTGTGTGTTTACTTATTACTTTGTAATAAACTTTTAAACACAACTGCTGATCTATATAATGTTGCACAAGCGTGAATATTGTCAGCCTCCTCCTCTCTGCAGAACTCCTAATCCTTCTGTGTTAATATTGGTGATTTGGCTGTAGTTATTAGGTCAATTATTAGTCAGAGATCCAAATTAACAGTATCTTGTGAGAGAGAATTGTTGGTGGCCAGAGGTTAACTTTGATATAAAAGTCATTATTTCACATGCATATTTTTTGTAATAATAGTTGACAGGCAAACCCCAATGAGCTACCTAAGCCCAACGCGTACATTTCAAAATACCCGTTCCTGAATAAAAAGTTATTACACTGTGTGGCAACAGTGCAAGAAAGCCCCACTAAAATGCTCCTCTTGCTATAACATAGTATAGTTTAAATGGTGATGATGATGGTGTGCTGAAGCTGCCAATGCTCTGCTCAGGCTTTTGCTGCCAAGTGTGCCGACCCAGCAGTCGCATGAATGCTGTGCCACCACTTGCTGCTCCTGCTCCTCCTGCTGTTCCCTATAGCATCGAAGAATGTCGCCTACGCAACAGCACACACCTGTCTGCCCTGAGGCTACAGCACCTGGGGGAGGAATTTATTATTGTCACTCTCCGAGTTCCAACTGTGCTAAGCTTGTTTTTTTATTTTGTGTTGTTATGGGTGTGATGAGGTCAAAGTCTGAGCAGGAAAATATGAGTGCTGCACACATTCTCCATTCACATAATAATCCATTCCTTAACAGTTGGCTGAATCACTGGGCTGCAGCTCCAGAATATAAATTTGAAACTCCTGTGAAGAAAAGGGGTTCAGCAGTATGTCCATACCAATGTTGCCTAGATGGCAGGTGGACAGAAACACGTTAGAGTGATTTCCAATGCAAATGTGTGTGCATGCAGTGACCACATGAAGCCTTTTGACTATGGTTTCTTAATACCCGGTTTCCATCCACAGCCTTGCCAAGGAAATCGCCAGTACGGCCCATCCATCGTGCTCCCGCCGTGTGTCTTTGACTACACTTACCACAGTTCACCACCGATTCGTGAAAACACAGCCCTGAGGATTTGACCCCAAAAGCTGTTGATGTTTTGAACTGCTGAACTGGAAATGTCATTGCCATTTTGTCTCAAGAGTGGCTCTTCAGTTTGAGGTAGAGAATTGTGTGATATTATGGTTGTGTCGTGGTGGTCTGTGCGAACTCTCGACATTAATTTCATCTGCTTTAGCCGTTCCACTCATTTAGAATTTCCATGTCTTTGTTATCTCCGATTAGTTTTTTGCTTTGGGGCATAGGCCCTTATGTGTTTTGCAGTTGTTGATCGCTACATTTCTTTCTAATCTCTTGGTACATTCATATGCTTAGTGTTCCAAAAGTTTAAGATTAGATAAGGCTGTGGGGCTGAGAGAGCTTGCCATGAAAAGTCAAAAACATCACAGAGAATAATGCCTATTTGGAGAAATGCTCATTGTTGCCTTGCTTCAGTTAGCCCTGAGTCCCTTTTGGGAAGAACACTATTAGATTCCTCCATATAAATTCTTCAAACCTTCTTTTCTTCAGACATTGTTGTTGTAGTGCTTCAGACTAAAGTGGCTATAAAAAGCTGCTTTAAGGTGAGCGTTTTCAATTGAAGCACAGCGCTTGAGTTAGTTGGAAATTTCATTTGAAATCAGTTAATGAAGATTGAAAAAAAAAAAAACAGATTAGAAAAAGCGTCTTGGAGGGAATGTAATCAGTACAACAACTTGAAGGTGCTATATTTATGTTTTCTCTGCCATTTTTTTCTTTTTTCTGGGAGCAGGCGATGGGTGGTGATAGTGGTTAGCACAGTTGCCCCACAACAAGAAGGTTCAGTTCCCGGCCTGAGGCCTTTCTGTACGGAGATGCATGTTCTCCCCGTGCCTGTGTTGGTTTCCTCTGGGTACTCCAATTTCCTCCCACCGTGCAAAGACATCATGTTTAGCTTAATTAGTGAGTGTGAGTGGTTGTTGGTCTCTGTCTGTGTCTGTGTGTTGGCCCTGTGATGGACTGGCGACCTGTCCAGGGTGTACCCCGCCCTCGCCCGATGTGAGCTGGGATTGGCTCCAGCAACCCCTGCGACCCGGAAATGGATAAGCGGTAGAAGATGAATGACGTTACCAAGCTAACTTTAGTAGAAGAAAATAAGTATTCAGAGATGCAAGCAAAACATGAAAAAAAAAATTATTTTCCTATTCTTCTCAAAGGAAGAGATAAAGTTTGATGCTGAGCTTTTATACCTTTTTCCCACACTGGCAAGAAAGTAGCTGTTAATGCAAACTGTGGCTGTGTGGAAATAAAATAAATAAAAAAAATACAGTACTTATAAAACAATATATAAAGAAATCTTCAGACCATGTTCAATTTTTTGCTTGACTACAGGAACAGCGAGTGCTTTGTGCACCCTACAGTTATCACATGCATAGTCGTGGATTAAATTGTAATGATGTTGTCTTGACTTTTCACCACAAAAGTAGGAAACCAGACCATCCAAACTGGGAGTCTGCTGCTTGTGCGTCAGTTTCTCAGTGAGTGAATAACAAGTTTTTTGTTTGAAGGGCTGCCATCCTTGCACACCACATTTTAATGGATCGTGCGACAGGAGATTGGTATTTGTATCCATTCCTTAATTTATATGAGCATTGTGGCCTGTTTCATTGTGTTATAACTTGTTAGAATGGGACTCTGCCAGCAACTACTACATCTCTGGCCACTCAGTTTTAATCACGTGGAGACCTGCCAGAGATCCTCCCTGATTGGCCACAGTCAGCTGGTGACAAGGTGTAAAAGGTTTTACAAGGAGTCTGGTGGTCTGTTTTTTTTTTTTTTCCTTCCACCTTCTTGGACGCCATGAAAAAGGTGCTCAATGAATATTTGGTGGGCGGCAGTCGCTCACTGGGTTGGGACTTGGCTTGGGAACCGGAGGGTCACCGGTTCATATCCCAGCGTGGACAAAAGAAATCAGAAGTGTGGACTGGTGGATGGAGAGGTGCCAGTCCACCTCCAGGGCACTGCCGAGATGCCCTTGAGCAAGGCACCTCCTCCAGAAAAACTACTCCAGGTGCCCTGAGCAATGGCAGCATCTTCACTCTGGAACTTCTTGCCCACATGGTCACATAATATGGGGCCCCTGTGTGTGTGGTTGTTTGGGGGCCTTTGTGTGTATATATATATATATGTATGTCAGAGTGTAAATGTAATTTTGTTGTGTACAATGACAATAAAGACCTGTCCAGGGTGACCCCGCCCTCGCCCAGAGTGAGCTGGGATTGGCTCCAGCACCCGACCCGGAAACAGAAAAGTGGTAGAAGATAGATGGATGGATGGACAGTAACAATAAAAGATTCTTCTTCTTCTTCTTCTTCTGATTGATAAAACTGCCCTCTTCACTCATTCTGTCCAAAAATTTTTTTTTCCTGAAGTTCAATGAAATCAATGAAATACAATTGATTCACTTATATGGGGTGGGAAATTAAGTACTTCCATCCATCTTCTACCGCTTTTCAGTTTCCGGGTCGTGGGGTGCTGGAGCCAATCCCAGCCAACGTTCCGGGCGAAGGGCAGGGTACACCCTGGACAGGTCGCCAGTCCATCACAGGGCCAACACACAGAGACAGACAGAGACCAACAACCACTCACACTCACACATAGACTACAGACGATTTAGAGTCACCAATTAAGCTAAACATGATGTCTTTGCACGGTGGGAGGAAATTGGAGTACCCAGAGGAAACCCACGCAGACTGTGCTGCCCAAATTAAGTACATGCAGTATTTAATTTATACCTCCTTTCTCTGGGTGAACTTATAGATGAAATGTATAATCGCTAGGCCTAAAAAAAGATGGTGGTATAACCTGCAGGGTAAGTCAATTAACTTCCATTTAGTAGGTCACCAGCTGTGGTGCTTTATTCTGAAGTTCAATGAATCTCCAGCCCCTCAGAGCCAAGTGACTCCTATTTCTGTACTATGTAACACTGGACAGATTCAAAAAATGTAAATATAATATAGCACACAACGATGGTGTTTATTTATTGATAGATTTTTTTTTATATAATAGATCCACTCAAGCTTTTCAGTACATTTCAAGGCATTTTCCACTTCCTGTTTTCAAAAACTAGAAGACTCTCACACTAAGAAAGATTAGTTTTATAAGTTGTTTGTCTCTACATTGTACAGCAAAAATTAAGGATGGGTTGTTGGTTTGAATCTGGAATGTCATTTGCATGTAGGACAAAAAAAACCTTTCTTACAAACCTTGTACTGTGCCAGTTTGGTCCTTTTTTCCTGTTGTTCGGTGCACCATTGTGTGCACTGTAAAACAGGGTATTAAAAGTGCCTGCGATAAAGGCTGACATTCTGTCAGGAGGCTTAAATATCAGGAGTTGACTTTAGAGATTATCTGACAGAGTCATTTGCATACAGACACTTCTGACAGAATCGATGAAGCACAGAGCTCTCACTCTCCGCCTCGCTCTATCAAATGTTCCTGAAATTTTCATAAAGGAGAAGAAGCTTTCGTGTGCAAGGGAAGTGGCATGCGTGACACCACATATGTGCAATGATTGCAAGCGCTGCTTTGACATCCGTTGAAGTTTCATGATCAAACCGGCTCACCGCCGTTACTGCTGACGGTCTTTGATAAATAAAATAGTATGCAGAGATTTCGTAATTAATGGAACATCTTTTTAATAAAAACCTTTGACCTTGATCATATTCTTTCTCCTGATTTCAAACTGTTAACAGAATTCAGGCAGCTGTTTCTGAAAACTTTAAAGGTTTATATTTTATACTTGTCCCATGTTTCCATAAATTTTTTTTGATATCTTTATACTAGTGGTTTTAAGTATGAAAAATGCTTTTAAGTTTTAAAAAGCTCTCGTTTCTCCTAGGAGCTTTTTAAGATTTATCACCTTTTTTGATTGACTGTTTTGAGCAAATCCCCAGGAAAAAGATTGTAGTCTCCTTCGCTAGCTGGGAAAAACTCTGATAAGTCCCAATGGCGGTGGCCACCTCAGTAGAAAATGCTACTGTATGTCACCTTATATGTTTGCGGTGGAAACAGATATCCAATCGGAGACAGAGGGAGACAAACATCCTCAAACATGCTAACAGGAAGCCTCAGAATGCTAAATCGCGCTGTCAGTTAGATGTTAATAAAGTAATGCTGTGCAAGGATGGAAATGGTTTTTAATACGTTTAGGTTATATGACCTCAGTTGTAAGTACACCTGCTGGTTACTGGGTAACCCTAACATGGATTGCAATGACTTTATAACCTTGTAGGTAGTAAATAAAACAAAAGAAAGGTGACCAGGTTCAGGTGGGCCATGCTGGGGTCCTGGCAGGAGACCAGGCGGGGTAGGTGAGTGTATTTTTGCGACATCACAACCTAAAAGCGGTCCTGATGGCTACTTTAGAAGTTGAGTTTGCTTTAGTTGTTGAAGCCTTCTGAATAATTAAGGATGGAACAACATCATTATTCGGAAAGATTATAAATAAGTGGACGAAAGTGGAACAGGCGAGAGCTGGAAAGTTCACATTTTTGAGCAGATTCTTATCCGCTGAAAAAGCATTTAGTCTTTCCGTGGCTGTAGCTGCAAAATAAAAGAGATTATACAAAAAGAAATTTCAAAAGTCTTTCAAAGTAAAAACGCTAGCAACACCAGAGAGACTATAGTCATTCACATGCATTTCAATGAATTTGTCTGTTCAAAGTTGATGTCTTTCTAAAAAAATACTTTTCTTTATGAAATCACTTTACAGGCATTCTGAATTTATGAATTTGTCATCTTCAAGCTGAGATTTGATTTATCTATTTCTTTATTTATTCCCTTGCAAAGGTTCTTCTAGAAACAAAGGAGACGTACAACTTTTTTCAACAGACTGAATATTACTCTTTGTGACAAGTAAACAGATTTAGCTTCAAACACTCCTTTACTGTTTGAAATTAGCGTGCACTTCATGTGTCTGATACGAGAAGTCGCTCTTTTTATTGGAGTATAAATTTGTCTGGATGTCGCCGCAAAAAGCAAACAAAACAAATGAATCTCACAGTGTGTGGTGAGGGTTAGGGTCATATGTTTTCTTCAGACTTCAACGTATTAAATTGGTGTTAAAGTGACAACACTACAGAAACGGGTCACCTTATGGCAGAGGTGGAACCAGGTCACCCTCACTCAAGTCTCAAGTCACACCGTAGTGAGTAAAGTAATTTGAATTCCGCTAAGATTAAGGAGGAAAAAAAAAAATCTGCTCAGAACTCTCCCACTTAAAATAAACAATAATTTGCTTTATTTCACTTAATTGCTATCTTGAACAAACTATCAAAAAAAAAAAAAAAAATGGAAACTCGTCTTTCATTTAGATTGTTGTTGAAATGTTTGAACCCAAATGCGAAGAAGAACTTTTATTGATGCCGTTGCGTACCACTAAGGGCTACGTCCACCTGACTGTGGAGACAGTGCTGCTGTGGCTGACACACACAAGCACTCACCCACACACTGCCCCTTTTTGAGAGACAGCCGCGAGCGCTATCATTACTCAGCTGATCAATGGCTTCGAGCTTTGGTTAGAGAGCAAAGCAGAGCAGACTGGAATCAACAACAACAACAACAAAAAAATGTCTTTGCGATTGTGAGTCATTTCCAGTCATCATATTTTGAGTCACGAGCAAGTCTCTTGTCAATTCTCAACGTCCACATCAAGTTTCAAGACATCAAATTTCCTTCATGGCATAACTTTAAGAGGACAGCCTTTGCCACCTCTAATACATTTCTCACAGTACTCCACTCTGTTGCTCCTGTGTTTCATTTTCATTACACTATTGAAATTCACATCCCACCTTTTGTGTATATGTGTTTTTGTTCACCTGCTGATCTCAATGAAATGCTGCTCCAGAAGAGAAACTAAAATAAACCGCTGATGTGCTGAAAAACAAAGACCCTTCACAACTTCAAATCCAGGACAAGCCTCCAAATGTTCTGATGTTACTGACTCACAAATAAATACATAAGCTGACATCAAATGCATTTAGACAAAGTTTATATAAAGCTACCTGTATGTAAGTAGCCTATATATGTTTAGTATATTTCAGCTCTCTGGTATTATTCAGGATGTAAACAACAGACTGTCAGACTGCGTCCTGTTTGCTTTTCATACGTCTTTTCATCTTCTGTCTTATGTGACTTATCTTTTATGTCTGTCTGTTAATTACTTGAGATTGATTAATTTGTTTATTTTGCTGCGCTTTCCCTATCTTGCAAATCTCACAAGACAGTCGCCTAGTCTTCATTAAAAACAAGTTCATAGGTTCTTTGCCTGGGTAAATAAAGATAGAATAAAAATATGGTTATGAAACCGTTCTGACATGAACACTTTTGATCCTCACTGTGTGTCTAATAATTTCAACATTTAATATATTGCATGAGATGTCGGACAGAAGCAGCATTATACTAACTCAGACCTTTCATTTTGTAATGCTATATACTAATTATCTACTTGGAGCTTTATTATATTGTTATTTTCCGAGATGTCATAAAATGCTGAACATTTAATTATTCAAGTATAATGTTTTAATTCATAGCAGCATACCTAAAGTAAAGCTAAAGGGAGACTGTACCTTTATTGGTAGTAATGGGATGGTAATAGGCGAGGTAGGGACTGATAGCATGTCAGAATTCTAATTCAATCTAATAATTTTAAACACATTTGCAGAAAATTGAAAGAAAATGGAAGTTAATGTGCATTTACATCATTACTTTTACATGAATGACATGTTTGGGGGGTCAAATCTCAAATAATGAAAAGTAATACAGTGCAAGCCATTGATGTAGCTCATTTGGAGTTTTGTTTCATGAAGAATGTAAATGTGAAAAATATTAATCCGGATATTTGAAGAGGTAAATCTTCCTGAGTCCTATCATGAAGCAGTATGATACGTGCTGTGGCTATATCTCCTCGCACTTCTCGCAGGGAGTAAATAAGTTGTGTGCTCAGTGTCGACCATAAATAAAATCAAAAGCTGATCCCAGTTTTATGGGCGGTCACCATGTACCATATTGTGGTTTATGACACTGATACTACACTAAATTTTGCATCTTCTTGGCCAAAGTTGGCCCTCGCTGTTTTTTGGTGCAAGCTGTTAGATATGTAGCTGTGCCACGTGATCGTTGAATCATAAGAAAAAAAAAATTACTGCAAGACGATGCCAAAGGAGTGATGAATGATTTGATACAACCTTCATGCTTCATGCCTTCAGACAGTGATCTCCTGTGTCCCACACAAAAGATGGTGGCCATCTTTCATGATTAAAGGACATAACTCAGTATGCTGGAGTAGAAAGACTTTAATTAGTATTAAATGAGTAATATCAGGTATCTTTGTCAACAGGTATTTTTTTCTTTAAAAAATACAAAAACAAATTACACATACAGAAGATTTGCGCAGGATCATAATCTCCAATAGCCATTGTAGTTTTTACGACTTAGCAGCTGCGTGAAGGTAATATTTGTTCAGAAGGCTTTCACTTTTTAAACGAACCAACCTCAAGTGGGGAATAAATAAGCCACACAGAGGCCTCTCTAACACGTAGAGTACCCTTTATGATAAACTTGGGAAGGTCAGGGCCTTGAGTGTCCCGTCACTGCTGGTGGGGGCTATAGGATCATTTTCTTTAAAACAAGAAAACCCTATTTACAGCTTATGTGGGCTACAAATAATTAGTATCACCTAATTCATGAAAGGCAGAACATCACTGGCAGATGTGGTTTGATGTGACAGAAATTTTACAGCCATTACGACAAGCAGACTGAGCAGTCCTACGCTGGGGTCACTCGGAGCAGTCCTTTGTAGATGCTTCGCCGGCTGCAGAGCCCCGTTTTATTCTGACTGGAAACGACTCTGCGGCTGTTAGCCCTTACAGAAGACATCAAGTGTTTCAGAACCGCGGTTTCCCAAGGCAGTTGGCCCACCGAGCTTTCCTTTTGATGAGGATCCGAGACAAGAATGCCGTTTGTCTTGCACTGCAGACCAGATGACACCCAAACTGTAACTAATGCCTCTAAGCTTACTGTGCCAGGAACTCATTCTGGCAGCCGAGCCGTGCAAAATCGATGTCTGTGCAATCAGAAAGCCATGGATAAAGCTGTACTGTACAGCATCCTAAAGATTCCTAAAGTACCTCACGTTAATGGGGAATATATCTGTCCAACGCGTGGAAGACTCCTTGGTGACGTCATGATCAGGCAATAAATTAAAGAGCTGTATTCACACATCATCCAAATTATGCATACGTGAAAATGAATTGATAGATAGGATATATGTGGATTTGTCTTTAGCATAACCTGCTTTGTATTTGTCAAATCGATTAATATCCTTGTGTTTATGCTGTGTGGTAATCTAAGTATTACTTATTTGTTTCACATTTCTCCCTTTTTGTGTGCTTATTTGCCTTCTTCTGTTGGTGTGTGTGTGTGTATGAATGGGAAATGCATTTTAAAGCCTTTTTAAGAAAAGCACAACACAAATGTTGCCACTTTCTCATTTGTGCAGACTTGGAAGCGGTGAAGCAAGCTCTAAATACAACGCTGACATTTCATAACCTTCCAGAGATAGACAGAGAAAGAAAGCTCGAGAGAGGGAGTTTCTGATGAATGTAAGTTGTACTGTTTCTCTGTTTTGGTCTCCAACAAGTCCTCAGTTTAACCATTTCACCACATTTGCACAACTGCACTTCAAATGAGCATAACTTTGCAGATGTTTGCTCAGTCAGAGAAAGGCCAGTGGTTTCTGAAAGCTGAGACGTTTCATTCTGAGTATTCTTCTTTATTCAGTATTCTTCTGAGAAGAAGAATATTGCTTCACAGCAAATATTACATTACAGTAATTCCACTTGGGCTGTTCCCGGAAACCGGCAAATCCACTCCTTCGTTGTTAACCTTTAATACACTCTTATAACATACTGTAAACTGCCAGGTATTGAAGGTTCTAAGTGTTCTGGAAAAATGTGCAACAGCACTTACTCACAGGCCACTTTCTGGCCCTTTTGTGGTTAAAACAAGCAGAAAGTCCAGGCGGACAATTTGAGACTTAGGTGTTAAATATCTGCTTCTTTAGCAGATGATACCAAACAATTCATTGTGGCTGCTGACTTTGCAGCTGTAACAGGTACGGAGCATTTTCACTGAATGTCTCACTACTACCCAAACTAGCAAGTATGCGCAGATATTTTCCAATAAGAGCCGACTGCCCCCTTTTCCTCTGCCAGTCAAATTTTCCTTTCTCTTCCCGCTGTGGACGCACAACTGCAGGGATGTTGTCATGCATTTACAGAGCACGCACAGCGAAGCAGTGAAAAAGTGAGCTGCCAGTCGCTGAAAAATCTGCCAATGTCTCATCTCTGGGTTGACGCTGCTGTGAAAGCATTGGAGCCTCCGTCACCCCCAAACAATGATTGTGTATGTTTAATACTTATTCTGGGGCTGCATCTTATTCTGTCATTCCGGAGCGCAGGGTGGTGGGGCTGTTTCTGGTTTCACAGCACCATGCTAGGCAGTTGACAGGTCTGCTCACAGTGTTTTAGCGGAAAAGGACATTGCAGCGGGAGGTGAAGCAAAAATTGGCATTTTCAACCCAGTTGTCCGTTTGCTGTTTCGATAACCAAAGCTAATGAGCCAATGGGCCTGCTGCACAGTTATTTGTCCCACGCGTGAATGTCGATTGTAGCCCTTTTCCAGTGCAGAAAAATGCCAGATACTAGCAAGTAGGAAAAAAGATTGTCCTAACGTGTTTGACCGTGAAACACACACACACACACACACACACACAAGCTGTGGAGAGCCGAGGAGAACAGTAGAGCTGATGTTAATATGCTGTAAGGTCATCATCATCATCATCATCAATGCAGACACCTCTCAAAACACTTTTCTTTTTAATTAATTGTCAGTCATTTTATTTAGTAAGTAACAAAGTTGTACAGTATAGATACAAGTTTTCACATTCATGAGACTTACCTGAAAATTTGATCAAACATTTTTGCTACGCCTGATTATGACGTCTGAAAAACATTCTTTTTTTTTTTTTCTGGCTGGCATGT
This sequence comes from Remorina albescens, assembly GCA_034769265.1. Taxonomy (NCBI): domain Eukaryota; kingdom Metazoa; phylum Chordata; class Actinopteri; order Carangiformes; family Echeneidae; genus Remorina; species Remorina albescens. The sequence goes on along the minus strand of CM068476.1, from coordinate 13,707,187 downwards.
TATGCAATGTCATCTAAAAAAGCTAAAAAAAAGGAATAACAGCAGGTTTAGCTTTTGTGCTCTGTTCACTTGCAGCCCATTGTGATTTTCATTTCCTCAAGCTTTGCACACAAATACTGTAAATGCAAATCTAGACGCACACACCGCGACGCACACCATAAACAGTGTCTCCAGGCACTTATGGTGTTAAGAGAATATCAGAGCATCGGAGCAGTTCGCTGCCTTTTTCTTATCTTCTCTTCAGACCTCTTGTGTCTTGATGGTTTACAAGTTCTCTCATGCCTGTCTGATCTTCTTGTGACCTTTTCAAAGTTATACATACAAAATGAGATTCTTTCCCTTCAGGAATGTACCATTCAAGAGCAATCTTATAACTTAGAAGACACTTTCCAGCACTGAAAGGATTTTCAAATGCCCATTGAGACATACTGTGCATGATTTCTTTCTTTTTCACGCCACCCCCCACCACTACCCCACCTTTTTTCTGCTTCACCATTTTTTTTCTTAGCCATTCCTCACTTGGACTCTACATCTAATATTGGGCCAAGATTTCAATTTGTTGTTTGACCTTTTCTCAGCTACAATCTTTGGTAGAGTGCAAATAGCGTTGTGCACCTAGGGCTTTAATTCTTGGTGCTCAAGGAGTCCATCTCAATTCTTCAGACGACAGTGTCACATATTTTGTTGCCTTGGAAATATAGCCATTATTTACAGGTATTAGGTACTCGCTTCTACAAGATTAGGATCTTAACAATATAATGCTTTTCCACGGCTGCCTCGCTCAGACCTGTAATCGCATTCTGACTGTTTTACATGACCAATGGCATTTTCATTGTGCAAATGCAACACGGATCATAAATAAGATTGTTAATTTTTGCCCTGCTGTTTGTGATGACAAATCACCCGCCGTGTAAACATTGTCAACAGATGGCAAAATTACTCAAGCGATGGTGAGCCTGATACTTCTGGGAGGTGTAATGGCGGGGCTGTGTCTGGCAATGGGATGCTAAGTGATACAGGGCTCCATTCTTCTTAGCTCAGCCTTGGCAAACAACTTCATACATCATATCGACACCCCTCCTCAGACAGATGTGTGCAGAGGAGAAGACGGAACACATGCTACTATTACCTCAGATGGGTCTCGCCAAAACAAAGCGCGGGATGGATATTTCACAGTCTCTGAGCTTGACAGGCCTCGGCAATAACAGGGCTCCAAGTGTGCTGAGAGAGTGTGTGTGTGTGTGTGTGTGTAAAAGTGAATGAGAGGGAGGGTATGCCCGCCATCTTCACCCATTGTGCCCAGATTTATCTGTGAGACTGTTCATGAAGCCATCATTCACAATTACCCATATTTTTGATGTGGCACACATAACACAGTCAAAATCGTAATGAGGTCGTATTTTTGTGTATTTTCTGTTTGGATTAAAATGCACTGCTCTTTGACTTGTTCAGGCCTCAATCTGTTTCCCCTGCCAGCTCAACACTGATGTTCGCATAGTTGCAGATTATGAGTAAGACCGGCTAATGCTGCAATGGGCTTTTCGGCTCCACTGCTTCATAACAGGGAAGTTTGGTTAAAGCAGGGCAAAACTTGATTTGTGGCAAACACAAATGGCAGCACATGATTTGAAGCATCATAGCACTAAAACCAAATTTGTCATCATTGTTTTAGTGGTCTGTGAATACTAAAACCATTAAGGTCACTTTGACCTTTGGACAAAATCATTTTTTTACATTCTGGCCACCAAAAAGACCAAGTGGAACATTATAGCAAATATTTCCAAGGTCCTAAGGTCCCAAGCAATAAATAAATAAACAAACAACAAAAAATAACTCTCTCATTACCCTTCAATTAGCGCTTCTTTAGAACAATAACTTGATATTGACTACACAGATGAAGCTGGCTTCAACGCACCTGCGTGTGATTCTAACGTCTCAGCATAAATGCTAAGCAAAGTATTCATCTGAAACAATGTGAAGGCAGGAGGAGGAGCACAGATGCACCCGACCAATGACTTAACATTATATTAACAAACGATGCTAATCCTTTAGGCAACACAGCTGGAGTCAAAGTTAGGAGGCGAGATGCAGCTTAGTTCTCCGGTTCAGGTTATTTTAAGACATAAGAAACCTCATTTTCAAAGGGACTTTAAAGAGGGAGGGAAAAAGGTTGGGTCCTGAATAGAAGGATAATTAGGTATTCTCTGCAACAGTAATTATCCTGGTTGTTTTTGACAGCAGTAGAACTGAGTGCCTGTCTTTGCTTTTGCTTCCATCTACTTGCAGATGTGTAGCTCTTCTCATCCTGCTGAAGAGAACATTTGATTTTCTGGCTTTTCCAGTGGAGCCTTGCCACGTTTCATTATCCCAGCGTTCTGTGAAAAGTGGTAAACAGCCCCACATGAATGATGATCAAATATGTGCAGAGGAGCTGCCGAGTCCTCTCAGTCATCTGCACATCGCATCAGATTATTAGCACCCGTACGTCGGAGAGAAAACAGCTTCAAACCCAAAGGGTAAATGAACCTTTTTGAAATGTTTTCAGACAGAACACACCAAGAGATCAGTGACAATCACAAAAGGTTTTCTGTATAATTTAGCTTATCCGTCTCTATGATTTGACTTCACAGTTAAAGACATCCTTCATCCAGACCTTTCATCATTAACAGAAAGCAATTTGGAGACCAGCTCTCCAGAGAAGTTTAAAATTCTAATCTGAGCCCACCAGACTCACCTATCAAGCCTGGGACGATAATTGTCAATTGAAGCCCTCAAGTGTGGATTCCTTAGTCTCTGTTCCAAGACACTGGAGAAAATATAACTTTTGCTGACTGATGGGCCAGATGAGATAGAATGGGACATCATGGACACAGGCAGTACACAGGTGGAGTTCATGCAACGCAGCTGTCCAATCTTCAATATGGACAAACGTGATCTACTTTAGTGCACTACTAACCCTGCATAGAACATTGTAATTTGAAATTTGTAATTGTAATTAAATTCTGTCGTCGAACTCAATACAAAATATGCCAACAAGCAATCACCATAGTGAATTTTCAAAGGATCATTTGTCCGTGTATAATGCAGTGACTCAACAGGTTTGTCAGAAGCAAAAAGCTTATATCTATGCCTAACCTACGTCCTCATCATTATAGGCGGCCCTTTCAAAAGTAAAGAAAAGATTATTAACATTTGTATCCCTCAAAAAAAGTGTTACGGACCGGTCTCCGGAGAACCACTAGCGAGAATTACACATTTAAAAATTTTTCAATCATTCCATAACTCCATTTCAATATTAGAAATGCATCTCCTTTAATTACCTTTTTTATCTTTTGATAGTGTAAACTCAGAAGCGCCTCTGAGATCATACTTCCTCTCCCGTATCGAGAACAATTTTTGGATGGTTTCAGGAAGGACACTATAGAACATATTGACAGTAATTGTCAAACAGACCTTCATCATTCAAACATTCTCAGTGTAGTCTGATGCCTTCTGTCTATATCACTTGCTGAGGCCAACTTAGGCGCTAATCAATAAAAACAAGATTTCAGGTGTTGGAGCTACTTTGACTAATTAAATTGTTACACATTCACCAGAATCAGTAATATCAAATCTTTCATCAAATTACCTGCCGGATATCCTCAGTTCACCTTTGTCAGTGTGACAATGTTTGTAAGCGCCACAGCTGCGACAAAGGCTTTTACATTTGTATGCAGTCGGTGCAAAATGAAATTCAAAGTGTTTTTACTAGTATCAGAGCAGCACAGTTGTCATTTTCCAGGCCTGTGGCTGCATGGTAGCAAACACATGCCCATCTGAGCACCCATGGGCTCGATGACCAATTGCACACTCCTTTTTTTTTTTTTCACTGCCTTAAAATACTAATGCACCAACTGTCCACCTAACCACACCTCATTTACAGAAAAACGGGTTTGGAATTGTTTAAAAGGTGCATTATCAAGACAGGCAATGCCCAATTACAGAGGTGGCAGCGTAGTGCATACCTGTATTGAAAATGTGCTTTAGCTGTGTGGATTGGTCAAATGGAACATTACAATACATAAAGGCATTCTTTGTGGCACATTGTGCATCACCCTGTGTCATGAACACGGACATAACTGTGGCTCTGTAGAAAAGCGTTCTGTCTTACCGCGTGGTAAATGTGCCGTTTCCCATCTGTCATCTCCATTAAATTTGTTTGAGTTTTTTTTTTTTTACACTTCTCATAATATCACACAAAAGATGTTTAACATTGTATTGTTACTTTTTTGTAGCTTTGTCCGCAGTGCATTGATTCACTCAGCCCCTCAGGGTGCACAGAGCTGCTGTGTGTAAGTGTGTGTGTGTGTGTGTGTGTTTGTGTTTGTGCTGGGACAGGGCTCATGGGTCAGCCACAACATATAATCAACTTGATACAAATGGAATCTAATTCTCTCCAACACAGCGCAGTTGTAATAGAAATCAACCATGGTCCAAGCACAGCTGGCTTTTAAAGAGAAATGAGGGATAGTACTCTGATAGTTTTATCGCATTTTACAACCAAAACAGACTTAGTAAAACCCTCTGGGTCATGTTCCTTTCTGTTGGACTCACATCCTCCATTTACCTTTGATTTTTAAAAGTAACGTTTTTATATTGTCTATATGTCCTTAAATGAACTGGCACTTGTACACTTTCTTAATAAGTGATCACATTTCTTTCATTGACATAACAATTTAAATTGACTTAAAATATAAACTTGTCCAAACACAACCTCTTTATAGCTTCCCTGCTCCCTTCCAAAAACTAATTTGCAAACACACACACACACACACACACACACACACATGGTTTGGAAGCTTATGGCCTAAAACAAATGGCAGATTCACTTGTAACTGCAAACTATCAAAATTAAATGCATGTGCAACATTACCTCTCACCCACAAGTCAGTGAAGTGTCACCTGAAAGTATTTGCCTCTTCCTTTTCCTGCAAAAGGCATTTTAGAGTTTCTGCATACTCATGTTTGTGTGTGTGTGTGTGTATGTGACAAGAACACATACGGTGGGATGGTAAATTGTTGCGCTCACTCTTCATAGGGCTTCAATCCATCTCAAATGGAAACAAACGCAGTGATTGCAAATGAACAGCCTAGTTCTTCAGCAGTTTTTAGCCATCATTGCCTATTCTGCCTGGAGGCTATGCTGCGGTTGTTTTTGTTTGAATACCTTTTACGAACTCTAAGAGGAATTTTAAAAAATTCAGTCTCTGTGGCTCTGAGTGCTTCCTTCCTTTTTATTTCATAACCGCGGCAGAGTGCAGGACACCTCCCCAGTGGCATGGCTGTCACCCTCCCTCTGGGATCCCTGCACATATGGATGGAGGTCTTACTGAGGCTTTTCTAATATGGTCATGAGTCGCCTGCGATCCCTTTTCCTTATTTCTTCTGAGATTTCACACTTCTCCTTTTATATAACTAAAGCTCTTTGGCGAGGAGAAAGAAAATCAGCTGATATCCATTGCAGACACAACAAAGAAGTAAAAAGAACATAAAAGGCAGCAGTTATTCTTGTTGATTAGACATCATCCTGAACCCTTTCTGTCCATTGAGGACAGGAAATCAACAGTCGACCCCTGTACTCTCTAAACTCTGAAGAGAATACTAATGAGGGATTACACTGTGTGCTGCATGTGGTCGAAATTTTGCACATAATAGTAATAGCAAAGCCTCGTCCCTGCAGCCGCAGCCTCAGGCGAGTGTGATGGGGAAAATGACACCAGCTTGTTTTCAGCACTTCTCATCGCAGTTTAAGAATGTAAGGCAGGATGAATAAGAGGCATATGGAAAAAGGGAAAATAGCATGTTGTCTCGCTCTGCTGTTGTAAACACATCTTTATTGGCCGGATTACATTCTTTTGCCGCATGCGGGGAGCTGATCTGTTCATTGTGCCTATCAGAAGAGGCAACATCAGTCAGAGGAGCTTGTTAAGAGTCCATATCATTATCGTTCTTCGCCGCGGTCCCCTCATATCTAAGCATCTGAAAGTGACATCTGAAACATCACAATGGTTAAGAGATAAAAATCTTATTGATAAAATCCCCACTTTAGCTTTTTCTCTTTTCGTTTTTCTTTTTTTTTTTTTTGTAAATGATTACCCCAACTGTGTGTTTTGGGAGACTTTTTTTTTTAAACACCACAAAAAGAAAAAGTGTGACTTCAAACTGTGAGGTCGTTGGCTGTGACTTGCTTTTCATCTTATTTACAGCTCTCATTTGGAGAGACAACATGGTGGGCATGCAATTAATAAAATTTTTCAAGTGGCTGTGAAAATGCTTTTTCAATACAATCTGGAAATTGTTGAAAGAAACCAGAAAACTTAACTGGTGTTTGAAGAATTTATATTTTTAGCTTGTTGAGTACTGCTTGCTTCAACTTCATCTGATATTCAAATTTACTTTGATGTCATTTCATTTTAAATCTGTAAGGTGCTTGTTTTTGATTCCCGTTCATGGTCTGAGTTGAAACAGTTAATTTTATAAAAAAAAAAATTCTGACACCCCAGACTGTTCATTGATTTAATTAAAAAACTGTCAACTCAAATAGAAAAATTAAAATAAAAAAACAACTTCTAGTCACACAGACAGCCTGATTCGCGAAAATGTTACAGTAACGGAGCAAGACTTAGAATTCTGAGTCTAATGTAACGTAACTATTACTAACAATAGCAATTTGTCACTGGTAATACCAACTATATTGCTGCTATTCAATGGAAAGTCACCTGTAACTGCCTCCACCCACACGGTGGGTTTAAAACCACAGGTTTATAATTTTGCCATCACCCTTTTGTTTTTTTAAACCAGTACAAACCACATTTGGACTAAAAGCTTGAGCTGAGTGCAAATGAGGAGTAAAATTGGATGTTTCATGTGCCAGTGCATCACCTGATGTAATTTCCTCTAAAGAGGAACCATAAATATAATAATAATAATAATAATATGGAAAAAAAAAAAAATCATGACTTATTGAATTGGAGTGAGAAGGGATACAAAGGGTCATAGACCTCAATGTAGTTGGACTTCTTTTACAACCAGTGGAGTTGCAAACCTGATTGTCACTAAATAGAATGCTGGTTTAAGACTGTTAAGCAATAATTTCAATTTTCTACAAACATTTAATGTCACTTGGACTTCTACTCATACAGAGTAGAAGTCCAAGCTTTATAATACAAGTCCTCACAAATGTAACATTTCGTAACTGTTGGTTAAAAGTTGCTGCTTCGTAAACCAGTTCTTATTCTCTGCCTATGCAACCATGGACCTTGACCTAGCTATGTGGGCTTGTTGAAAAAATTGGGAACTTGTCCATAAAACATAAAGTATGATATTCACCAGTCAGAGGTGCATTTCACATCTTCTTCTATTTGGGCAGAACATCCGAAGGCCTGATAGGCTGTAAAGGCCGAAGTGAGAATCGGCAGTGTGGTCCTATTTATTTCCACCACTGCTTTGTTTGTAGAGTCCATCTTATTCTGTTTTGGACGAGTGGGATGTTAAATGTTTGTCAATAAAGGAGCCAAGGTTCCTGAAAAAGATGGATGGACGACCTTGATGTGACAGAATCTGTTTTCACATACATATTTCCACATGGCACATCTCCTCATGTGTCGGCTGATGTCATGTGAATCGAATCCATCATATCTTTTTTTTTTTTTTTTTTTGGACATGTGAGTTTGAAAAACTAAAATATATATGTTTGAATTTTTTGTTTGTTTGTTTATTATACATACCATTCAGAATTTGGGAACACAGAAAAACAACTGCACTAAATATGCACAGTGTGGCAGATTTAAATTGTGGAAGTGTAGACACTGCTTCAATAAATGTGTCAGAAAGCAGTTATTTAGCAGTGAGTTAAAGTCTAGAATTTGATGATAATGGTTTTAATATCATTATCATCCCAGCTTGATTAGATAACCAAGCAAAAAACTTAATAATTCATATTTGATTTCATTTTTATTTACTGATATATGAAGAGCTTCACTGACCTCGCTCCCATGAATCTTCTGTTTTTATCGCCTCCTCTATTCTCTGCTGGTGCTCTGGCTGCCGTGAACCTTCTCTCGAACCGCTACGTGAGCCAAAACCGATATGAGAAATTATCCATCTTCCATTCTGCTCCTTCAGACCATTGCCGGGGCCGCTGCCGAGGAATCCGACGCTGCAGGGACATGAGGGATCGTCTTTTCAACTCAAGTGTCCGAACTGAGTTGAATAAATATGGCTCGTGATAGGGGTGATGCTGTGCTAACCATGGCGGTGACATTTCTACCAGATTCCATATCTGCAGAAATGACATTTTCACCGGTGGCGATGATGCTTCCCAACACTGCTCTGCTGTATATACCCACAGGCGACGCCTCTGACCCTGGCAGTGACCCGCAGTGATAAAATTTCTACCCATCTTTTTTTGTTTTACTTTCCCTGTGTTTGGACTGTGGCAGCCTTGAGTTTTTGTTCACTTAATTTAATATTAGCTCAGTTATGTCAAAGAGATTGGACCCTGAACAAGCGAATTTCTTTTATTTGGCCCATTTGATATTTCACTGCAAATGTTGAGCAGTTACAAGTAAAGGCCTAGACATGGACATTTCTTTTTGGGTCTCTCTGTTCAGGTGGAATATGTACTTTTTTTTTACCAAGGAAAAATGGATTGTGTTTTTATTTCTTAATACATTTTAAATAAAAAATGGATAATTTGAGATAATAAGACAAAATTCAGACGATATTTCTCAATAAATTGAAAATTAAAAACATCACTAATGAAATCATTTGTGTTTAAAGTACGCTGGTCGATAATGGCGTGTAACCTTTTGACCCTTTTGAGAGCTTCACTTACAAGACATTTCAAATTTTATTCACCATAACAAACTGATTAATCGGTAATGAAAATAACCTTTAGTTAGGCCCTATATGCCGCCCTCAGTTTGCAAATCAGGTTTTGTAGACATGCTCCCTTCAACGAGGCTCCTCAGGCTGCTTGTTTTTTTTTTTTGTTTGTTTGTTGTTTTTTTTTTCGGGTGGTTATGTAATATCGATATGATTCGTTTATCACCAAGCACAGTGTTAGTTCATGAAACATAGTGTAATGATGTTGTTATTTGGTCTGCTGAGATTTAGGGACAAATGTGTCTTTCTTTCCACGATTAGACATTTATTTCCTTCTATTTAGCATTTCACACACCCACACACATATTTGTGTGGGTGTGTGTTGTATGTGCCTGAAGGATTACATTGAGAGGTTATGGTGCATTAGATACATTTGCTGATGCCTCTGCGGGCAAACAATCGTTTTCCAACCTCTGTAATTTGAGTCGCTGTTACATTTCGACTCCACTTTCTGTTTCCTGTGGGGCTTTGATTTGTCAGTCCTGTTGTGATTTATGATTTTCCTCTGCTTAACGTTTCTGTTGACTCGTTTATTTCATGGTGTTCATCAGATTTCTGCTGCTTTAATCCTGGTTTAGGCTCAGTTGGCCTTCCAGGTGTGTGGCAGCAGTGTCATCATCCTAAAGGCCTGGCCCACACCAGAAAGTAAAAAAGTCAGCATGAATGAATGGATTAAGTGGAAGCATGTGGTTTGTTTTCTTTTCATTGCGGTCTCACCTTTCATTAGAGTTTCACTTTTAGTTAATGGGCTGTTAAATTCTCGGAGAAATGTGATGAGAGGCAGGAATAATGAAGTTAAAATAACATTTACACTTCCCTTAGGTTGATTGAATCTTCCCTGTAGCCGACGTTAATGGTACATACTGAGCAGTATTTAAGCTGAGGAACAAATGCACCTGCAAAGCTTTTGCAGGTAAATCATTGTCATGTCCATTTAGGTTGCAGCTGAATCTTCAAATCGTGCATCTACTTCAGAAAGCGTACCAGACTATGGGACATGAGGAGAGCACCTGCGCCACCTATCAAACCTTTATTGCAATCATAAAAGAAGTACTTTTACATCGTTCTACGATTGATATCCACGATTGAGAATTATTGCTCAAAGATGGAAAAAGAGAAGAAATCGTATGAACACTGGACCAAAGACAAGGTGTCCTCATTATTGTTATGGTATCATAACGTATTTATTTCAGATTTCTCTTTCAGTCAGTGTGTATGAAAATAGCGTACCGACTTTTTACTGTTCTGTAATGATTTTTGTGGGGGGGGTTAACATCAGTGTAGTTTTAGATTTCATTAGTGCATGTGTAATTTTCCATGTCTTTTTGAGTCCTTGAGTCTTTATAATCTGTTCTTTGTTCACCTGAGGGGAAGAAGAAGGAAAAAAAAAAAGATTTACGTCTGAGTTTGTGCCAAAAAAGATTTTGTGCATGAGCTGTGGGGATAACACAGAGAATGCTGCACAAAGACAGGAATTAATGAGTAAAAAGTTGTTAGAAATGAACCAAAATGAGCCTGGAGGTTTTATTACAGGCAGTGGAGTCTTTGTGTGTGTGGGGGGAAAAATTTTTTTTTTTTTCCCTTGTGTCAGTGTGGGTTTCCTCCCGAAGTCCACACACTTATGTCAGGTGTATTGGAAAATACACACATCAGAAGAAGTTGCTTTGTCTATAAGCAGTGGCAGACTGGAAACCTGACCAGGGTCGACCTGCAAGAATGATCCATAAAAACTTTGATAACCATCAATAATGAGGTTGTTAGTGACAACTTGAAACCTTAAAAATTACTTCCCCTTTTTTCAAACAATCTTGGCAAAGCCAAAGTTCATGTGCTCATTTCCCTAGGCTCATGTCTCAAAGCCTCGGTAATCCACAGCATCATTATTTGTTGGTGTGGAGGGAAAGTAAAAGAGAGTTATTGTGTTCTATGGGAGAATTATGCCTTTCATGCTAATTGCAGCAACTGTTAATGATTTAAGGATTAAGCATCATATATCAAAAAGAGAATATTACACCATGAATACAGACCTCGTTCTCTACCTCATGTTTCATTTTTTTTTAGTAAGCAATGCAATCTTTCCATTTGTCAGATATTTCAAAAATATTTGTCAAATGTTCACAGGCGGTGTTTTTATTTATTTATTCTTACGTTTGAGGACAAACATAACATGAATTCCACTGATCACTTTCTCAACCTTGCAGTTCTCCTGGACGATTGTCAACTTAAGTCCGTTTACATCTCAAACTGTCACACGACATGATCTTTTCATACAGAACGGCCTGAATTTTTGTTCTTTAGATTATCGCACTTTACAGTTGAATGTAGTACTGGCTGAGTTTAAAATAGAGTTTTTCATTCAGCTGCTTATCTGTTTCCGGGTCGCGGTGGGTGCTGGAGCCAATCCCAGCTGGGTGAGGGCGGGGTACAACCTGGACAGGTCACCAGTCCATCACAGGGCCAACACACAGAGACATACAACCACTCACACTCAGACAACTTAGAGTCACTAATTAACCCAAACATGATGTCTCTGGACAGTGGGAGGAAACTCATGCAGGCACGGGGAGAACATGCAAACTCCACACAGAAAGACCCCAGGCCGGGAACTGAACCCACGACCTCCTTATACTGGGGCCACCACGCTGCCCAAGTTTATTTAAAATGTAAATCCAACACGTACTGTAAACTGTTGCTGCCTGTAGCTTTCCAACCTACTGTATTTCAGTTTAAAGCTTCATGCGCCAAGGTATTTAATCCATCAGAATCCGTTCACTCTTTTGGAGGATGACATTTTCTCGGGTGGCACGTTGAAGGGCAGCAGGAGAGAGGCTACCGCATGTAATGAGTCTGTCCCAGACATAACTGCAAGGATGGCCTCAAGTAAGCAATATTTTGTATTAATTAAAATTTTAATTAGACTCTCCCTGTAGCCAGACCTACACTTGCAGTGTCTTATTTTCTCAGGTCACTCGATCTAACCTCCCTTGGACACCACAGATACCATTAAACAGTAGAGCAAAAGCTTCCAAGCCCTCTCACGTCCATGATTTGACATGCTGGAGTTAAACAGAACAATGGAAATGTGCCTCACTGTAATTATGGCCTTTTTTTTTTTTTACTTAAGGGGGAGATGTTATGAACTTTATTGAATTCAACTGACGTGATTTGAAAGTGAGGTAGAGCAAGGGGTTTACACTTTTGCTTAATACCCAAAGTCTGTTTTATACTTGCTCTTTTTGCATTGTAAAACTCAGTTCTAAGGTTGCACCAGAGGCCCATTCTCCACAATGTAGCTGACTAGAATACAACCCGTAGGTTAAGTAGTTCATCAACAGCAACAGGCGTACCAGACCGAGGTTGTCATAATTACAGCAACAAACATGAGGACTGTCTCGAGAGTGGCGTTTTTCCCTTTGTCGCCCATAATAATGGTTTTGGCTTGGTTAGGTGTAGCGAAAAATTATGATGGCGATGACAAAGATTTGGGTTAAAATAAATACTTCCTCTGCAACACTCTTTGTTGTCATGGTTACAATAATAGCAATGTGGGAAACTTGTGTTGGCAATATAGACTGCTGCTTTCATATGCGACTTAAACGCTGCCCCCCTCAATGTCTCTTATTGTCATGTTGTGTTTCATTGACACATCCGTCCATCCATCCCAATCCCGTCCCGATGTTGACTTTTTCCTTGGCTACTACAGCCACTAGATGTTGCCTGGTAATAAAATGTAACTGATAGTCACAGCATAATGCAGCACATTACTGGCTCATCAACAACACATTAGCATTTTCTATTTCTGTCCATTAGCAATAGTCCGTGTCTCTGCAAGAAATATTACCACGCTGGCAGCACGGGGAAATGTCAGAGTATGAAGGTCAGAGTGCAGACGTCTGGGTGCACGGAGTGGATATTCTCAGCAGCTAAGGTCCAGTTTAAGGTCCCATCTTAAACGATAACCAAAATTTTCCTGAATCTTAAATCAACTAAAAATAACCACAACCATTCTCCGGTTGCTGTGGCAGATAGTAGTGAAAATAAATCCAACATTATCAGTGAGCGTCTTGCACATTTTTATTTTTGTTGCTATAAAGACATATGTCTAAACTGGTACTTAATATAAAGTAACTGATTAAGGCTAGTGTAGTTAGACTAATGACAGGGATGTTTTTTCTTCTGGCTTGACTAAATTGGCTATAATATTGAATCAATTGTGTGTAAATATCCACATAGGTGGAGAATAAAGTTCGTCCTATGATATTTGTTCTCTTTGGCCATGTTTAAAAAATATATATATATATTTGTACTGATTTATTCTTATTGCCATAAGCACACAAAGAATATCTGGTTGAGTCAGCTATGTAAATAATTGCTTTGCCTTTACATTTTGGGGAATGGCAATAAAATTGGAGGACACTATAAAACTCATTCTCTATACTCAAAAATATGGATCCTTGTGGAAGTCTGAGTTTTAATGTTTGAGTTATTGAATCTAGCTATAGGAATATACAACAAACAGAGACTGGAGTTCGCCGTGATTGTTAGAGAACAAAAGCGTCATGTTCAAGGTTAGTCAAAGATTGTGATTTTGGTTAAATGTACAGTAGATGAACAATATGTCCTCATTACATTTATGGAAAAATAGAATCCAGTTTCCATCATGTTTCCTAAAAAAATAATTATCTAATCCAGTTTTGTTGAAATGAAACATTAATTGAAGGAAACAGGGTTGATGTGTGAAACCAAGCAGTAACTTTTAAGAACGCCAACTAACGATGTATTTAGTTCTCTGAGTGATTGTACGGTCAAAAGGTGACAGTTTAATCCATCATCTAAAGAGCCAATTCAGCAGCATTGGTTCCTTTGACTTCAGTCAGCCTTTGCTGTGAAACATCTCAGCCATATATTCCCATTTTGTAAAAACAAAGATTCATACACCCCCTCTTTGGCTCTGCTTTTTTTTTTTTAAACCAAGGATGAACCTGGTACATGGCTGGGCTGTGCAGGGATATATCAAATTGGTGGCTTAGCTTTCAGCATTTACCACAGGCAGTCTACCAATCTCTGATTTCCTGGCCTCTCAGGAATTGTGGGGAGGCAGGAGAGCAATTTGACTACACTGTGCCTCCTCTCCTTTATAGAAAATGAGCTACTTTCACAACATACATTTTTGTTATATAGGAGGCAGAAGGATAGAAAGACGCATAAGCCTTTATATAAAAGATTTTACATTCAAAGTGGACATTGGTTCCAAAAAGTGAAACTAATACCCAAGTGCCTGAAACCTGCAGTCTCTCCAGCCACCATCAGAAGGCAACTCCATTGTTGCTAAAAAGAAGCCAACTACGCAAATATGTCCCTACTTCCCACTTGATTTATTACCTCAGTAAATGTTTTTACTGTGTGTGTGTTTATAGTCTCAATTGCTAGTCACAAGTCTCATTTAATGTAAAACAATGTTGATTTTTTTCTTTTTTTAATGATGGTCCCATTTGGAGGGAAATGGACCATCAAAGAGGGTATGCATCTGGGTGTGGCTACTGTGTGATTGACAGACTGTACCAATCCAATCGCTAAACAGTACAGAGCGAGTCACATTCACCCCTCCCTCCTCCTCAACCCCACGCCAAGAGGCGATTGCTGAATTGAAAATTTAAAGCTTTAAAACTGCGGCTGAGAAACCAAAGGGTGATGTTATGGTGGGTTGTCGCGATTATCATGAGAAAGGGAGGGAAAGATAGAAAGCTTTTGTTTATTGAATTAAAATTATAAAGCCTTAAGATTAATTCATTCACCTTTTACTGCTTATCCGTTTTCTGTTCACGGGGGGTGCTGGAGCAGATCCCAGCTCACATGGCCGAGGGCGGGGTACACCTATCTCGCAACTATCTCGATGTCTTGTTCACAAGTGAGGGGAAAATGGGGCAGGAGATGGACAGACAGCATTGCAGTAATGTGGACGCTATGCTGGTCCATTGTGGTGAATAGGGTTTTGAGCCGCAAGGTGATGCTCTCGATTTACCGAAAGAGCGAGATCACAAATACAAATGAGCTTCCTCTGTAGGGTGACCAGCTGAGATAGGGTGAGGAGTTCAGATGGGAAGGGCTCAAAGTAGACCCGCTGCTCCTCTGCATCAAGAGGGGCCAGTTGAGTTAGTTCAGGCATCTGGTCAGGACGCTTCTCAGGGCAGGTGTTCCAACCATGCCCATCTAAGTGGAGACCCCGGGGCAGACCCAGGACCCGGGGAAGAGATTACATCATTTGGCTGGCTTGGGAGCACCTCCCAGAAGGGGAGGTGGCTGAAGGGTAAGGGTTCAGGTTAAAGGACCGTCTGGGTTCCCCTCCTGAGACTACTGCCCCCGTGACTTGGACCCATATAAGCAGTTGAAGAAAAAACGATGAAACGATGTGTGTGTGTGTGTGTGTGTGGGCAGAGGTAGCCGAGCAAAGTAGGAGAAAAATGGCCCCAGCCCGCTCTGCTCTAATTAAGTATTACAAACAAATTGTTGAACATCTCTCACACGCATTACTAAATCTGACTATTAAGGTAGTTTCTCAACAGTGGTCAGTTTATAATAATGACAAAGTTCGCACGTCAACTTGAACACTGTTTTTTCTCAGTCCCTTCCCTGTTCACAGTGTCATCACTGTCTTCTAAAGTGCTTAAAAATGCAGACTTGCAGTACAACAGTATGGGGAATAATGGCTTCGGTTTACTTCGAATGAAACAGGCTGTGCAATGTTTTGTTCAATAATTTGTTCCTTGCTCTGAATGTCCGCATGTACGGTCCCTCCAATTTTTCTCTGAGGATTCTGGGATAGATAAGCAAGGAAATTGGCACGGCACGGCAGTTCTCAATGATTTTGCCACAGCAGTGTATATCTAGCTCCTGATTTACTAAGACAGCAGGTTCATTACACATTCATCTCCTTGCCAGAACACAGGATTGACATTCAGATGCATACTGTGGGAAGGGGAGCGCTCGTCATTGTTAAGGTGGCGAGATCAGTTTGCCAACTTTTGAAAATCAACGGCATTCATCATTTTACACTGTAAGGTTTTCAATTTTTTTTTTTTTTTTTATTCATCACTTCACACAGATAGAATTTGCACAATCAGAGCTGCAGGCGAAAGGAATCTATAGGACTGTTCCACATGGGGAATTTAAATTGACCAATAGCAATCAGATTTAATAATGGTGCCCTTTAAAGGATCAAGCAGCCACGGAGCACACAATGATGGGCTCGCTGTGCCACACATTCATTTTTATACAACCTTCTCTGACAGATCAAACACTGTTGTTCACCATAGACAGTTTGCAGACAGATAATAACCCAACAATAGGTTATTAGCCATCGCAGTCATTAGTGGGTAAATTCCAAACTTGACATTTTCATATCTAAGCTCATTAGCTTAAAGACCTTTACCATCACGAATGCTTCCTTGGGGAGTTAGGACTATAATTTTATGTCTTTACTTTTAGGTAACTGATAACTTCCTCTCTTTACAGCTTCTGCTGAGTAAATATTGTGGATATTATAATGTAAATCACGGTTTCTTTCCCACCCACAACCTTTCTTTTTGTGGCTCGACCCGCGCTGTAGAATTTCCTTGACCTCTGCAAATTGCTTGACTTTCAGGCTGAAGAATATCAGACTGTCAAAATATCTCCAATGCGTTAAATGTGTGTTCTTAAATTGATATGTAGCAAGGACAGAGGCAGGCCTCGCAAACAATTTTAAAGTGACACTGTTGCTCAATAATTTTGAAACTGCAGCAAACGACTCTACAGTTGAGTGAAGCCAGAGGGAAAAAAAAAACAGGGCCAATCCACAAATAATTATTCTGTCGATTTTTATTTTTTCTAAATTTAATTACAATGATTGACTTGAAGCTAAATGTGGGTCCGAAATAAGGAACTAAAACCCCATTTTTTTAGTTTTTCTAATGTTTCTCCGTCTTCATTGACACTCAAATTTCTTCTTTTCTTTTTAACCTGTATTTTGGCTCTCAGTCAGGCAGTTACAGGAAGAGAATCAGTGATAAATTACTTTTTTTTTTTTTTCTTTTTTTATGGATGCATTTCATAATGACATTGGTGATAAAAACTGCTGTAGTCAAACAACATGATTTAGTCCATATGAGCATTTCTTTTTCCTATTGTAATCTGAACGTGCACCAACAATAGCCAATAATAAATTGTAGTGCTCATACTGGATCAATGTAGGTCAGTGGATGGTGTATAGTGAAACTTCATATGTGACAGGGATCTGAAAAGTCGCTTATGGTTTAATGAATCTTTAGATATGCCAATTTTTTACATCCTGTTCTGTACGCATGCTATACTGGCTCACACAAAGGCACAGGAGATGTTTTTTGTCAAGTTTTAGATCTTGAGAAATATATATGTGGTTCCCTGTGGCTTGCTAGATAATCCAGTTTTAATCAGGCACTGCAACATTGAGAAAGCTGCAAAAGGACAAACCGGCAATCTTTTCATATAATGGGGAGATTTTGAACCATAGTTGTTAATGCTTTTAACTGTCAGCTATGGGGTGATATTTGACCTCCTTACATGGGCCAGGCTTACATCTAATTAGAATTTAAAATTGCCTTTAAAGAAAAGAACCGTAATCTTCGCTCACCAAACCCCTGTGGCCCGCTCCACATATTGCCTTGAGCTTAAAGGTTTCCAAGCTACATTAGCGTCTACTTCCATAACACACCCAAATCTCTCCAAAGTGCAACACCCACCCCCCCACCCCCCAAAAAAAGTAACTGATGATAAACCGGATATCAGATGGGCCTGTTTGCAGAACTTAAATATTAATCTTTGTTTTTACTCCCAATAACCACGTAGAACAGTAGCTTTTCACTGGTGTAGAGCCCAGCAAGCAGGTCCTATTCCACACGTCATCTTTCCAGATGCCCAGAATGGACAATCTGAACACTGGCTCCAGACACACCTTTTGTCTTTTCTTTTGGCGTGCACTTTCAGTTGCTTTGTGAGAAGGTTGTGAGAGGGTTTTTTTTTTTTTTTTTTAATTACATTATTTAATAATGCGATGTATTTGGAGGCTTTTCTTTTTTTTTCAATTTTATTTGTAGTCGTTTTCTCCCGTTGCTCTTCTTTTGTGCGAAGCTAAACACACTATAAATGAAACTCACAGTCCTGACAGTGGCAGCAATTACAAATGTATACTCTAAAATGAGGACGTGTCCTTTTTGACTGGGACAAAGATGTAGAGTATGTTCATAATTGTCACATTCAAACTCCCCTGATTGTCGTGTTTATGTCTCTCCTACAGTGGATTTGGGTTCGCTGGAAAACCATTTACATTCATGTGCCTCCTTTTCAATAGCATCAATGTGGCAAAACAACCTTGAATTGATTTGACAGGAGGGTTTCACTCTCATACTCTCCCGTGTATGCAGTTTGCTCACTTCACTCAGGTCCCTATGGCAACCTGCAAGGACTGAAAGAAGAAAGAGGAGGATTTTGCTGGAGGGGTCCTCCATAGTGTGGGGCCCTTAGATTTAGAAGTGTAGCATGGCTGCATGCTGGATACAAAGATGTATCAGTCTCTACACTCTGTGGTTGACACACATACGCACACACACACACACACACACAGACACAATCATAAACAGACAAACACGCAGGAAAACAATACGTGTCTGTCCCCACTTCTATAGTTTAATGAGGCTTCATATTCTGTCAACACTCATTCAACACTCAATTCTCCCAGGCTCTCTCTTTTTAATCAACACACCCACTCACTTATAGCAATGCAGCACATTTCCATAACTGCCTTCAGACTGCCTCATATGTCTCTCCTGGTGAGCTGAACTTGCAGCTTTGTGTTCAAACAATTTAAGGTGGCTGTTGCTGTTGTATTCAGTCACTGACATCCATCCCCTGTCTGCCACATTATACCTTTGGAGGATATGTCAATGTGATTTTCCTCCAAATCCTCAGGGGGTTTTGTAAATCCCACAACACTGTGGGATGCTTAGCGTAGATGGGTCCACATAAACACATTTCCATTCCTTTTGGCATTTTGTAGAACAAAACAATCAAGCAAGGGTTAGAAAGTCACACGGTACATTATAGTGACGGATCCCTGAAAGCCCAATAAAGACCCTTACATCAATGCCAGTTTCTATTGATTACTTTTAATGAGTCCAAATAAATAATGCAGGACGGCTCTTTCTCTCTCTCACACACACACACACACACACATACAAACTGGAAAGCAAAAGAAACTTTAGTCAAGTTTAATTCCCTTTAGTTGCATTGCTTCTGGAAAGAAAAAAAAAAGTTAAGAGAATGATTAGCACTCCCGCTACAAGATCCCAGCAGCACCAGTAAAAACATGCGGATCGTCCTTCACCCTGATGAGTCACATGTATCAGTCAGATATGGGGAAATCATGTGGAAGTTCTGCATTAATTTTATAAGTGATAAGTAAAACCTTTTCAGCCATTGCTGAGAATAGATCATAGATTTTGGGTTAGAGCCCATTTGTTCAGATAAAAGGATCAAGTAAGAATCCAGTTTATCATGGTTCCTTCATATTCTTGAGGAAAAGTCCCACATCAAGAGGGACACAGTCCTGTACAAGTAGGACCTATTCAC
Source organism: Remorina albescens (assembly GCA_034769265.1). Taxonomy (NCBI): domain Eukaryota; kingdom Metazoa; phylum Chordata; class Actinopteri; order Carangiformes; family Echeneidae; genus Remorina; species Remorina albescens. The sequence continues at coordinate 13,687,621 of CM068476.1, read as the reverse complement.
CTGTACCACACTTCTGACCAAGGACGGCTTATCTCAACAGCCATTGGTCAGATTTCTGTGAAATACTGTATCAGTGTCTCAACCAGTCACGTTGTTTCCTGACAGAGACAATATTTAAACAGTGTTAGTAAAGGCAGAGCTTGAATTTGCTGATTGACTTTGCTGCTTCATTTCTGTCTCACAATCACTTCCTGATCCCTCAGCTGTTAGCGCGTAGTCATTAGATGTACAGCAGGTCGACTGTGTGTCCATCATAACTTTGACACCAGATACTCTCATGCCAACAGTTTGACAAATAAAAGGCTGTGCTCACTGAGGCGGCCCTCACAAAATCTGAGATGGATATTAGCGTCGGAGTAGAATAATTTGCCATGAAATGATTCAATTTCTTGACGTGTCTCTGCCAGAAAATTCAAATAGATTTTCATGCTTCCCCAGGTAAAAAAAAAAAAAAAGAAGAAGACCAGCCACATTTCCACTGTTCAGATTTTTAAAACAACCAAAGAACAAAGTCCATGTATTGTGACTGTGAGTAATGGCTGCTGTCTCCCAGAAGCCAAGACAGAAGCCGTGTGACATTGTTGTACTACCACAAGCCCATGTAGAGAGGAGGTTCACAAGAGCCATTATTGTAATGGTCATTTGTAACAGCTCCTGAAGGCACTGACCAAGTTGGGGTCTCCAAATGGGCAAAGCCGGCGATTGACTACCTGGGGGGTGGGGGCAAAGCCCACGGTTGATAATTTGTTCATTGATTTGATTAATCGCAACTTTATCTGAGAACATGGGGGGAAAAAAATCAATACCACAAGTGATGCGATAATGGCCTTAAAACATTACCTAATTGAAAAAGGGGATCCTTAGGTCAAACTCTATTTCAGGAGCACTGTTGGTGCGAGACCGACCAGCTGTAAATAATGAGCCCATTGATCGTTGGTGCAGAGTATTATAACCTCTAGTTAGGTGTCATTTCAAGGGGACCTCTTGTGGCTGTAGTGAGGAAGAGGAAAGGGTGGGGACATTTGAGGAGAGCAATGTTTCTTCATTCTCTTGAAAGTTTCCATGTGAGCGGTGGCAGTTTTATGTTGTTTTTATTGCCCCTGACTGTTTGACAAACCACCTTGTAATCACTTTAACGAACAAAAGTCAATCTAATGTTGAGGATGTTCCCATTTTAGCCCAAATCACAGTGTCTTCCTAAACCTGAGCAAGCCATGATGGTTATCAACGTAACCATGGCGATGAGGTTAGGTATGCCACACCCAGGACAGACCGTACATTAATCGTTGTAACCGTTATAGCTTAACTTTGGTATTCCTGCTGCTGTAATTGTGTGATTTGTTGCGTCAGAAGTTTTAAAATTTTCCAGCAGAAACTCTTTCTCCCCCGGACCCTTTTATATAAGATGAATTATAACTTTGTGAATACCACCGATGTCAAACATTGAAACAAAGTTGTATAAGCTTAACATCGCAGCCTCAAGGAGACACCCGTGTGGCTCTGGACTTTAAGGAGGATCAAGTCATGGCCCTTTTTTTTTTTTTTGGCGTTCTTTCGGGGGGAAGAAACAGCATGGCTCATCTCCTGTTATTCGTGCATGCCCTGAAACTTCCAATCAGTTCCACTTTTCTAGCCTTTAGGCTGCTACATTCCTACAGTGCTCTTATGGTTAGATCTTCCCCATTTTTTCAGACATTAAATGTGATCCTTTGCAGTGTAAGGAAACAGATGAGAACATATAATGCTGTTGCACATGTGGCATTACCAGTGGGGTGCTTTGCATTAAAGGGGGGGTTCACGCAGTGAGTTTTGTCTCTACATTTTATGTATGTTTATTTCATGAGCATATGAAAATGTAAACTGCAGTTATCTCTTGCTGTTGTTTTCTTATTTCCTTGACACTACACACAGACAAAAAGATCTTGGCCAGCAGCACTGCCACAACACAAAATGTTTCAAAATGTGAGATTAAGATACAATAATGTCCACATCCCCTGTTTCTTTGTGAAGCAAAAAGACCCTGATCAGAATGCCAGAGGCGGCCGGCTGGTTTCTCAGCTTTGCCAACACACATAAATAACTGTCATCACTTGCTGAACTACCAAACAGAGACCCTAACCCTAACCCTCCAAAGAGCCCCCCCCCCCTTTTTTTTTCTTCATCCCTCCTCATCTTCCATTCCTCTATCTTGTCTTTCAAACAGATGAATGGATGATGAGATATGACAGGCCCATTTTTGCCAGCAGAAAGGTTGTTTCCTCCTTCTGAGGTTTACACTAATGAAGGCTGACTGCCAAAACCAAGAGAGCTGCAGCAAAAACAATTGGCACTATCACCTACAAACTGCTGCTCATTTCTCCTCCTCAACTTGAGTAGCACAGGAATCATTGGTGAGGAATGTACTGTGTTCAAGAAACTATCAAATCCATAATCATCTGTAGTTACTTTTGCTTGAGAATTTAGTTTGATTCTTTTTTTTTTTTTGCATTTCATATTTACTAACCCAGTAAACATGGTATGTCACATACCATATTTACTACTAAACACATTACCAATCATACCTCAATAATTGTGGTGTTGTACACAATACTCAGCCTCTTCATAAGATCTGTATACAGCTACACATTTAATGACATTTAACCAGTCCTGGAATACAGGTGTTTTCTAAAGAGACTTTTCTCCCTCTCCTCCTCCTACCATTTTAGTGTTACCATGACATTTCATTATCAACTTCTGTGTAATTCACTCTATTATGAATTATTAATATTTTAATTCAGTTGTCATAAAGATTAATGCTTGGCATACTGGTGATCTCTAAATAATCCCATTACAATGACATTTAAAGTTAACTTAATTTTGTCTCTGCATTAAAGTCTTTGGAGGACTATTCAGTCTGACTGCATTAATGCCAAAACGCCTGTACACGGTGTGAACTGTGTTTTGTAATTGTAAAAACTCACATTAAAGTCCATTAAAGGCTCATTCATAAGGTGGAGCTGAGAGCTGAGTGCACTATAACTTGAGAAATCACATGCAGAAACAAGCAAACAAGTTAAAAAAATAAATAATAATTAATTTGACAATGCATAATGATGCAGTGGGAATACACAAAACACAACCAAACAGATAAATGCCCCGTGAGCAGGACTAACTGTGAGTGACATTTGAGTTGTGTTCAAATGCTGGGGAAGACATGGTTCACAAACGCCTCCAAAAACCTTGAAGGCTGACCTCAGACTATTTGCTTCACCAGCTGTGCCCGCCCTAATGCAGCTCCTGTCACCAAACAACCTTAACAGCATGTATATTTATTTATTTAACTTGATTATTTGAATGCCCTTGGTTTTAGCAGTCGCACTGTTAGTTGATGGTTGGAGTTGAAAGCCCATGCTTCCATTTAAAAGTGTAATGCTTTGGCTCCCTGTAACCGATGTTTGCTGCCATACTATTTTCATGCTGCAATGAATCTTAGGGGGTGGGCTCAGCTACCAAGGATCCATCTGCTGGAGCACTCATTGCCGAGTAAGAGGGTGTTTTTATTATCCGCATTTGAAGGAGTTTTCAAACTAGAAGAGACTTTTTGTGTTGCTGAGACGATATTGGTCCTCAAATAAAGCTTTGAAATGATGCGGCCCCTGAACTGGAACACAACTTTACTGTTGAATGCTTTGTGACCTTTGAAGTTATGTTTTAGTGGCTGCATATACATCACTTACTCGTTTCCCCCTGTGTCTCGCTGTCAGTATTTGCAGCGTCTTTGTCTGTTTGCTGGTTTTGTGTGCATTTGCACTGCATTCGTTGTCAAGTTGATGTTGCCGTTTTCTGAATTTGCTTGCACTTTGTCTATTTGCATTAATTTGTTGTTTTAGCTGCAGTACCTTGAGCGCTCAAGGCTGCAATACATTCAGCCTCAATAAGTCAGCACGGTACATGCTTTTAATTTGACAATGCAAGCCGTTATGATAACATATACAGTTGGAATTAGTGGAACGCAATAAACTTAAGCCTAATGTGAAAGCTCTCATTTCTTCGCACAGCAGCTACAACTCAGTCAAGACATTACAATCAGTTATGATGGTGAAGTTGCCAAAAATCCTGCCAATCAGCAGCGGCGGCACAGTAATCTAACGCAATTACTTTAGGAAATGCTTCCTCTAGTCATCTATTACTGCATTCCCATTTGGGTTTGCTTCCCTGTCTTGTTGTGCAAATGAAAGGCCGACTGAATTTGAGAAACATTAGCACTACAAGCAACTGAAAAGTGATTAAACTCACACAAAAGTAACTTTTCTCCTGAGTTTGAAACTGGGCCAGTTTTTGGCACAGTCAGCACTCTCTCCAGTTCACTCGCTGCACCACCCAGTGCGTTACCGACCAAACAGATGGAATCCCTCAGTGTTTGAATTTCATCTGTGAAAATGATTTATTTAAATATTATTCTGATATTGTCATTATAATACAAACTTGTTGCAATGTTCCAGTACAGAAGCCTCACACAATACCAAAGGAAAGAGAATTATAATTCATCAGAATTTTTGACAGCTCAACAAACAGACAGGACCGCATTGAAATGAAATACAGTAGAAGAAACAAATACATCTAGAGTGGATGAGGCATATAAAACAGAACAGGAAAAATGTGATGTTGCTGAAGTAACATCCCTGGATGAAGTAACTGCTGCTCTTGCCGTCACTGTGAACTCTTCTCTTCTTTGGTAACAGAGACCTCGTTGCTCGTGAGCACTTCAGCCTCCATCAAAACCAAATCTCACAACCCAGTCACAGTTTTTTGTTGCTTTTTCTTTCTTCCTTTATTTATTTATTTTTTTTTTTACTAAGCATCGCTTCTCATCGTTCTGATCACAATATCCAATAAACCGAGACTTCAATTGTTCATTCATTGTTATTCAATACATTGCAAAGGCCCACGGTGAAGTGAGTCCTATAGATTAGGATGAAAGCTTTATAAAGGAGATGTTTCTAATATATATAGATATATATATATATATTTTTTTTTTTTGTCAAATAAATTTTTATCCAAGTTCATTTTGAAGAGATGAAGACCCACTTTGGACTTGTTAACACTTGAATATGAGTACATGACACCATTGTTACAAGTACAGAACATCACTGGCCTCTGCCTTTTTAAACTTCTTTTGTTAAAAAAAAGAAATGGTAACATGCTGATTATTTCATTTACAAGTTGTACAGATCTGTAACTTTATACATGAGGGCTGGACAAAGTCAACATGTCCACTCAAACCGTGCACACTTCCCAATACAATCATCCTTCTCCCTCTCTCTCTCTCTCTCTCTCTCTCGAAACTTCAATATAAGCTTAACTTTTTTGTTCTTTTGTTTTGTTTTTTTTCTGCAAACTAAACATTCATATTACATAATCGTCTCATTTTCACAACGCAGCAATCTATTCCCCCAATCACAGCAGAGTGGCATATACATATGAAAGTGATGCTAGATTAACTGTCCCAAGTATACACCCTGAAGCTATGTGGAACTTGAGACATTAGATAGGGTTGCCCGTTATGGTGTCTCCTACCTGGGTATGAGGCTGATGATGAGGAGACCACTGATCCAGGAGCATGGCGCACCCCCATCAGCCTTTTTAACCTCGATGCTGAATCAACAAGTTTCACACCACAGTTCTTTGGGAATGCAGAACAGTACTGTACTGTACAGGGGAGGGAGGGGAATGCGGTGGGGAGTGGGGATATGGGGGGGGGCAATTTTTTTGTCTGCAAAGCCGAATAAAAGCATAAAGTGGCGTGAGCATCCAGCTTTCTGAAAACTCACAGCATGGTCATTTTTGGCAATTACATCTGTCAGTGAACGAATGAATATTAAGTTATACCGTACAACACATGAGCAACTAGACAATCATGCTTCATGTTGGAAGTTCTGGGCATCAACTGGGCGAGATAAAAATGAAAAAAAATAAATAAATAGGGGTGTGTGTAGGGGTCAATGTCTGCCAAAATAAAATACTGATTTCACTGCAGGAGCAACTGCTGCAGGGTGGATAATATTCAGTTACAGTAGAACTCATATTGTCATAAAGAGACATAAATCAACTATTCTATTATCTATAAATATTTCACTTTGAGTTGCGTTTGCATTTCTAAAAGATGGTGCATAATTTTACTTTTCAGCTCAAAAGTTAACAACAACAAAGAATCCCATTCATTCAATACGGCATATCGTTGGAGAGCTGTTGCACTAACAACACCAGCATCTGCGTTTGTGTCCGATTGTCGTTTTGCTTATAAATGCTCTGTGTGGATATATCATCTGAAAACAAAGCTAAAAATATATATTACTGTTAGAATCTAAGAGAAAAAAAAAGGAAAGTCTGATTCTCCTAAACATGGGTCACCTAAAATGTGATGATAAAACTGTTTACTCTCTGGGTTGCACCCTCTCTCATGTCAACATCCAGCCACTAACAACACCTGCCTGTCACTGCTACTGTATGTGTGTGTGTGTGTGTGTGTGTGTGTGTCTGTGGGCTTCAGTCCAAACATAATGCACACTTGCACTTCACTCACAATGCAAAGTGGGTAAATGTGCGTTCACCCTCTGTAATATTGAGACGTAACCAGGGATGTGCACGGGGATTGAAGCATGCCACTTTCAAAATGGTGCAGGTCAATTAAAATTAATCATCCAATGGTCACATATCAGGATTTTGAATGACTCATAAATTGTCACATCCTTTTTTTTATTCCTACTGAGGATGCAATACAAAATAAAATGACAAGGGACAATTTGATTTTCTTTTTCTGTTTTTTTTTTTTTTTTTCCACACCAAAAGGTAGCACATTAAAATAAAACTAAATTCAAACATACTGTAACACTGAACTCCATGTAAATGCTCCTCTCTTGTAAGCCTCCAGACCAAAAAGCATGCATACGCATCAATAACAAGATGTAAAATTATGCACATTAGATCATTTGGATGGCCCTACAGCTGAAAGAAAAATGAGCAATTTTACCTTTTTTTTTTTATCTGATGTCAATGTCAAAAGTCTAAATTAACATATATTTGACTTTCTTAAGTTTATTTGAGAAGGGGACAGAGAGCTTGTTCACAATGGAGCTCCATAGCAAATATGGTGAGTGTCAGCTATGTGTACATACGGCACATACAGTTAATTCTAGGTGTTTCAAATAAAACACATATACATCTGGAGTCATATATATTACACAGATATAGATTCTCTTTTTTTCTTGTTCACTTTTGAGCAATGAACATATGAAGAATTGGAACATCGAAACCATAAGAAAGTCATTCTTCTCAGTGAGAATTATCCAATAAAGATACAGAGTCCGTTTGCACACCAGAGCGCTGCACCCCAGGTGGTGTTGAGCCGACGTCTGTACAAAAAGGTAATCCAACTGCTTTAAAGGTGACTGGTGTTTACAGTGGCTAATAACAATGTGCTGGGTGCAAGAGCAGTAGTGGTGGCTGGGGAATGAGGGGGCCAACTGTGCTGTCCGCATTTCGGGGGGGGGGGGGCACGGCGGGTGGGCAGGGGAGGGAGGGAGAACAGGTAATGGGGAGGGAGGGGAGGAGGAGGAGGAATACGACAGGCAATGCTCTCTTTCACTTTGAGAGAAAACAGAAAGAAGGGGGGGCGTTGGGGAGGGAGTTGAGGAGTCGAGGGGGTGGGGGATGGGGGGGGGGGATCTGGGAGCAAATCATATCAGTCATTCAAATTATAACAAGGCATCCCTCACCAAACCACACGCCAGAAGGAGGACAGCCAGTCCATAGCTGCATGATATTCTTGTACCTGCAAGGAGAAGGAGCAGAGGGTTAAAAATTCATGACACAGACATGGCAAATATATGTTTCGGGTGGTTCAACAGGTTGACCAATGAATAGGAAAGTAAAGGAAAAAAAATATATATATTATATAAATACTTAAAACTCAACACAGAGCAACACCAGTCAACTGAATACAAAAATACGACTACTGACTGCTGAAATAAAAATATTTATTTCCACATCAGTGTATAGCCACTGATTAAAGCTCTTCAGTTATTGCATTTGCTCTGCAGCAGCCAATGTGAGGATGTGGATTAAATGATAGAGCTCTAAAATATAAAGACTTGACGAGCTGTAGTGATATATTTGTTCTCTTCATCCCACAAGGCACTCAAAGAAACGCCTCAATGGCAAACGGCGTTTACGCATTGCCAATTTCTACACAATTAGAGTGCAACGTTAAATAGAATTTGTTGCAAACGCATCATCTGAGTAGGTTAACAATGAACCTATCATGGATCAAATGTTTGTTGTCTTGCAGCACAATGTCCACTTGTTATGAAATTCCTACTATGGTTACAGTGAAAAAATAAAAGAAGCAAAAAACATTTCAGGATTGAATATCTGATGTGAAAGTCAGATGAACAGAGGCATGTGTATCATTAATTTATCAAATTCATTCCCATATGAGTCTCACACTCTTCCGCCTGACACATTATGCGGTTTCATTAGATGTCGACTGTGAGGCTGCAGCCGCCTATAGTATCTGTCAACACTGCTTGGCTGCAGAACAGCGTGGATGCCGATACTTTCATATCAACAGGCATCTGGATTCCTTTCTTTTTGGTGCTAAAAGCATGAAATTGAAATTGCTCATGAAACAAACTTAAAGGTGTGCTCCTGCTTTGTAACAGATGTGCTGTGTACGAGCGTGGAGCTTGAGTCATAGCTGTAAAGGTAGTCATGGCATGATTTACATATTCATCTCTACAGGTGCATGCACCGTGCCGAGGCTGCTCCGTAGAAATCGCAGAGCTGGAATCAGAAGAAAGTGATGCAGCATTTGTCAAAGTCGGTAGTTGACCCCTGCGCTTGTGATGCTTGGACTTTTTTCATTTTGAACTCACATATTCACACAAATGCCTGTATGTTTACAAGACAACCAGCAAAAGAGCACAAGTGTCACGGGCAACTTAAAGTACACAGGCACTGAACTGCTGTGGAAAAGAGTTACATGGGTAGCTACCGGCATCTCTGCCCTGACAAGCCGCTATCATCACTGAACTCGGACTGTTTACTGAGCATCTGACACAACTAACAACTGCAAACTAGAAAACACAGCCTCGTCAGCCTACTGTTTGATTCACCTGCGTCTTCAGGACATTGAACCTGAAATGATGAGAGCAGAGAAACAGATGACAACCGTACAATCCCACGCAGCAGAGTTCTGTCGACTAGAAAAAGTAGCTCACTCTCCATCAGCAGTAACTCTTTCGATAGGGGAAGAAATAGAGGCGCTGAGACAGGAGTGAAATGAGAGAGAAGTAAGAAGCGAAAGAAGTATGAAGCTGTAATTTTGTGAAAACAAGCCCGTACGTGGGAAACAGAAAATGAAATTTTATCAGATTCCACTGTCAGACTGCCACATGTGGTTCAAAGATGGAAATCGGTAACGGTAACACCTTGTTCCTCAGGGCCCGGCTCTGGATTGTCTATGCTCCTGAGGATTTGTGGGGCTGAAGGAAGGAAGGGGTAAAAAAAAAAAAAGGAGTGAGGAATGGAGGACAAACATGGAGGTCTTTGACCCCTAACCCCTCCCCTCCCTCCCTCCCAACCACATCTAATTTAGCTTGAGGTGATCTACAGGAGTGGCACAGAGGTGCAGCAATCACTCTGGGCCAAAACATCCTTCACACAGAGAATAATTAATCAGCCTCCAGCTAAGAGTCAGAGTGGAGCATCAATGGGGACACAGCGCATAGAAATGTGTGACAAAAAACATGCACTAATCCAGCATCATCGATCTTTTTTCCATTAATCTGCACAGTAACGGCACACCCAAAGTCAAAGATGTACCAGTTCTTCTAAACCACTTCATTGTCTCAGGGGTTGGATGATGTGTCCTTGTCCATTTTTTTTTTCTTCGACAGAGTCACAGAAACAAAACTCCAGGCAGGTTTTCCTGTCCCCCACCCCCGGCTATCCCCAAGCAATGTGTGAGACTCCCAAACAGTTGCCAGATAGTCTTATGCCATTTGGAACAGCATGTTCCATTTTGTAATGAATCAGTCGGTGTATGCCCATACTGCCATCTGTGTGTGTTTCGTAATACTGTAGATGTTATGTGTCTGTGTATACGTTGGACCCTTATGATCCTCCTGCCATGTTTACTCCTTGCATAAGAACAAAATCAGTTCAAGTTTCTGCATGAACTGGTCATAACACCCCGTTCAGGGTGCTACTCTTCATCTGCTTGGCAACTATCTATGACTATAGGTCCTTTACAGACCAAGGTCATTACACTCAAGGAAAAAGAAAGTAAACACTGAATTTAATAACTGATTATACATACTTTGGCACCAATAACCTCAAGCCAGCTCCTCCATTAGCTGCTGATCAGAGCTGCACCGTATCCACGAGGAGTTTTGGATCATTGTTTCAACTCAACTGTTTCGTAATTGTTCCTATTTGATTATATTAGTGTCTTTGAAAATATTCTTCAGTAATAAAAAAACTTTTATGACTGCTGTACATATGAGATGTACATATGTTTTTATGTGACTTACTTTTAAATGCTGGTTTCCTTTATCCTGTAAAGCACTTTGTCATGCTGTTAAGCGCTAATTATCCGAATATCACGATAGATTTCACTGTGTTGAAAAAACTACGTTATTGCCTAGTTTTTGCACATGCACAAGTCTGATGCTCATTACTTTACTTACTCTGAAATATACCTTGGCAAGCGACAGGTAAAGCTTTGAGCTAGCTACTGTTAATATACAGTAATAATAATAAAAAGAACCCTGCGGACTAACACCCCTACCCCACAGTAATATTTTATATTGTCATATTCTGGCTGGACTGTATCAAGATATTAAATTTTGTACATCGCCCAAAGCTTTTCGCTGCTCGCTATGTCAGAGTGGCACGCCTTGAGAATTTTGCAGATCTAGCTCAGTGTGCTCTCCACTGAGGGCCTGTTTATTGCTGTTACTCCTGCTTCCAAACCGTGAAACCATCTGCAGCATGTGGGCTTAAATAAAGAAAATCCATCATCAGCCACAGTGCTGGAAATGCTGCCTGAATTCTTGCATTTGTACAATCCGGCACATAAACACACCACCATTAGTCAGTCTGTGCATGCTTTGGTAAAGCGTGGTTGTTAACATTTGTTCTTCACAGTGTGAGAGCTGCAAGGACTTAGGCTATGTTGGTTTGTTCATTGACTGCATGGGTGATCGTTTTTGTAGATTGCATCAGAGAGGCATTCTAATAAACCAGAGGCGAAGATCTCCCACCACAGAGCATGGTTTAAGATTCACAGCTGATTGCACCAAATCATTTGTTTTCCAAACTGCAGAGAGGCAAATATTTTCTTTGTGTCATTTTGTATGTAAAATATCTATTTACTCCAACTAATTTATTCAGCATGAGTCAAGATTCACGCTGTTGATGGGCATGACTGCTAACATGCCATGGGGTGAAATTCCAACTCTTGTATCTGTGCAAGACAAGAAAAATAAATAAATAAAAAGAAAGACCTGCACAGATGGGCTGAAAGACTGGCTAACATTAAATTGATGATTCATTACTCCCTCTTGCATAGTGCTGAAAGATTGCAATGTATGAAGAAGTAATTGTAGTTAATTTATGAATTCATTCTTAACTTAGAGGCTGGTAATATTACATATTTTAATAGTCATCAAATCCCGTCTAACATGTAATAACTTTTACATCCACAGCTGATTTATCTCACTCCCCTGTGCCATCGAGTACCTCTGTTGTCCAAAGATGATTAAAAACACATGAGTGAGCCACACTGTTGCGCTAAATGACACCTTCCTTCATTATCACGAACACGCCGAAGCTAAAGCCACAACCAAACAGAAGAAATATCCAGAGGCAGGGCTAGGGCTACCAGGGCTTGATCGTAATTACCCATAACACAGAATGATGGGCTGCTGCAGGCTGCACAGCTGCGTCAGTCCTAACATCTTCCAGATGAACTCATAAAATCCTTTGAATCAACCCTAAATATGGCTGTCACTTCCTCAAGAGTCTGGTGACCAAGCAACACTTGCCGTAGCGAAGAAGGGAGATCTCTGTTCGTGCATTATTGATTGGCTGTTGTTGCATATTCCACAGTTTTATATGGAATTTGCGAAGTAATATTTCTGCTCGGCAGTCTGGTAAAAACAAGGACAATAAAAGAAGGTGCACGTATATGATTTTATCAGGTAACGAATTAATGAGCGAGGTGGAGCTGTGAAATCCAGTAAAATAAAAAAAAAAATCACCTTCACTGTCAACACACCATCTAATACACATAGCTAGACACAACATCATTACTCAGGGTGTCAGTAATTTTTTTCTGTCTTGTTATCATAAATTCGTACATCTAGAGGACTTCATCTACATGCAAACACACAGATGGCCTGAGGACTTTATGTCTGCATGCAAATTTTGTAGGCGTCAGAATTAAACGCAGGTCATACAGTCTGTCATATCTTATAGAACTGTATCTGCTGCTCTACTGTTTACTCAGAGGACAATTTAGTTCCTTGTCAATGGTTTCTTTTCCAGTTTTGTCTGCTGTGATGACACTGTACAATACGACGACAATGAAAGTCTATTCAACTTCTTTTCCCATTGTTCTGCTGTTGTTCGAGAATCATCCAGCGTCCGAGCCAGGGAAGGAAAGCTAAATCTTTTGTCAGATTCACAATATGATAGAGAAGATTCTTTTTTTTTTTTTAATTACAATTAATTTCTATCCCTGACAAAAACTGATATGTTATCGATAAACCAAATCAAAACAAAAGTCAAAGTAATAACTGAGAAATGGAGGCAAAGGGAGATAACTGAGCTGACTGCTCATCTCTGTTGCCCCACCAGACCCCACAGCAGCAATCTGTTCAGATAACCTTTAATACTGTTTCCAACCATTTTGGGTTGGAAACATTTGAGAAATGGCTACCTCTCATCCAAGTCCAAAGCATCTGTTAGTCAGGAACAGAGCATGATAGTTCATATTATAAAAAGAAAAAAAAGAAAAAAATCACCTTTACAAACAAAATTTAATCTGGACATTTCTGATTTCTTCCTCTAAACCCACACTTGTTTTTTTTTTGTTTTTTTTTTTAATCTTCTGGATAGATGGAGAGAAAAATGAATACTGAACATACCAGATGGAAGTACAGCTCAAAGATGCACCGAGTTTATTGGTAATATGTGATTTTTATAATTTGATCATTTTATGTTGGGTTGTGTCAACCACCACGATCCTACCATATTCCTTAGCCCATGAAGGATTGGTGACGGATTGCAGCTCGGCATGCTGATGTGAAGGAATTCAGTGATTGGACCTTTTTTTGTGGTAGCATGGAGGACTTCAGGAAATAAAACGGCTACGGATAAGCAACTCCGACAGCCCCTGCACCAAATAATCCAAGATAGCACTTAAGACCTTCCTAAACAGGAACAAGCAGAATTCAGTCTGCACATTTCTGAACAAACTCCCCAGAAACTGGCGGTCTGCTTCAGCCTTCCAGCCTTTTGAAGCGGGGCCAATAAATTGTTGTTTGCTAGTGCCCTTTATTAAATGAAATTTCATATCTTCTTCTGCACCGTAATTGTGCTACGATTTTTTTTTCTTTTACCATTGTAGATAATTTTTGCTCTCTATTGAATTTTAGTTTCTGTGCAGTCTTGTGCAACACAAAGAAACTTGCCTTCCCTTCATTCCCTTCATTTTCTTCTCGAAATACATTCTAAGAATTGGGCCCTTGTCCTCTTGGATTTTTATTTAATGACATCACCAAGTCCCTCGAAACCTGGATTCGTTTTTAATTCAAGCACAACAATTGGTTGTTCCTACCTTGTTCTTACATATTCTCATGCATCTGGCATGAGACTGTTTCCATTTGTTCTATCCATGGCATTGAAAATATATCTCAGCCCTCCATGTACACTGTCTAAAGCTATTACTCTCACATATGAAACACACGCATTCCTCTCGCTGCTTTTTTTGTGTGAGTTGTTTTTTTCTTCAAAACAAACCCTGCCAGTGAACATACCAAAGGTAAAGGTTCGTTCTGTGCTCTGCTTCGATGCTATTTTTGGAAAACAACAAAGGGAGAACATTCCTGAATTAGTGTTGTTTTTGTACACCACCATGCATTTTAATTGCTGAACAGAGAAAAAAGAGAAATCTTCAGTTCAACTGCCTTTTTATGTTGGAGGTGATTGTGTCAAAGCCTTTATCCATATAGATATAAGAATCTCCACCTATTTCCTGTCAGAGCTGGCTCAACAAGGTCACTGTCTGTTTACGAGTGACATGGGTGAGAGAGGTTGAAGCCAGAGGGAAAGTGAGAGCTCGGTGAAAAAAAGGTTCTATTGCAGAGATCATTTGAAGATGTCTGAGTTCATATGATGTGACAGAATTATTGAATTGTGCATGATGCCCCTTTTCTAAGCCTGAATTGTGGCTTTCCTCCACACTGCGCAGATAGTGGGGGCTGCAGACTAAATTATCTGCAGGAATAAATTGTGAGCGTATTTGAGACCTTTCGGGATTTTTTAATTTTTAATTTTTCTTTTTTATGCCGGTTGGGGAGTGAATGGAACCGCATTGTATGCTTGCTATGTCGCACTCACCCTAACTCAAAATTTCGTGTTTTGCCAGAATGTTTTTGGCTTAGTGAGATGGTGGTGTAGAATATCGATTCCAGGCCAGAGGGGCGGTCGGGTTCAGTGAGGCAGGGAGGTGAATCACCAAAGCACCTCCATAGGTAGCTCAAACTGGCTTGTTGCCAGTTCCATCTAGTCCTGCTGATCCCTGGCTGGATGGCTGGCTAGCTGACTGTGCCTTTGACCCGCTCCCTTACTTGTCTGGTGGCTCTGTTATAAAACTCCCTGTCTGATTTGCTTGTTGACTGATACACTCCCAGCCTGAATGTCTGCCTGGGCCATGACTGGGTTTTTGGCTGACTGACTAGTTAAATACAACTGAATGCCATTGCTGTGCAGTATGACTGTTCAGCTGTGGGTGAGGCTCAATGCGATAACAGTCTGGGATGTGAAGCAAAAGCTCCAGAAAGACTATTCACTGCTTTTGAAAGCAATTTTAGCCAACATAACAAAAACCATTTCCCAAGACAAATACTCATACTTGACCTGGGGAACATGCAACAGATTTTGGCTTAATGTAAAAGGTTGACCATGGAATAGTTTTGCTTGTTTTTCAGTCCGTTTCACATAAATTTCTTTTCTTAAAAAAAAAAAAAATCCTATTTCTTCTTATCTGTTATGTCAAATAACAGTGGTGGAATGAGTGTGTTATACGTGTGCCTCTTTCTACTCTTACTCCATTACAAAGGAAGATTATCTATTACCAATGTTAATTTACAAACCAAGTACCAACTTAGCGATACAATAAAGCTGGTACTCCAAAAACAAGCAGAGCTTTCAAAGGGGAGGAATTCTCAAAAGGGAGCAACCATAACAACCTTCATTTTCCCACTAGGACATCCATCCATCCATCCTTCTACCGCTTTTCCGTTTCTGGGTCGCGGGGGGCGCTGGAGCCAATCCCAGCTCACTCTGGGCAAGGGCGGCCAGACCATCACAGGGCCAAAAGACAGAGACAAACAACTACTCACACTCACACTCAGACCTAAGGACAATTTAGAGTCACCAGTTAACCCAAACATGATGTCTTTGGGTGGTGGGAGGAAACCGGAGTACCCAAAGGAAACCCACACAGGCACAGGGAGAGCATGCAAACTCCACACAGAAAGGCCCCAGGTCTGGGAACCGAACCCATGACCTTCTTATGGTGGGGCAATAGCGCTAATCACTACACCGCCGTGCTGCTCTCCCACTAGGACAGTCAAGTAAAAAAAAAAATGTTAATCAGAAGAAGCCCTTGAACACATCCCTGGGGAACACCGACCGCATACAAAACAAATATTGTAATACTAATAATAACTTGACTCTTACTCGAAAACACATGACCAGGAAAATAAATATACCCCGGGCACCTTTTGTATTCCTTAGTGTAGCACGCCGAATTGATTTTAGAGCAAAAAAAATCACTACATACAGGTTGTGCTTTTAGTTTGGAAAAGGTGCTACTGTAGCATATAGTATAGTGTATATTCTCTCAAGGGAGGACAAACACCAGCAATCAGTATGAATCAAGCCCAAGTTATGACTGCAGGTATCCTGATTATAAGTCCATATTGCCATTAGTAGGTCAATATTAGTAGAGCTGTGACCCTATTACAGTAGGTTCTGCTGTTTGACCCAATACTGATACTGTTGCTATGCACCGATGATTCTCTTGCTTGCCGGCCGCATCTGTCAGGAGCTCCTGTTGTATCTCAGAACTGGACGTTTTCCTCACTGTGCATTTAGAGCCTCAAGACAGATTTACGTGCACTCACAAGGCATTAGTTTGAGTAAGGACTGGCCAATGGAAGCACCCACATGAATTTGAAGTGACACACTGATATTGTGCGTGACTGCTCAAGCAGTATGACGGCAACCTTTTAGCACAACCGCAATGAATCAGTCACTGTCTGGCTAATAAGTCCTGCTGTTCCGGACCACCTAGTGGAGTGATGACTCATTGGTGTTCTTTCCTGAGACGTACACAGTCAAGGCAGTTAAAAAAAAAAAAATTATATATGGTGATTCATAAACACAAGGACAGTGATTTTTTTTTTTTTTTTTTTCTGGATGAATGCTTATGCAATTAAGAGTCCATAGTTGTTTTTCTTTCATGCGGGAACCAGGTTTGCCTTAGGGGTGAGGGGACGAGTCTGGCTTAGGGGACATTTTTCTTTCCTCCCGCCCCCCCCCCCCCCTTCCATAGTCAGCTCCGGTCACCTCTGAGCTTTGAGAGAACAACACTGCCAAGAACGATGGAAGCTGCGCTGTGATCTAACAGCAGCTGACACACTGGTGGGAAGTAGCTGTGAAAAACCACTCCGTCTCTGCTGCCTCTGCTGCTGCTGCAGCCGCTCCACCAGTCACAGCCACATTCCCTCCATCTAGAAAGTGCCTCATTGTTTACAGATGCAGCAATGCGGAAAAGGAAAATATCTGCACTCTCCCAGGTTTAATTTCATCTCAGACCATTTACCTATTGTTCCTCATCTGCCTCAGTCGGAGCAAAGACGTAATAGAACTCTGTCGCCCTCAGCCATAACACCTCTATGCTGCTCAGAGAAGGTGGCCAAGGCTGCCTGAGCAGCTACGGAGAAGCATTTATCAGTGTCAGACACACCGCACAGAGGGCTCACTGCAACACAGTTGTCAGCATAATTTGGCTGCCTCATAATCTCCAACTCTGCAGCCCAGGGGATTATTCAACTTTTTACCTCTATTCAGTGGCAAGTAATATCTTTCTGTGTCTTGCTTCAGGCTGCAGAGGGCTATCTGAGCCCAGGGCACAGCTAACTTTGTGTTTGAACTGTCTGACCGGTTGGAAGATGACTGGCATTTACAGATGAGAAGGAGCAGTACAATTATAACATAGTTTTATGGGGAATTTTAAAATATGCCACAAGGTAATGAGAGCAAATTTACATTGAAACACCTGAGGGTAAAATGTAGCCTGGTGCACAGCTGATTGGCTGATTAGCTCTTATATGCTGAAGTATACCAGATAATAAAAATGTGGACATTACCAAACCGTACAATGCAACACGTTCTCCAAGTCCTAAATTAGACTCAGTGCTTATTGTTCACTCACTTAGATATAATTTGTATTCAGTGTGTCTACAAGCATGTATTTTTGTCTGTTTAGTATGAGAATCCTGCCATATTTCTTCTAATTACTCATTTGCTCAGTTATTGTATAAATAATTACGGCAAGTTTCTTTTTTTTGTTTGATGGCTTATTAAAGAAAAATGTTTACCCTTTGTGAAAACCCACCGCTTCTATTTGTGCACTGTCCTGTGTAAAGTCATAGTAGATAATGTCCAATCATTGCAAAACCCCATTGAGAGGTGGATTGTGTTTGTTGTTGTGTGACAGTGACAGTGAAGACACTGTTGGCTTCTTGAAAGCATGACCACTGCGACTGCCTCGGTAACCCTGGAGACCAGAGATAGCACATAGTGTACGTTTGATCTTTACCTTGTCGCTCTAATTACAAAAACACATTTTCAATTTCACACCGTGAATTGTGGATTTTTTTGGAAACTGACTAAAATTATAGCAGAAATATTATTCCTCAAAGAGTCCATATGAAAATTTTGTTAATAATTATATTTCATATTTGCATTGAGGTGGGGAGTCTGAATTTGTTATCGTCTCATGTTAAACGTGTCGATTTATCATAATTTGGACAACGGTGTCAGCTCAAACATTCAGACATCCCCTTTTGGTTGCTGCCGGTAATCATTACTAATTGCAGCTGAAGATTGTTTTTTTTTGTTATTCTGTGAACACATGGAGATGACAGAAAGCGGCTAAAATAAAGGTTTCATTTGATTTATTTATATTTCCGTACTTGGGTTATTAACACATGTCTCATCAGACACAAATGTTCAAACGCTCGGAAAATGACACCCATCGCCCCTGACCGAGCTACATCATGGGCCAAACACGAACATTGTGATTGCAGTGAAAACAAAATGGTACCAGTGTCCTTCATCCAATACGGTAATGTCGGAACCCTTTCAAAGACGTGTGCAGTGTAATATCCTCTGAGTTGCCATAGTGAGTGCAAATATGCTCAGCCGGTGCCACACTAATTAACTTGACTGTCCTCAGCTCCCTCTTCATGACTTGTGTGTTAAGTTGCCGGGACATACTGTGGAAAAAAAAAAAAAAATCGGAATGGCTAAAAGAAAATAGCAGATATTCTTGGTGTTTCTGTCAGTGTCTTCAATAGCCAAACAAACATGCATTCTCCTCAGTGTCGGGCAGGAGCTGCGTTTCCCAATTTCAAGGGCATTCATTGTCAAAGCCTTACCATGGTGGAATCCAGAGTCTTTTCCACTAGGTAATTAGATACTGTTTCTCTTGGCTTACGCAAAATAAACCTCATGAAAAATCCGACAAACACCCTTCATACAAATATTGAAAACACAAAAAGAGTGAGACACACAGTTGTGTAGTTTGAAAAATCCACAGGGACAGAGGAGAGGAGGATAAATGCTCAGTTAACAGGAAAGGTAACATTACCTGACACAGCATTTCGAATTATGAGTCCTGTGAAAATAATCCACTGTGCTTGAAAGCTTGTGTTTTTAGGTGTGCAATACAAACAAAACCATTTGCACGTTGTTTGGACAAATACCAAAATGTGAAGCAAAACTAGAAAGGGCAAAATTGTGCCAATTAATCAGTTAAAGTTAGCAACCACGAACAAAACAATACCGTCCCGTTGTCTCTGAAACGTTGCAAAGCTAGTGTGACTCACCTATAACCAGACACAGAATAACCTTTACAACTGTCTTCATGCATTTTGACTCTTTCCACCGTCATGGGTGGGCCATCACAATTGCCAGGACGAATCCACGAACAGGCAGCAGTGGGCCCAATGTCATGTGCACTGATCTGCCAGTCTACCGGTGGACTTGGAAACTTTCATGAAGCAGCGACTATTTCTTCATTCTGTCATTATTGGGCTCCTCAGCCATCTTTCCTTCACTGAAGCACAGTTGTGTTGCATCAGTCTATGCATTGCTTTTGCTGTCTGTTTCTGCATCAGTCTCTCGTCCGCAGCTGTCCCACTCAATCCATTTTAAAACTAAACTACAAACAGCATAGCATCACCGGACTGATGGACTGCTCTCTTTCCTGCCCCCCCAGGTAATCTTTAAATTGACACTATCTACTAGCAGCTGCCAGATTTATTGCCTCTCCGTTTCCACTGCCCTATTTCTCCCATCTCCCTCTGCTCTTCTTCCCAATTTCCCAAATGTTACCACTGTACAAAGCCAGGCCTGTGCAGGAACACAGACAGGGAAATCAGTACTTTCGACTTTATTCATGTTTGTCTATTCTGAATCACTGGGAACAAGACTGAATCGACGAAAGAGTTAAATGATCCTCTACAAGCTTGCCGCTCACTTGCACCGGCCAAGCATATTTGCACTCACTATGGCAACTCAGAAGATATTACACTGCACATGTCTTTGAAAGGGTACCGACATTACCGTATTGGATGAAGGACAATGGTACCATTTATATTTTTTGCAATATGCTGAATGTAATTACAGACTTGGTATTAAAATAAACTGCCACCTAAAATATATGCAGGACTTGCCATACAGTCATACTCCATTAAATCTAATGAATTACGATTGTTCACGTTTTATAAAAATAACTGTAAGCCAGTGTGTGTAGCAATTTTATATTATTGATATCTTTCAAATTATTAAAGCGAATTCTGGAAGCACTAGAGAAGTCCTGTTTTAGGATTTGGGGATGAACAATTCTAAAATATAGCTGGAAGCCTGACCATGTAGTTTCTCAAATATAAACAGTAAAGTCTTTTCAATTTCAAAACTCACGAGGCAGCCAGTGAAGAGACACAATGCTTTTTCATCTCTTTCTCATCTCTTAGAATTTTTCGAAAGCCATGAAGTAACATTTTGGGTATGCTGGAGGCAGGCGCTTCACATGTAGCTGATCCCTGAATAAAGACTCGGGTCCAGTTCGAAGAGAAATTAAAAAAGCCAGTTTAGATAGCTCAAAAATATTTCATTTTGACCGCAATGCTCTGCCAAACGAAACAAGATTGCATCCATCTCATCATTTGGAAATCAAAAATAATTATAATAATAACAATTATTATTATTATTCTACTTATTAACTTCTACACTTGTAGACAAATTAAAGAGGGATTGAGGGCTAGCCAAACAATGGTGCGCCTAGTTGTCGTTCCAAACCAGTGTGCATACCCATAAGCCACTGCAATGACTTGACTGTGGCTGGTGCACAGCTTCCAAAATGTGAAGAAGAAGGAGGCAAATAGGAATCAATGCATGTGTCGTGCATTGGCGACATGTAACGGCTAAAATCAACAGTGCATACCCAGGCCTGGAGGACAGGTGGTTGGGCCATGATCTGCTGACAGTGCAGGGGGAGCGGGGGCATATGGCTCAGGTGGTAGAGCAGATCCCTGGCTCCCCTGGGTGACAGGAAAGGCATCAGACTAAATGAAATATCTGGATAGTGATCTCCTGGGTGGATTCAGGGAGGATATATACTGAGAACTTAAAGCTCTTTACACAAATATCAAGGTGGAGTGGAAAACCTGATGATAGCAAATGTCACTCGCTTGCATCTGTGTTTCAGAGTTAGCTGCCCCCAAAGTCAAAGCATATTCAACTTTGACTTTTTTACTGAACCTGAAAAACACTTGCAATCTTACAATACTCTGAGGTCACTGAACTGTGCACCTCCATCTTTAAATCTTATCACATTCTTGGCAGGAAGATATGGAAGACTGTCAACAGCGAGAAAGGGCGATCCGCTTTGTTAAGAGGCAGATGTTAAATGATGATGCATTCCTGCCACCTTGCAAAGTAAACTCAGGCTACCACTTATAAGGCAGATGGCTAATCAATACAAAAGGCTTGATTGAATACTTGTCCCAATTCCAGGTTAAATCACATTTTTTCGGCTTGAACTCTGGGTCTGCAACACCTGCATTTCGTATTAATAGTTCTGAGACAGCAGATGGTCTCCACAGAGGCTCTGAGACTGTACAGCTCCTGCAGATATTGTCCTGCTCTCATTGGCTCGACAGGATCGATCACAGCAGTGTGAACATTTTTTTGAATGTTGCAGGTTTATTGATCTCCATCAGTTTGCCTTGAAACATGGTTACCCTTTTGATGAGGGGGGCTGTTTTCTGTTTTCTCGAGGCACCATTTTGCACTGAACTGTTGCATAACAACATCATAACATCAAGTCTGCTAATTCCTTTGAATTCATCCCAGCATCCTTTTTATTTCAATAGGTGGTTTAGTAAAGCTCACAAAACACATCAGGACGGTTCGCTGCCAGGATTCCATGTTTGAAATAAAATCTCTGGCTACCAGAGTCTTTTTTTGGGTTCCAGTGTCCTCATTATATAACCCTCCTCCCTCCAGGGCCTTACCTGAGTCGGGGTTGTGTTTAGCTGGTTTGGAGGATGTGTGAGAGGTGGAGGTGGAGGCCACCCTCTGGTCTGAACTCATGCTGTCCTGGCCCAGAGGTGAGCTGGACTTTCTCGGCTTCTTGTCCGTCAGGTGCAGTGGGGAGCTCTTCTTGGAGGACGGCAGTGGTCGTCGTGGCCTGGCTGTGGTGTTGACCTTGAGCCAGGCTTGAGCCTTGTACTCCACAATCTCTCCGTAGTTAGCTCGTGTCACCCGGCACTCGTACAGTCCTTCGTCATTCTTGCTGACTCTGGAGATCTGAAGCTTGTGTGAGATGTCATTGCCCTGGACTTTCACTGTCTGTTAGAGTAATTAAAAGAGAACACGGTGTCAAAACATCAGATGGCATGATATAATACGACAAGGTCCCACGCCACATTTCATGCCGCTTTTACAAAATGCTGCTGTGACATTTAGATACTTATATCCTATAAGTATCTCTCCTGTAGTACATTAAGCAAATTCAACCTATATGGACATGGCAATGATTGTCATCGGTAGACGAGAGGACAGATTTAGTGGAATGAGAACTCTGGACTACATTCTTCAATTGGTGATGTTGGAGCCAAAATCTTTTACTTACTGGGATTGAGCATTAAATCGAGAGCTGTCTTAGGGATATAATGTGAAAATCTATCATGGTAATTTTATATTGTGATTTTGCCAAATACTTGACAAAAGAAAGTATTTCAACAACACTGCTTTATGGTAATATTGAATTATGTCTTATTGCATCAGTGCAAAGATTGAATTGAACAGCATAATACAACCAGAAATTGAAGGTATAGCTACCTTAGTGGGAATGATAAAGTAAAGCCCTTTTTACTGTCTTTTTTCATTGTAACGTTTGTGTATCATATGGCATTTCCGAATGAGTCAAAGCTCATTAACTGAACCATTAAAGCAGGGGGGAGCATTTGTAACAACTGTGACTTGAATAGAAATGTTTAACGGTAGTAGCGGATTTTTTTTCTCCCCTCGCTTACATTTCATGAAGGTCTCAACAACAGCTGTTCCAAACAAAAACAAATTCCACAATTAAATAAAGTGGATAATAAAGAACAACACCCACACATTTGTTAGACTATACTTCATACAGCCATTGGATAAAACTGGTTTGAATTATGTTACATTGTTGCTGTTGTTTTTTTCATTACAGTTTCAACAACAATCTTGTGATAATCCTAAAAGGAAATTTGATTTCATTGCTTTTTCATAACGTTTTCTTGACTATCATTTCTGACAGTAAAAACAATGTTCTACTCATGTTAGTTCAAGTTAATTGCAGAGATTTGGGAACATGATCTCTGCAATTAATGTTGCAGCTAGAAAAAGGCTTAACTGTTGGCTTGGAAACATCCCTCTCTGCTCTGGAAGCAGATGACTGCCTGTGTTGCACACCACTTCCACCTTCATTATGATGTTACTACATCTACCGGTACAAAATTACCATACAGGACCTAAAAATACAGAGGATACCCACATCATGAAAAACTGAGATTCTGTCTCTATGCAAAAACTCAATGTCAAATCAGTAACTATATATATATATGTATATATGGTTGTTTGTTATAGTCGGTGATTTTTACCTAAAGAGGATTGTGTAGTGCAATCGTAAGTAGTGTTGGGAGCTCCTCTGGGCACGGCGTGCACATACAGAATGGCAGGAAAAAATAGGGCGAGCCAGTTGCTGGCGCATGAATGCAGGAAGTGAACCACAGTGACAGTAATAATATACTGCCACTGCTTTCCCTGATTAGCTCCTTTCTCCGGTTGAAGGTGTATTATTTAGTGAAATCAGCTGGTGTTGTGCTTGCTCAGTACGCGTTGCGAACTTTGGTCGTGACGGCATATGGTGGAAAAGTACTCGGCTATGACACTATTGGCACAGATTTGGGTCAAAAAGATTTTGAGCTTGTCAAGAGATGCTTCAATGTAATTCCATAGCTTGCATTTGTGAAAAACAAAACTATCTGCCTTCTGATTTGATTCTGCATTATGATGGACTGTCATTGTCCAATCATTCAAGTGTGAAAGAACTTTCAACTTCTCCTTTTCATATTTTCACAGAGAATCTTCAGAATTTTCAGTAACACTGATTTTTGTGTGTGTGTGTGCAACTGATTCATAGTTTGCTTGTTTTTTGTAGTTCTTTTAACACATTTGTCCAAATTTTTTATTCTACATGTAGATACACATTTACAATGGTTACTTTGTGGATATGAACTGGAATTGTTTTCCAGACTTCTTTGTTGCTAATCTGAGCCCACATGACTGGGAATACACAACACGTTCTTAAACTCACACTTATTTTCGTCCCCTCATCATCAGGATCAGGCTCTGGTATCATCTCCATCTGGGAAGACAGAAAGCAAGAGAAGGAGAGTATTAGAAAACTGAGCTCATCCTGCTGAGTTCTGAGCCACTCTGAAGACAATTTCTAAGATGCATTTCATGTAAATCTTGTGACAAACTCCCTAAAACCAAATGACAACTTTGAGAAAAGAATACATCATCAATCCTATGAAGGTTACAAATCTTTAATTCCACAAGAGACAGCAGACACCAGACTGAGTGGCTGTGTCCTTACTGTTCTACCTTTAAAAATACATTCTCAAAGATGTCACTCTTGCCACTGTTTTTGATTTATTTTTAGATTCTTTGAGTGGTTCTGCAGAGAAATTAAAGGCGGCCACCAGACACCACAGCAACTGGTTCATACCAGGAAGCTGTGAAAAACTAACAGCTTCCTGAGACAAATTATGCCTCAAAACCTCCATCATTTTCTGCACTAAAAGTAATACGACCCATAAAAACCTATGGAAAACAATAAAATGTCAGAAGACTGGGAATAGGTTTTCAGTGGAAAGAAAAAAAACAAAAAAAAGAAACGAGCATCATAGCTCCCGGGCTCAAGAAAGGCCTGTTCGAGCCCCAGTGGCATAATTCTACCATGGTGGTGAGCACTAAGCCTACAGCCTACATCATGGACTGGGCATTGATTTTAGGGGCTATAATTTATTTATCCCACATTGCATGCCAAATGGATGCGTGCCCGGAGAAATAGTGTCCTGCCTACAAAGCTGAAGAAGAGTAAGAGTGGGGCAGCAGAAGAGTCTGGAGAGAAGGAGGAGGGGGAGGAAGGACATGGAAAGCTATTGGCTCTATAACTAAGACAAAAGAAAAAAAAAAGGAAGGGCAGGAGAGGGATAAGATGGCTACTTATGAGCATTTGCTGGGGAGAGCGCTCCTTCAAGTACTGTAATTACCTCGGAGGAACCGAGCACTTTTCTCTGGAGGATGTTCGGCAGACAGGTGATTAATGAGCAGAATTACGATCCGTAGCTTTCCCTGTCTGCGTGTATGCATGACTCTTACATCTTGACTGCACAGATGGACCTGGCATCCTCTATTGTATCAACGAGACGTCTTTAATGGCGAGGCAGGATTAATTGTCCTCAGTGTTTGGCGTTGGACTGTTTCAAGCCATCAATTTCAGCCCTGTCTTTTACAAACTTCACAGTGGTTAAAAGGGCTGGGTGTGGAGTCTATATATGTCACCTGAGGGGGTACAGCTCTTCTGGAGGACAGATGCTCTGCTCCGGTCTGCATATAGTGGCTGCCGCCCAGTCACAGTGACGGAGATGATTGAGCAAAATGTTTTAATTGTCTCTTATGCGTTTCGTTACAGAAAATCCTTTGGGGCTATTAAAATGGCTTTTCACTATAACACAGCTGAACTCTATTACTTTCCCATTCCCAGCATTCCATTATTTGTGCATCTTCCAATTATAAAATGAAAGCTTTTAATTCTGTTGTATTTCCAAACGTTTTCTCAAAACAGTAACACAAGCAACTGATTGCCGTCGCTCCATTAACCGTTTAGTTTAGTAAAACTGTGAATAGCTAAAGTTTCTACCATGGTATGGAGATTTTTCATCTCATTATTGTAAATCAGGTCAAAAGTCTGTTTATAAAAAGCCTCAATCCACAGAGAAATACACACAGCCTGTATTCAGACACTGAGCCTTGAAATGAGCCGCCATGACTTCCCGTTATTTTGTGAAGTCACAAAATAACGCCCTCAGCCATGATCCCCGGCGTGACTCAGATGGAACAAGTACAGTATCTGTACAATCTTTTTAATTTAATTAAATTTTTTTATTTTGTCACCTTGGGGATCATTCCACCTCTTAGTGACTGACAAAATATCAAAATATCAAAACTAACCAATCAAAGGAGAGATTAAGGGACAGAAAATGCCCCAAAGCAGATAAAAACTTACATGGAATATGACTATATCTTGTGATCATGGGAAACTGAACCTCACACGCCATCTAAAACATGAGACCTCTAACAGGAAGTGTAGTTAAAGTAGAATAACATTCTACACATCAGCAATGCACTGTACCATAATAATGTAATTTAGGATTATCTCAGCTTGTGCTTTAGTTTTTTATTGTGAAAAAAGCCACAATGAGAGTTGAATGCAAAATGAGAGTTTGCGGGTGAGCTTCAGATTTCAAATGTAACTATAGACAACACCAATGCGAACTGGAAAGGAGATTGTATTCTGTTGAAGCTTAACAAAGTCCTGCTAGAATAAACTCTTTAATCGTGACATGTACTGTCTGGGAGCAACTTTGTGTGTTTTCCACTCACTTTGATTTCATTATGCTTTTAATCATTGCAAACTCCTCTGATGCTAACTGAGGAAGAATGCATCAAACACGTTAGCTACTCTTCAAAGCATCCCTGTGTTCTTCAAGTGATTAACTGTAGTTGTACTTACAATGAGCATATTTGATAATCCACTTACAGCTCTGCTACGTATAGTAAATGCAAAAATGGCCTGAAACTGACCCACTGAAATTGTAAACAATTGCTCTCCAGTCCTACAAATGATTTAGCATTAACACCCCAAAGGCGTTAATGCTAAATCATTTGTAGGACTGGACTAATGTGGGCTGTAAATTGTAAACAAATATATTTATTTTACATTTTAGTAAATACCTCTTGAGTCTGCCTCCTACCACGTCCCTAAACCGCCTTGGCCAGGCTTTCCTACAGTAACTAAGTGAATAGCGCAGGCAGTGGACATCTCAGAGTTATGTAATTCCAGAACCAGTACTCTTAAGATGCTAAATATCCTCAATATGAGAATAATGTGTGAAAGATATCGTTCACACAGTGCAACTTATTCATCCGGATCACCCTCCCTTTCCCCCGGGTGCCCCGTCTTGGACAACTGCGGTCATTTTTCATCTTTAATGGAAGTGACAGCCAAGAGATTCTGCTTATGTTCTATTCTATGTTACAAAGACATTTTGGAAATAGTGCAAAGGCATAGCTGGGGGACATGTAAGTGCAGCATCACGAATGAATTTAAAATAAATTCAGGAGATGGTCAAAAGCTACAGACGCTGCTATATTGTTGATTAACAGTAAGGCACAGCAACGAGTGTTTAAGGGAGAGTTGTTATCCTAATCAAAGAAAGTAAGATTTCCAACACTGGGGTTATGGGTGGGTGCACAAAGGAAGCAAATGAATTAGGATGGCATCTACTTTTGTAACCTTTTTTAAAAGTCAGCATGGGCAAAGTCAAAGTGCGTGCAACAATGATCGCACTGCGTCATTTAAACACTGGAACATCAAACCAGTAGTGCAACATCTGAGACAACAGCATCAGGGCTAATCACACACAGCTGTATTTTAAAGCACCAACGGCTATGACCTCATGTTCTGTGTGTGAGATCAGCAGGGAAGGTTAAAAGGAACGAAAATATGAATCACCTTTTGTTTTTGTCATGATCTCTTCCCCCTGACTCTGAGTCAGCCCGACCATGCCCGCTTTGAACACAGATTGAGAATACGTGTATGCTTAGGTTCCCCTCCAGGCATTGAAAAATATTTTATCCAAATTTACATTTGATGACACTAAAACGAAAAAAAAAGAGAGAGAGAAAAAAGAAAAAGAGCTGGTATTTCATGAACCCATTAGTCACCCAGCACTAGACAACCGCAATTAATATAATTGTTACATAATGAATGTTCAAGATGAATCCAGATTCTTGACATTTATCATCTGATCTGAGAGAAATAAATCTGTCAGTAAGATGTTGCTTCATGAGCTTGAAATTAACAAATAAAAAAGTTTTAAACCATTTGTAGCTAATAATCTTTTAATTCAGTCTATCTAAATGTGTACCTGACAAATGTTGCCTGAAGTAAGTTTTGGGCCTGTGACAGCAATGTAAAAGTTTTCAATGACACTGTAGGAGGAAACCACCATTAATTTCCCATTTATATTTCATTTCTATCGCATGAGTGCTTTCCGAGCCAAAGCCACAGCCACTTGCAAGTATCTCAATTTCAATCGGTTGTCTCTTTATTGCAAAACCCCTCCGCCATGACACTCTGCTATTCTTCATACAAATCTCAAATTGACTTCTTGTAAAATGTGCTCCACAATTATTGTGCATAAAAAAGCTTCATTGAGTTGCGGGGACTAAATTAACGTCACATGAAGAAAAATGGTCATCATTTAAACAGAAATATAGACTGCAAGACCTGCATTTCTGTGATTGTATTAGAGCTTTTCATGTGAAGGGACAGAAGTTTAACATAAGAGCCCTGAGCCTGGACGATAAGAGCAATAAAAATCCAAAAGCTCAATAGTAACACCAAATATTTGAATGAATTTGTCTATCCATCATTGGATTTACAAACACAAACACAAAGAGGATGTTAAATTCAGGTCACGTGTATCGTACAACACATTAAGCCTTGCCAACTTATATTATGATGGAGGGAAAGATGTCGGTGTATGCTGCAGTGACAAGCTTATCGTTAACATTATATGACAGCAAAGTAGAAGTATTAAAATGTATATAAAAAAAAGTGCTTTAAATTGTCCTGGTGAAAATATATGAACTACTTCAGATGCCTTTGTGACACTGTGCAGATCAAACATTAGAATAACGTCAAAAAATGTCACTATGCACTATTATTTTCTGGAGTGATTTCCGTGTACTTTTTTTTTCATTATGAGCTAATTTTAATATTTTTAGTGTTAGAACAATTACTTGGGTTTTCTGTCACAGTGAGAAATTTGTCTCACAGACGAACCCTGCTCTCACCTAGATGTGTCATTTGATGTATGATTGGCAGACAAATTACCGCTGAGTGAAGGCGACCTCCCCACATCTGTGAAGTCTCCTCTGGTTCCCTAACAACCACACAATGATGCAAGTCTTACAGTGAGTCATTCTGTTCCTGGCCACAAAATAGTCTGGCTACACATAACACACACACACACAAAAAAGAATAAGAAAAAAAAAAAGAAATAGGCTATATTTTTGAGATGTTTTTGAGGATTTTGTTGTCTTTTGTGCTAGAAATGTTCAACCTGTTGTGCTTCTTATTGATATATCAGCAACAAAGAAACAAACTCAAAGGTAATTGCAGGCAGAGGGTAAAAATTTTGAGGTAAACGCCAAGTGTAATGTTGTGATGCATTGTGACAATGTGTTTTGGCCAGACATACGCCAAATGACATTATATTGTTTAAACTGTAAGAGCTAGGTAGGAAAAAAATAAAAAATAAAAATACATACATATATATATATATATATATATGTCAGGTTCTGACTTTAATTGCACTGAGATATGGGAAATTTCTGACTCAGATGATAGCTCCTAGTTGGTGAAAAGAACTGAAGACACGTCAACAATCTCTTGGCAGGATTACTGATGCACCACCGTTGGCAGTTACATCAAAATAAAATTAACACCGATCTGTAACACCGATACAGTGAAATAACGTATTATTCATATCTGCTTTCATTTGGGGAACGGATATGTCACAGAAAAAAATATTTATTTATAAATAATTAATTTATGAATAAAATATAAATAGAATATAACGCATATCCGTATTTATTCAAGGTTAAACTCACTGCTCAGATTTTTTGATTTTTTTTTTTTTTTTCAGATTTTTAGAATTTCAATAATAGAGGATCCTGATGAGTTTGCAAACTACCTTTTTTCATGTTAATGATTTGCAACCTGATATCACAAGACGCCTGGTAAATCAGAGTACTAACGTTGCATAGAAATTGGAATGAATGCCTCACAGTTGTACACCTCTGCCACTTAGTAAGGCTACAGCTGTCTGCCCAGTCTAATATGTATTGATTTGGGATTTAGATGATTTAGTGAATAATATTAAGTGTATTTTTAGCATATGGACTCCTAAGATATATCCATAAATGTCTTTTGTAAGGTCACGGTGAACTTTCCCTAATGCAGAGTCATAATGCATGACAAATGTGTATAACAAATAAGCAGTTTGCTGATTTGTGATAGTAATGCAATAGGGATTTGTTATGTGAACGCTTTGAGGTCATTCCTATTATTTTTAAGTTCACATTAGACCTTCTATGTACGTCGGAAAGTTTTGTACTGGCAAACTAATTTAGATCTATAAATAGATAAATGGTAAAAAAAACATTCTCCTACACCAAGTTTTCTGTGCCTGCAGTACTTGAATACTTTTATACATCCATTCTAATATCTTGGCTGCGTTCCTTGCACATCTGGATCCACTGTGTTATTAGACTGCTGTTATTTAACAGGCAAAATGTGTTTAATGTCACATAATGTCAGGAAGTCTTAAGTGCAGCATCGCCGAGGTTTGATAACAGTTGTAACGCTAGAGATGAAAAACACAGCTTCTTGTTGTCAGCCTCTCATAATCAAAGAAGAAGATTTATTTTGCAGAGCCGCCATTATGGCTAATGCTCAACAGCGACAGAGAGAGAAAACCAAAATGAAAGAGGCCGAAATAACAGTTTGTCCTCCCACAGCAGCAGGAAATAAAGCAGCATCTGGTGTAACAATATGATGACATGGTTCGCGTAAGACAAATAACCGACAACTGAATGTCCCCCCAGCTGATTTTAAACCTGCACACAAACTTTGATTGAAAGCCAAGATTTTGTTGCCTTTCTCTGAGTGATGATGAGGAATGTAAGACATCACAAGGTGAAATGGAGGTAGATGACGCAACCTCAGACGCATCAAACGTCACCAATTGATGATGTTTAACAATGTAAGTTTATCTGTAGGGATTATTTTTCTCCTTCTTCAACTGGTGTTGAAAAAATACATCTGCTAGAAATAGCGCTAAAGCTGGATTGAGAGCGACAAAAGGTTATCTTTTTTATCCACTTTGATGAACATCATAAAAAAGACTGTGACGATAAATAGAATAATCTTCTTTATTAGGCTTGTAAAGAGATGGGACGTAACAGAAGACAAGCAGGCCAACAATCTAACAATAGATACTGATAGAGAGAAAAATTAAACCTGAGAATTGACACTGACTCTTACATCATCCTTTAAAATACACAGCCTCAAGTTGAAAAACAAGAAAATGTCGTCATCTCAAAAAAAAAAAAGTATTGTGTGTCTGAAAGCAGAATAGATCAATAGCAAGATGTCAGACACAATCTGCACAGCCTGCAGGTTAGTAAGTTTAATTTTAATAGTTTCAAGTTTAAAAGTATAAGTTGAGACAACAAAGAGAAATCTAGAAAAAGTGAAATTTACTGTAGGTTTGTGTTCTTTTTTAAGTAAAAGCTTGTAGAAATAAAACCCAAGAAATGAGACATTTCACATGCACATGTTGGTAAGAAATTGTCAGCGGGGCGAATGTTTCATCGCTTCATTGACATATAGTGATGTTTAAATTATATTTAACTAATGGGTTCAGCCTGTTTTTAAAATGATCCTTCAGGAGTTAAGGGGAAGCAAACACTGCAACAAAAAGCAAAGTTTCTAAACAGATTAAATTCAACTCTCAATTCAATTCTCTGTTATGTCATTGAAGGAAGGCACCGTGAAACTGAAGTCTTTAGAGTGGCATCATCAAAGAATGGTGACATGGAGCACTTTGACAATTCTGACAAATGCATGCAAAACTGAGAGCACCATCGTGAAACCGAAAACAATGTATTGAATATATACTTATAAGTAAATTTTATATATGTTTCTCTATCATGGCTGTAGCAGACAGAGGAAGAGACATTTCATCGCAGCTGGACTTTAAAGCATTTATGGTAAAGGCCTATTTTTTTCCACTTCAAAGAATTTAAACCAAAATGAATCTCCCCATTTCTTCTCTCAAATCTATGAAGGCTTAGGGTTGCTACACTTGTGTTGCCATGATGAAACTGAACTTCTCCTACTGACTGAAAATAACCGGGAAATATTCCATATAAAATCCTGTGAACTGTATAAAACTGAATTTAAGGCGTATTCTCCAGTGCTCTCTCCAAACTCCTGCGATCCAGCCTGAGCACAACTGTCACTATAGTTTGTTTACTCACTTTGATGCTAAATTATTCATCTTGTGGAAAAAACAAAAACAAACCCTTAGGGCAGGGGTCTGCAACCTGCAGCCTTTTCATCCCTCTGCCGTGGCTCCCTTTGGCTTTGATAAAATAATGTGAATAAATAATAGCTATTTAATTTAAATAAATTTGATTCTATTTAGTTGTTTTTTGTTTTTTTTTTCCACTGTAATAGTTAGGATTCAAGAGATTTAGGTGATCTTGCAACATATATATATATATATTTTTTTTTTTGTCGATCGAAATATGCGTCACCTGTTGCCGACAGGCTGGTGACTTATTTTGAGCTCTCGACCCCTGGTAAGCTAAGGTAGGCTTTGTGGCTCCATGTGGCTTTTATTTGGTAGGAGCCATGCCCAAATGGCTCTTTTAATGCTGAAGGTTGCGGACCCCTGCCCTAGGGTCGAAGAAACGGATGAGCAACCACTCACATGTAAGCTACCAACAAATTAACAATGTATTGGTACTCGATGACAAGTCCCCAGTCGTGATGGATGTGTTCAGTGTTTTGACGCCATCAAGATCCATTAAAGGCTGGACAACTTAATCATGGCCGATAATGAGTTATGAATGTTGCATGCATTTAAAATCCAATATCCTCCGGCTGCAACCCTCTTGGGCAATGCCCCCCATTCGCTTGGAGTGAAGTGAGGTCGTAGTGGGCGGGAAGTTAGAAAACAGGAAGCACAGTGGTGAGCATAGTAAAGTGTTTCCAAATTACAATGCTCACTGACTCCCACTTGAAGATGTTTTGGGTGTAAGCTTAGTTGTTAACCCTAATTACATTCCACAGCTGACAGGGGTCCCCATTCACACGAAAACACTAATCCTCATCACACCCCATTGGTTTATGACAACAGCTATGTTAATTACATGTAAAGCTTGCAATTGTGCGTGTGAAATACATGAAAGTAGTTTGAATTGTGTACAACTACTCCATTACTTTATCCAGTGAAGGGGAAATGATCCTTTGACAAGCCAATGTTACGGGAATTAGAGACCAAAGGAGAGCTCTTACTGAGATGGTCTCAACGGGGGAGAAGATCCTTACACGGACCAACAAAATGCCATAAAAGTTTCATGATGTTCCCGCTTATAGTATCAGCTCAGTTCGTGACATCCTCACACAATACGCTTGAGGCCCAATGCACCAAGATGTGAGCTGTATTCTAAAGTCTGTCCGTGACTATCTCTTTTTTACACTAGTTGCAAAACCAGCCAACTCTTAAAATCAACTTTATCTTGGGTGTTCATTGACACCAGCTCCGATCTGCAGCGATTTCATTTTCATCTCATTCTGTTGCTGTGACGTTTGTCAGCGCAAACAAAGGTTGTGAACAGACCTATCACCTGCCCAGCACGGTGCTCTTCTAAACCTGATATAATGCTACTGAGGCTACAACTGCTGACAGTTAGCTGCAGCCCGTGAAATAAAATTTCAAAACACACAGTCGCCCACTGAAGCATCTCACTCAGAGTCGCCGACACTTACAGACACACCGACCTGGGAATTAGACGCAACGGATCCATTTTAACAGGCTGTGGAGCAGCTAGCGGCTCACTCTTTGAATATGCGTCTGAATGTGTGTGTGTGTGTGTGTGTGTGTGTGTTTGTGCGCTCTGTAACTTAATGCGATGATCCCTGTAGTTGTGTGTTTGTGTCCTCTCAGTTGTAACAGAAAGGCGTGTGAAAGTGTGAAAGGAGTCAGTTGCTCTTTTTTTCAAGCAGTTTCACCCACATTTAAAAAAACGCACTCATACGTGCTAATTTTGGTGTAAAAACAAAATTTATCAGTATTAGACCATTAAAATCCTTACAGCTTCAGCAAATTACACGTTGCCTGGGCCTGCTGGCATCCTTTTAGCTCCTTCATCATCTATTCACAATCCATCAGAACTGGCCCACTTAGACAAAACCCTCTCCTGTCACACAGTGTGACTTCATAACGTGTCTGTAAATGAAAACAAACAAAAAGCTATATGATGTTTTCCTACAAAGATCTGACAAAGTCAAAAACATTTAGTTTAAAGAAACTTCACCTTGGGAGGGAAACAGAGAACACAGCAATACAAAAGCATTGCATATCACAAGCATCACTTATTCAGCAGTGAGCCAAACCAGATGTAAGATCTTTAACTCCACACTTTGATTCTTAAAAATAATGTGAACAAACTTGGTAATTATGCGAATCCACCCACTAAATCACCATATTTCCTTCTCTTTTTTTCCCCCCTTATAGGATTGTACTACACTGGAGCGTGGTCACTGTGCTAGTGCCTGCAGCTGTAATTACTCGTTACCATAATTAAACAGCTGTTTTTTTGCTCTTGCCTTGTGTCCTCAGCGGAAAATTCTAATCAGTATGTTGAGATAAAGATGGCATTTTATTTCATCTCCAGTTGCATTCTTCCGCCATCCTGTTTTTTTCTGAACCGTTTGGACATGCAGAACTTTCCACTGAGAACCTGCTTTGCTGTGAACTCGAAGCAATCTCAGGGGAATTGCTGCACCACATTGGCCTCTTATCCATAAGATGCTTTTTTAAGTCATGGTGAGTTGTACATGGAAGCCAGTGGGGTTGGCACATGAAGCATGTGCTATCTTCCTCGTTTCACAATGAAGAGACAAAGAAAAGGCCCTGCTTGTTCAGCAAGAAGCACATCTGTGTGAAATACTCAGACCCCCTTCGTTTTGTCACCATTTGCTATGTTGCAGCTTTACATTAAAATAATTTAAATTCGATTTTTTTCCTCATCAGTCTACACTGAGCACCTCGGAATGACAGCAAAAACACAAACTGACTAAAACAGAAAAACTGAAATATCACGTGAACATAAGTTTTCAGACCTTTCTCTGTGACACTGATGTATTTAACTCAGGTGCTGTCCATTTCTTTGGATCATCTTTGAGATGTTCCTGCACCTTCAGTGGAGTCCAGCTGTGTTAAGTTAAACTGATTCATAATGGCACACATCTGTCCTTAATAGGCCTTACAGTTCACATTGCATATCAAAGCAAAATGAGAGCCACAAGGTCGAAGGAACTACCCAAGGAGCTCTGAGACAGAATTGTGGCAAGGTTAAAAAAAAAAAAAAATCTGCTGAACTTAATGTTCCTAAGAGCACAGTGGTCTCCATAATTCTTAAATGGGAGTAGTTTTTGGTAACCGGGAGTCTTCCTAGAGCTGGCCGTCCAGCCGAACTGAGCAGGGGAGAAGAGCCTTGGTGAGAGAGGTAACCAAGAGCCCAAAGATCACTCTGGCTGAGCTCCAGAGATCCTGAGTGGAGATGGGAGAAAGTTCGGGAAAGGCCACCACCACTACAGCCTTCCACAAATCAGGGCTGGCAGAGTGGCCTGACAGAAGCCCCTCCTCAGTACTAAACACATGAAAGCCCACATATAGTTTGCAAAAACACCTAATGGACTCCCAGACGATGAGAAATCAGATTATCTTATCTGATGAGACAAGCTTGAGCTCTTTGGTCTCAGTTCTAAGCGGTATGTGTGGAGGAAACCAGGCACTGCTAATCACAGGCAGCATCATGCCGTGGGGGTGTTTTTCAGCTGCAGGGACAGGAAGACTCGTCATAATTGAAGGAAAAATGAACGCCACAAAGTACAAAGATATCCTGGACGAAAACCTTATCCAGAGTGCTCAGGACCTCAGACTGGGCCAAAGGTTCACTTTCCAACACAATGACCCTAAGCACACAGCCACAATAACACAGAAGTGGTTTAAGAACAACTCTGTGAAGGGCCAGAGCCATCACTTAAACCCAATTGAACATCTCTGGAGAGCTCTGAAAATGGCTGTCCAAAATGGCTGTCCAGATCAATTTTACCGTCTGTTCTAGTTTAGTCTTGTCTCCATTTAATTATATAAGTATTTCACATTTTTACAGTTGTATGAGTCCTCAAAAAATAATTATTCTAAATGGATTTCCCCTATGAGCGATATGATCATATGATTTCCTGGTTAGTGGATGTAATAAAGATTTTCCTTGATTTATTTGTGATAAAGTATATCTCCTGTTTTTAATAACAACACATCCATTCTTCGTCTTGAAGACTCAAGGTCCAAGTCCTGGCATGAGGGTGCTGGTTTTTTGCCAGATCACAACAGTATTTCTTTCAGCTGTCATGAAGTCCTTCAAAACTCTGTGCCAACATCAGTAGGCAACAGCACAGTGTGGGTTTGCTTCCTGACAAACATCAAACCAGTGTCAAGTGAGATTTGCAAAAAGTGTTATTTTGGTGGATACATGCGGAGACATGACTTCTCTTCGTCTAAGACCCAGTAATTGTCTGGCCTGGTAAGTCATATCCTTTCACACAATGGGGTAAAATCATGAGCTAGCATTTCAGATATTTTTTCCTGATGGAACTGTGAATATGTCAGATCAACTGTGCTGGTTTTTGAAGTTGCACCGCTGAGGGTTTATATAAGCACTGAAAAGGGATTTGACTCGGGCCATAAAATATTTGCATGAGCTTTTTGCACACAATAGATGCATTGGCACTAGAAATGCAAGGGGTGACAAGAAACCAAGAAAGTACGGAGTTAGGATGAAGTTGTTTGGATGAAGCTGAAAGCTGAAAGCGGGATTAATGCAGGCAGAGCAATCAGCCTCTACTGACAGGCAAATTTTGCACTAGTGTGTGGATAAAGTGTGAATTAATTAAACATTTAAATAACCGCTAACTGGAAGGTTTCCAGTGGAGGGCTAACTCTCAATAATAGTGAACTGCAGCAGGCCTCTTTAAGTTAAACTCATTGAAGGAGAGTGCCAACTCGCACAGCAGCCCACAAACTCTGTCTGTGCAGAAAGCAAAACTGCAGGCACCATTTTTGGAGAGACAACATCACATCAAAATGAGGAGCAGTCACCTACTTGTGGCAGAGCCTCCACACTGACAAACTGGGCTACACAGCAGGAGAAACCTCTCCTGAGCCCCACTTACAGTGCTATGAGCCCCACCTTGTCTCATAAAACCAATTCCCCGATGTCAGAGCATCTGAAAGCAGGATGTGGTCCAGGTGATAGTCCAAAGTGAACTCCCACAGGTAAATGTACCAGGCTGGCAGCACAAAAATCGAGGTCATTCCACACTACACGCTCGGTGACTGATGAGGCCATGCAAAATGTTTCTCATCCACATAAAATGGTGCAGTTATGTTGAGCAAAGATTCTACAGAGGGCTAGTAAACAGTAAAGGCTAATATATCTTTTGTCCAACACATATGGCCCCCAGCGTAATTCATCCACAGAGAACTGCCTATCCCTTGCTATAAACAGGCCCCTTCATGTTGACAAGTTATTTTAACTGTATGTCACTACTTTTGATCAAAAGAAAGATCACATAATCAGTCAACAAGGATGATATAATTACATCTATAAAGACAGAGCCTTGATCTCTTCCTCTATGAAGCCATTGAATACTTTGATGACTTAACCTCAAGACATAACTGGGTGCTAACTCATGACAGGCTCATAAAAGTAAGTTATAGTTGTGGCACCCACTTGTGTACAAAGCCTATCTATCACAATATTTCTGGTTATGCTGATGGAGCGAATGCATCTTGAGCACCCACTTTGTCAGTGACAACAGAGGAAAAAGTATCTTCTTTGGGAACAGCCAGACAACTCATAAGTGATAACCACCGCAATTTTCAGGGCAAATCTACTCACCAGCTGTCTAGATATTTTACCGCGGGCCAAAAATGCCAACCTGCCGACAGTATCAGTAGAGAAAAACTCAGCGGTTTCCCTATTCATACCTATACAAATTATCATAGCAATCCATGTAGCATGTGTTGGATATTTTATTATGAAGTAAAATGATGTGCTGACTGAACAGTAAAATCCACAGAGCCATTCTGCTAACATGGCTAAATATTTAAATGTTAGAATATTAAAGTGCGATTGATTTTAGAGCGCTAACTCGAGTGAAGTTTAGGAAATATTGGTTGATCATTTGATCTATTGATCCATGTATCCAGTCTAAGTTTATCCTTAAAGATGGAGTGGAAAATCAAGTTCCTAACCCTGTTAACATTTACATATGAGGAGAGAGTGTAGGAGAGATACACCTGTCTGCATTGAAACACAGATGTGATACTGTTTATAAGTTTTGAGAACAGAGGAATTTTTGAGCTATTATGTCCTGTTGCTGCTCAGTTAAGTCTTCCTCTTCTATTATGTTGGAAAACAAATCAATTTTCATTTTAAATTATGTTTATGTTTTATCAATTTGGCTAAAATAAAAGAAAATTGAATAAAATCAAATATACAATTCGTGTACCGTACTTAAGTGCTCTTTCCTAACCCTGCATTGAAATCACACATTCAGAATTTGGAGTCTACCTTTTGTAAGCATACGTAAGTACAACCAGTAACCTGGGAATGAAAACATACAAACAAAGAAAAGACCGTGACGAAGAGGCATGGAAATGAACATGCACTTTTTGATGAGCGGCTTCTAATTGATTTGGCCGTGTAATTTTTGTCCTGGCTGGCAAATCCGTTTCCAGGGAGACAAAAAGTTGAAAAGGCATGGCTGGAAATAAAGGGGCAGAGGTTGAGGCAGCCTCAGAAGAATACTGAATGAAATGAGAGACACTGAGTGAAATGTCAATTGAAGTCGACGGCTAGAAGAATGACAAAGTGCTTACTACTCGCAATGGGAATGCCTGATGAGGGCTGAGAGGTGACATTTGAGAACGCCGAATTGTGACAGCTTTAGTTGAGTTTTTTGAGCTCAGCTACTCTATTCTGTATGTTGGCAGCTTCAACTGACAACTGTTTGAAAAAAAAAAAAGCAAAGATGTGACATCAGCCAGTCCAACATTATCCGGACTGTGCATCACTCATTGTGCTTTAGGAGACACCTTTAGTGATTTTAGATTTGTCTCTTTCTGTGCACAGGCTTTACCATCAGCGATAACACAGAACAGTATTTAATTTCTACAAATGGGGGAAACTATGGCCACTAAGTCAATAGAAACCATTTTTCTCATCCTGCTTGACTTTTTGGTTTAGCAAGTGGAGTGCCTCCTAAAATCAAATTTAACTCTGTTGTCTCTCTGAGGAAACCAATCTTATCAACTCTTTACTTTTCCTTTTCTTCACGAGATACATTACAATGCATCAGCAAAACTCAGATGCAAACATTTTTAAATTTCAAACCCACTTACTAACAATCATAGTACAATATGGTCCAAACATTGAGGTGTGCATGATAGATCCCTAATAAGTTCAGAAAAACTCACAAAAGACTGAGTTCGGGAGAGGAGTGCACGGTCATAGTACAACAGATGCCTGTATTCTACTTATAGTGATGGTGTGAGCCTTTAAAAAGAGCCATAGAGGTGGTAAAGTAAAGGGAAAGGCAAATGAAGAAGGTCTTTGAAATAACTACATCTCAATTGTAAATGCAGCCTAACAAGCCAGTCAAGTTGAATCAAGCTGAATGATAATTAGCGGCCTGTGTGTCAGCAAAGTGAAAGTGCAGAGAAAGTCTGGCAGCCCTTCATCATGCACAGAAAACACTTTTTTAAGCCACATGTACGAAAGTAATAGTTGTCTAGGTAGCAGTTTGTCCTGTATTGACAGGACATGTTGGTTGTTTTTCCCCACAGATGCTTGGATGACATGTTCGAAATTGGTGAAGAGTAGGTTGCACTGATTCCACCAAAATACTCACTACATTATGTATGTGCATCCTGATTTCACTGGTTTACAACACTCTAGAGGAGACTGTGTTTGTGTCTCAATTCAGCTCTGTGGGTTTAATGTTTACTGAAGGAAATCCACATTACGACTGCCTAGAATTGCCAGAAACACGGAGGGACGTGTGCAGAAAGTCTACTCAAGTTTATGCAAGGGGTCGTATGACTTTGTTCAAGGATGACAATCACAGGCAATCGATGTGCCTTTGTTAAAAAAAAAAAAGACCATCTGTTTTGTGAAAGCTGGTGATGTCTTCAAACCATGCAGTGTGAGACAAACGGTAGATAAGGTTATGGATCTGTATGTTTATGTTCGTGATGGACACTTTAATGTCAGAAAGTCAGACATAAATTGGTCCCTGGCAATGGCTTCCTCATTATCTTTAAGTGCTCAATAACTAGTTTCATCAACAACACAGTATTCAGTGGTCTTTAACAACTTCAAAGCCAACATTCTGAACAAAACAATGCACAGCATCTATAATACACCAACAGAAGAAGTAAGGTAAAGAATTATTGACTGAACCAGTACCCGGATCTCAGGCTTTTATTCCAACGGCCAAACTGAACAAAAGCTGAACCCGAACTTCCTTAAGCGGCTTGCAAAGGATACTACGTTTATGATAATGGTAAGTTAGACTAAACATTAAAATATCTTAAATGTGCTCCAGTTTCCTGTGTGCAAGAGTTAAAACAGAGAGCTCAACAAAACAGAGTTCGCATTTCCATGCACAGCACACTGAGACTTCAGTGTGAATTAATACTCTTTTCAGTCAAGAACAAAAACAAAACCATCGTGTGATGATACAAGATTTCATAGAGTGGAGAAAGGGGTGGACTGATGGGACATTAAAATGTGTGACACACACAAGAGAGTAGTACCAGCATGCTGCCTCTTGATTATCAACGATCTGTCACTAACCCCACTTAAATCATTCTTCCTGCCCTGCAGATGAATGTACCCAAGTTTATTTTTGCTTTTTTTATCTGAAACCACGACCTTCCTTCAAATAAGCAAATTTTATGCCTAATACTTTTTTTACATATTAAATCAGAGAAAATATCTTCATTTCACTTTGAACTCTCCTTTCTTATGTCATAGTTCAACACTTTTTCTTTTTCATCTTTACATGGTGAAAAAGACATAAGATGCATCAGTGGATTGTTTGAGCGCTGTCTTTAAATTGTGTCATGTTGAGCTCTTCTAGTTGTTATTTTTTTTGTGTGTTAAGTCCTTCAATGAAAACCTTTGGGCTAAATTATGGAAATCCATCCATCGTCTACCACTTTTCTGTTTCTGGGTCACATGGGGTGCTGGAGCCAATCCCAGCTCACTCTGGGTGAGGGCAGGGTACACCCTGGACAGGTCACCAGTCCATCACAGGGCCAACACACAGAAACAGACAGAGACAAACAACCACTCACACTCAGACCTACAGACAATTTAGAGCCACCAAATAACCCAAACATGATGTTTTTGGACAGTGTGAGGTAACCAGAGTACACGGAGGAAACCCACGCAGGCACAGGGAGAACATGCAAACTCCACACAGAAAGGCCCCAGGCCGGGAACCGAACCCACGACCTTTTATTGTGGGGCAACAGTGCTAACTGCTGTGCCGCTGTGCCGCCGTGCTGCCCTAATTATGGAAATCTGGACAAAAAATATCAACTCTATGAGTTAGCTGTGTTGAAAAAGGAAAGCATGCATGACATTGTATTGTTTGGAAATCAATAAATAGTAGAGAAAAGGCTTAAATTATTAATTGGATAAAGAGAGTTACACATAAAAGTAGCTTGAACAACTTGAAATTTAGAATCCTAGTGATTATTTCCAATTTCTATGCTAATATGTCCCATATTTTGCACATTTCTAGTGTTTTATTTGTTTGGTCAGTCAGAACCTTTGCTTCCTGACAAATGGCAAGCCCATCCACAGCTAAAAAACAGTAGCCTACAACCATACTGTAGCTTGGTATATTTCAACAGTCAATGCAAATGCTCACTTTCAGCCAGTGTTGAAATAAGTCAAGAAGACATTTGGACTAAACTGCTCCAGCTGTCCTGCAGCCACAGTCAAAATACATTGATAAAAGGCTTTAATAATAAGAGGAGTATGGTAGATTTTAGATAAAGATTCAGAATTATTAAAT
This sequence comes from Remorina albescens, assembly GCA_034769265.1. NCBI lineage: Eukaryota > Metazoa > Chordata > Actinopteri > Carangiformes > Echeneidae > Remorina > Remorina albescens. The sequence goes on along the minus strand of CM068476.1, from coordinate 13,645,149 downwards.
CCGGCAAAATGGGATTGGGATGGTTTATTTTAAGCCCTAATGTTTCATTATAAGCGTAGGGGTCTGTGGATTGAGCACTTTTATTATAATCACATTATTTCTGATTTATAACAACATACTTTATACAACGTGGCACCTTTAACTTTTGCAAAACCTTGATAAATGAAAGGCTTTTCTTTTGTCTTCAAATCTAATATTGTATCATCTGATACTACCCTGCGCTGATGCAGTCCACAACACCCCTTCAGAGCCACTGTTCATAAGGTAGTGTCCCTCCAAGGTCCTGAAACATTACAGACAGCTACATTTCTGGTATACGTTGTTGTAGCACAAAAAAAAAAAAGGATGATTGCCTGGTACATTTTTTATCTGAATACGTTTGTCTCTTTTTAGCAAGCAAACCTTTCACCGCACGCTGTCATGGTATATTACCTTACATCTTGACAACTTAAAGTGCAAGATGCATTTTCAACACCTAAAAGCAGGAAGTATTTAACTATTGATCACTTGAAACTTCAGCATACAGCACTCAGTTTCTCTGCCTCCATTTTCTCTCTTTGGAATTCTTTTACTAAGAAGCACCCCGTATCCAACTGGTTGGTAAACAGTAGAAAGCTATCATTTGCAACTACAACAACAACAACAACAAAAAAAATGGAAATACCTTCCTCTGAGGAAACAGCATACATTGTGTTTTTCTGTTCTGCTTATAAAATGTGTTCTTTCAATATTCACTGCTCTCTACGGAGGCTTCTTGGCAGTAGTCATTTCAAGCAACATGGGTTTGTGTGGACTAAACATGCCCTGTGGTTTATTGTGTCTCATATCTCATATGCAGAGAGTTACAGCTCACTGTTGGGCATTTATATTTACAGGCCAGTGGCCAGTGTTTAGGCTGCTTCTCATGGACTCAGACATGTTTAGCTATGTTAATCTTTTCCAAAAGGGAATTCAGATAGCGTAACAAAGGATGAATGCTTTATCCACTGAAATATGGACAGTTCTAAAGTCAATTTCGTGTCATTTCTCAATATATCTCTTCCTGTTCTGTGTAATTGTTTTTTTTTATCTACTTAATTCACAAACAGTATTTAATCTTAAGAGTTTTGCAGAGGTTGAATCCACTCATAGTCCATCTTTGGTACCTGGGTTCTGATACATGTTTGGTCCGTTTATACATGCCTGCCTCGAGTACATTTTCTACAGGTCAGTTTTGATTTGGATTGAAGACTGTTCATCTAATTTCTCCAATTTCTCCAAGACAAATATGGAAATTCTCAGGGGTTTAAAAAGCCCCATATGCACTATGCTTCAATTGTTGTGTTTGTTAACATTTGCATTTCATGCATCGTGTTATACAACTGTGTTTAATCTAATGACCCAAACCAGGGGTTAAATAAAGGCAAGGAAAAGCAAAATTTTGCCCCCTAGCGTCTTAGCAGTTTAATTTGCCAGTGGTTTAGAAGCTGTTATAAATGTGTCTCAATCCACACTCTATTATTCCTTCCAATGCCTTACGCATTGTAATCAATGCTAGACTGATTGAAGTGGTGTCACCTTAACAGTGCTGCTGTTTTTGTTCTTTCATTTGAAACACGTTTGATTTCGGTCTCTAAATTTGGTTTGTATTGCTTATGAATGCTGTTTTCTTGTGTTTGCCTTATAGTGGTAGCCCCTTGATGAATTTCTATGTGCATCCAGTCCTTTGAAAAAGCGATCAAAGTTGTGCAAATTATGTGAATGCACATTTGATCCTCTCCTTACTAGATGTAAGTATGAAAACCATGTACTCTGGAACTAATTCACCTCAACCAGTTATTTTACATGTTGGAGCAGCCAAAAGTGTAGCTGTGGCATCTTCAAAGTCTTGAAACTCATCAATGAGCAGGAATGAGCTGTGGGTGTAAAATAAGCCCATTAGTTAGCATCTACATGACCTATTTCTAGTCTCAAGTTTTATTAATTTATTTATTATTAGCACAGTTGATGTGTGATCTAATACAAAAATCCAAAACTCTCAGGTGAATGTGTGAACAAAGTTGGCAACAGTCGATCAAGCTGGACTGGACAGCCTGCCTGAAGCACATTTCTCAAGTAAATGTATCCATCGCATTACTGTAAAACAACATTGTTGTCTTTTTCCAGACTAACATGATGACATGTGCCATACTACCAGATAAAAATTAATGTTCTGGGTTTTTTTGTTAAACAACATCTAATGGTCATATTGGTGGTACCGCAGTATAAATAGCCACAAAGTCCACGTTAGGAGCAGGTTGGGATGGATTGAAAAGGGTAACATGTTTGATTCTCATATAGAAGTAGATGTTTATGTTGTCACCAATGCCATATCACAGTGTTAACCATGCTGTTGTTCTTCTAGCCACAACAAACGGTGAGGAAGCAACCAAATTCACCAACTTCTCCCAAAGCTCTTTCTTCCTAAACCTAACCCAGCCACGATTGTTATTATAACCACAAAGGTATGCATACTGCTCACGGTGCAGGCTCAGCACCAAGGTTCAGCACAATTGTCACCGTGTGGCTGCTATTTCTTTTCCATTCCCACAGATGAGTGCTGCACCAGAACTCAGACAGTAAAACTCCAGACAAACCTCAACCCACAGCCCAGATTCTGAAGTAAATGTCGACACTGGGAGTAATTGTACTGTTGATGGAATGGACCGGAGATGGTAATAAGAACTGTGTATGGTTGACACAAAGAAACAGAAACAAAAGACAAAACACAATTTGGCTTAATTACTGATTTGGCACATTTAGTTAAACAAATATTTAAAAAAGGCCTCAAGTGAGTAGTGATGATGTGAAAACTGCAGAACCTAAACTGAAAAATTACTTTACTGTGACGTGAATATAACTATGACTATGAAAAAAAAAAACACAGCACGCCTTTTAGTATTGTCAGAAATCAACATTCAAAATATGCAGCACGAGGAGGTAAAATTGATAACTACCAAACTGTATTATTAATTGCTTTAGGAATTAAATTATCAGTGTTATCATCTTTATCAGGGATATGGCAGCAGACAGTCGCGTATGCAAACGGAGCAATTCTCTCACTTCTTCCAATGATAAGTCAAAGTCCCAGAAAAGTTTTATCACCCAGAAGTTTGATGAGCTGCATCGCAATGTTTTGCCAGGGCCTGGAAAGCCACCAACTTTTGTTTTCAACACGTTTTTAGAATAAAACTGTCTCTCAACAGATTTCTGCCTCGCTCTCTCACTCACTGTGTGTACGTGTGTGTGTGTGATCTGGAGTGGTCTGTCAAAAAATCAACTACACATTACATCACTGCAGCAGCAACCCAACACATTTAAAAGACGAGGGATCAGTACTATGTTGTTAAATACTTCTTGCAGCCTTTGACGCATTTTGTCACATCCATGTTGAATGATTGTTGTAATTCCATGATAGCTATTACTTATGCAAAGTATAATAACAGTCAATTATATTATCATAGTTTATGGAAATTAATTGGCTCATCAGTATAACATTCGGGGGCTCCATTTTTGTCACTTCGACATCAGGGGTATTAATAGATGCTATATTCAATCATAAGTTTAATTAGGATTCAAAACAAAGTGAATTTTACCACAAGATTGAAACAAGTCGACAGGAGGAGTCATATTAATATCGTGGCAAGTTTGGAGTTAAGGAGATAGAGATGTTGTTTCAGAGGGCATGTAAAAAAAAAACAAAAAAACAAGGCTTCTTTTGTTTTAGCATTTGGAAATGAATAATAAGCCCAGACGTGTTTCAGATCACTGTTACTTAACAATTGCTCCGAGGAGTGAGACCTTTTTAACTTTTTCCTCCTGTGAACCACAGCCAGAGAAGGTTTGTGTGTTGCCTTACTGAGAGGTAGCGCTCCAGAGGTGCTTTGATTCCATAAGCAATAGGCCTCTTTAAACAGATTTTTTTAAAAAAAAGTTTGCTGGGGAGAGAAAGAGAGCATGAAAGAGGGGGAGGGCGGGAGAAAGAGAGAGAGAGAGAGAGAGAGAGAGAGAGAGCGTGCCTCCTCAGAATACTTTGCCATTCCATTTCAGCTTTGAAGTTCACATCCCTGACTTCAGAAGGTAATAAAATAATTATCACAAAATTTCCCAAAGTTAAAAGGCAGAAACGATGGATGGATAGGGAGAAATTGCACTTAGAAGTCACATTTGCTTTAAAAATTGTGAAACTGCTAATTCTTGCAAGAGCTATATTCCTCATGCAAGAATTAACCCCCTGGATAAAGCATATCAGGCATATATTACATCATTGAAGCCTTATTTGTAAAACATTTTCATAAATCAGAGCAAGCACTCATATACTGCGGGTATTAAAGCTTTCACTCAGTTCGGTTATCACGGGGGATGAGCCTCTCCTGTCCAGACCCACAAATCCTGTGGCCATCATCCTAACAGATAGCTGCTCTATCTGTAAAGTTTAATGGCATGTTGCTTGTGGATAATGGATGGCGTTTCAATCTGAGGAGCAACCTTAGACAACTTCAAGTCTCTCATTGGCGGGCATTAGTGTTTTAATCAATTTTATGAGGTAAACGATCTCATCAGCCAGGGGAGACGAGGAGTGTTTGGGGGGGGGTGTCCTCAGGGTGGGGTGGCTGATGGATGGGCATAAATTGAGAAAAAATTAAGAGTATTGCCTGTTTTTGCAGTTATGACCGGGGAGGTTTGACTTTAATGATGTGATGTTGGAAGTACTGATTAATTGCAGTGTTGCGCTGGAGAGGGCTGAGTGCTTTTCTTTGAAATAATAATGAAGAAAAAAACAAAAAGAGACAACGCTTTCAGTAAATCTGCTGGCTCATCCAACACATCTCAAAATTGAACTGATGTGAGTTTCTACAGTCCCCGAATGTGACTGCGGTGATTCCTGTCCCGTTTTGTTTTTTGTTTTTTGTTTTTTTTGTTGTAGTGGGAAAAAATGTTCCTTTTGACAACACTTTTATTCATTCATTCATCTTCTACCGCTTATCCATTTCTGGGTCGCGAGGGTTGCTGGAGCCAATCCCAGTTTACACTGGGCGAGGGTGGGGTACACCCTGGACAGGTTGCCAGTCCATCACAGGGCCAACATACAGAGACATACAGAGACCAACAACCACTCACACTCACACTCAGACCTACAGACAATTTAGAGTCACCATTTAACCCAAACATGTCTTCTTTGGATGGTGGGAGGAAACCAGAGTACCCGGAGGAAACCCACGCAATCACAGGGAGAACATGCAAACTCTGCACAGAAAGGCCCCAAGGGCCTGGGAATCAAACCCATGACCTTGTTGTTGTGAATCAACAGCACTAACCACTATGTCGCCGTACTGCCATCAAAATCTAATTCAAGATTTATAATGTTTCCATTACCAAAGCACTAAAATCTCTTAAATTTAAATGTAATTAGCATAATGCCCTAAATTTAGCAAGCATATTTATGCTCCCTCAAGGATGAACCCTTTCCATTCACTTCACCCTCAGGCCAAGGCATGATGTACACATTCAGGCTCTTGGTGCCTTGTAAATGTGTAGCCCCTCCCAGGTCAGACTCCAGACCTCTGTTCTAACATCTCAACAAAGCTCTGGAAGTGCACTTCCAAATTCGTACAGTGAACCCTGGCATAACATCTCGTGCCACCAACCACACTTCAACACCCCAAAGTCTGGCATGAAGGTTGAGAAATGTTTCATTTCATGCAAGCATCCTCTGGTAGTGTCAACTTTGTGAAAATATATCACAGTCTTTTTGACCCTGGAGACTAAAGTGAAACGCTTTTTTTACCCTCCAGTTCAACAATGAATGAAAAAATACATCAAGCAGAAATGGAGAAAAAAGCTGATTGTCACAGCTAAAGGGTGATTTAACATCAATAAGACCCTGTGAATTCATTAATTAATGATAATGTGGGATGATCATTTGGTGGTTTTGTGGGACTATTACCCAGAATCCATATGGACAACCTCCAGATCCTGCCAAACCAACCGGTTTTGTTTCCAAAAACTTCCCACAACTTTCACCAAAAATTACAGAATAATAGGTATAACACTCGCAATTTGACGAAGGTGTTGAACAAGTTGAATTCATTTGTGACCGAAAAAGTTAAATGGCATTGTGATTTTAGTTTCTTATGTCGCTTGTCCTGCTTTTACAGCATCCTTGGAAATGGTGCGGCACTGTTGTCAGCAACCATCAGATGCCCTTATCTCAACAAAACTGAAGCTCAATCTCCCAACTGTCCATCAACAAGTAAAGAATCCTTTTAACTAACATTCACTTCAGCGGAATAAAAACCTTTGCTGCAGTTTTGTATCCCCCAGCACTTCTCGCTTATTTATATTAAAACATATTTTGGTAACACCGAGTTAGAATTTTTTTTTTTTTGCCTTCAGAAAAAGTGGATTTTTTTTTTTGACTATGCACAGTACACAGTTGGCTTGTTTTCACATTTTATACGATGAGCTGAAAATAGAGCATTTGATGCTGCTTTTCCTTGAAAACAAAATGATGTCTACTGTCGCTTTGTTTGCGTTTTTCGAAGAATTGTAAGTGATGTTTGCAGCCTTTAATGTTGTACACTGGCATCTTGAGAATGGTGAAATCCAACTGTCCGTTTTGTATTTGCATACACACATTATTATGAAGCCATCAGCATGATTTCTACTGCTGTCTGTTGCTGCTGTGAAGAGCAAATATGGAACATGTAAGAAATAAAGAGGTAAATATAAAAAAAATAGCACAGGTGGAAAAGGCTGTGGAGCAAATTATGGACATGCTCTTTCTGATTTATTACAGCTAATAGTCAAATATAATAATTTTGCCAGATTACTGCATATAATGAACAATAATTTTAATTGTGTCCTTTATTGAAATTGTTTTGGAGATTTGTATCAATAAAGAATATCAGCAGGGCCCTGCATTATAACCTTGTCTTAGATTTTTTTCTTCTGAAAATCTTTAGATTCAATATTAATAAAGATGATAATCAGCAGGTTAATTGATAGTATCAATATTTAACTACACCACACTTCTGTACCTCCGGCCTGAGGGCAGAAGTGTGACCGGTCCGTGCTGGGGTTAGGGGTTAGGGTCCTTGTGGAAGGTGGCAGCTCTCCTGTGGATTCTGCGGTGGTAGGTGCTCTGCAGAGAAGGCAGTGGAGTCCTGGTGATCCTTTCAGCAGTCCTCGATACTCTCTGGAGGCGTCTGCGGTCCATGGCAGTAGCGCTGCCGTACCACACACTGATGCAGCTGGTCAGTACGCTCTCGACAATGCAGCTGTAGAAGTTGCTGTTGATCTTAGGTGTCACTTTGGGCTTTGCGATCTTGGGCAAAGTGACCAGTGGTCTCTTTTGGTTTAATGTCACTGCATTACCAATATAAACCCCACCGCACTCATGGTGATTGATACTTCCACCATCAAGCAGATGTCAGCAATTCGCTTTGATCGACAGTTTGAAATGACTTTCTTTACTCACCCAAAGTGTTTTCTGTCTGCTTTCACCTAAGGATATTGAATCAGTAATTCCTACTGCATCCCCACTGCGTCCAGACACACACACACACACACACACACTCGCAAGCACTTTGAAGACCAGAATATAGTTTGAAGGAAGAAAATGAAAAATAAAAAAAAAATCTGACTGCCATTGACCTGGGACTGATAGAGCTCTGTCAACATAAAGTCGGCAGTATGTGTGTATCTAATTATTATAATTCAGCCACAACTCATTCGCTGAAGCAATAGTTTTGCATAAACAAGGACTGGAGAACATGATTGTATTATCTCTCTGGCTTGAATTATTCCTTCAATTTCCTAAAATAATGGCATGTAGTTTTGTCTAATATCCAGTCACACTCCCTACAGTAATAACACCTTGGCAGCATACATGTCAGTGCTATGGCATCTCATCTGGGGTTATGTAAATGCAACCCACAGATAATTCTTAAATAAAGCATCGCTACGAGTGTAATTCCAGGCCCTGAATGCAAAAGTGGTGCTGCTTCATCATCTGAAGCACACTGTGGAAAATTGCGTAAATGTTAATCCAGCTGTTGTATAAGATTGTGACAACTCCTCCACCCCTCCACACCAACAGCAGTCCACTCTGTTTTCCTTGGCAGCTACTGTTTGCCATGGTAACATTATTATTCCAGACAAAGAGGTAAAGATGGGAAAAAAAAATAGGTGCTGAAAGTAATTCAAATGAAAACCCACAGGATCAGTCAAGATTTAAGTGGCCATTTAAATTAGGTCTGAGGAGTTAGAGTGGAATGAATGTGGAGTCTTAGGTGATGAAGCTGTGTCACAGGATGAGACAGGCTTTAAATGGGCTCATGCCTGCCTGGCAGAATAGAGAAACAAACATAATGAAAAAAGCAATACAAAAAAAACCCAACAACTCAGATGTGTGTCAGGCTTTTTTTGAGGTGACCTTGACCTGCTCGAATCAAGCATTGTGTCAGGTTACATTAAAGGTCAGTTATATGCTATTTTGATATTAAAATCGAATCGAATGACTGTAATTTGTAAAACGAAAGCCAATAATTCTAACCCACCGGGAAATAATAGCCAAACCTGCAGCTCTACGCAGCATTTAACCAATTTGTTACTTGATGTTTGGGGTTTTCGACCTGTAAAAACCGTGTGCCAGCTCTCGCACGCACTGTTTCAGAGCCAGTGGAATACACCAAAATATATTTCAGAAACTGAAAAAGTTAGAACTACATTTACACTCATTAAAATTCTGCATCGGACTGCCAAATAGCTGACAGATTGGATATCTAATCAACACAGGCACATACTACTCTCCACTTGATAATGTGTCCTGAAAGTTACAGTGAAATACTGACTTGAGACCAGCTGCACAATCGATTTCCAAAGTCTCAAGGTAGCAATGTACCAACAATGCGCCTGACCACACCTCATAAATAAGCACAAATGCTGGTGTAGAAAATGACAACTCTGCAGCAGTGTCACAAGAACACATGTGTTCCACATTGTCGATATAAATAAAAGACTAAGGGCCCTATCTTTGCCAAATAGGCCATTTTATATTTGAAAAGAGGAAACCAAGTAATATTTCCAAAGATTCTTTATATCATACTGTCAATTTCTCCATCAGTCCATCTAGTAATATATGTATATTTGTTTTTTATTCAGAATCCCTCACGTTTCCTCAGACAGAATACGGTACTAGACATGTTTTTTGCTTCATGCTTCATGCTTCACTAACTGGTCTTATTTCTTCGTGGTGCGGACCAAAAGCAGAATACTGCTTAATAAAATTTAAAGTTTCAAAAGATTGAACCTTTCCTTTTTTTTTTCACTATTTATTGAGACATTTCTGAAACACTCTAGGAGTTTTTGGGTACCAATCGTATTTAGTTGAGGTTTCCCAGACCTCTCTCCTTAGGTCTGTGTGGAGAGAATATTAGTCACATCCACACACTTGCACTGTCATTCATACTTGCATGAATGTGACGGGATAACTATTTCAGCCCAGCACTGGATGATCCAGCATTCACCCTCATCCTAAGCTCAAGCTTAGTTTAACATAAAGCAGTATATGAGCGAATCTGCTAAATATACTAAATCCAGTCAGTTCAACAGCACAAACTCTGTACATGCTCAAAGCCTGGTTAGATTTGGTATGTATTGCAGAACTGGGACACGGTTATGTTTTGCAAAAAAAAATTAAAAAAAAAATGCCCCAGTTAGCTCTTTGTATTCCCTGCCTCCTCCCTTTAACAGGCACTGTCACAGTAAGCAATGTTCAACAACTAACATGATGCTCCATTTAGAAAGCTACATTTACCTTAGTAAAGTTCTGTCAACAATTAACTGCTAACAACGCAAAGCAATCTTGAGCTCTACAATATACACTACTGTATGATGATAACAGAACTAAAGTATGTATGAAAAAGCAATAGCAATTCTAAAGATGCTGTTGTACTGTTGGATTAATACATATATATATATATATACATAGGGATCTTTCCTTACTTTTAAAGATTTTTTTCAAAGTCTGAGTTATTTGTTGCCCCTTCTGACCGCTGTCATAACATATTATTTGAGTTAAAAAGTACCAGCTGCAAAACATTAACCACACAGCCAAACCCAAATAAAGCCACTGTGCAGAACGATCCAAGCTAATTAACTGATTAACGAGAACCTCTTTAGAACAAGACAGTCACATAGCCTAACCACAGATCCAAGCAAACAACTGTAATAGGCGGTTAAATCCACATTATTTCCATCATTTTTTTTTCCAAGAAATAAGAGAATGGGACGCAGACTATGGCGTCATCATTGAATGCCGATTTACAATAATTAAGGGGACAAGCAGGAGGAAGAACACGAAAAAAATCCAGTGATTATTATAAGGAATCTCATCTAGAGGAAGCATGGTAGCATAGTGGTTAGCACTGTTGACCCACAACAAGGAGGTTGTGGGTTCAGTTCCCGGTCTGGGGCCTTTCTATGTGGAGTTTGTATGTTCTCCCCGTGCCTGCGTGGGTTTAGGGTCCAGGGTGTACCCCGCCCTCGCCCAATGTGAGCTTGGATTGGCTCAAGAACCCCCCGCGACTGGGAAACAGATAAGTGGTAGAAGATAGATGAATGAATAAACATCTAGATGTTTATTCAAGCTCTAGAAGACACTGCAGTTAAAAAGAGCAAAGGACCAGGATCTTTGAATAAGCAGCTCTTTGTAGCAAAGAAGCCCAAATTTAAGCTCCATCAGATTTACTGTCATTGTCTAACAAGCTTTTTATGTGTGTGTGTGTTCTTTTCCAGGGAACCAAACAGTGCTAAAAGTATTTAGAACATTGGTCCTCTATCAGATGGACACAAAGACACTGGTGGTGGTCATTAGTGTTCATGTAACTCTTAGCATGTGTTGTATATTTAAGTGGGAAATTGCTTGTTAGTTTTCACACTTGACCCCAGGACTGTTTCTCTGTCGTATTTGAGCTTTTTATAAAGAACAGCATGAATTGCACAGTGGTATTATAACACAGGAGAGTGTCCCGCCGCACAAGTGAATTCATCCAGTTTAGGTAAAATAAACTGAGGTATTGGCATTGGGCAAAATGGAGTAGGAAGAGCACATATAATATCCTCACAGGAATTATGGGTAATAAAATCCATCAACACTTTTAAAACAACAGCTGCAATCTCCTGCTGTCATTTGGAGGCGCTAAAGTGAGACATGGCTATGGCACAGCATTAAAAATAAACAGCCTAACATTTTGGGAGATACACATTGATTGCCCATCATACCCAGAGTCACATGAGTCAATCAATATCATTTTCATCTCAGTGCAAACACTACACAGACTTAAGGAGAAGCTGTTAGTACGGCTGCATCAATGGGGATAAAGAAAATGCCCTCAAATTACACCTGAGCCGCTCCCCTTTGCATCACGTTTCTTATCAACATGTAGAACATATCATGTAGCTCTTGTTTGACATTAGATGCAAACTAAAGCTGCTGAAATATTTTTTTATTACCATAATAAACTCCACTGAAAGGTTTGCTTAACTGAGCAGATTAAGAAAAGAGATAAAAAAAGAAGTATAAATGAAAATGCAAAACAATTACTAAGCACTTATAAAGTGAGCAACAGCTGTTTGGTATGCATCGAGGGCAGATAGTTTATGCAGTAGCCATGTCTGGGTTGAGTGGATTTAAGTACACAGGTTTACACAGGTTTGTAGTCCTGAACAGTCTCAGCTGCAAAAGAACACAGCTATGGTAAAGGCCCGAGGGGAAAACATGTCAGTCTGGTGCTACCTGCTCTGCTCAAAACAGAACTTTATATCACCACGCCAAAGTGAGTTTGTAACAGTATTTAAGGTCACAATACTTTAATTTAGAGTGGCTGAGAAGGAAAAGGGGGGAAGCTTACACTAGTGTCCAACTTATTTTGGGGAAAGCAGTCCCGAAACTATCATATAATTGAGTGAGAGGCAGCAGCTGGGGCACAGGCAAAGGACCCACAGGCAGGCTATCAGTAGATGTTCCCCAAACACCTCACATGCACACAAGGGATAGACGCTAGCTGCAGTAATCATTATCAGGGGCCCCACTTGGTTTGGGGCCAACAGCAGTGACTGTGTAGTATCTTTATGGGAGGTGAGTCAAATGTGCCAAAATAAGAATGCCAAGGGTCCCTTTTCCCATTGGAGGAAGGTTTAGGGGGGGTTAAAATTTTGTCTGGTTTGCCCCTCCTGACGATGCACCTCTTATCAGGGGTTGGGTTTTATGAAAGATATTGAATCCAATGTAATTTGCTTGAATTTAATTAGAATCCAGGCAGAAATCTCATCAGAAATTCATCATCAAAATTAAATTCTAAAAGAAAAAAATTACTGAAAGAAATATTTTAAATATATCATCTGATTTGTTGAAAGAGCTGCAACTACCGTTAGACGAGTGGATTTCACACAAACTTGTTTGTTTCCTTCATTCCCTGGTTTAAGTAAATAGTCCTCAGATCTAATTGGAAGTATGCTGTGCTCACTCAACACTGAAGTTTCATTCAAAGCTATGACAACGATATAATTTCATCCAGTCCTTTGAGAATTGTTGTATAGACAACAGATGAGGGCAGAAATGCCGGAAATCATTAGTTGGGCTCGATAAAATTTTCATGCGGGAAGGAAACGGAGCGCTTGTCTGTCTGAGTTATGCCCCTAAAACAATCGCCATAATTGTTTGGAGGCGGCCCCAATCGATGAAAGGATTATTGGCACTGAGAACACATGAGTACATATCAGTGCGTGATCAGTGTCATAACTGTTCTAGGGCAACAATACATTACATTTAATATCCTCAGACTGCTATCCAGCCAGCGGAGGCCTAAAGCAATTAAAGGCAGAATCAATGCCCTGAGTCAAAACACTGTGACAGCTCTATTATCCCTGGATATAGGAGGCCTAGTGAAGTTCCATTTCTCTGCTTTTCTCTCTCTCTCTCTTCCTGTTGTCTGGTGCACACACACACACACACATGCACATTCTCTCTCTCATCTGTCTTTAACTATCTGCAGTGGGGTACATACACCACCACACTATCATGCACACATATTACACCAACCTTTCTCGTTTTCTGTCATTTTCCTTCTTATTCTTTTTCCTCCCATCCTTACCATCTTTCAATCTGAAATAATCCCTCCTGCTATTTTATTACTTTTTTCCTTCATTACCTGCCTCTGCTGCCTTTCTGACTCCTTGCCTGTCAGCATCAGTCTTTTGTTGTTGAAATCCACCCCATCAATGTCATCTTGTACATCATCACTGACAGTGCTTTTATCTAATCCCACTCTTTAATGTGCTCGGGCTCTTCTGATTCTCAACATACCTCGGGCGAAAATGATTTTTTGCCTACATTTGTTCATTTTGACACATAATACTTTGCTTCATTGACCAATGTAGCCACTGTAGGCACAAAATGATCTCAAATAAATCATTCAGACTTACATTCCCCACACTCTTTTGAAGGCTAACACGACGTGCCAAATAACCAAGTAGCTACTATTGACAGTGAGAGTGAGCTCATGTCCTTGCTAACTTATCTGGGATTTTGGTAAGTTTTAGCAACATTGAAGGAGAGGATATCCTTGACTGAAAACTTTCCTACTTTTTAGTCTAATTCCAGACCCAGAGCAAACTATCATTACTACTTGTCCATTAAGAATCACGTGGGGGTTGTGCTGGAGCCAAGCCCAGCTGACATCGAACAAGGGCGGGGTAAACCCTGGACAGGTCGCCAGTCCATCGCAGGGACGACATACAGAGACAAACAACCAATCACACAAACATCTACAGGCAGTTTAAGATTCACCAATCAACCTAATGTGCACATCTTTGGATTTGGGAGGAAGCCATTCAAACCCCACACAGAAAGGCCTCAGGCACACTTTTTCACTCTAACGCAAAAGTGTTAATAACTGTACCACCATTAGCCCACAACAGTTTCAGCATTTCTAAAATCACAGATAACATGGCTGTGCAGATGGAGAATAATCTTAGTAAGTGATTGCCGGTAGTTTAGCTTTGCCAATTTCAATAATATTGTGTCCCCCAATTAATGCAATTAAATCAAATCAAATTTATTTATAAAGCACCAAATCATACCAAAGTTACATAAAAGCACTTTACACATACAGCAGGTCTAGACCAAACTCTTCATGGAGTTGTTCAAGTGACCCAATTCAATGATACTACCCAGTACAATAACTTCAGTTTTGTCTGAGTTCAGAAGCAAAAAGTTGCAGGTCATCCAGGCCTTTATGTCTGTAAGAAACATCTGAAGTCTGATTAACTGATTAGTTTGATTTGGCTTCATTGACAAATATAACTGAGTATCATCTGCATAACAGTGAAAATTGATGCTGTGCTTCTGGATAATATTTCCTCAGGGAAGCATATATAGGGTGAAAAGGATTGGTCCAAGGACAGAACACTATGGAACTCCATGTTTCCTTAAAGTACGTGAAGAAGAAAGGGATATCTGTCTGATCAGTATGATTTAAACCAGCTTCGTGCGGCTCCTTTGATCCCAAGTTCATGTTTCAGCGTTTGTGATAGAATATTATAGCAGCACTAAGATCTAACAGGACAAATATGGAGGCCAATCCGTTGTCTGAGTCCATTAGAATGTGGTTGGTAACTTCTACCAGTGCTGTTTCTGTGCTATGATGTGCTCTAAAACCTGACTGAAACTCTTCCAACAAGCCATTCCTATGCAGATGTTCACAGAATTGGCTTGCAACTGCTTTTTCAAGAATTTTGGAAATGAAAGGGGGGTTAGATGGGTCTATAATTAGCCAAAACATCCTGATCAAGATTAGGTCTTTTGAGGAGAGGTTTAATAACAGCAATCTTGAAAGGCTGTGGTACATAACCAAGACAAGTTGATGATTTAGATAATGAGGCTATAGAAACTAGCTTGGAGAGATTTAAGGGTGAAACAGATTCCAAATACAAAGCAGGTGTTACATTTACTGTTACATTTACATTACCATTCTTATTGTGATTATAATCTTAAAATAATGTTCAGTTGAATTTGCCCTGCCATAGTGTCCCACCAGGAAATCCTCTGCATACAACTGATGCAAGCAGACACACACACACTCTGACTGGCTGACTATGCAGAGATTAAACAGAGCTGAGCAGATGGAGAGATAGACCGAGCATATCATTAAGTTCAGTTTCTTAGCTCCTGCTCCTAATAGGCATGCAAAGGGACAGTCAACAATAGACGATGACTGGAAGCCATCACTCAGGATGTCTGGGAAAAAGCGAGAGAGAGAAAAAACCAGAAACTCATTCTCTTGTTCGCACAACGGTCACTTTCTCTCTCTCATTCATAGGGATAAAACCCCCAGCACATCTTGGAATCCTATAGGCCCTTGGCACAGGGCCATGATAGGATGATCGGACTATTTATAATCATCTCCAGCACTTGTGGTTGGTATTGAAATTCAACTTTGAACATTAGATGAATCTTAAGGACCATCACAGACTCAAAGTATAACGCAAACTTCGACATTGCCCCTAAAGATGTTCCACCATCTGCAAAGTCTCCCCGTACTCCTTAGCTGAGCAGAAATCTGGTGACTGTGAAAGCCACAGCATTCGGGTCATGATGGACGCATCTGCATTTGTTATTTTTACTTCCCCTTCCTTTCCTTATTTTTCTGATTTTGTATTGACTTTGTGCGTAGATCTCTGTGATCTGAACTGCCAGGCACAAAGCAGCGTTAGCCGCTGACTCTGCTGATGATTCAACACAATGGCTTTGGTACAGAGCATTCACTGTACCAAAGAAACAGTGGCAAAGCCAAAGGTTAGTGCTCAGCCATTGTTTATCCTTGGATGGCCCCGCTTTAACGGATAGTCTTGCTGAAATGGTGAAATATGACATGCAATGATTTAGTGTTTAATTCTTCACTTTTATAATTTTAGTCACATTTATTTTATGAGCTATTTTAAGGTTAATGTTGTAAGGAATTTCCTACAAATCCCTATGTGAGTTATTCACTATACATTCATTAAAATCAAAGGAAAATCCATCCTTACTTCACCCTTTGAGAAAAAATATACATAAATTCATGATTCTTGTTGAAAAACTAGCTCTTTTCAATATGTATTCCGTTAAAAATCTCCCTCTAACAGACTAAGACACTCTCGTCCTGCTCATCTGGGTTGCTTTGTCTAAACAGTCCATCGACAGCGTGGTTGTGAGTGAGCCTGATGCCAGCCGACTGAGAGGGCTGACTGATGAGGGTGCTGCCCGAGGAAGTCACACTCTGTGCAGGTGTCCTGACATGTTTTTTTGTCACTTCACTGTCGTTGGGGTTGCTATAATGAGGTGCAGCAGGTCCTGCAGCTTCACCACACATGCCAGCAGTGCTACTACACAATCACCTGTAATGAAGTTGGCCCCCGTTATTTTATCCCGAGTGTAAATTAAAGTCAATGCTGCGACCTCTTTGGCATTTTTAAAAATATGATTGACATTAAGTATCGTCGCTAAAGACAAGGCAGAGCACAATGCCGCACTTGTATTGAGTGCTTGCCACTATGGTTGCTTCATTTGTCTTATTCCCTCTGCTGTTATAAATATCTAAATATCAAAAAAGAGAAATGGCACCATTTTTTTTTCTACTGGAAATCTCCAGTGCTTTACGATAAATGCTCAGCTCAACCTTTAAATTGGAATGAAAAGACATGCAGCTGTTACAAAGGTATTCATTAAAACTAGGTTTTCCTCCTTCCTTCTTAGAAAAATCCAGATTTAAATATCGCAGGCTTCCTGTGCTGCCATAAAACAACAGGCATTCATGCCCCCCACTTCATTAAAAACGTTCCCAATTTAGTATTTTGTGCTAAACCATTTTCCGTGCAGGGTCACGCTGTGGAGGTTGGAGTCAATCCCATTTGATACTGGGTGAGGGGTGGGGTAAACAGGTTTTTATGTCTATCACAGGTCCAACAAGGAGAACATGCAAATGTGAAGGGTTTAAACCCAGAACCTTCTCACAGTAAGGTGACCACTGAGTCATACTGTCATGCTCATGTTCAGGTCCAAACACTGCTGTAGCTCTTTGATCTCATTATATCCATCTATCTTCTACTGCTTTTCCATTTCTGGCCCACGGGGGTCGCTGGAGCCAATCCCAGCTCACCCTGGGAAGGTTGCTAGCCCATCACTGGGCCAACATACTCACACTGACACTCAGACCTACAGATAATTTAGAGTCACCAGTTAACCTAAACATGATGTCTTTGGATGGTGGGAGGAAACCCACGCAAGCATGGGGAGAACATGCAAACTCCGCACAGAGAAAGGCCCCAGGCCGGGAACCAAACCCACAACCTTCTTGTTGTGGGGCAACAGCACTAACCACTATGCCACTGTGCTGCAGTCTCATTATATATATATATATAAAAAGATGTTCAAATTCTGATTTTATTCTCACTTCTTAGTCTATTAAAATGCTCCTCAAAGCCCACAAAGACTTTATTCAGTGGCATTTCGCTGGTAGAGTTAGTTTAGAATTTCAATCTGTTGTAAAAAGTTTCGAATGGTAATGACCTTTAAAGCATTCTGATACACGTGTTCGGTGTTGTAAAAAAAAAATAAAAAAATCAATAGCATGATATTTGGCTCTTTATTTTGCAGCATTTTTTACCCACGTAATTATTACTTGCCTGTTATTACCTTTGGTACACCACAGCAAACTGAAAACAATTATTTTATTGCAGTATACTAAAAACTTTTGAATGATTAACCAACAGGGAAAACTCACAACTCAAAAACTTCCAAAAGAAAATTCAGTTTTGGTCACTTATTTGGTTGGCAACACTTGCATTATTATCCAATTTTAACATAAAAAGGAACATGTAGTTTAAAGACATTTAAAGCTTACATGTCAGTAAATGTCATGCTAAAGTAACTCGATTGAAAATGGAAACACAAAGCCATCAAAGTAATTTGGCTATATTACATATTTTATAGTGAAATTAAGGTTGTTATCACAAAGAGAGGAGGATTTTAATATCCTATCATGAGATTCAAATATTCTGTACTCAGACTTTATTATATAGTGGCCAGCAAATGTAAATTTATGAATAGTTTTGAAGATGAAAATCTTGCAACTAACACCAGTACATTTTCTGCTTGCTTGTTTGTTTGTTTTTCTTTATCATCCTGGATTAATTTCTGAAGTTCTACAGCTTTAATATTGATGTACATACGTTTCCCTCGCAATACTAAATACGGCTGATTCTAAATTGTCCCTGCGGACACCAGTCATGTCTGTTCAGAACATATTATCTCTCCAGGATAATCTATTTATATTCTGTCACATCCCTACAGTGCGCACTGTGTTGAAGAAGGCGGATGGTCAATAGGGGCTGACAGCTCATTTTTCTGCCCTGACTCCCCAGTGCTTTAATCCAGCCCTGTTACTGCTAATGATTAGCAATGACTCCATCTTGTCACTACAATTTTATTATTCCCTTTTGTTTTTTTGTTTTTTTTGGAATCTTGTAAAGGTCCCATTCAGCCACTCGGACCTGTATAAGTAGGAACAATAGAGCACAATTTCTTCAAATTTTGCTGCTTTCTATCAGTTTGACTCAGCTATTGTTGGATATTGTCTGGCTCAGTTCCGCCTCTGACTTTTCCAGACAAGGCAGAGATAATTCCCTGTGACTTTTGTTTGTGTTGGGCAAAGATTTCAAATATTTAGAAATCCTTTAGAGCACGTTTCCTGCCAAGACCTAGACTGTGCCTCCATTCACTGTGGTTCAGCAGCCACAGCCACTCGATTTAAAGACATATAATTTTAGGCCTTTACTCAAAATGTATGGATGGAGTGGAAAATGGTTTCAATTCTTTCTGCTAAATAAGTAACAATAGAGTATATATTTAAAATCTGGCAACTGGCATGTAATTATCTATATCTCAGTGAAGATAGGTGAGTAAAAGGACCCCAAGCCATTAGAGAAATTAATCATGATGGCCAATAAAAGTCCACTACATTAGATATAAGCTCCTTGGGGAAAGCATTATGGGCCATGAGTCCTGTAAGCTGAAACAAATCATCCTCAGCTCATCCTCTGGCAATAGCCTGCGACCATTATGATCTAAGGTGAAACAAAAGCAGTGCTATCCTTCTTACATACTGGCTGGCACGGTCGTCCTGCCCTCCAACTCAAACTTGGAGTTTTACAACCTCAGAAACAAACTAGCTTTTATGCACGAGTCATTCATCAAGTTTTTTTTTTTTTCTTATTTCATTTCTATGGCCATAATTATCAGTTAATGTGGAATACACATTTTTAGTTTAGCGTTATGCAAATGAAAAAAAAAAGATTCAAAAGGATCAGAGGGTCTCATGTTATTGACTTTAGTGCGGTGAGGTGCTGCGAAAAATGGAGATAAACACCATATTTGTTGTCTGTAGAATATAAAATTTCATGGTTGAAGTTCTTCTGAAATAGAAGTGAACGCGACAGAAAAAAAATACAGGTCACTTGAAGAAACCACAGCTGACCTTGTGCACCACACTGACAAATGAAAAGCATCTGCTCCATCTTATGCATTCAATCGTCATTTATTTCAGGCACTAAGAATAATTCTATGTGAAGCAGATATGTAAATCAATATGTTTCCGTGAGCTGGATTAAAGCAAATCTGCTTCTCTGAATGCAGAATAACAAAATATGAGCAATGAAAGTGCGTCTAAGTTTCATTTAGTTCCTTGTGCAGAATTTTCATTCACTGTTTCCAAAATGTATCACCGAAGGCAAATATACAGTCAAAGCTTTTCAATCTTTTGTAGATGTGTTAAGGTGTTTACTTTTATTATACGATCGTTATATCGGTGTACCTTCTACCTCCTCCTCCTCTTTGCTGGCACATTGCTGTGTTTCCTGATCTGTCAACACCACCATTGCTGATCAGTGGAAAGAGCGCGAGACCGTCAGGAGTGTGCGCTGCATGCTCATGAGTACACACACACATCCCCCTTGTACGTGTGTGACATACAAACAGTTAGAAGGGATCTGCTCATGAAACCCCCCCCCCCACAAGCACGAGGAGGGGTCAAAAGTTCCACAGGAAACTTCTCAAGAAAACTATTTGCAACACTAATGACACGATGCAACATTAATTTATATGTTTATGTTAATGTTTCCTACATCACAATGAGAGCCACTGTCATTTGTCTATTTTTTATCCAATTAAAGAATCAATCAGCAAGCTCTTGAAACTTGTTTGAGCTACGCCATTTATTACAGGAACTTCACATTTGCATCATTTCTTTAAGCGCGACATTGTCATTGCAGCATAAACTTCACTTAATTAAAACGCCTGGACTGAATTACCATGCTATGATAATAACTTTGACATAAAGTGATCTGGACTTAATGGTAAAGACTGTGATGGATTACATACCAGAGGAAGTACCAGGAGTCAATTAATTGATCTTCACAACATTAAGATGTTAATTCAATTTGATGATTATTATTTTTTGTCCTGAAAGTCTTAGGTAAAAACATTATCTTTAGCAGGCATCTTGAGTTCTTATATATGATATGAAATATAGCACATAACACCTAAGAAGAAAAAAGAAGAAATGGCTGATATAACAGGCGAGCTGGGGTATTATTAATAACATATTCATTAAGCTAAAATTAATAATGCTCATAGTGAAACTTCAAATTTTTATCAGCTTTAGCATCTGCTGGAAGTATGCATTAGAAAGCAGACTCTCCACGCTCACCATGACTGGACTGAAAACTGCCAGATCGTTGGAAGTACAAACAAAAGGCATCCAGCCGGTCTAAAGGCTGTTCTGCAGTGAGGTTTCTTGCTTTTAAACAAATTGTCAAAAGATGAAAATGGCACAAATGAAAGTGCGAGATGATTATGAATCTTTA
The DNA here is from genome assembly GCA_034769265.1 of Remorina albescens. Classification (NCBI taxonomy): domain Eukaryota; kingdom Metazoa; phylum Chordata; class Actinopteri; order Carangiformes; family Echeneidae; genus Remorina; species Remorina albescens. The sequence continues at coordinate 13,624,167 of CM068476.1, read as the reverse complement.
TTTAGGTTCTGGGTTTTTTGTGTGTGTGTGATGTTTTTTTAAGACTATAGCACTTTGATTCACGAAGTGTTCATCCAAGTCAAAACTCATAAAAATTTTCAACCATCTTGCACGATGACACATCTAAAAAAACATTAAATAATTTAATTAGCTCCGTTGCCCCGTTGTTGTGTAAGAAGTACAAATTGTGTTTTCTAGCAAGAGTGGGTGTTTGTGTATTGATTTCGCAAGGACCAAGCAAAATGGTCAGGGCTGCGTTAGATGTTCACATATCTGATGAAAGATGAAATGATGAGAAGTAAAGGAAGCACTGATTATCCAAGTAATGTGGGGCAAAAAAAAAAAGCCTATCTGTATATTTTAAGGAAAATATACATATACGCCTTTCTCTGTTCATCTCTCTCTCTGAGCTACAATCCATTAACCTCAACAAATCTTTCTCGCAAAAACATTTAAACAGTGGAAAAAGAAATGTTACATAACCATTTCAGAGAGCCTAAGTCTTCACATTGCGTTTGCAGACACCACTGGTTTAATTGGCAGTTTGCAGAGATCTTTTTGTTGGCAGAAGTGTAACCTGCTGAAAGTAATCCACATGTTCATTCATTCATTCATCTTTAACCGCTTATCCGTTTCTGGGTGGCCGGGGGGGGGGTGGTGCTGGAGCCAATCCCAGCTCACACTGGGTGAGGGCGGGGTCGCCAGTCCATCACAGGGCCAAGACACAGAGACAGACAGAGACCAAGAACCACTCACACTCACATTCGGACCTACTGACAATTTAGAGTCACCAATTAAGCCAAACATGATGTCTTTGGACGGTGGGAGGAAACAAGTGTTCAGCCAGTGTTGAAATAAGTCAAGAAGACATTTGGACTAAACTGCTCCAGCTGTCCTGCAGCCACAGTCAAACAACATTGATAAAAGGCTTTAATAATAAGAGGACTATAGTAGATTGGTGGGAGGAAACCAGAGTACCCGGAGGAAACCCATGCAGGCACGGGGAGAACATGCAAACTCCACACAGAAAGGCCCCAGGCCCAGGAACCAAACCTGTGACCTTCTTATTGTAGGGCAACAGCACTAACCACTATGCCCCCATGCTGCCCATCCTCATGTACTCTCAAAGATAATTAAGTCTTGACCCCCCTCAAAAAAAAAAAAAAGTCCTTGATCTGACTCTTCTTATCATGTGTATGAAAAAAAAAAAAAGATACAAACTACATTTTTAACCAGCACCTCTACATGTGAATGAAATTCCTGGAAGGGATCAAACATCTTTTTTTTTGTCAGAACATTAGTAACTCCTTCTGTTTTAAGGAATAAACTAAAAATCAATTATGACGGTGAGGCTAAAACCAAGTGATTCTCAGTGAAGATCCCTCCACCCTGGGCATTACCTAAAACTTTACCCAAGATACATCTGCCCACGTTTGCCATTAGTGGTAGAAAATCAAAATTATGTTCATAGAGTATTGATCTATTCCAACTAAATCAGCTTTGACTCGCAGTGCATCATATTATTTTAAATCAATACTGTTTTTCTTGGATCATGTATCTTGAATGGTATTGAACCACCCAAGTGGGAGAAATACTTCCCCCTACATAATGACAATCACATGCAAATGCTTCCAGACTCACAGCTGTGATCAACGAGACTTGTAGACATAAACAAAAATACATCCCTGCCTCAGATCCTACAGCAGCGAGTGACAGAGAAAAAGGAAGGGGTGGTGCCACTTGGCGACGTCTGCAACAATGGAGTCTTCAAGCAGAGCTGACATCAAAGGCATCATCTGTAGGCATTCGAAGAAGCCTCTGATCCAATTTGAGAAGTACTTCTCCGAGTCTGACAGCTGCTGTTGTGACACCAAATGGGTTCAGTTTCCTTTTAGTGACAGTGTAACAGAGGGGTCAAGAGGAACAGTGATAGCAAAGGAGCCGCCGATTGAATTATCTTGCAACTGCTGGAAAAAGGCCGATACGATATCAGCTGCCACCCAGCTCCTTGTCCGCGACGCCAATCGGCTCTGAAGGAGGTTACCATGGCTGACATCAAAAAGCAATAAATTTACATCTTTCTGTTTACGGACGCATATCTGCGAGTGTGGATTCTGCACCCTTGCGCTCAACGGGAATAATATAAGGCCACACTTCATTGAAAATGAAAATGAAAACGAGTCTGTGTCCAGTCAAAGAAGAATAGTGTTCGTGCGTTTCAGGTGTGTGTTCATCTTGCCACTCCAGCAGGATTAAAAATACATTATAAAGAAGTATATGTGGAGGCTGCGAACCCCAGTGATAAACCACCGCCCAGTGTAAAACCGAAGCACTGTTAGTTTGAATAAATACACACATCACACACAGCAGTCCCCATTCTCAAGGTAATCCTCACTGCCATATCAGCAATAAAAGATATAAAAATAAAGCTTGTGCATTCAAATCAACACAAAGCAAAGCAGGCAGTGTGTATAAGCTGATTTCCACGGTGTTAAAGTCACAGCAAACCTTAACACCTCCATCATTACGCACATATTGTAATCTGCCAATACTATCAAACAGCTAAGATAAACCATCTCACTAATCCATGCTTAATTTCCTGTCCCACTGTGATGTATGTAAGCCCTTTTTCTGCCATCACTGGTCATTATCTGCTGCTGATTAAAGCACCAAAAGGAATATGGTGGATTATGTGGAAGCTGCTGGTAAATATAGTGATTGCATAGACATGTAAGATATGTGCATTTCATTGAGTTTTCATGCATAAATATATACATATATTGGATTTAATGGAATCATTGCATCTGGCATCCAAACCAAAGGTTTGTGGCATTCCCAGTTGTTAAATGTTTTCGTAGTCTTGTGTGGTAATGTTTAATGCTGATTACTATTTTCATTTTAACAATGGACGAAGAAGTTTTGCACCATTTAAAAATGTCCATGTGGTGTTTTTTTATACAATAAATTAAATTAAAGTAAATAATAATGAATAAAAGTAATCTGTGAATACCGTGACTTTGTCTTTCTGCCTTGGAACTGCAATGAATCAATTGCTCATAAACATGGACTGAAACAGCCAAGGATTCATATATTATATTACCTAAGGAGCCAATCCCATCAATTTTCTTGGATGGTCAGTACATAGAGTGAGAGTTTGCATTGGCACTGCCACTGTGTCTGCCACCGCCAGTTACAAGCTAACAAACGGCACAAAGCAATAAAAGCTGCTAACTGTCCTGAGATATCTGCCTGCTGTCTATTTAAGTCACAACAGACTTTTTGCCCGAGTCTGGGTCCGTCTGAGGCTCGATCACGTGGCAGAATCATAATTATGCTTCCTCTGAAGCTACTAACACTGCGTCAGCTACCGCAACGCATAAGCTCAGAAAACAAACAAACAAAAAAAAAAAAAAAAAGTTTACTGTTTTACTGAGAATAACTGGCTAAACCTCCTTTTAGCATTTTCAAATTTTTTACCTCAGTGGTTCGGTTCACACAACTTCACTGTTTTACCTCTAAGCTCTGGAAACCCAGTGCATGCTATTGTAGAGACAAGAGACCAAAACCGAGGTAAAAACTAAGTGACTATTATACTTCATTACAAAGCTAAGCGCAACTCCAAATAGTTAGTAATGTTGTTCTGCATGCGCTGGATGTGTAACAAGGCAAATTTTTGCATAAGTAGCTTTCCAGAAGCAGGATATTATCTGTTAGTGGTTACTCAGCTCTAAGCTGTGTCAGGTCTATCTTAAACCAGTCTTGTCTCTCCTTTTGTGAAATTGTGAAATTATGCAAGTTTAGCCACTGTTAGCTCTCCATGTATTATCGGTAAGAACCATGAACAGCTTGCTTCGATTAAACATTAGGTCCCTGCTTTGTGAGTCTCTTGTGATCATGTGATACATTCTGGCCAACTCGCAGAGCTCTGTAAACACACAAAGCACAGTAAATGAGAATTTGCTGTGCGTGTTTGGATGAATCTCTTCCAGATATTTCCCCAGAGGTATCCTGCATCCTTTATTGCATCATACCTCACATATGTTTTTTCCATCTGTCCATGCATTCTTCCCTGACTCCATCGTTTCACTCTCTCACAGCACATGAATGGACCCGGCACGGCTGAAGCTGCCCTGGATCCAACAATAGAGCCATTTAGAGTTCCAATTCAGGGTTTTACTGGCTTTTTAGAAATGAGAATTCAGAGGAGGGAAGGCTTTCACAGCCTACAAAATACACCATTATTATTTATTAGCCTTTCACTGATTTTAATGTTTGCGCGTGCTTTTCTTAATGAGTCTTACTTATATACTCTTTATTGAAAACACTGAAAACCACAGTCATGTGGCCTTGTTACGAAAAAGAAAAAAGAAAAAAGGAAAGGCTGTTGCAACACCTTAAAAGCCACAGTTTAAAACAGTGAAAGAAAAAATCTTCTTTTTGACCTTCAAATATCAAAACGTATTATGATTACATTGCAAAACAGAACAATGACACCGTCCGCTGCTTTGATTTTTAAAGTAGAGAAAAGCAGACATGCGTCAGAATGAGATTTTGTCTACATGGAGAGAAGCGTAGCTTCTGGATTTTTTTTCCATTACAGTATAATAAACTGACAGAGCTCTGTCCGTCATTCTTTCTGACACCAGAACAGTCAATCATGGTCCATAATACTCACTCTCCTGCCTTCATGAGCGAATGAATGCCCTCTAACTATACAACCTTGACATAGCCTTTCTCCCATGTTGGCTTTATCCATTAGCCACCAGTAAGTGAGAAAATAGCTTTTAACATGATCATACTGCATCTTACACTGTTAGCATCATGGCACTCTGATCATATTTTATTGTACACAAATTGCAAGACTTAACCCAACTCTGAGTGTATACCAGTAAAAGGGATTGTCTCTGCCCAAAGTCCAATACACCTTCTTCCTCGGAGTCACTGAGCTGCATAATTGGCCGAAAAGGATTAAAAACACATCAGTGAGCCACACTGTTGCACTGTGGGACATCATTCATTACGATAAACACACACGCTGTAATTTAATATGACTAAAGCCCATATGCACTGTTCTGAGGTGAGAAATACCAACAAGAGCACCGAAAATGGATTGATCCGCTGCTGAAAATAGTCCCCGCTAAGGCGCCATTTTCCTCCTAAACTTCACGGAGGTCAGACAGATCAACGTACATTTATGTTAACAAAACATTTGTAAATAGTTTTGCCACTTTTCCTCTTTTAGTTTTCCTCTTCTAGTTAGATATGTTTAGCTAAGTTAGCACATTAGCAAATACATCTGCCCACTCGCAGTGGCTAAAGGTCGGATTTACCAACCAACTCGAAACATTAAATGACAGTTATATATATATATATTTTTTTTTTTCACAAAATGTTACGCTCCTCATCCTTCAGTACCGCGTTTCCTTGGATTGTTTACACTTTGTCCACTTGCCCTTGTCAGCTGCCAGTAAAACATGTAGTCAGAGGCTAAAGGAGCATTTCTGTCAGAAGGATGTGACAGATATATCCTTTTACTCTACAACAATGGGTTACTATTTTACAGATTATTTATCATATTTTAGTTGTCAAACACTTACTCAGAAATATTTTTGCTTTTCTGGTATTTTACCTGAAGTGTCCAATCGGGTAACTGTTTTTTGTTGAGGGACTGAATAAAAGAAAGCATATTAGAGAGCCAAATCCAGCAGGGTTGGGTGCTGGGTCCACTTAGGCTCTGGTTGGGACAGTGTTGTTACTTTTTTTTGTGACATCATAAACCAACAGCACCCGGATGGCTCATTTTAAAGTGCACTTTGGTACTTTGACAGTGTCAGTATAGAAAACTAGACCTTGCTATAATGAAAAAGACATGGATATCTCATTTTCCGCAGAATGGGGCTTTTAAACTGACTGGCTGGTCCAGAATTGTCATCTATATTTTGAGCCATGTGAATATGAACATTCAAGCCTTTTTTTTTTTTTTTTTTGGAACCGAGAGCAATGATGAAAATGTGACACTAGCACACTAAAATGTGGCTGTTGCAGTAACACAGCTGCTTTCGGTGATTTTGAAAGGAAACCATCTTTCCTTGACTGATGACTGTGGTGGAGCCGGACTGAGCAGTACACGCTCCACTAGTTGAAAATGAAAGCAGCAGGTTGTCTCATGCATGCTCACACAAAATCAGCAGACCCCTGTGAAGAACTCGTGTTCACCACAAACCCTTTGGAAGCCATTACAATCATTACACATGAGTGTGTGTGTCTGTGTCTATGTGTGTGTGCATGGCAGGGCAATGATGAGAGCAGTTATCAGGATTGCGCCTGGTGCATCATATTGACTCCCAGTGCGGTTATCTCAGTGAGCGTTAGAGGAGGGCTGCACAAGCTGCAGTGAGACAGTGATGGAGGGGCAGAGAGGCAGACAGTAAGGTCAGTCATAGAGCACGGCAGCCAATGGATTTTATGCTTCCTCCCTGTTAGAGCCGCTGGATTTATAAACTCACTGGTTAAGAGAGGTAAAGGTCGCTGTGGCTTGAGTGCAGTCTGGTCAGTGTGCACCACCGGATGTTTTAATGATGGTTTGAATTCTGACCACAGATCCCTCTCCCTAACAGGTCCCCAGTAAAGAAAAGCTTTGCAAAATGTCTGCCTATCACCCCTTTTTTTTTTTTGGTTATGTTAAATTCACCTCTCTTTTACAGACACATCAAACCACCTATTAACATATCTCACGTCAGGCGAGTGCATGTTTGACTCCAGCTGCAGACTAGCCATTCATACACTCCAGGCAGTGTTTTAGGAATGAAACGCAATATGAATTTTTAAACAGCACACATTTGTGTCTGAGTTTCCACCATCATCTCTTAATCTTTGTGCCTTTGCCTGATCCAGCTTCAAAATTCATACTGGCAAGATATAGCCTTTCTGATAGAGAGACTTTTTTTGTTTTTTGTTTTTTTTTTGTTCACTGACTGAAAGCTTTATATTTGATTATAACGTTTTTATTATTTGTATATTTATTCTGAAGCAGGGATATCCATACACAAGTGCAAATTCATTGAGGGCTGGCTGAAAGGATCAGAACAGTTACCTCCACAGATGAAACTCAGCTTCTTTTTCCCCACTTATATCCACACATAATCCCACACCAAATAGAATTACCAGTGGACAGGGTTGTAAAGATTTACTCAATAAATTGATCTTATGTCAAACAACAGTGGGCGGATTAGCTGGATAAAAAAGAGAGATCAAACCCAGAGAAGGATCGAATCCACCTCTTCAGAGTAAGAGGGATTTACGGTTTAAAACCAAAGGTGGAATTCACTAATGCTTTTCCCTAATTGAAAAACATTGAAATGAGGCTTTTTGTCCATCATAATGTGACATACCTTGCAGGTCCTGCCATTCCCCAGAGGGCTGTGTTCACTTTTGTCTATGCTCTCTGGTCCTATGATAGAGGTCAAAGCAGCACAGCAGAAATTCACAGCCTCCGGATGTACTTATTTACGTCTGGTGTATTTGTTATCCCCATCACAGAAGCGCATATTGTTTTCCCCTCTAACTCTTACGTATGATATTACAAGAGTAACTACAGATTTGGTTCATATGAGGTGTTTAGGTGATTTGTTGTTCTGGATCTGTGACTCCAGCCTTGAATGATTTCAGATTTTGGTTAAAACTTTACAAAATGCATCTTAAATAGAAGATTAAAAACAAAAATATAGATTATGACCAATTGGTAGAACTAAGGAAAGAATAAAAAATACAGTTATGTTAATGTTGCCTAGTCAGACATACTTTTAAATGCATATTAATACTGCAAAGCCACTAATTTTGCCTTTTCAGATCACATTAAATAAAGCGTATAAACCTGTGTTACAATAACCTTATAATTCCTCAGTGGTTTGGGTCCAGCTGTTTTTTAATTCTTTTAAAGTGTTATGTGCTTGTTGAAAGCAACAAAATGTGGGAAAATAACATAAAACATTATTAGACTTAGGCTGAGAAGGGAAATATTTCTTTTCATTCGGCGGATCTGTCACTTACAGGCTGTGAGTCTTGTGCTTTCCCCCCCAGGAGACTCTCTGCCATGCCGAACATGGTGTTTCCTTTTGGGGAGTGACAAGATCAGAGCACTGGAGAGTGTAGTCGAGGTAACAATATGAACTCGAAAAATATGTTGCGGTCAACTATCGTTTGACCTATTTTTTATTTTTTATTTTTGGTGTCTTTTTGCTTTTATTTGACTGCAGTAGGGGGGCAGCAGTCTCTGACCCAGAATCAAACTGCATACACTCCTGTTTGACTTTACATTAGTTACAGTAGAGTTATCCAGGAGTGTTAAGAGGTGGAGGAAGTTTCAGGGTGAAGGAGATCTGAGTTTACTGCTGCAATACAATACAATATGGAGATTTAACTTTTGAATGCATCCATTGGAAAAGTGCCTATTCATTGTATGTATTTGGGGTCAGGGTTAGCATGTTTGCTATGGTATTTTGTAAAAGCACTTTTGAAGAGATGATTGTTTTTCATACTTAGTTTCTATGGTTACTGACCATACCCATGGGTCCAAGGTGTTAACTATTTTAATCCAGATAATTTTTTCCATAGTATTGATATTAACTAAATCAGAAAATGATATTGATATTAAAGTATGATATCAAACACATGAGTAAAGGCTTCACTGGTATGGACTCAAAGCACTTCAAGTCAATGTCAAACAAAGCTTGTGGTCTTACATGGACACTCAACAATGCTTTGAAGCACAAGACAGGGTATATTTTGTTGTCTTTATCTGGACAGAGGTTTGTGTGGTCAAAATGTAACAGCACAAAGAGCTATGAACATGTACATCTGTCACGGCTGTCAAAGCCCTGCGTTTTATTTGCCCGCCATCTACCCCGACCTCCTGCAAATGCAGTTCAAGCTTGCAGCACTTTGTAGGCAGTGATTGCATTTCTTCAAAGCATATTTGACAAATCAAATTAGCTGTATACAAATGCAATTTCCAGGGGACAGAACTGGGGTCGCAGGTAAACTCTGACATGATTCATATGGTCATGTGACTCATCAAAGGACTATACAGGGAAACCAGAGTGTTACCAAAAACAGACTAAGAACATCCACATCAAGCAGTCTTTACCAGCTCTACTGCAACAGGACAAAGACTTGGATTGGATCAGCATAACACATTGTACCAATTACTGTAGTCCTCCTCCAACTCATTACTGTCGTTGTGCACAGTTGATTTGAAATAGGTACCTTGGATTTGAAATGCAAAAGCCTTCGCTGTGACACATAGTCTATGCCTTCATAGGTGCTTCATAACTCAAAAACTAATTCTTATATGCAGAAAATAATGGTGCAGGCTTGAGGCATTAACAGAAATTTAGCTCCAGTATCACAAAGTAGAATGCTATTGCATGGTGTCTGCATATATATAAACAACTGAACGTAGCAATATCGTGATAATATCACATTTGATGATATTTGATCAAATATCGTGGTGCACAGAGTCATGGTCTTTAAGTGCCTGTGCAACATGCGAAAAATATCAGACAATATTACATAACGTGTTGTCATGGCACACGCTGCTGCTTGGTAGTTTATAGTAAAAACTGCATCCCAAATGCCGAATAGATTCATGACCCAGCAGTTTCACAACAATCTGCTCATGTTCTACAACAGCAAATGTTTAGCTCACACTCGTGCCCCATCATCACTCCTCCCCTCCTCCCTGTGCATCTCTACTCTTTGACTTGAATCAACAACATCACGAGCGTAGCAAAGCCCGTCAGCAGTGTGACTCCTCTTTGTCACAGAGGTGTGAATATTTTGTTTCTGTCTGCCTGCGTTTGTGCATAATTATGAACTGGCAGCGTGTCATTTATAATCTGAGAGCAGAATCATTTACCACTTGTTGTGAAAGCTGTAGCCAAACAGCAGCTTTCACTATTGGCATGTTCTTTTGTGTTGCTTTGTTCTTTTTTCTTATCTACACAGCCTACAGTGTTTTCTTCTAGAAGAAAACGCTGCTACACAAACCTTATGGACACAGCATTTTCTTATTTTTTATCAAGCAAGAAAAAAGGACTCCTGTACATGTAGGACACAATACGGTTTAGTGAACTGAAAGGATTACATTAAAGGACCAGGCCCATGTCTCTTCTACACAATAAACACAAAATAACTGTAGTCTATTTGGAGACACACTTCCCTGCTTCCCCAAATATTCAGTTAATCTCCAAACGTCTTAATGTGCTGCTTAAAATAGTTCCAAAAACTACATTGTTTCTTACTGTCTGCATTTGACAAAAATGGCGTGGCCAAGCTGTTAGACATCGCTGAATACAAAGCCACTTATTGGATGTTTTTTTTTTTTTTTTTTCACATCTTCCATAGAAACCAATTGTCTTGAGGCTGAGAATCTTTTCATGTGATGAAGCATAACAGGCACGAAAGACATGATAGATAGTTATAATGAAGCAATCCCGGGTGTATACAGCATGACTATGGGTTAAGATCTGGCCAAAGTATTGGATAAATGTCATCATCTGAAGAGGCATTTATTTGCATTCCTGCATTCTTATTCTTCTTTCTATTGTTTTCCCATTCAACTTATTCCCCAGAACATCTTTTAAAGCAGTGACGTTGAAAATGAACGAGCTGCCTAACAGTCGGGCTTGTTTTTGAAAGGATGATCAATGTACATTGCCCTAGGAAATAAATACATTCAGTAAGTGTATATAGGGATACACATACATTCGCAAATGCATATGTGTAAGGCCATATGTTCATTATACAGTTTGCTACCCTCTATAAGATTTTTTTTTTTTGGTATGTGTAACATGAGCAATGAGCAAAAAAGTAGGACAATAAAGAGAGAGTCCTACTGAAGGGGAATTAAAGGGTTTGAAATTAGATAAGATTACTTTCTTACTATGAAAGAGTGAAACTGATGGAAATATAGAATAATAAGGTCTTCATTTCATTCATTCAGCTTTAGACTTTCATTTGCATGGGAATTAACCCAAGATCAAGAAATGGAGCTGCAATCTTAGCATGGTCACAAAAAATAGCAGATTGTAATTTAAAGATCATAGCAGTTCAGTGTGGAATGGAAATGGCTAACACATGAATACTAATGCTTTGGAATAATAAAGACTCCTGAAACAGCATTTTAAATCCTGACTGAATTAAACAGCATGAAGCCGAAACTAATACCTCATGGGTACATGCCTCCACCAGTCAAGTTCCAGTTTATATCCACGTCTACCCAAACTCATATCATGCAAGTAGTGACTCATGCATATTAACATGTGGCTTAATTTAGGGAAAGTTAAATTACAGACTAAAAGGCCTTGTGTTAGTTCACATGCTCGTCCAATAAAATGGATTCTGATGATAAAGGTTCTAACATACATGTTGCTGTAAGTAAGCCATCAAATCTTCACACACATGTTTAACCCTGATGATCAATATAATCACTACAGCTCCAATGTGGACACCCAAAGGACAAGTGTCACACACTCACTATCCACCCAGCTATGAAATATAATCACAGTCTCCCCATCCCTAGTTACACTGCTGAAGAATGCTTAAAGTGTTTTTTTGTTGTTGTTTTTTTTTTTTTTTTTTTTTTTTGTAATTGCACAAGATTATCAAATTAAATTAAAATCAAATTTATTTATATAGGACCAAATCATAACAGAGTTACATCAATGCACTTGACATAGAGCATGTCTGGACCAAATTCTTTATAGGGATATTAAAGAGACCCAACATATCCCTGCATGAACAAGCACTTGGCAACAATGCTTGTTCTTTTTTTTTTTTTTTTTTATGATATCACAGGGAAGCTGACCTTTGACTTTGTGTGTATAAAAGTCCATTATGTCATCATGTTATCCTATAAGGCATTTACTTAAAAACTAATTTCACAATTAATGAGTGAACTTTTAGAAGTTACGGCACAAATAAAAAACAAACAAATGTGTTTTGTGAGGTCACATGACCTTTGACCACAAGATTCTCATTAGTTAAATCAATCAATGTCAAAGGTTGTGCTGGGTGGCAGAAATTGCTCTGAGGCATCACTGAGTTTTGACATTCACAAACTGCAGGACAGTCGGATGACGTATTTCATTGACTTTGTTGCACCGGTCTATGCGTTTATATTACATCTTAATGCTATTGTTTTTGTATTGCTATCTAATCTGATATCTATGTTTCCATACTGTGGAAATACTTGCAAGTTGTACCACTGAACATTATACAGGGTCCTTCAATTCCCATCACTTCATCTTAGTCCTTGTGCTTTTTTGTAATAGCTGCACTTTTCTTTCTTTGTTGTGTATCTTTATGAGATGTGGATAAGGACAGATTTCTTTTTTTATGTCACAGAGACTGCACTTATAAAACTGTGTTCAGGTGATTTCTCTTTCTTTTTCAGAAAACAAATTAATTTCAATAAGGAGGATTTTAATTAAAATATCATATTAGAGTTTCACACTAGAGTTAGAAGTTGAGGACTGATCTTGGGCCATTAAGAACTGAAGGGTTGAATTAACCATCCACCCATCTATCCAACTCTATCCACATTTTCCTTCCTCTGCACTATTTTAATCTCAAACTGCTGCCTGTTTTCTTGCTGTTGCTCTCTTCATGTCATCCTTTTAAGACATCCAACAACTCTTACTTCTCATGCATACATCTTATATTTTTATAGGTACTCACATTCTAAGACATCATGAACATTTCCTCTAAATTTCCAGGAGAACTGCTGGTTCCCAAGTAGCATCTCCCAAACAGCCTTGACTCTGTTCCCATTCAAACTGCAGCGCTGCAGGACAAACACACACACACACGCATGCAACGTACGCACACACAAACACACAGAGCAGCTTTCATTTCAAACAGCCTTCCGTGATAAGAAATGCGGGCAACAATGTGATGTCTGCATCAATAGGCCACTTCAGCCCAACATCCAAAAGTCACGTGGGATCAAATCCACATCAAAGCCTGGCTGAAGCCACTATGAAAGCTGAGCAACAATAGAACAATAATTAAAGCCACATGGATATCTAACAGCCACACACACGCGCGTGCGCACACTCACACACATGCCCTAACATCCCTTTGTCACACAAATAGAAATAGCGCCGTTTGATGCCTGTCACGACGAACCAACCAACCCTTCCAAATCTTGACATGCAGTTACCTGCCACACAATGTGTGAGCAAGTCTTTTCCACCCATTTGAATGCTGTAAACACATTAAGTCACTTTCATTCACTAAGCAGTTGATCATTATTTGGTGCAAAGGAAGCTGTCACAAACAGCAATAGCACAACAGTAATACACAACAACAGCACCACTAACAACAACAACAACAACAACAACAAAAAAAGCAGCAAAGTGCCCCCAACACACTGTTTAATGAGGCAATACACATGAATATGCTTAGGCTGTATTGATTCAGACCCTTTTTTTTATCCATTCATGAACTGTCAGGCTCATTTACTTCATTCATCTTGTAATTAATACCCAGAACCTGTTTTTTCCCTCCTTTATCACAGCAGTTTTTGATTAATGTTCCTCTTTCTTTCTCCCTCACGCCACTGCTCAGTGCTTGAGTTTGTGGAGAGAATATTTTAACTGCTCTGAAAGAGAAAGAGGGGACATCCAACCCCCCCCCCCAAAAAAAGAAAAAAAAACCCAACATAAAATCAGTGGTGGATAAATTGATGGAAATTAAGTAATTTCTACTCAAAAATGGAGGGGGAGCTCTGTCTGTGTATAAAACAGTTTGGTTTCCACTGGAGGAGCATTTTAAGGTGTGAGGACTTAAACCAGCTGACTGCACATTAGGTTTCATCTGAAGATTTTTGTAAAGTAAAAAAATGCTTGTCCTTGCGAGACAGCAGGTAACCAGAAAAGTTCTAGCTGGAGATACATCTTCGGGGCACAAGGAATTACGCTGATGGCACAGAGGTGCTTGTGCGTAATGGCGCGGGAACATGCTGGATGCCCTTATTCCCTTCATGAGTTGGTGTGCTTTAAAACATAACACGCCAAGCTCTTGATATGGAAGGGAGAAAAAAGGAAAGAAGAAAAATCCTTTGTACCTCCTCAGCATCGACCTCTTCCTCGCTGTCGGTGGGTTCCGGTGCTTTCACGAACCACCATTGGATCTCCAGATACACGGACGCGGTTCCGCTCTGGAAAGCACACGCCATTTCAATGTTTTGTCCCTCTTTAACCGTCATGTTGGAGGGCAGATCCGTGAAGCGACCTGCGGAGGAGAGAATTGGAGGAAGGGAGGGGGGTGGGTGGGAGAAGGACAGTTTGTGTTACTCCACAGTCTTGACCGTGACTCGTGAGCCAAGCGCTTGATTAAGATGCGATCTTGTTTTAATTGAAGGAGATGGCGACCCCCCCACTGTCACCCTCCTTACTCCCACCCCTAAACCCCCACCTATGTCACAGCCACTGCCGCGTCTTCATCAGGAATTTAAATGACGCACAATCACACCACAGCCTCATGATTCAGGCACATAATTGGTGTATTTTTTTGTAAGGACGGAAGGATTTGAGGGGGAGGAGGGGGCAGGGGGTGTTCTATTCCGTCTATTCCTCATTGCGTTTTGTATCATTGACTGGCCGCTGTAACTTGTCTGTTGTGTAGTTTTTATTTTCACTTTCCTTGTGCTTGATCGCAGTTACAGACGACCAAAGCAGTTTGGTTTTTGAGGGAGGCAAAGGCGACAAATTCGCCTGGAGGAGAGTGGGGGCGACGACGGGGGGGGGGCAGCGAGGACGTTCGTGCACGCAAACTTTCATATGAAAAGCATCGTTTAGGTGCTGTGTAAGAAACTGCATCCGTCCTTTTTAGCAATTTAGATTTATATTATTTGTTTTCTTTTCTTTTCTTCCTTTCCTTTTTTTTTGCTTTTGTATTATGGTGCGTTCAGAGGATGGATGATGGAGCTTTGAGGACTGGCAGTTCCAAAGTACCGTGAGACGAAGCGAAGCAGACGAGGCGCCGGACTGTCCTTTTCAGGACCATGGACAGCCGAATGCAGCAGCGTCCGCGGTGCTGAAATCACCTGCAGCTCCGTCACTTCTCATACAAAGACTCTATTCAAAAAGCCTCACTTATTTCCACACACGGACACACGTGAGAGAAATCATGAAGGGGGTAATAAAATAAACAAATAAATAAATAAAGCTGCTCTTTCTTCTCCACCTGACGCCAAATGACTTGATTTCAAACAATCACCAGTTGCGTTTTTTTATTTCCGTCATCAGTAAGAAAAAAAAGATAGACGATTAAATAAATAAATAAAAGCCAACCTTGCATTTATATTGTTGCGCTTATCAAAAATCCTTTTGAGGTAAAACACTTCCCTCAAAACACCCTCCTTCGCTTTTTCCAGAAAAGGCTGCGCACTTTTAACACTTTCTCCGACCGAGCAGCTTCCACCATGCAGGGCAGCGATCCCGGCACGATGCCACTAAGACATACTGAAGAAAAAGAAGAAGAAGAAACGCACGCAATTCTTACCTTCAAGGGAGAATCCCAATTGCACACAAAATCCGGCTAAGAAAACAAATCCAACAGTATCATGAGAGGTCCACATCATTCCAATGTAAGAGGGTGAGCTTTCTTTACATGAGCCGGAGGGAGGAAAAGGACGAAATCTTTCCCCCAGAAAGAAAAATATATTTATATATATAAATATACAGAGAGCCTTACACACCAGCAAAATCAAACAGTTGCTGTGCGAGTGTGTTTAAACGGAGATTGCCGAAGGTGGAACATGCTGCAAAACCACAGCTTGTCGTTGCAGAAGTTGTGAGTTTTTTTTCCCCTCTTCTTCTTCTTCTCCTTTTTTCCCTCCTCTTCTGTCTCTCTGCAGGAGAGACTGTCGACTGTTTGGCTCGCACTGGAGTCTGTGAAATAGCCGGGCTGCGGTCTCCGTCTGCGCTACCGGAGAGACGTCAGTCTACTGGATCACTGTGGCATCCACACACACTCCACACCTCTGCAAATCTAGTCCTCCTCACTCGGCCCCTCACTGTCACCTTGACCGCTCGATTTAGAAAAAATAAAAACTAAAAACTAAACACAAATAAACAAAAAACAAATGTTTTGCGCACCTTTGTGGAGATTTTTTTTTTTTTGAGAGCGATATTATTATTTATTTTTTTTTACCAAATGATGTGCAGTCATCTGGTTGTATTTGCGTTTTGCGACAGATTTTCTTGCGGATGGAAAAAAAATATATAAATAAATTTAAAAAAAAAATCACGATTGCAAACTTGCCCCTATCAAAACAAAAGTCCAATTTAGTGTGGGTGTGTCGAACTCTTGAATGCTTCTGCATCAAGCAGACCAAGCGGAAGGGTTATAAAACAATATTGTGGCAATAGGTGGGGTTGGGGACGATGGGGGAAGGAGGGGGAGGGGTGGACCAGCGAGTACAGGGCAAAGCACGGCTTGTCCAGAGTCAGTAGGTCTGAAGAGATTCTGCTGGAATATTATTAGTCTCCCGGGCAGCCTCGGAACACTCTGCCCTTTGTTGCAACGGGCACAAATAGTGCCACCAATATTGCTCCTAATTGATTCAGAGACCAATCAGTTGTCACCCATCTGGGACCAGCACTTTTCTCCTCCAACAACACCAGCGACTGTGGGCAAAGTTTATTAAAGAGACTGCTCCAGGGTTCATCATGAGTGCTCCTGGCTGTTATTCAGCTCACAGCAGATTCAGCACTCACCTTTCAAAGTCTTGTTAATTGATTGTGTTGCATTCTTTTACATCCGGGACCCCTAAACTGACACAGAGCTCCATCTAATGCGGTTTCCACCTTTAGATTTAGGACAAAATGTCCATAGATGCAATCATATCTAATTTATGGATATAATAATAGTAAAGAGAAATGATTACCTTCAAAAGTCCCAACAGGCACCTGGAGAAGCACTCCTCTAAAGCCCCTGAACACTTTCTTTCAAATCTTGAGTTCTATTATCTATTTTGTAAAACAACTAAATATTCATGATTAAAACAGATGCTAAATGTTTTTGAAAGTTATTTTGGGTTGAAACACTGATCTGTTTTTATTTCAACTGTGTGGGTGTGTTTTTATCAAGCTTGATTGACACTAGCCTCAGTTGAAACACACAAACAGCAGCAACAACGTAAAACTAGCAGAACCGAAGAAGTCCCATGTGAAAACAAAAGCAAAGCCTTTCTTTTTTTAAAAAAAAAAGAAAAAATATGTTCATACAGGACCACATGTCTTATTGCGAACTGGAAAAAAAATAAATGGTTTTTGGAGGAGCTTTTCTCAACTTATCATCTTGTATAAGAGATGATAAAAAATTTGTCAGCAGTTTCACATCACCCTTTGTATGTTAAAGTCAAGTTTATCAATAGATGAACTGGAATAGAATTATTTTATTCAACTACATCAGGCTCAGCCTGATTGTGTTTCTATTAGGAGAGTAAATGTGGTGAGAAAAGAAACTGATGCGCCTTGTGTTTTGTTGCTATAAGGAAATAGCAGATCAATACAAAACCCTGTCGATGAATTCAACCTGAAAAATGATGAACACGGAGCAATACATACTTTTCTCATAAACTTATTAATGCTAAAGTTTCTTGGCTGTTGCAGGATGTGACTGCACTGACAGCACTTTTTTTTTTTTTAATACTTTCAAATAAACATTTTTGTTCTAAACAGATTGAAAAACTGCATCGGGAATATATGCAGCTGGGATATGACAGAATTGTCCGTGGTGGAGAGATGTCACCTCAGCAGCACTGTTTCAAGATCGAGTAAATGTGAATTTCTAACCAGCTTTGCGCCTGTTCGGTTTCAAAACACACTGCTGGTTTGCAACATGTCTTCAGCTAAAACTATAGCTTCCTCCCATCTGTTTTGCAGCAGACTTGGATACATGTTTCCTCCTGTTTGGAGCGGGTCTCGGGAGTTAGGTGTCACCAGATGATACACAGAGAATATTGTTTTAAAAATATTCACATTCATATTTGTTACACTGCAAATGTGTGTGGGGAAAAGTGGTGTGCCCCTATTATGGATACTGTCAGTAACGATTGTCAACTAAAGGCTATTTATTACACTTAAGTTGGATGGACAAATACATTTTTCATGTTTCCTTAGGAAGCAAAAGTTCCTTGTTTATTTTCATTATAACTATTCCTCTGGTCTCAATTTGTTTTGTACCGTAAATCAATTAACAAAAACATAAATTTTTGAAGGGTGCAACATACATTTCCAAACACATACATGTCAAATCTTCTTGAGATTTTAAATATCTTAACAAGTAGTTAGATGAAATGTCAGATCTGATGACCACATGAATATGAGTATGTTTTAAATGATATCATGTCCTACAGTAAAGGACATGTTTATGGTCAATTTTATACATTTTTCTTCCTTAAACGTTTGCCATAACTAGAGATGGTCTATCAAATTGCCTTGTGTACATCAATATTAATGGATAATTATTGGGATTAAGGTTAAAAATTAAGTGTCAGTTTTAGAGTTATCAGGCTCAATATCCTCTCTCAGGATTCATTTGCTATCAATACCATAATTCTACATCCCCCTCTATGATTAATTTCCTGTCAAACTAACATTATTTCTGTATCACCACCCATAATCAGCCCTTTATGCGTTCCAATGAGTAGTTCCCTATCGCCACCTGTGATTGGTTCTTTATTCCCCCCCATAAAATAGTTCCCCATGTCCTCCCATGATTAATTCTCTCTCACCACCTGTGCTTACGTACTTACGTCCTTCCTACCTTCCATGATCCCTACTTTATTCCCACCCATGATTAGTTCCCTTTCACCACAAATGAATGTCCTCACACTACCGCCTCCAGCTCAGATGGTTCGGGGCTTCTTTGTGAAGTTGTGGGGTCGGCCGGATGCCAACACTGTCCTCAGAATAAAGGAAAAACAGGCTGCTATTGAAGGGTCCTGCTGCTCATTACGTGAAAGCCAGCTAAGATGAAACGATTAAGCTTCGGGTTCAGGTGATGAAATGGAGAAAACTTAAAAGAACCACCTCAGAGTCAGATGACTTTATAACAGTAATTTAAACTACAAAATCACTTGACTGTTCTTTTTCTCCAGAGGCAAAAAAATAGCATGTGCTGAGAAGTCAGAACGTTGCAGCCCCATTCCAAAGAATGATTGTTTTCTTAATCTTTTGAAAGGCAAATTTCTCAGCCAATTTATATTTGTCAATTATTTTCTTCTGGTACCCATTTAATTTAATTAATTTTAAACTGAAAAAATCTCGCATAATGACAGTAAACAGATAACACCAGCATCACGTGCTTTGATTCAATCTAGTGCGTTTGTTTGGTTGTAATGAAGTTGTATTCAGTCTGAATGTTTTGCATCAATTTATGAAACGACTTATAGAACAATTTACTAAAAAGCCTTTTTTTTTTTTTTTAAATCAACCTGACATTTTGTTAGCTGTAAATCTACCCAAGAGAAAAATATTGATATCCAGGTGCTATGATACATGTTGTACTTGTTTCATTAAAAGTGTGGATTCATCACAAAAAGTCATTGTGCCATACGTGATCTGGTTTGTTTGATTGCTGCAGTCTTTGTGTTTCTCTTCACATCATTCATCTGTTTCAAACTCAAGAAGGGAAACTACTGCAGCAGCTGTTTGTTCAAATGCCTAAGTATCCCATATGTTTATGGTGTTAAAAAGACCTTGAACTGCGTGAAGTAGCAAGACGTTTTATTAGAGCCACAAAGCCCAAGCCTGGCCAAATGGCCGAAAGGGACAAAAAGAGTAACTGTGGGTATCTGCTGTCCTTGTTTTCTCACACAATGATCTGCTAGAGGTGATGAAAGCCACACTGATCCTCACAAATATCACATCTGGTCTATTTCAGGCTCTGTAGCCCATCTTGGCTAGAGATCAAATACAGTAGCATGTCGAAATATCATGAAGCCACCAACTATGTAGGAATCCAAGTCTAATTTAATTTAATGCACTACAAACTAATTGCAACACAGCAAACCTGGAAATATCGGGACCCCAGAGGTCTTAACTTGACTTGATGGGACAGTGAAAGATGAGGGAGGGAACATAGTCTTGGTTAAAATCAGTGATCTGCGTGAGTTAGGGTTTGAGTTAAGATTGCAGGGAGGATTTGGTGTAATCGTTAGAGCAATAAATCACCTACCTATATGTCTGTCATGGTGGATGTGTAAAAAAGCCTGTAAAAACGAGATTTTGCATTGAATTCTTCCACTTCAACTTAATCCCTCTCCTGTAGATTTTTGGGTTTGTGATTAGACTTCCTGCTGTGCTCCCGTCATCTGCCACTAGAGGGTTTCAGGAAAAGCTGCTGCTCTTCTTGAAGGAAAGTCAATTGACATTTGGTGATTTAATTTGGAGGAGGAGCTGCAGCTACTACTGAGGGCGTAAAGATATTTTTTTAGTTTACATTCCACAGCCAACACCATTCCCAGTATCACTTATATTTAACTGTATATGTTAGACGGTATACCTAACTCTAATAAAGATTCAGTGGATTTAAATTTGTCTTGCGTTTATTTTTTTATTTTACTGTCTGGAGAGGGTTTTATTCTAGCTGACCTTCACAGAGTTAAAACTAATTTGCAGACAAAATGACCTTGTAAATTAAGGCATTGAATAAATTAAGTGTTTAATTGTTGAGCCTTGCAGAAAGAAGAGGTGATTCGGTCAAGTGACCTGAGTATTTCTGGGTATTTATAAGTCATGTTTATAGGTAGTATTTGTCCCGGTATGTTGCAGCTGCTGCAGACGCTGATCTTTAAAGGTAAAAGAAAGAAAAATGAATAAATAAAACCTTCAAACCAAGCAGTGTCACCTCTTCTGCAGCAGACCTCGGCCTCAGTGCAGCTCCACTGTCAAGAAATACCATCTGCCCTGTCACTACAATGGCCATTAGGCAGTGAAACTACAGTTTAGCTGGTTCCCTGCCAGCATCCATTTTGTCAGCCTGAGCACACTCCACGAGCTTCACTGAGTGCAACAGAGTGCATCAAAAAATAATTAAACACTTTTTCCAGGGTGATGATGCAAGCAGTAATTAATTGCCTCTGCTTTCAGTAATGTTCATTAATGTGACTGCCACAATAATAATGCTTTATACCAAACTGTCTCATCTCTTGTTATCTTGCGTCCCAAGGTTTCATGGTCATAATATCTGCTTGCGGAGACCTAGCATATCAATAAGGCCTCACAGGTCCGCAAGCAACATTTACTAAACGGGTGTACCAAAGGGACATATTTACATGCAATTAAAATTTTAAATAAAAAGTATTTCATTTCAGTTTACTTGGACTGCTTATTTTGTGCTTCACTGCTTTAATTTTTCTTTTTTTTTTTATTATTCTTCAAGGTGGATAGTTCCCATTTTTTCTTATCATCATCAACCTCCCAGCTAAGTGTTGCATCTTTCTAGAAGAAGCATTGGTGTCTGAGCGCTGTTAAAACCAACTAGTTACTTTTACCTTTGATGGAGGCAGAATATCATTACTGACATGAATCTCTGTGTGTACTACACAATGATTAGAATGAATTAGCAAATTTATGTACAACCATACGCTCTAGAAGAACACATGGCCTGTGGTTCTACTGGATGTGACTGACTAGTTTCTGAGGAGATGTCTTCCTGTGTGATTACAAGGGCCAGAAAACACTAATTTTCCAAGGGAAAGACATGCTACAGTACAATCTAAATGCATCTCTCTTCATTGCAGATAGCTAGGTCTCAAGTGGACTTGTTGGCTGTATCATCTCCTGTGCAGGCAGCTGTTAACCACAGAGGTAGCCATGATTCTTGGACCAAATGTGATAAAAATTGCTGCCTCTCTGGAAAGTGAAAGGAGAGTCCTACATATTTTCCATGTCAAAGTGTGTCTCCAAGCTTTGGGGAATACTACATAGGGAAAAAAAAAGTGTAAAGCTTTTTGTAGCTACAGAGGGAGCTGTGTGATGTCTGATGAATTGCAGTTTAGTCTGAAGGCTACGAGTCTGAAAATAAAAAAAACATTTACTAAAAGATTTGAGGTATAGAGTTAGAAAGAACTGAACTGAGCAGAAATTGGCATCCCAAACCAAACTACTGACAAACTATGGCCCACATTGAGTTTAGTTTCCTTTACTGTTGGTGAAAATGGAAAAATTCCTCCTTAATCAATCAGTCAAGTAGTAACAGTTCTACAGCCACGTGAGTTTAGGGTTTCAATATCAAGACTAGCTTTGGCTGTGGTTTAATATATCCCAACTTTGACACATTTTAAACATCAAAAGTTTGACAGACTTTTATTTGGCAAAGCCTATATGTGGTTAAAAAAATGCTGGCGTTGTACAGCACTTAATACATTTTCAGAACCAGCTTTTAAGCTTAGAGGGCACAAGTCTGTTGATGCTCAAGGTAGACTTTCAATTAACTATTCTTTCAACAAGAGCTTAAAACTACTGTCAATCTGCTGGAGCTTATCGCTGTTTCTCTCACAGCTGTGGGTCTCCTGTGATGACAAATCTTAACTTAGCTGGCTAGTCAATACCAGTCTCCTGTGCAAACACTTAAGATTGTAAGATTTACTTTGACCGTGTCAAGGCTTGCACACATAATGGGACACCTACAGTTCAATAGCTGTAAACCAGACACCCTTTTTTTTTGGTCACTTGGTGGCAGCAGAGAAAGCTAAGATTTTATTGGGTTTTTTGTTTTTTTTTATCCATTATCCATCATTTTTTTTAATCCATTTATTTATTTGTTTTTCATTGTACATGTTAAACCAAACAGGCAAATGGAAATATTAATTTGGAATCTTGTTTGGGTTCACCTGCTGGATGGAAGTCCATTAATCTCTCTCCTTTTTGCTCTGTGTCGGTCTCCACCAAATCCAGAGAAAATAAACCAGCCACTTGTAACAGCTGCAGGGGAAAACAGGGAGGGAAAGTACTTTTAAACTTAAAGAGAACAATAAAATTAATGGATGTAAAGACAAAACACTGCTAAAATAGTTTATGGAGATGAGCTGCAGAGTTTTGAGCTTCCCCTTTCATACTAAAAGTATATATATAAAGATATTCTTGCCAGTCATGTCATACTTCTAGGGCACTGCTTTATACTATTGTCCCTTAAAGGGACAGATTAAACGTTAGTGACACTCTCCCTAATGGTTGCCTTAGTGCCGGAAACACTTTTGGCCAACTTTACATAATGAATGCATGAACACATGTTTTCTGTCCAGTCTTTTCCTTCCCCAGCATGTCCAGCTGTAATTTACGTTAAATCTCAGATCACTTAAGCAAACAGTATGATAGCAAAGCAGGATGGCCTTCACACGCATTTACAATGTTTCTCTAAGATCCGTGCAGCATCAAAGCAGTCACAAATAAATGATAATGTGGGTCATAGTCATTAATGAAGGGAACAGGGCATGTGTGCTCTGGTCAATGCATTTAGGTCTAAATGGCCTGGAGAACATTGCATGAAAAATTCAAGGGGCTTCCTTAGATGTGCTTTGTAATCCTGAACCAGCATGTCCTACTCAGTTTAATATTTGATTTGTATCAATGATCTTCCACAAAGCTGCTTAAAGCAGCATTTGCTATTTACTACATTTTTCCTGGCTCTGAGCAAAGATCATTCAAGGTTGGGTCTTTTGTAGCTTTCACTTTAATTCCTACAGTTAATAATATTGTGTTCGAGACCTTAATTGCCGAGATCTATCACTAAAAGGAAGCTGTCAGACAATAAGACAGGTTATAAATAAACCCCTGGGCACAGTGCATTGAACTGATCTATGTAAACATCTTGTCTCCACTTCAACATCATATACTTTCTGCAATTGTAATGTACCTTACCAACTATTATATTGTTTGTCCCTATACCCACCTAACCTATAGGGGCTTCAGAGAAGAGCCTGTTTTATGTTAAAAGATGTAATTTGTTCAGGTCATAGGATGTTTGGTACTGTGGAAAAACTAACCATGTGGTTAAAGTTACTGAATCATAAAACCAGATAAAAGAATCAATGTTGATTATCAGTATCAAACAGGAAACACATACACAACATCTGATGTTGTGCCCCCCCTTACTCCTTCACTCCTGTAAAAAATTGTGGCTGCTGGACTGAGGCAGAGCCAGAGTATTTTCATAGGGGTGGCAAGAGAGGTACCAACACTTAAACTAAGGGGGCCACGCAAAAGTCCAAAAAAAGGAAAACAATTTATTTTAGGTTGTACTGTCAAACACTCTACTTTGGTATTAATCTTATTTTTGTTGGCTACATTACCTCGTTGGCCATGTAACAAAGGTGTATAGCTTTTCCCTTTCCAATTTAGTTAATTAACTATTTATTGTGTTTTTTGTTTTTAATTATCTTTTTATTTAACTTTTTTCCTCCTATTTTAGCCAGTCTAGGAGCAATCGGGAGCATTTAACTACATGTTACTCTGTCACTGTGTATATGACAAATAAAGCAATCTTGAATCTTAAATATTATGATTAGCATGTAGCATGAAAAAATGACTGCACAACCTCGGCTGACAGTACTTGAGCAATAAAAAAATCATTATACATTTTATTTCTTCATCACATTTTTGCTTTTGTTCACAATTTCACCGTGAGATTTTTATTTGGATTTTTTTTTCTTTCCAATGTAACGTAGCTAAGCTAGATACGTTAGCATGGAAGGACGCAATCTTTCCATGCTAATGACAAAACTAGCTTAGGTTTACAAGGAGGACTCTGCTAATTATGTCTGTTAAATGTTGTGTAAGAACAGTTTCACATGCAAAGAGAGAAAAGACCATTAAAAAGCACTCAGAAATACAGCGATACCTCTTACCTCAGCTCCAGGGAAAACTGCTGCAGGTGCTCCAGGAAGTTTGTTTCGTGAGTCACGAGTGGTGAAGTTGCAGCATTTAGTTCAACTTCCTGCAGTTGTTTCAAAATAAAAGCATTGGTCCTTTTCTTTTAGCTCTATTCAAGGTGTTATTTTATTTTCCATTTTCTTGTAGAAGGTTGAGCTGTAGCCACTTTGCATAACTTTACAGAGTGCGCTGTCAGTCCAAATAATTGACAGCGCAATGATAACTGGGAAAGGGGGTTGGGGGCGGGCACATGAAAGGGCCAATCAGATTATAGAAGGAGGGAGGGGCTGCCAACCTCTGCCGCCTCAGAAGCTCCGCCCATGCTGCTTGATGCTGCAGCAAAATAAAATGTAACCATATGTAGTGTTGTTCTGACTAAGATACTGATATTGGAAATTTTACAAGTGCTGCCTAAAATACTGGATTAGGAATCGTGCACAAGTACACCTATTTCTGTCACAAATTTCATCATTCAACTTTGTATTGCTGCATCAAGGCAGAACGCCAGTGTTCCATTTATCATTGTAAAGTAGTGGTCTATATCTTAACTACTGTTTAAGAGCAGCAAAGAGTTGATTTAGAAAATAATGAGAGTTAGCAAATAATCTGCTATCAACACTGGAAATGCCTGCCAGCTAAAACAAACAAACAAAACAAAAAACACCAACCAAACAAAAAGCAATGTGTAAAGTAGGCAAGGCTTTCATTTTGAAAAGGGAGTACAAGTGTGAGGACAATTAGTTTGGTAATTGTTATTTATTTCTACATTTATGTAATTTAATTTGTTTCAAAAACAATTGTATTGGTATTCAGAATCAGCAGATGCGTGTATTAGCATTGGGAATGGTTGTCATAAGTGTTTTTTGTTTGTTTTGGTTTGGGTTTTTTTTTTACAATTTCTATACAATCACTATTTCCTGTGTGCTTTGGGATAAATAATACATTTCAGGCATCTTCGTTCTCTCCCAAAAAATTTAATCACCAAGAATTTCTAGCTACACTGTTGTGTCTTTTGGTATACTGCCTGCTCTCACCCTGTCAGACATTACTGAAACAATTACCCCACATCTCATCAAAGACTATGCGGGAACATGTTGATTATATAAGCAATAATGACAGAAGACTCAGCCTGTATTTGTGCCATCTTTTCATTCATAACTGTTCTTATTTCCTGTGGTTTCTGCGGGAAATCCTCTCATATTATATTTCTCTTATCTCCCCCCTCTGTCTAAAGTGTATCAGTGTGAGGTTTAGCAGTCTGTGTTGGTATTAAGGGATCCAGGAAAATGAGATAAGTTACTGCAGCTGGTACATGACTCATTCTAGATGGTCATAATAATTTACATGTTATGATAATGATGATGATGTCTTTTTTTTTCACATTTGCCAGTGAGATCCGTGGGACACTCAAGTAAAGAAAAGGTCAATAATGCACAAGGTTTCTATTGAAACCTTGTGCATTGACTGTCTGTTTGTGTTTCTTAAAACAGGCCTTGAGTAGTCTGCACAGGGTTGCTGTCAAGTGCTGTTGAGCTAAATTTAACTTGCTCTAAATAGCTTAAGGATGCGAGCTTGTGTCTTAGTATCAATTTAAACAGAAATCTACTTGCTTTTATACAGGCTGGTAAATAGACTGTGGAACTTAGTCATGAATCATAAATGTCTTTCTTAAGTAATATTAAAGGACAGGTCCAAGCTAAGTCACTTTCTGTCAAGGTTACAACTGTTCAGTCCCTATGAAAAAAAAAAAAGAGATCTGAGAAAATGCTCTAGCACTCCTTTAAAATGGTGTGTCATCAAAACTTTCAAACATCATAGAAAATGCAGCTTGAGCCTTACACAAAGGTGTGCAGGTCAGTCCATTCTGTGTAGAATGAATACAGACTCAACATCAACATGTCTGTCTGATGTCACTATGGGCCATTAGCATTTGTGTCTCCTACTTCATAATATTTTCAATGTGACTACCATGTGGTGTTAAAACAAGTTTAGCAAATGTCACTTGATGAAACTGAGTTGATAGTAATGCAAATAGTCAAATAAATTGAATGTGTGTGTTTGGGTTATTTTAATTCAGTTTTCAAATCTTCTTTCATGTGGCCTTTTTTAACCTGTAGCAACTGGCTCTATAAAGTTCTTTGCATAGCCCTGGATAAATGTTTAAGAAAGAAAGAGAAGTTAATTTCGTAATACAACTTCTGTGCATGGAAGCAGTAACTACATCTGCATAAAATCGCATAAATCACACATCTGTATCTTGTCTGCATAGAAGAGCAGAACTAAGCAGTTAGTGAGTGAAGTTAACTTTTACGCAAGGAAAATAGTTTTACAACAGAATAAATCTTGAAGTCAATTTTGTCAAAGCTCAGACTATTGATAAATACATTGTATTTATTGTACACACATACACACTACATGAACTGTAACATTAATTTTGCATTGTGAGAATCAAACCCATCCATTTGTTAATTTCAAACACAGTGTATATGGACTCACAACCCCAACAATTAGACAAAGTGACTTGTATGTTGAGATCTCTTCTCTGCCTTCTGGCTTGAGCTGCCAATCACTTACAATGACGGAAGCATCAGCATTTGTTGACCCCAAAATAATAAAATAGAGTTTTTCATTATCCAAATCAAGAGCCAAAGTAAAAAGTCCTGCCTTGTGTTACACAACGCAGAACTTATACACAACACCAAAGCAAAACCTGAGTTCACAGCGGGACTCCGGGTTTCCTGTCACATGGCTGTACACCACTTACACATGGAGCTACTTTGACTGAATGCAGCGGTGGCAGACGGCGATCGATGACAACTTTTTCTCACACTCCTGAAACTAAAGCTAATGAGATATTTGTGTTGAGCCGGTACATTGTGACAAGCTGTTCCCCCACGTTTTTTTATCTTATCAACAATGACCGAAGCAAACACATGAGGGAAACCTGCAAGCTTTTCTCGGGCTGTAATGCACAGCCAGTCGCACATCAATGAAAATATCATCATCTCATCAAACATTTATGCTATCAGCTCGGCGGCAAATCCATTTGAATCCACCAAGCCCCAGGTATAATTACAACCCATGATGATAAATAATCTCTTCAAGTTACCGGGACACATTCAGGCATTATGTTACTCCCAGCCAATGCATGTGACAAAGTAATTAATAGCAGCGTGAAAATTATGACACATATTTTTACTTAATGCTAATTACCTGCCTCACCATGGTGGATTTCAGCAAGCTGACTCATTTCTTTTGTCATTTTGATGCTCTAAACCGGAGGCCTGAGCTCCATATGTGCTTAATGAAATAATAGGGCACAATGTGTGGCATGAGACAAGACGAACGAAATTAAATGTATTTCTGAGTCAACAAGGGAGATTAACTCTTTAAGACAGATAAGAGAGCAGGAGACAAATCCACATAAACTTGAATGACAGAGTGAAGTTCCGTGAAAATTCTCATATGATCATTGGTGAGTTTCATCCCAAGACCCTATTTTCCTTTACACAGCATGCATGTTTGTTCTCACAGAACATAGCTTGTCATTCCAACACTCTTCAACAGTGCCTACTGTAGGGCTTTTACAGCTAGAGGAGCTCATAACCGGCCCATAAATGCTGCAATTAGAACAAGGCACCTCTTAGAAAGGCTTTCTATTTTACCCCACTGACTTTATTAATGATTAATAAATCATTTACTAAAGCTTTAAAGACCTGTCAGAAGTCATAAATGCAAACAACTTATTCATGGCCAAATTATGACAGAATTCTCTGGCTGGTGATAATCATTAACAAGGGGTCATGAAGTCTTCAGTTCTGCATGGTAGCACGTCATTCAAAAAAGGCTCAAATGATGATTTGCCATGGCGAAAACAAATAAAGACCATGATTAGTGAAACTCGTAGGTATTTGAAAAGCTGCAGCCAGTACAAGCAATGGTAAAATATAAAAATATATGTCTTCATGTGGTTGTGTATATATTTTTAGGGGTTGCACAGACAAGTCAACTAATCAACTTTACTGCTCCACAATGGTTTTTTGAGCTTGATGTTGACTAGTTGCCGATCATGTGGTTTTGGCACTAACAGCATGGATGTCGCAGACAAAGCAGCAGGTGAGGAGCTTGGTCTGTCAGAGCCGCAAACTGGCAGCAGTACATTAAGTGTGTGGAAATATTTCCCTAAGTATGAGACCCGTAGTGCTGTCACTTGCAAAATATTTAAGTCTGTCCTCAAATATGACAGAAGTACAAGTGCTGTGCACATCCATCTGAGAAGGAACCTGCTAGCACTGGCTGACGAATGGCTTAAATCCTCATGTCATGTCTGTAAATTAGCAGCTTTACCAAATGCCATGCTGTAACCGAGAGAAGACGGCTTGTTATTTGCTGTTCTGCATAAATGATGTGTATGAGCTGTGCATTGTCAGTCCCTACAGATTGTTGCAAAGCATCCTCTCTTCCTTGTGATTTCATGAATGAGACTGAAAAGATATCAATGACGTCATCAGCAACTAGTCGACCCGACTTTCATCATTAGTGTCAACTTAAAAAAAATCTAAAGTCTTGTAACCCCTAATATATATATATATATATATATATATACATATAATTTTTCAGGGAAGTCTAATGTGTTTTGTGAAAGTAAACAGCAAAATGCAATGAAGCGAGTAACTAAAATGTAAAACCAGAACGGTATTGAAAACATCACTCAAAATTCCTCCTACAAGCACTGGATTTATAAATGTATAAATGTATTTATTAATGTTAAATGTTAATGTTATAATATATATCATAAATACAAGTTGAATAAAAAAAGCAAATGTTTTTCTGTATTAGTGCTCTTTGATCAAGTCTTATTGTTTGGTATTGTTTCAGCTCTCCAACGTGTGTGCTGTAGGTGCTATAGGTTCTTTAGGGATAGGTAATTTGTATTTTCTGATGCGTGACATATTAACAGCAAAAAAAATAACATATCAGAAAGCTATACCATTTATTATCCTTGGAAAAGCTGATAGCTGATAGCTGACAGTGATGGCCACATCAGGATAATTGTTTTGCCTATTCATTACTCCCCCCCACGCCTTTTTTTTTTTTTTTCTTTTGCTTGCTTTTAATTTGGTCCTTGAGTATAAATGTGAGAAAATACACGACCCGGAGATTTGTCCATGCCCCAGTAAAGTGCTCCTTCATTGAGGCTCAGCTCTAATGTTTCCTTTCTCAAAGCCAACAGACTAACAGGAGAAGAGAACCAAATTCTGGTGATAGACAGACAAACACGAGGCCTCTGTGAGTCCAGAGGGTGACAGCCAGTCCTCCTGCATCATTAACCTAGTTTGTTGTGAGGACCTGCTGCCATTGTGAGGTTGCGTTTTTGGCATGCTGTGTTATCAGTAGTGATGGGGAGACTGATTGCAGCTACACAAGAGGGGGAGGAAATTTCCACAGCCCATCTATCACCGCTTCAGATAAACAGATGGAAGACTGTCGGCAGTACAGGCTGAGCACTCTGCCTCCCCTGCTGTCCATTTAAGCTGAGGATTCAGTGGATCAGACAAAAAGTAAAAGAAGCACTCCAGGCGAGATTCTCTTTAATGTGACATGGGCCTTAATCATTCTTTACAAAAGACAGTCCCCATCAGTACTAATCCAGATGTCATAGGGGTCACATTTTTCTTAATTTTCCCCAAATTAAATAGCATCATAACTGTCATAACTGCCAGGAACTGCTTCAAACAGGAAACTGTGTTTGAGGACTGCAAGAACCAGGAAACAGATCATCAACCCTAAAAGAAAAAACAAACAAAAGAAAAGAAATCTCAGAAATGATACAACCCCATTTGTAAAACAGTCCATTATCAACGTCTTTAATCCAACAATACACTTTAAGGCCTCTAATGTGATATCAATGAAGCTAAGCATTGGTCGATAACAGCCCATCACTATGTTTACTTAGCCAATATCACAATCTCTTAATTTAGCATCGAATTTGGAGTGCACGTTGGTTAACTATGACTATTTCACCTTATCTGATAAGAGCAGTCTGTCAGGAAAGTCTGTGTTTGCCTTTTTTACTATGTTTGAGCCCAATTCAGGAAATAGTGTGTCCTCGATGTAGTTAGGTGAAAAGTAAGAGGAACGTCAGGGAAATGTGTACACATGTAGGGAACAAGACCAGGAGAAGCAGAAGAGCAGTTTGTGTTAACATTCACCTTCCTCTATCAGTGATAGTCCTTAGAATTACAGTAAATCGTACTCATCAGAAAATATGTAGCTCGGTTCATGAAATCAGGAAAGGGGAAGCGTTCCAAATCAGTTTAAAAATTGCTCTGATTTATTTGACAGATAAAAACATTTCCTGTCAGTCAGCCTCGACTGACATGAATCACAAATTACTGTGAGTGTTCCTGATCTTGTCGTTTTTTTCTACCTTAGTTCTTCTGTAGTATTTTGTGAAACATACCAGTTACAGGGCAAACAATTTGGTTCCTGTTTATACCGTCCATGCGTGCCCAGTCTGGCTGAATCGTGTACGTGTGTTTTCAGGCTGTTTGTATGAACAGAGATGTTCAGCCATCCAGTCACGAGTCACGAGTGTGGACATATCCCTCTGAGTTAAAATGTTGGAAACTGAATCCCTGTCTTCCAAACCTCAAAATACATGAGCATTTTGGAGGCCACATGAAGAAATCCATTTAGTTTCATGACAGTGTTGTTGCAGCTTGAGTTATGTTAGGATTTAAAAGACATATTTTTGTAGAATCATAACCATGATTACTTACCAACTTTAACTCAGTGGCTAAGTTGCCTAACACTAACAACGTTTGAACCAGTTTATAATCGCAGTTTGTTTTAAAATCACCTTTCTTGTTTGATAAACCTTTGCACACCTTGGCAACATAATTAGAAATCAGTATGATTTTATTTTAAAACTACTATACAACCCATGTATTTAATTGACTGTCATATAAGTAAAAATAATTCCATTCATGTGTAACTTTATTTGGCTGAAACTGGATCGAGTTGCACATGAATTCAATTCTTTTTTCCTTCTTCTCAAGATTTATTTTTGAGCTTTTTATTCCTTCATATTTTGTCAGTATTTGACAGAGAAGCTAGCAGGCAGCAGGGAGAAAGAGAGGGGAATGACCTGCAGCACAGGCCCCTGATTCAACACCAGAGATGTTGCGATCGCACAGCACATGTTCTAAACCACTTGACCACCAGTGCTCTGAAGAATTCAGTCCCTAAACACTGAGGAAGAGTTACCAACCACTGTATGTAACACAATACAGTTTCATAAGTTAAGGTACCAATCATGAAACACCTTTTCCTGTGTTATCTCCCCACCTTCGCTTTTCCTTGATGATGTTAAGATCGATTCTAGGTGCTTTCACACCTGAGCCACATGGCGCGTTTGGTTCAGTTCATCATGACTGGTGTGAAAAGTGACAGTGTCAGCCAACGGCTTTTAATACCCCTCAGGTGTTTGGTCACATCTCAGCACAGCAGCCGTACTCCGGTGCAACAAAAACATCCACAGGGATTTATATATAGGGTGTACAGTGCATGCTCCAAACACGTGAAATGGTAACAGGCGTGTGCATCACCACTTGGGTATGAGTGTCTGGAGTGTAATGCTCTGTGAGACCAAAGATATACATCACAGTGCTTTAACTGAATTATTATCCTCATTGTAAATATACCTACGAACAATATCAAATTGCATTTGTATTATAATTGTGAAATAGATTTTTTAATTTATAGAAAATGTATTTGATATAAAAACCTGTTTAAACTTTAATGCACACTGTCTGAAGAAAACATTTTTAGGAGTTAAGCTATTCATGTGTGAAATGAGGCTTGAAAAAGTTTCACCCAGGAAGACTGTCTCCTTGCACAGGCTTTCTTACTCTTATGCTCCTATCTCTCAGGCTAGGGAAATATTGGATGTGTGATGTGTGCTGCAGAACAGTTTGCTTTTCCTTATGGTGTGCATGTTCAAAAGTAAGCATGGATATATAGGATGTGTCCAGTGTCTCATGTAATGATACATGGGACATATGATCTACAGATTTTGAGCTATTTTTCAAGTCTTCCAGCAAAAACAATAATTAAAGTAAATAAAATTAACCTACACGGGCAGCACGGCAACACAGTGGTTAGCCAAAGACATCATGTTTGGGTTAAGTGGTGACTCTAAATTGTACGTAGGTCTGAGTGTGAGTGTGAGTGGTTGTTGGTCTCTGTCTGTCTCTGTGTGTTGGCCCTGTGATGGACTGGCAACCTGTCCAGGGTGAATCCCGCCCTCGCTCAGTGTGAGCTGGGATTGGCTCCAGCACCCTCCGTGACCCAGAAATGGATAAGCGGTAGAAGATGAATGAATGAATTACTGAATATAGCCCATATGCATTTATGGTCAAACACATTGACCCCTTTACACCGATATCAAAAAATGCACGATGTGATTACAAATGCTTTGGTATCAACGTCTATTTTTTATTTTTTTTGTGTGTGTGTGTGTGTGTGTGTGTGTTGCCTCATGGCAACACAAAAAAGCAGAAAAAAAAGTCACACTTATTCCACACACAACTCCAAAAATTACCATGACAAAATTACTGACACCTTTTCACAATTGTAAGCTTGAATTTCAAACATGCGATGGACTTGGAATTCATGTCTGGCAGGAATCAAGAGCTGGCGATACAGAAATTTCACAAAAATTCTCTAAATCTTTTTGTTTTGTGCCTGAGTGTACCAGACTGAGCATGGAGAAGAAAAAAAAAAGGGACTGTCTGAGGAAAATGAGAACAAGAAGTGTTGAAAAGTTTACAGTAGACAAGCTCAAGGCTAGAAGTCTATACCCAGAGATGTTGATGTTCACATGTCCATTGTGCACAATCTTATCAAAGAGTTTACAGCCCATGGCCCTGTATTAAAGGACGGGTCAATAGAAGTTAAAGAACCTCAGTCAATTTTTAAACAAATTCCAGCAGATGTGTAGACACGTGGAACAAAAGTTGCCATGTGAATGAAATAAAACAGAATAGTAGGAGACCCCACTGCTGACAAAGAGGCATAAAAAAGCAAGACTGGAGTTTGCCAAGACTTACCTGAAGAAGCCAAAATCCTTCTGGGGGAACATTTCATGAACAGATGAGTCAAAAATAAAACTTTGCGGTAAAGCACATCATGGTACCGTTTACAGTAAAACATATGAGACCTTTGAAGAATAGAAAATAGTTTCTGCAGTCGAACAAGGTGGAGGTTCACAGATGCTTTGGAGTTGCTTTGCTATTCTTGCACTGAATGCCCTGATTGTCTGAATGAAATTTTATGACTATCAAATAATTTTGGGTGTCAGACAGCTGGGTCTTCCAGCAGAACAACAACCAAAAACATACTTCAAAAAGTACTCAGAAATGGTTAAAAATAAAAGACCTGAGTGTATTGAAATGACCAGCAGTGAGCCCAGGTCTGAATCCTTTAGAACACATTAATTGGAAGAAGGCGCCCTTCAAATTTTAAAGATCTGGATCACTTTGCCAAAGATGAGTGGTCCAAAATTCCAGAGAAAGATTTGTGAGAAATGAATTTATAGTTACATGAAAGGGATTCACTTCAATTACTATAATTAGAGGATGTGCTACCAAATATTAAGTTGAAGCTGCCAATTTTGTCAGTCCATTTTTGTAGTTTTATCTGGAACAGATCAAATTTGGCTGTTTTGTTTTTTTTTTTTTGTTGCTGTTGTTTTTTTGTTTTCTTTTTCTTTCTTGGCTTTTTGTGTTATGTAAATGCAGTAAAAGTAAAGAAATAAACAACACTTACAATTGCAATGATTTTCTGGGAGAATTGTGACACATCATTTGTGGTAAATTATGTGACACAAGTGAAAGGCGTCAATATTTTTGGCCAATATTGTATATATTTATAACAAAAGTTTCTGCTTGTGAACCAAAAA
Source organism: Remorina albescens (assembly GCA_034769265.1). Taxonomy (NCBI): domain Eukaryota; kingdom Metazoa; phylum Chordata; class Actinopteri; order Carangiformes; family Echeneidae; genus Remorina; species Remorina albescens. The sequence goes on along the minus strand of CM068476.1, from coordinate 13,589,256 downwards.
CCTGATAGTATACAATAGATAATAGGGCGTTTGATACAAAGTAGAAGGTAGATCAATTACTTTAGACTGCAGGAACATGTGATGTAACGTTGAAAAATAAACTAATTATTTTGGTCCAAGAATGGAAGGGAACCGAGAAGCAGTATTCTCTGCTTGAAACTGATCATCACATACCTACGCACAGTGACACGGACCGGGCTCTGTATGTGCAGCTGATTGTCACAGTGGCCATGGTAAGTATGCCCTGCAAGACTGCAGATTGGGACTTTGTTTTCTGACTGAATGCTGGCAAAACCAAGGGGGAGGACAGGCTGGCAGGATGGCACGATAATAAGCACACAGAGTGCAGCGCTGACTTCGAAACAACTGGCCCCGCATTGCCAACATCCAAAGCTGACGATTGCGTATGCATGTGTGCGCGTTTTCTCCGTGTGGGCATGCCGAGATGATTCATGGCACCGGCCGCTGACTCACCTTACAACAACAGGGGACGATAACATTGCAGTTCAGATAATAACAACGTACCCATCTGTGTTGAGGAATCCTATTCTGGCATCCGGCATCATTACTCTAAGTATCTGTGTCCTACACAATATAGCCTTATACTCCCTGAAAAGTTAGTCATTGTATTAACACATAATGTTTCATTTTTTTTAATATTCTCAAACTTTCAGTCAGGGATTGAATACAAGGGGAGAAGAATAGTTGACTTTTGCTGTGAAAGGGTTAACTAAACCACTTAGCATTCAGGAAAGCTCAGCCTCAACCAGCGAGTCAATCACAATGTGAGGACATCAATAAGCCATCTTCAGCAGCATCAGGTTAGGCTGCTGAATTGATCATTGTTATCCTGATGGCCATGTGCCATTGGCACTAAAAGGCTGATCTGTGGAATGGGCCTGAGGTGTCTCTGCCTCACACTGTGGCCCTTCTGTCTATGGTGTAAATCTTATTCCTGATTCCTTTTGAATCATCCTTCAGTAATTGTCCACTTGTCTTCCAGCCTCTAACTAGGTTGATCCCAGGTCTGATCTCCCAGCTGTGATAATATCGTCCCAAAGCTGTGCGCCATGCTTCTCTGAATGACCTGCAGCACCGAAACACAGGCTAAAACACATAGAATGGTCCACTTCATGCATTCACGAGGCATCAAACGTACTTTATCTGTCAGAGTAGAATGGTCTGGCACAAATAAACATGGCCAGTTAGGATAGTTTCCTTTTATAACATCAATGTTGACTTCAGATGTGAACTGTTTGGTAACCCTTTAAAACTGCACCCTTGAGACAAGTTCAACATTTGAAAGCAATTAAAACCAAAAAGGCAAAACCGTTGTGAGCAGTGACTCAGAAAAAAGAAAAACAACGATAATGAACGATAATGATTGTTCTGTAGCATAAATGAGTAATTATTGAAAAAAGCACTTGAAATGTTTGAAAATAATGACAAATTTATTGTTGAAATGAATCATTTCTAAAAAATAAACACACAGTGCTTGCCTACAATGAAGTTTTGTTTTTTTTCCTGCAGCTTAAGCAGTTTTAGTATAAAGTTTTGTCTCGTGTTGGTCTCAGGTGAGGCCATTAGACATAATTTACCTTCTGTGGACAAAAAAAAATCATTAACAGCAAATTGTGTTTCTGTAGGAAACTATGTTTGATTACATTTTTAAAAATAGTATTTGATTAGTAATTTAAATCAGAGAGAATTCATGTGACAGAATTAAAGTCCAGCTCTCTGGTGTTACGTTTTGACAAATTTATGAATACTTGTTTGTGCTTTTAACTGACCAAACACCAGCTTTCTTTAGCTCTGAATTCTTTTCTCTGGAACTCTAGGATGTTATAAAACACAACCATTGGCCATCTCCTGGTATTTGCTGGATCATGAGCTTTGGCACTTCCTAATGACACAACCTTTAAGATTTGTCATTGCAATGATGACTTTCTTAGTGACACACACATCACAACATCTCTTGATGTCACTTACTCTCATCACAGCAAACCTTGTTATCCCAGTTTATGCTGCCACTTTTGGATATGAATGTTTCGGCAGGAACAGGAGCAGCCTCAGCGCCGGTGACCATCAGATTCATCAGATGTGTCTGTGTCTTCTGGTTGATACTGTACATTGTCTTCCTCCTCAGAAACCTGCTCATCCCTGTCGCTATGTCGCTCTGTGTCCTCTGCCTCAGTTTCACAAAGATATGATCCACAGCTTGGCATATTGTCAGTGTTCTACTCATTTTTGCATGCTGCAAACTGGAAATGTGTACTCTGCAAGTTATTGACTCTAAATTGAATTCTTCCATCTTTGGACATTTCCAACTTTGTTTGCCTGTTTGTCTCCTACTTGAACAAACAAAACAAACAAAGAGAGAAGCCCTTTAACAAAAGTTAATCTGGTTGGGAGAGGAGCTGGCTGTTGGTTGATAGTGTGTTTATGATTTCAGTTTTGGCAATTATTGTTTTATAATCTTATATTATACCTGGGTCGAAACTGACCCTAACAACACAAAGGTCATAATTTTCACCAGAGCATTTTATGATTTAGTGATTTTTTTGTATTACTTTGATTAAATGGAAGTTCCTGACAAAGTCAAAAAGCCTTGATGCAATAAACAAATTTATTTGTACGCATTTAAAACCAAAAGCGGGCCAGAGCCAACCCTAACAGAAGAGGAAGGTTAAACTGTAAAACAACACTTATTGAAGCTCACAGAAGTTGAAGACATGACCTAAACATAAAACCCAGCAGAGTCTGGTAGTGCTGGAATAAAAGCAGCAGGTGGAAGAAACAACTGGATCATTCTAAAGGACAAAGTGGCAAGGGCAGACACATTTTAAGACCAGCTTCTGAGGATTGTTTGAGGAACACAAGCGGAAAAATTCAAGGTGACACCAAAATTGAAAAAAAGAAGGATTTTGACGGTGCAAGTGACAGATAAGGAAGGAAGCAGCTTCACTAGAGCAGAGAAAACAGACTAATCAGTTCACTGTTCCAAAGCTACATACATTCAAAAACATAAAACATAAGGGGGCTGTTTTATGTATCAAACGTGCTTAGTTAATAAGTTAACTTTTTTTTTTTTTTTCCTGACTGTTTCCAAATAGAAACAAAACTGCTGCAGAGGGGCATTATGGGAGGACAGAGCGCTTCAAATCATCGCCCACGTCTGTCCTTAACCTATTTTCGATGACACTGAAAAAGCTGCTGATGAGCTTTTGAAAACACATGTCTATGTACAACAGTAAGAACGATCCCCCCACCCCTCCACCTCTCACCCTCCCCTGGGCAAAATCCATCATTTGTATTTTGTAATGAAATTTTCTTGGACTTATCCTATAGATGTAACTTTTGAATTCCACCAACCTCGTTTTCATTCATTCCTTTTATTATTTTTAATTCAAGGTGCATATTGGGCACTGTTAAAGAGACCTTATCTATTAAAAGTGCAATACAACGTTTTATGTTTGGTATTTCTAACTTCAAATAAAAATGCTTAAAAAAACTTTTGTTGCTTTAAATAGTTTGATGAGCAGATGGGAACGAAAGCTTTTGCTTGCGTTGGCTATTCAATTGCACTCCTTGTTTTCATCTCAGTCGTACGTCTGATAATTCTCTGTCCTTATTTTCCGAGTCCTGAATCAAGCTGCGCTTGTCTTTGGGCGCTCAAATATCACCATCTAATTTTACCAGAATAATTATGTCATATTTTAATTGGTCCAAAATAATTCTGTTCCATGTTTATGCTGCTTTAATATTTGCAGATCCATGCTCATTAAACCCTGCAATGCTTCATTACTGCAAGGTGAGACCTTGAACAATTAATAGCTTTAGCCTGTGCTGAGCTACAACCATAAGGCACCCCCCCACTTAATGCAATCATAAAATGTGTCAAAAAATCTGTTTTGCGCTTTATTAGCCTTTGAAGAGGGATTTTTGAGTACATCCAATTATGTTAGGCCGCGCCACCAAACGTCACTGAGTGCTTTGCAGTCTGAAGAACACAGCTTCATATAAATGCCCCAACAAGTCCTATCATGATAATATGCTGATGAATAGCACAAGTAATAAATTATGAGGACACAGGAGAGTGTGTGTGTGTGTGTGATTCTCTGTGTTTCACTCTGCTGATCCCTAATGAGAAGTAAATGAACATTTGTAATGTGGCATGAAGGAGTGAATACTTTGTAAAATGCAGGTACGCTTCCAAAAGTAATAACGTAATTACACGAGTTTCACAGACAAGGTAGGTGTGTAGTTTTCCATTTTTTAATCTTTAAAAAATGAGCATCCCTTTACTTGACCTGGATTTTTTTTTTTTTTTTTTTTTTTTGGGGCACGTGTTATAAATGAGTTTGAGAAGAATGGGTTTCAATCAGTTTTCATTTCAGACTGAGGGGAAAATAAAGCACAAATTTGAAAGATTTACGCGTTTCGATGTTTACCGCATCCTTTTAATGAAATATTTCTGCAGTACAAAGAAAACACTAAGTAAAAAACTCAACACTGTGTAAATTTGCATTGCATTTTAAAATGTCTATGAATTTGCTCTCATTCAGCACTGTGTGCAAATCATTAGATTTACTCTTAAAAATATATTTAACTTTTCTGAAACCTTTTTTTTTACTTGAGGGCATGAGGAAAAACAAAAGGATTATTGAGCTTTATCAAATCCCAAAAAAATTTTTTGGTCCTCAGGCAGTTTTCTAAACTATACCTGGTCAATGAGGCCCATTACCATTTTTCATGCTCCCATATTCCTTTCATCAAGGATGTGTCGGGTATTAGCTGTGGTTCTTCATGCAGATCTAATGGGTAGAAACAGAAATAATATTGTTTCTTTGCAGATATATATATATTTTTTTTTACAAATTGGTTTGCTATATTTTTGTGTTTGCAAAGCCCCAAGCCGTAATTAGAAAGCATTAAAAAGCTTTTCGTCTTGCAGCCTTTTAAAGACTGCACAAATGCCTCATCTTTACATGAGTGCACCCTATTGTCTTGTGGATAATGTTTTCTTTGGATCAATATCAGTAGCAATTGGACGTGTTTCAGCCACGTCCAATTGCAGATGTTAATGATTCACATGGTTCTAAAGCTTGTGAGTTTACGCCAAGCTTAATAGGACTTTGAATTTTCACATTAACTAAGTAGTGAGTCAGCAAAGACTCATGATCAAGATATATGGGAAGAATCTGTTCCATACTTCAACACCAGGGGTCTGAAAGATGAAACCAACAGTAAAGAGCTAAAAACTGCACTTCCTTAAAAGTGGGTAAATCCCCATAGCCTGCCATGTTACTACAGAAACGAACATGTCACTGTCAGCTTTTGGTTCTATAAATGATTCCCTCCTTCATGACAATCACATTGGGCAAACATTTTTTGCATGACTAAGGGAGATGCTACTTTGAGTGACAGGTTGGTGCCTTCTAACTGTTTGCATCCCAACACGTAAGCTAATTCAAGTCACCGAAAATGTGACTCTTAATTTGTCTTTTCGTCGACTGACAGAAGAAGTGGAGTCAAATGTTTTCATAATTTTTTAATTTGCAGGCATTGTTCATTCTTGGATTACCTGGAAACAAGACAGCCAGCTTCTGTGCTAACAATGCTAACAGAAGCGTCCTCTTGCCACAATTATTACACTGGCATGTGCGCAAATCTTTGGTCCACACACATCACACACATCACACACCTTTGCCCATTTCTGGATTAGTTGGGAGTTTGCCAGAGTCAGCTTCTGCCAAGATGGCTACATCGGAGCAGCCCGCTCTTCCGAGAGCTACGAGTGATGTCACAGGGGCTATGTCCATCTTTATTTTCAGTCCACGCGTGATTCTTTCATGCATAGTCATATTTGACTTCCAAGAAATTGAAGAGAAATCGTGCATTAAGAAAGATGAAAACAGAACGCAACATCTTCAGAAACCAGTGCTGTGCTGGAGAGAAAAGATGTTTCTGCATCACTGCTGCTCTCTCTGGCCTGATTGGCCCCTAGCCGACCACCTCTACTCACTTCCTCTCCTCCTCCCCCTGATCTCTCCCATCTCTCCTACTGCTGGACACTTTACAGTCAACCATAAACAATAAGCAGAGAGCCTGTCACTGTGCCCACCAATGCAGCACCAGTCGTCTCTGAGGGTCATCTAATTAATGCAGGGGATTATTGCTGGGTCCCTGGGCCGCTGCTGGGGCCCCGCTGTCTCTGAATAGGGTTATTTTGGGAGGTAATGAACAGGGTGAGCAATGAGTTTTGGGCTGACTTGGCAAGGGGCTGCCTCAAATGTCAAAGCAACAATGTAATCATCACTTTATCTGAGGCGCTGGGGGTGCACTCTATTTGTTTTTGTGTAACTAGTGGTGTAGGAACTGCATCGGTGGAGTCGTGAATAGATTCATCTGGAGGGGTGAGGGGGGACTGGTTACTGGTAAAAATCCCTCTTTATTGACTGTGATGATGTTTAAATGGTCATCGTGATGGGCCCACAGTGGGTGCTGTGGGTTCACGGGTAGTTCAAGGATTTTTCTTTTGATCGTGAAATTCAAACTACATTAAAAACTACATTTTGACACTATCAGCTCTCACTTTTATCGTATTATCTTCATGCTAGTCTTCATGTTGTGCTGCCTTTGAGTGTGTTGCAGTTACTAAATATTCAGATTAAACATTTAGGACACAGCTCTTGACCACCATTGCCGCGCAGATCGAGGTTCAGTCCCGGTGGGGGATGCTTCCAGCCTTTGTCAGCCCATCAAACACAAATGGCAGTGTTTGCAAATGGGAAGCCAGTGAGTGATCATGTTTTTGTTGTTGCTCTAGTGATTCCTGCCAGTTGGTCAGGGACCTTTGCACATGTATTATACTCTCCCTGATACTCCTTGTGAGTAGGTGAAATGAGGCAGATGGTGAGTCATTGTGTAGTGGAAGGAGCACATCCTTCTCTGCAGTCTTTAAAACAGCAGTGAGAACTGCGGTGCTTTTTTCCCTGAACGAGGGAATGGCACACTTTTCTGACGCCCTAATTGGTCGGGGCTGCATCTGAAGGTTTTTTTTTTGTTTTTGTTTTTTTTTTATCTTTCCAAAGTGGACATCAAAAAGACCACCCAGTTGTGGTCAGGTGAGAACCTGTGAAAATGTACTGCTGTGATTTCTTGAACATTTTCTATACCCAATTATTCAAATGTAAGCACTTTTTTTTTTTTGGAGAGAGTTCAGCGAGGCAGTGAAATGAGGCCAGAGAGAGAATAGCAGGCTTTTGGTTTTCACCATTGTGTGGCTGTCTCTGTAAAACACAATGTCACATCTACCTGAAAATGACAAAATGTGGAATCTGTCAATTTCGAGCCACCCTCAAATGAAGCACTGTTATGATACTGCTGTTTTAAAAAAAACCTTGTGGCCTGAACTGTGACTTCATTGTGCAGTTCTTTGTTCTGACATCTTTTCATCTCTCTGGAATTTTTACAGCCTTTTTTTAGGCACTTCGTTATGTAGTTTTTAAAATTTGCACTATGAATAAACATTATTATTATTGTTGGCATCATTTAATTGTAATTGAGGCAGATGAATGTGACTGATCATACATCATACATCATACTTATACTTTACTGGACGTTACTGAGTTGAAAGGCATTATTAATCCTTGAAGAATTCAGAAATTTTGGGCTCTGCTGAATAATTTCTTCCAAGACACAACTGTGCAACCAGATGCAGAAACAATCGCTGTAAAAGTCTGCTCTAAATGTTCATCATTAACGCGTGGTATGTCACCATATGTGCCTTGTAAACAAATATTTAATTACATCACAATGGCATAAAGCAGTGTCAAGAAACAGCATGAATATGCTGTTAATCAGGTGGATCAGAGGCCATATGGTTACGATGGCATGAGATATGTGTTTCAACACGTCTGAGTCTTCTGCTTTTATTGTGAATGACTGTTGGCAGCAGCCATGTGACTCCTCAAAGCTAGGTGGGTTGTGGTTTAGGGCACTGCCCAAGGCGCTCTAAGATCTCTGCTTAAACTGCAGTGCACAAAATCAGTGTCACACAGAGAAAAACACAGAAATGCTTGGAGAGGCGTCAATTTGTCCCACTGAGCACAGTTAGCTTTAACTACCTCCTCATACAGAATAATCAGTTTTGTCCTCCATTATTACATTATTCCTTTTGTTATGAACAATGAGGTTTTAGTAAGGGAAAAAAACCTTGCATTACTAAAAGAGATGTTCTAAGCGTCTGTTATCACTCATACATTAATTTTGATTAATGACTAAGCAGCCATTAAGCAGGAAGATGTAATCGCTTCACTGTGGCCTGGTTGAGCACTGAGGTCAGACCATCTCAGAGGACCTTTAGGAGTCACAGCTACCTCGACCCAGAAATGGATAAGCAGTAGAAGATGAATGAATGACATTTTCTATGTCAAATCCCTGTTTTTGAAAGCAAACACATCCACCTTGCAACATTTCCCATTGCACATTTGAAACCCACTTCCAGCAATGAATCATTTGCTCCAACTTTCTGTTGCTTGTTCTCCGTTTCTCTCTGTAACTCGCATAGCAGAAGGTCGTGTCCTGGCAGGAGAAATGTAAGGGCATCACAACCCTTGATCTTACTCTAATTTTGTCTGCTTGTATTTTAGTGTTTCAGGAAATGAAACATCTCCGTGATGCAGCATTGGACTCTTCATTCTATAGGAAAATGTGCAGATGATCGTCAACGTTGTCGCTGGAGAACCGTTGCATTACAGAGTAGCGTGTGCACCTTCGTGTCAGGAAAAAACCCACAGCCTGTTCGCCTTCTAGGGGGGGAGTGGGTCACAGGAAACAGAGATTGCCAGATTGGCAATGGATCCTTTAGAGTTGAGATGAGATGACACATTATGTAAATGTCATTGTCCCATTTCACTCGCTAGCATGCCACACAGGACAGACATGAATAACCTTCACATCAACAACATCTGCCAATGCTCCAGGATGGACGGCTGACAAGACGGAGTGACACATTCAAGATTTCATATTCACCGGAGAGAAATGAGTTTCCTCCTCATCATCACTAGGCCTTAATTGTATTTTGTGTGTTTGCCATTTGCTAGGAACTGACTTCTATTGTTAGTAAAAGTGATGCATCTACCAGTTGTACCAATAAAGTCCCAAGATTTTAACAGAGCTCTCACACTCAAGAGCCATCACATGGTGGCTGTGCTTTATTTTAAATCATACAAATAAAATTGTTTTGAACAATCTAAACAGCTGATTGTTTTTCCAAGCTTCCAGCTATGTGATGGTTAAAACAAACAAATCCAACTGTTGTCGGAATGAAACAAATATCCGGTCATCCTGAGAACTCAGCATTAGTGGATGACATTTCTCCCTCCCATCGAGACAAAAGGAGAATAAGGCTTTAATTATTTTTCAAATATCAAATTTATGGTGCTTGTTGGATTCTTAAAAAGTGTGTGAACCTCCTGTTACTCCCTGCTCTAATGATGTTGGGCTGTGTCAGAGCAAACTCATCAACAAGACCACCTGCCTCATGAGTGTTCGGGTGACAGGATCTGCAGATATACGGCAATGCCCTGCGCACACACAGCCTGCATGCTGATTTGTTCCTGTAACAATTTTCTGTCTCCAACCTGCTGCAGATCTTAAGTAGAGATGATAAATCAGAGTCATTTGCTCATTTACTTGCCACTGCTGCCTCTTCACTGTTTTTATGTGCAAGTTAATTTTAATCTAATTGATCAAATGTTCTGGTAATCTATGACAGCGTTAAAATAATTCCTCCCTAAAATGCACACACACACACGCACACACATGCAAAAAATTAAACAATTAATTATAATACTAACAACACCAATCCTCTGCATGACAACACGTGGTGACATCAGTCAGTGTTGGTCCATCTTCAGCCCTGGCCTGAACAACTTCACCTGAGACATCATCATTGTATAAATCAAACCGGTAATGTTGTTCCAGGACAAATTATTATATTTTACACTCACGTATGCCTCAGTGTGGATGCATCCATATTTCTCAGTCCTGATTCTTTCATCATGTAATTCCCATAGTCCTAACAGACTGTCACTATTTTACTTATTTGTAGCTTTCTAAAAAGTGAGACCAAAAGCCTTTGTGGTTGTTACATCTAACACACTGAAAACACCCTGCAGCGGCATTCTAGGCTCTTACGTACCATATAGTGAGGTTAAAAAAAAAGAAAAAAGCAAAGCAGATCTTAAGGAAAAGGTTACAAAAAAAAAAGCTTCCAAAAATGCAGTTAATCATCACCAGGAATATTGCATCATATTCAGCTGCTGTCTTTAGAGGACAAATCAAACACTGTTTTGAATGCCACAACTGTTTAAGGATGCCTGCGGGTTCTTCTTGATGCAAATCTGTTTTGCAGTCCAAAGGAAGTCAAAGGAAGCTATATACTAACAGGTATGAGGGGTGACAATGTATACATGCTAGATAGGTCCAGCATTTCCCAGACAGCGTTGCTCCTGTCAGCAAGACTCCATTTGCACCTGCTGTTGAAAATCCACCAGCATCCAGATAACTTATCTCTCGTGTTAATAATACAAAGTGCGAGCAGTTGCTCCTGGCACAGCATAGAATCTACCAGAGTCAGTGAAGTCTACAATATAATCTGCGTTCATTTTTATGAGTTTAACTCTGAAGTGCTGCTGGCTGAACATCAGAGTGTGTGGGACAGTACTTATAATCAGCTTCAATTTACAGAATGGGATCACGGCTTTTCGTGCTGCCTCTTTTATAAACTGATCGACCAGCTGTGAAGATAATCAACCAGTTAGATTAGAAAGATTTTTGAACCTTTTTGACCTCTCCACAAGGTCACAGAGGACATCTGAGACTTGCATATTGATACTACAATAATCTGCATTTTAAAACACCTTGATGTTTAGATGACTACATAGATTTAACTGAATGTCCATAAAGTCATCACATGGCTTGATTCTAATAAATAAGTTGGTACTTTTATTGATATAAATTTGACAGTGTTCATTGGTAAACCAATCCATAATTTAACTTTGTGCTGCTGCTGCTTGATGCTGATAGTTATTATGTCAGAGTGGATGAATAGGAACCCCTTTAACCGTGACAACACACATTGTTCAATATTTTCTTCCTAAACCTAAACAAGTAGTTTTTGTGCCTAAATTTGACTTTAATTAGACTAACCAACTAGGACAGAAGAAGGAACTCTGCTGTCTGCACATCTTAATTATCACAACTAAGAAAAAAATGTTTTGGTACACCTGCCAATGGGGGAGTGCAGATTCAGGAGGCGCTTCAGGTCAGATCAGAAAATAGGAACTTGTGCAGTTATTCACATTGGATGACTGATTTTACTGCCGAATACCCGCACACAGCTCTCGCTTTGGGCGTACAGAGACTGGATGGCCCTTAAAAGTGACCCACTCACCCCATACTCCCGCAGCACCCCCTACAAAAACTCCCGGGGGACCCGGTCGTATGCCTTCTCCAGGTTCACAAAGCACATGTAGACCGGCTGGGCATACTCCCAGGCTCCCTCCAGGATCCTTGCAAGGGTGAAGAGCTGGTCCGTTGTTCCACGACCAGGATGGAACCCGCATTGTTCCTCTTCAATCAGAGGTTCGACAGTTGGCCTGACCCTCCATTCCAGCACCTTGGAGTAAACTTTCCCAGGGAGGCTGAGTAGTATGATACCTCTATAGTTGGCACACACCCTCTGGTCAAGTAAGTCAGACTTGTTCCAAGTGAGGGTTGGCCTCCACCAGGGCTGCGCCATGTCATCGATCCTGTTTGTGATTTTCATGGACAGGATTTCTAGGCGCAGTCGGGGAGGAGAGGGGTTGCAGGTCGGGGGGCTCAGGATCGCATCACTCCTTTTTGCGGACGATGTGGTGCTGTTGGCACCATTGGTCTGTGACCTTCAGCTCTCACTGGACAGGTTTGCAGCTGAGTGTGAAGCGGCTGGGATGAGGATCAGCACCTCCAAATCAGAGGCCATGGTTTTCAGCAGGAAACCAATGGACTGTCTTATCTGGGTTGGGAATGAGTCTTTGCCCCAAGTGAAGGAGTTCAAATATCTCTGGGTCTTGTTCACGAGTGGGGGGACCTTGGAGCGTGAGATTGGCCAGAGAATCGGAGCAACGGGAGCGGTACTGCAATCGCTGTATCGCACCGTTGTAACGAAAAGAGAGCTGAGCCGGAAAGCGAAGCTCGCAATCTTCAGGTCATTCTTGATTCCTACCCTCACCTATGGTCATGAGAACTGGATCATGACCGAAAAAACAAGATCACAGGTACAAGCAACCGAAATGAGCTTCCTCAGAAGGGTAGCTGGCTTCTCCCTTAGAGATAGGTTGAGGAAGCTCGGTCATCCAAGAGGAGCTCAGAGTAGAGCCGCTGCGGCAGACCGAGGAACAGGTGGAGAGATTATATCTCCACTCTGGCATGGGAACACCTCGGGATCCCCCAGTCAGAACTGGTCGATTTGGCCGGGGAAAGGAAAGTCTGGGGCTCCCTGCTGAAGTTGCTACCCCCGCGACCCAACTTTGGATAAGCGGATGAAGATGGATGGATGGACTGATTTAAGTTAAGAAAGATTTTCCCACATAACCGGAAAAGAGCAACTTAGACCCAACCACACAGTGAATGCATATTAAGCTCACAGAAAGAGCGCGGTTTTCCACATCGTTATTTAAAATTGTACACTCACCTGTTGGTTCTGAGTCGGAGATATTATCTGTGGCAAATGTAGAAACCGCTGCAGGTGAAGTACAATGTTGGCAGAACATGCCATGACAGTTGGAAGGCATACATCATTACTGCTGATTAACATTAAAGCGAGGCACTATAGACTGAACAGTCACCTTTGTGGATAGATATATTAAGAGAAATGTTGTCAATGTGGGTCTATCAGCATCAGAATAAAAGCCGCTGCAAGACATGTCAGTTCGAGTGTAAAAACACAGTTGGTGCTGGTGCAGATTTAGGCACAGGTAGAGATTATCTCCATGGGATGAAATGTCACAGTGACAGGTGGAAACATGTCGACTGTGGCTAAAAATGTCACCTCTCCAGGAAGAGACATGGTCTTTTTGCGTTGAAGTGTTGTTTTCGCTGGTGAACGCATCATCACCACAGGGGAGGCAAGGCACCTCGCGGGGAGAAGCTTAATCTGACTGCTCCAAATCTTCGGCAGAGTCAACAGTCAGAAATTATCCAGATGTGCCCATTACCTAGCTCACTCCTCTGCTGAACATCTGTTTTCTGGCCACACGTGAAGCCATTATTTTTTAAAACAACTTGGATTTTAAAGGAAGGATGATTGGCAAATAAAAATGAATGGCTGTTTGTTTTCCTAGAATGACGATGCCAACAGATTTTATTCTTTGCATCTTTATCCATGTTAGTTTATGGGGAAACCCATGTCACATATAAAAGGCGGATATTCAAATAATTATACATCATAATGTTTCCCTCAATGCCAGAAAGTATTTATTTTTATTTTTTGTACTTACAGAATATCCTTTCTCCAAGTTTCCACACTGTTCTCCTTCTCCACCTGTCCAACAGACGTCCTCACAGTTTCTTATCTTTTTCCATATCCCCCTCCTCACTAAATAATATTCTCAAACTCCAAGAAACAAATCTGCTTATCTTCCTTTTCCAAGATGTCCCATGTTTGTCTCACTGCTCCAGCTATTTCAGCTGCATTTAATCTGTGCCTGTTGAGTAGACCTGCATTCTAATTGTTGTCTAATGTTATTCAGCCTTTTCCATCTCTTGGTCCACTTGGAAATTTCTGTGGTCCATATCTGACCCTGTAACGATGGGGAGGCCGAATAGTGCTTTTTCCGATCAAATATTCAGGTCTGTGCTGAAAGCAGGTGAAGGTTAGTGTTTATTCTCTGTCTGAGTAGGAGGAGACGACTGGTCACATCACCATCTGTCTCTTGACTCTCTTTCCTTTCAATTCTTCCTGTTGCTAACAGGCTATTCCACTTTCATCCCCCAGCCGACATGGATGTAATTAGACTGAATAGAGTATACAATGTGGTCCAAAGGCAACCCCAGTATTTAATACGAGAACATGAAAACAATGAAAGCACAAGTCATATGTCTAACCACACTGTTAAAATGTGTTTTTGAGAATTATGTTTGTATGTTATGTAAGTATTTTCATGTGTATTTGTTTGTGGCCCACAAGCAGGAAATACTGCTGCCGTGAATTCCCTTTAAAGCAAAGTTCAACTGCGTGTGCTTGTGAATTGAAAAGTTGTTACTGCTCCTCACAGAGTGGGCCGCTGGACTTGGTGAGTCAACCACTTGTAGCTGGAATGAATCGATTTCATTCCAGGATTTTGCTTTCAGTCTCTGCGACTGGGTCTTTAGTCAAGCTGGTCCTCTTCACCCATGTTGTGGCCATGTCCTGAGGATCTGTCCCACATCTTTGGCTACCAGAGGTATGAGAGGTGAGTGGAGTTGAAGCTCAGCTGCTTTTCTTGCCAATGCTTGATACTCAAATGAAAGCTTTGATGTAACGCTTAAAAAAAGGTATGATCCTCTGTTGCCGTACTTCATCTCCACCACACAAACCTTGAAATGGCAGCAGCCTCTGAGAGCGCTTCACTGTCACTGTGGCTTCAACCAAGGGTGTCAGCCTGCCAACTGTGTGTGAGTTAAGTCTATAGACATCAGGGAGGTAAACATCTGTCAAACATCTGCAACCAAACATTGCTTATGTTTCAAGAATCCCACTGTGATTTGTACCAAAGTGTCCCAAACACTGCTTTATTTCATGCCACTACAAGTGCTTCTTTATTCTCCTATCATATGTAAAACAGTATTTCTCCCCCAAACCACCCTTCTGCAATATCATCCACACTGCGGGAGACCTAATTTTCCTTGATGTGGTGCCTCACTTACTAGTATAACACAAAGGTAACCATGAGCTATGTTTGTCCTCACAATGGGGTTCCGTCTCATTTACATAATTTCTGCAAAAATGTGCCACCTCTGTGGAAAAAAAAAGGTGACAAGAAAGGTCATAGAAAAATAGGGAGTGTTGCACGGTACACATTTGGATGAGCAGATTTTGTTTTACAAATGCAAGTCTTGAGTCTCATTAGTCAGAGGATAAAATCTGACAGCAGTTTCACAGGTGCATTTCTCAACAAGGACGTGATCAATGCTGGTCAACCAACAACTAGTCTATTACTGTGTAGCGGAGGATCTATTCACCTGGCTTGAAGGAATTTAGACTGCAGTCAGACATACTAATGATGTCACGCTCATGGAAACTATACTGAATGTGTTTGTCAACATTTCCAAGACGAATAATAAGGCTAAGTCCTTGTCAGGTTGACAACATGAGAATTAGGAAGTGTCTTTCTCAGGGAGGATCATGGCTCTGTCAGATACATTACCAAGAGTCGCATTAGGTTAGCTGAGTCTAAAGGTGTATTCTAATTGCAAGGTGATTCGTGCCTCTCCTCGCGTGGCCATACTACAGGCACCATTCCCCATTATCTCCAGAGTTGTTGTTGTTGTGTAAGATATATCCAGAGCAACCAAGTCAACAATCCAGGATACTCTGAAATAGAAAGTGTTGAAATTGGTCAAATAAAATCAGGAATGTTTATCATTCAATGAAAGTCTTGAGCACAGTCAGGTGTCCCATATAGAAATGGATACACTTTTTCATATATCACATCTTGGTATATTAATCCCATATTTTCTTTACTTAAATGTATGTAAATGTATTAAAAAGACAAACCCTGAAAGATAACAACTCAAGCTGTCGAACACATTTGGCTGCTCCTGTGAATGTCAACAGGTTATTGCTAGCAGGCTTCAAATTTTTCGGCAAAACGCAATTTTGTAAGCTTGTGGAAGAAAATGTGTCCAGAAATGTTGCATAAAAAGGTTAAATAAAAATAAATAAATAAAAAAGTAAATAAATTAACGCAATCAAGTGATAAGGAGCCACACTAATAATACTGAAGCAAAGACCTCGATCTCCTGTATTTTATGAATATCTACTGGTAATTGCCAAGCTAGCTTTGTTACATCCCATGATGCAATACCACTATGTAATACTGGATGCTATGTCAGTATAGCGCCTGGACTGCTCGGAGCAGCCAGCTGTTGTGCAGACTGATATCTCTTCCCTGGGTTGTTGCTCCTGCAAAAGAGTTGGAGCCTCCATGTAAGACACTTTGATCAGTGGTTATGTCTTTCTAAACCTCACATCGAGGCTCTTGCTCAGTCGCAGTGGTCTTTTTGTGTGTCACAGAACTGTGCTGGACAGGTGGCAGAACTTTGTCTCTGCTCTGAGAGACATTACAGCAGGAGAAGTGGCAAAAATGAGCTGGTGAGCCCAACTGTTACATTAATACAGATCGGAGCCGGATCAGAATTTTGCTGTTTTCCAGCTCTTCAGTAGCATTTAATGACTAATTAAATAATGGATGACTCTCCAGTGGGACTGCATGGATCCAGCAGACTCATACTGATCACACGGTGATCAGTTTATAACACTGAATGCAGATTAGACATGGTTGAGCAGGGGAGGAGAGGGCTGAAATAGCCTCATCCTACACATGCTCTTGCCCCCATATTGTTATAGGGTAAGATGCGGTTTGCCAAAATTTCAAGATTTGACCAATACAGCAAACATAAATGTAAACAACACAGACCAGCTTTGGCGTGCGCAGATGCCATTGCTTTCTGCTTGACGTGACCTGACAGCGTAACATGAAGGGAGTGCGAGATCTCTGGGCTTTGTATACTGATCTTCACAGGAACCAGGAGGCCTCTGACTTCTGTGCCCCCCATCCAGAAGCCAACACCAAGTAGATGTCAACACTCCTCATGCATCAGAGCAGAAACGGTCGCAGACTGCTGTGGGCATAGAGATAGGAGTAGAAACTTGCGCTCACCGCTGCTCTCTGCTAAAGCATAATAAAGATGTTGCAACTATCCAAGGAGGAGAGATGTTCTGTGTGTGAGGATTTCGTCCTCTCATCTTTGATTCCTCATGTGAGTCACTTGGGGTCGCAATTAAGAACTTATAGGAGGTTGACGCAGTAAGGCCTCCAGCAAAAAGCAGCCAAACAGGCAACATCATAGCAGCTGATGTTCACTGAACTTTCAAGACAGACTTCACGGATCCCTTTGGACATCAGCAGAAGACCACCCTGTAGCACAAGAAGCTTGATGCTCAACATCATCAAAATTTAATGAATTTAAGGTGGACTTGATGTTAGAGTTTAGTCATGTCAGCCTGAATTAACATCTTCCTAGTGATTAGAAAAGCCTGCCGCAAATGGTCATTTTTTTATTTCAGTCCAACAGAACACGGGTCAGTGTATAATCTGATTTCAAGATTTTCAAACATGTTTTATCTCCTCTGCTGACTGAAATACATAGAGACAAGCCTTGAGATTTATTAATTAGCCAGATTCAAAGCCACACTGATTCACCCATGGGGAGATCTGTAATTCCAAGTTGGGGGTGTGGGGGGGCTGGCTGCATCATTGCTGATTGCTGCTGTGTTTGAAGAAAAGCTTCAGGCATTTATTGGTTTTCTTCAGTGGCATCTTTGAAAAATAAATAAATTCTGGCCAGCCACAGATCAGACAAATCACTTTTGTTATGAAACCAGGGAAGGTGAAGCGAAAAAGAAAACTTTAGTGGCTCAAATGCTCAATATAATCTATAATCTTTAATGAGAGTTGGAAATTGCAAAATAAAACATGGAGTACAAGGGCTGTGACCTTTCAACAGACTGAGTGGGTTTTCATCAAGAAAGAAAAGCAAGAAAAGATGTATGATTTCCACAATTTACAGCACAGTAATTTTTCTCATCCCACACTTCTATCTTAGTGAGACCCTGTTTTTTTTTGTTGTTGTTGTTGTTTTTTGGTATCTTGCGTATGTGCATAGACTTACATTTAGCACGGAGCAAAGTTTTGTTGCCTCGCCAAGCAGGCAGTATGTTTTTGGATGTGGTCAGCAGTGTTGATGGGAAAGCTGGTTCTTCTCTGAGTTGAAGAAAATCTTCCATCTAACTGAGGAATTTGGGTGAAGAGAAGAAATAAGATTAACAAAGAATGCATTGTGTGTCTTTAATATCTTCAATACTGTGCTGACAAATGGTTTAGTACAGAAAGAGCGAAAATATCTCATCTGTACAACCCCTAATGAACCAAATTACACAGTCAATAGGAAAAGGAAATACCACAAACTACAGTTTTTATCCAGTAAAATTGGGTGAATAATAATCATCAGCACTGATAGTGATAGCTTAATAGTTGACATCAGCTAGTGTTTAATCAGGCAGCTTACAATTATCAAGGTGGATACATGATGAACATACATCTCTTTTTAATGCTTTTATGATTTTCCTCCGCTAGCTATTGATGTTTTTAGGACTGATTATGTCATGCGGATTTTTCTTTTTTTCTTCATAATGGAAACAGCCAGAGCTGAGGGCATTATACTTTTGGGTTGTCCATCCATCCCATGAATCCCATATCTCAGCAACATCATGATGAAAACATTGATATGTCAAACAATTGACAGAAATTGAGATAAAAAAATCTTCAGACCATACAAAACATGATTTTGGTAATAACTCACAAATTCAGACTGTGACATCATCATGGTCTGCATTACACAAAATATATGCGTATATACACACAAACGACAGGGACACACGGAGCAATGGTGAGTCGAGACAATTCAAAGACAGCATTTAAGTACAGACATGACAGTGTTTTCGTTTAATACTGTATCGTATCAGGTGACCATTTCATCATCTTCATTATCAAAAATATATAATACTCAATTTCTTATTAGAAATAATTGAATAAACTGTTGAATTTAAAGTCCCATTTAAGGGAGAAAAAAATCTAAACTTTTTGAAATACTGGCACATAAAAAATAAAAATCTCACGTAATACTTATTTTCCTTAACTAGATACTTTTATAATGGTGGAACTTTATTACTAACTAAGTTACTTTTTGGGAAAAGTAACTTGTAATCTACCCAACATTGCCCACCAATGAATATTTTTACTCACTGCAATTGTAAGCAGAGCCTTCTGAGCCACTCTTCTGAGACTTAACAAAAAAAAAAAAAAAAAAAAAAATGATAGCACAAATAAAGCTTTGAAAGCTCCCAAACTCTTCGTGAAGAAAGGCCATTGAAGATGGAAGGACATACTGCAATCAGTATAATTCCCTCTTCTAAATTCATTTTCTCGTTTTTCTTCACAAAATCATACTTTTATTCCAAGTGTTCCGATGGCGGTCAGTACAATCGCACAACAAACACCTTTTGATGTAAAAGGCTGCGCTCTCTCTTCATTAGGACTCACACAGGGGGGAAGTGCTGCGTAATTAACAGCAACTAAGACTAGGATGGAGGGGAAAAGACACGTTTATTCTCTGGCTGTGTATTGAACGCAGAATCCACACAGTCTTGTGGAAAAGAACAACAGAAGATATGTAGATCAGACTTGGTGAAGGGTAAAGTGAGCCAAAGGACATTGTGAAGTTAGCACAGGGAATAAAACCCGACCCTTTTGAGCTCTGTCTAGAAAATCCTCCATCTTGTGTCATAAAAAAATTTCTTCTGAGTGATTGAGTTAGGCCCAGTCTCAATACACCCCCTACCCCTACTTTTTAACCCTACCCCTAAATTTTGCACATTCCTTCGAGGGTAGTGGTGTCCCAATTCCTTTTTTCACGTAGGGGTAAGGGGCATAACGAGGGGTAGGGGCTATGAATCTAACCCTTCAGAGCGAGGGTTTTCCGATGCTGACTTCCCGAGGAAGGGCCAGTTCTGCGATCCCCAGAGACCGTGAGGATGTGGAGAAGTTGGAGAAAAAACCACAAAAAATTCACAAGAGACAACAGACGTCGATGGTGTATTCTTCTCCGTGTACCTCTTGGTTTATTTATCAACCGAAGCATGATGAATGCTAAAAAAAAAAAAAAAACGCAACCGATCGCGACCGTAGACTCCATGTTGTTTTTTTTATATATATACTGACAAAATTTACATTGACAGACAGAGTACGAACAGGGTGAGGGCGTTACATATGAAAATAAAATCATGCCGATTGAAATTTACATGAACCGTAGCCTCCATGCTGGGACTACGCAGTCGCTTGCGTGGCCGAACGTAAACTACACGGTGATGTAGCAAGTAGTGTCCCAATTCCTAGGGAAGATTACAAAGCCCTACCCCTTGTGGCTTCCTTTCGAGGGTTAAAGGGTAGTGGGTGAGGGCTAGGGGTAGTGAGTAGGATGAACATTGGGACTGGGCCTTAGTGAGTGACTGAGTGAGTGAGTGAGTGACTGAGTGACTGAGTTATTGAGTTAGTGAGTGAGTGAGTCAGTGTATGAGCGAGTGATTGAGTTAGTGAGTAACTGAGTGAGTGAGTGACTGACTGACTGAATGAGTGAGTGATACAGTTTGAACAACATGTTTCTTACTAAGTCAACAGGATAAAACCCTTTTCCAGTGAAAAAGCTCTGGACAGTACATTGATTCAGTGAACCTCACTGTGGCCTGATCTCTCTCTCTCCCCTCACACACATAAACACACACCTTTCTGTCAGGTTAAAGACAAAGATGCATAAATGTTAATCTGCATGTGAGGCAGGGAAGCGAAATATGATCTTGAGTGGCCACGCAAGATCCATGTGAAGATGCATCCAAATGCCAGCAGTGCACTGACAAACTCAGATCTGCTCACTCTACACAAATAACCTGCAACGCATGCTAACACCAGGTCTGAATGGGGCCAGAGTGAGACATCATAGATCATAGATATAGTTGCCCTTCGGCTGTTGTTCTTTCAGACAAGAGCCAAACAGTTTGTGTAATCGGGGTATTGACAGCATGTTTCACTCTCCACTCTCTCCTGCTGAGTGCATCTTATTTCTCTGCCTCTTTTCCTGATAACAATATGTATAAAAAATACAGTTTATTGGCCATAAAGGATCGCACACATACACCGCCCCACCGATCCGTACATTCAGTTGATACCTGTGATCGTTTTCCTTCCTCGCCCGGCTGTAAAACATCATTTCCTGTCGAAGCGGAACTTCTGGTGTTCCTTCACCCATACAAAGAAGTCTCAAACAGTGGCTTCACCATCCAGCTGCCCACCAAGCTAAACTTGATTTTAAAGTGAGGATAAGAAGAGTTTAAGGTCAGATCCCTGTGTTGATTTTGTGGAAGGCCTCAATAGCACTGTCATTATTGATTACCACCATTCATAGATTACCCAGAGTTTCCAGGGTTGCAACTTCACTGCTAAACTTAACTTACTAAAAGATCTGACTTTATCTCATGGCACTGCTTTCACATTGTAGCACACTGCACATTTATCAGGACCTTTCCACTGCTGCGGGAAAAGAAGAACAGCACAAATGTCCTGGACGGCATAAGTTACTGACACTGCGTTTAAATACCTGGCAACCCGTGCAGCGAGCCAGCAGTTCTGTTTGTACCATATAGTACCAAAGTTCTGGCACTGGCTCCAGGTTAGAGGATAGTTTAGGTTAGTTATGCTCAAAACAGTGATGGAAGAGATAAGAAGGTCACAGAGTCTCCATTATAGCGATATAGTGAATATAAAAATGGATGCTTTTTTTTCCAGACCTCTCCTCTAGCTCTTAATAATGGCAAGGTCATTGATATAAAATACCTGCATATGAGAGACTATAAAAAAAATCTGATACTCTTTTAAATGAGATGTTTGTTGGGGGATGTTCTGCAAAGCGATAACTTTGCGTTACCGAGGTGTCACTTGAAGTGGCAGGCTTCATCTTAGGAAACCACAAAAAAAAAGTTCCAACTTCGGAGTTCTACGCAGATTCATTGTCACCATCCCGGCCCCTAACAACGAAGCGCTCATTGAAGACCCTCCACCTCACACATGTGCAGACTGTTGGCAGATGGTGCAATTTATAGATGTCCCCTAAAGATTAGAGTAAAATTTATACCTGAAATAAGCAACCATGGACAGCAGCACATATCATCAGGAGCTGAGTACACTGAATGGTTCCTTGCTAGAAGGTTTATGGAGGTTTATAGCTGTTGTTGCAAAACAAGTTATTATGAGGCAAGAACCATCTGTGTGCATTTCAGTCAATAGTCCACATCATCAGCCTGAGTGTGCCTTGTCCTCTATCTTTGCTAGACTGACAATCACTTATATTTGATAAGTTTTCCAGTTCAAGACTTATTTCGATTACTAACACGTCTTGATTTGAACAATGTGAAAGGCGATTTGGTGATAAACAAACCGCAGTCCGATTTCTCAATTATGCTTTGCAACCCCCGCCCCCAAAAAAGGAAGCTAATAACATTTTGGCTCATTTCAATCTGCTTTTCTCCAGCTGCATAGCGCTAAATCTCCTCTACTGAAAGTCACCGATGATATGAATACAGATTCAGACCAGCGCATTTTAGTTTTACCAGACTTCTCCTCTGCCCTTAATACTGTCAATCATACCATCTTGCTGGATGGATGAAAGAATTGGGTTGTCACATACAGCACTGACCTCAGATATTTTTCTTTACATATACCACAGATCTTTCAAGATCCCCGTTGATGATTTTGATCAGCTTGTAGAGGCTTCCCTTTGGCCATAGTGTTTCCCCTTTTAAAATATTCGTCCATCGCAGCTACACAGATGACACCTTCCTGCTGTGAAAGTTGTCACTAAATGTCACAAAAATTCTGCCCAAATAAATTCAGAAAAGATAATTCCAGCTCATTGGAACAAAGCAACTCTCAAAAAACAGTTAGTCAAGGATTATGATCAAACCTGACTCCAATAGTTTTGTAATTCCTGTTAAATTTTTCGTGCTATCACCATGAAGAAGCTTACTTAAGGCTGAAATATATATATATATATATATATTAACAGCTCAAAATTGTCCAAGAACATCATTGAGCAAATCATTCCAGCCTTTATCTCTTTTTGCCTGGGCTACTGTTGTGCCCTATTTTCTTTTTAAAGGGAATCTCCACTTTCACAGTTGCAATAGGTTCAGAACAAAATAGTAAACGATAAGAGCATACCCCTTCCATCTCTGCCCACAAGTCAGTTTAACTTTAGCAATGTACTCTCTGCTTCCTTAGTTGCTTTCAGTATTGAAAAAATGATTACTGTTCATTCCTGTTGGTTTTGTCTCTCTTTGTGGTTTTGTGTGGTTTATTATCTTGTTTTAGTTTGATGCATTGTAAATATCAACAAATCAAAGCACAAAACAAAGCAAATACTAACCTAGCAATAAAAGCTCTTGAAAAGAGCTATATAAAATGTATTAATGTAGTTATTTATTATTATTAATGATAATAATAATCTCATTTTTTTCTAGTTATATGGTGATTTAATGTGAGCCTGAATTTAAAAAAAAAAGACCATTTAACATTTGGTTCTACGTCATTTTAAAGATTTTTCTGACTCAGCCATTCGTGATTGCTTTTGGGCTTTGATGTTTCTAACATGCTAATAGTTGAATGCCTCGACATATTAAGCTTGCTCCTGATTGATTCCTCTGTGATTTGATTGATGATAATGACCCCCCAAGTGTGTATTGTTTTTATTTGATAGATTATTTTAGATTTGGTAGAGTGGCTAATTGAATTTAATTAATTTTGGCTCACTCAAATATCATTTAGAAAGAGAATAATGCATTTTGAATACCTTGAAATGATATAAAGTTAAATATATATATATATATATATTTGTGTTGATATTAAGCAAAATCTTTTCTAATATCCTTTTTTTTTTTCATCTTGTTTTGTTTTAGACATTTGCTGGCTTTTCTTTTTCTCACTTCTAAAAAAGCCATTGTGTATTGACAACGCAATCTCACGTTCCCTGAGAAGGCACAGCAAGGGAAACCCTGTGTCCAAGATACAGCACCATGCGGAGTAAAAACCATGTCAATAACAAGCGCTCTGAACACTGCATTAGCATAATATGATGCATGGGCAGTGCCTATGGCAGAGCGTGGCTAAGACTGACAGTAGCCAGGTATTCACCGGCAGCTGGGTGCATCAGGGAGGTTGGCTGAGAAGAAGCTGCTTCATTGATCCCTCACCCAACCAGACAGCTGGAATGGTCATTCACCAGTCAGACAGCAGTGAGTGTTTGGGCCACAGAGGAGTTTCCTCCCTCAGAGAATCTCTCTGCTGCATTTAAATTCAGTGTTAAGGGAACCCAGGAAGCATCAACTTTAGGGAGGCCTGCGAACTCAGCCAATTCGGTCGTACTGGAGGAAAACTACGTTTCTTAATATAACAATCCAATAACAAATCATCATCATCGTATTGAGACAAAACTGAAAAGAATAGCTGGAAGAAATATCACCCTTCAGAACTTTTTAAACACCATTTAAAGGGAAATGGTCCCATTGAGAATAAAGGTCAACTAATGCTAAGTGTTTGGAAATGTTTTGGTTTCTTTTCCGAGGTGAATGTGCAGACTGCTGGTAGAAGGTACACATTTTGTCGATTCATGTATCAGATTTGTGACGACTTAACTGGTTCATTCATTTTTTTGGCTGGACGAGTGTTGAACATTTCCTCTGGGCTCTTTCAAAATGAATTGTTTCCATCAGTTTCTCTCAGGTTGGCATTTGTGGTGTTGTCAACTCAGCACATTTGTGACATTGTTTTTTTTCCACCAAGCAACAAATCTGACAGCTTTCTTAGCTATATACACAAAAGTCATCAGTGCTGTCCTCCATCTTTGTGTTCCGTTCATTCAGCCAATGGAGAGGTGGAGCTGCAGTTTGTCACAGAGTGAGACAATAGGAACGATATTGTGTCGTTTTTAACTTTCTCTCTGATTAATCATTATGCGAGATGTAAATATTGTTAAAATTCCATACTTTTTTTTTCAATAATGTTTAAGGAATTTGTCCTAAAATGGTGACAGTGTTATGAAACTGCAGCCTTCAAGAACATCCATTAGTGAGGTTGACATCAGAGCGAGCCAAGAGAAAGCAATTCAAGCATGAATGTGTGGAAGACTGCAGGACATTGGACACTGCTTCAAGTGTGGCCCAGTCTGAGCTGTGAAGGGGTCTAATTACTTCCTGTATGAAGAACACAGGCCTACACCGAGTTTAGATGTAGGCTACAGAATATGGAGGGGAGGAGAATGAGTGGTAGTGTCATCTGGATTCAGACCGGTTGATCTACGCTCTGACTCCTGTCTCCTCCTGTTTCTCTCTGTCCAATCTCAGCTTGCCTCTCATCAGAAATCATCGTGCAATGATCACGGCACAGACCTGTTAATTTTTCCTGCAGTTTCAGCATTTCTTTTTCTTTTTTTCTTTTCTGTCTCTTTTTCTTTTTTTTCTTTTCTAATGGATGGGATGAGCTGGGGAGGCTGATGACAATAGGGGAGAAGAGACAGGGAAATTTCGTCTGGCTCTGCAGGCAATGAGCTATTGGAGCCCCACCGAGTTCAATCAATAGCATGTGTACAGCAATCTGTTCACAGTGTCTGCAGCAAGATAGCGCTGCTCTCAGACTACAAATTGCCTCGTGTCATAATCTCGGGGGATCAGGTATCAGGGTTGCATCCTTTTTAGAAGTTGTTTGTTTTGGGGTTTTTTTTTCTTTATGTTTGAAAATAATGAATTGTGTCTGTGATTGGGTCAAATGGAGTTCTATGTTCTTAATGCTTTATACTTAATTACCTCACGCACGGTATTTCTTTTTGACAAAGACACGAAGGGGAAGTTTATTGCAGACAATCAAAACTTCACAGCTCTACACAATCTTTATCTTGCTCATACAAGATGATCCTATGAGACTAAAACGTAAAGCAAGGCAAACACAACAATGCTAGACCTGATTTTATTTTATTTTTTATTTTTTGGCAAAATGACTCCCGCCTGATTAATGGTAGACTCCATCTGAAATTCTGCCAGGTCTGCCCTTTGGATGACCAACTGGATTTTTGGCAGGCCAGAATAATTGACACAGAGTCTGACCAACGGATCAACTGATGGCTGTCAGCTGTGAAAAGATTTGTTAAAAAAACGAGTCAGCTTGTTTTAATATAGTGTTAATATTTTAAATAGTGTGGCTGAAAGTTCAGTGGGACAGCTATTGTCCGCTAATCATAAGGCCAGTGGTTTGATCCCTCTCGGTGGGATGCAGAACTCCCAATTTGCATGTCGACTTGTTCTTGAATGTAGTACAAGTCCCCAAATTGTCCCAGATGATGTTTCTGTGCGTGAATGCGTGTCAAAGAAATACTTCCTAAAAGAAGTGCACAGTGAATATTTGAGTGAATGCGATCTCTTTAACAGGACTGAGCTGCAATATGAAACTAAAATCTTCCATACAAATGCAGAACTACTTTTCTTTTATCTGAACAGACAGACAGCACCTCATAGAAACGTTGCAAGCGCCCTTAGACCCACAGATCAACTGTGCAAGTTCATTATACATTTTTGACTCCCATCAGTTTCAGTGCAATTACATAACTATGGAAAGGGATATATGAAGAAAAAAAATTTATTTTTGATTGAAAGATTTAACCCCCCTGTATTATATCAGACCAGAGTTGTCCGTCTGCGGCCTTTGTTGCTGCCGATGTTCACGTTGCTTAGTCTCATAGACTTTTGGATCGGACTCAGGTTCTAATATGTACAATCAAGGATTAATTTCCATTCAACCACTTTCTCTTACTTAGTTTTAGGGACTAATTCTCTAATTGCATAGTCTGCTTTTCGAATCTCGACACCAATGACAGGATGAGGTAGTTCTCACAAGCACTGTGTGGTGCCCCTTGGCTACTGGACGTTTGGCCAATCAAGCCAAGTGGGCTTCTAAGGAGACCTCTAATGGAAGCTCAAGCTAATATTGTCCGTTTCAGTTTCAACTGAGGCGCTGTATAATGGGCAGCTAGAGATTAGGAAGACTTTTTTTTAACTGCTAATCATGCAAAGCAACTCTACTGGAGACACAAAAAAATCTAAAGTTGAATTAGCATAGTAGGCCCCTTTTAAGGGGTGAGCTGAGCTTCCATGCAGGGAAAACGTATTTCCATCACATGTACTTCCAGTATCATTCTTTGATTCTCTGTAAGGTACATCACCGCCAGACAGTATCGTGTGAACTCTGGGCCTCAGCTGTCTCGCAAACTTAAGTGAGCAATCCAACTGATAAAATTGAGCCAAATAGGAAATCCAAATCATCAACAAGGTTAAAATGCAAAAATGAAGGTTAAATGTCTGTTTGTCCTGAATGTTTTTTCAAAAAATGTGCTTGAACTTTGACAAGACTTTTGAATCAAGATTGCAGCCTGCATAGCCACCTTTCTCATCACTGATAGCGGAGCGTACAAAGATGGAGCTACAAAAAGCTCACAGTTCAGGTGTAAATGTACTCTTTAGTAAACAAGCTGAGGTTTTTCTTCTTCTTCCAATGGGAGAAGGTGAAGTACCCACAGTGACCGACATTATTTTGACTCCCTCAGAACTATCATAACATAGCAAGTTTTTGTCAATGACTCAGTCAACTTATTTCAATGCTTAATATAAAGTGATAAAATGGGGAAAGTACCATATAATTGTAGCTTGTTTTCTCAGTTCAGTAGTTGGTACGTTTCAGGGTTGTATGACAACATCAATGACATGCCGGGACATACACCAGCCGCTGCTTACAGGTCATACATGTGACCAACTCAAAAGTCACATTATATAGCAATGAACTCCAGGGAGGCAGCATGGCGGCAGAGTGCCCCACAATAAGAAGGTCACGGGTTCGGTTCCCGGCCTGGGTCCTTTCTGTGCAGAGTTTGCATGTTCTCTCCGTGCCTGCATGGATGTCCTCAAAGACATCATGTTTGGGTTAACTGGTGACTCTAAATTGTCTGTAGGGCTGAGTGTGAGTGTGAGTGGTTGTTGGTCTCTATCTGTTAGCCCTGTGATGGACTGATTGTCACAGAAATGCATGGGTAATGCTGGGGTGAGGACCCAAATGCAGGGGCCGGAGGCAGCAGGGTGAAGGTGGAGATATATTTTATATTTTATTATATTTTAAGACTCAGAACTGATACAAACGGTACTCTGGGCTCTGGAAGTGGCGCTGGAGGGGTTGCTGAGGGCTCTGGGGGCGGAAGCAGAGCCGGAGCGGGGGCTGAAGACTCTGGAAGAGGCCTCCTCCTCCTCCAGAGTCTTTGGCCCCCGCTCCAGCGCCACCGCCTCTTACAGAGTCTTCGGCCCCCTCCTCCTCCAGAATCTTCAGCCCCCGCTCGGATGCCGAAGACTCTGGAGGAGGAGGTCAATGCTCTGGCGGCGGCGGCGGAGCGAGGGCCGAAGACTCTGGAAGAGGCTCTGGCGGAGCGGGGGCCGAAGACTCTGGAAGAGGCGGCGGGGGCGGCTCCGGGGGAGGCGCCAGTGCAGCAGACTCTGGGGGCTGAACAATGAGAGGATGTTCAGCCTCAGGAGAACGGCCCTCAGGTGAACCTGGCTACTGGAGGAACCAGGCAACCACGGATTGAAAGGAACAGGGACTCCACGACCTCAAACAGATGACTTGGGGGAAATAGAATCGGAAGCGGTTGCGGCCCAGCTGGGACAAGAGACTGATGGACAAGACGGTGGTTCACAGGCCTCGAGGTATCAGGCTGGGTGGCTGACTGGGGGCTCGCAGTCAGACTCTGGCTGGGGACTGACTCTGGCTGGGGTTCTGGCTGGGGCCCTGGCTGGGGTTCTGGCTGGGGCCATGGCTGGCCTGGCTGGGGCCATGGCTGGAGCCACAGCCTTGAAGGCTCGGTTCAGGGATCGAGGCCCTCCCAGGGCCAGAAGGGTTCCCAGGAAAGGATTATGGGCAGGAGCTGGTTCAGAGCAGGTGGGTTAGAGACTCACAAAAGTGAGTCTCAAGTACTGGCGAGCAGACTGGTCTTCCACAGGCCCAGAGTTGGCAGTCTTAAAAACAGGTTGGGAGCTGGCATGCTGGAGAAATTTACTGAGTCTATGGCGAAGGACGTCCAAATGGGGGACAAAGTGACTCACCCACGGCTTTTCCTTGAAGTATTGTTGCTGGGTGGTGATCTGGTCCATGTATTGTGGTCGCTGGTGAGGGTGAGAGGCAATGAGGCGATTCACAGTTCTTTCAAAGTCAGAAACGTATAGCTCAAAGAGCCGTTGCTCTGCTGGGTCCTTCTGTCACGGAATTGCAGGGGTAACGCTGGGGTGAAGACCCAAATGCAGGAGCCGGAGGCAGCGGGGTGAAGGTGGAGATTAATATTTTGATGGAAACCAAAGACTCACAAGTGATACAAACGGTGACATGCAAAACTCTACACAGGACTGACTGAACTAGACCAAACACAACTGAGGATCTGACAAGGAGTGAACAGAAAACCAAGTCTTAAATACAAACTGAACTAACGACACAGGTGAGACACATTAGGGCAGGGAAGGCAATCACACAGGCAGGAAACTTGACAGGACGACAGGGATAAGACAAGGACTTCAAAATAAAACAAGAAGTGACAACAAAACTAAACTGACCCTAACACAAAGACACAAGGACTGACTGACTGACCCTGACACTGGCTACCTGTCCAGGGTAACCCCGCCCTCGCCCACTGTGAGGTGGGATTGGCTCCAGCACCCCTGTGACCTGGAAACAGATAAGCGGTTGAAGATGAATGAATGAATGAAAAACTCCAGGGAATCCCTGAGGAGTCGTAAGAAACATGTTGAATGGCTGTGATGCAGTTCAGGCTGAGGCAGTTTGGGAGCATGTTGGCTGACAGACGGTAGGCAACTGGCTGTTGACCATGCACAATGGACATTTGAATCAGAAGTGGCTAAATTTAAACACCAGGGGGAAATTGAGATGCGGTAAATTATTCATATTAAAATTATATGATGACTAGTTTTTTATAATTCTATTTGTACAAATAATGATTCTGTCCCACAGGGAATTTATAAATAAATTCTAAACCAAAGTTTGAAAATGTAAACTGGGTTAATCCTTAAGAGGTACAGTGTTTCACAAAAAAAAAAAAAAAACCTCAGGAGTTTATCCCCAAACTGAGTCAAGATCCATCTTTTTGCACATTTTACAC
Source organism: Remorina albescens (assembly GCA_034769265.1). NCBI lineage: Eukaryota > Metazoa > Chordata > Actinopteri > Carangiformes > Echeneidae > Remorina > Remorina albescens. The sequence continues at coordinate 13,559,088 of CM068476.1, read as the reverse complement.
GGATACGATGCCCTGGAGGTTGAACCATCGATCAGCTGTCAGAGCACACATAATTACTACCACATAGTTCCTGCGTGACTGCAGTTTGTGCTCAGTGGTACATGAAGGAACACAAAACTGGATCTCGAGTGTTTGGGTCAGAACATATAAAATTATTTAGCACATCTGATCGCTTGTGTTTGCACATGAGCCAAGCTCACGTCACTGATGCTGGCAGGCATTTTTCCCCCCATTTCACCTCCTTCTGCATCCACTGTTGCCTCCAACCACAACATTCCCAAACAATAGAACTTAATTACTGTACACTGAGGCTCCTCCATCTCTGATTTCTCATTTATGTCCTCCATATAAACTGTATATCCTGGGGCTACGCTGACTAACAGGGTTCAGCTATTACAGAACACAATTATCCCACTGCCAAGGTTGGCTCAGTGGATTTATTGCACTTAAGAATAAAAATTACACATGCTAAGAATAAAATGGCATGGATAATTTAAGGGAAATTATTCATTCAGAGGGCACAATAAACCTAGAGAGCCCCATACCAAACGAAAAACAATCAGACATCAATCCAGGTAAGAGTCAGGTAAAGAGACTCAAGTACTAAACTAAAAGGAATCCTGTATCAGACCAAAGAGAACGAGCTACAAATCCAAAGAGATCCCAAGCCAAAGTAAAAAGAGTCACTGAACCAAAGAGAGTCAGGTATTGAACTAAAATGGGTCCCTTACTGAGGCACGCAGTTGAGAAATTTACTGTGGCTGGAACAGGAAGGTATATATGCAGCTGGATAGCTGGTAGGTTAAAGGGAAGAGTTTTTCAATTCGGACACTGAGCAAAATGAGGAAAGCTATCACACTTACAATCTCATTTTCACTATCAGCCATAACCCATAAAGGAAGAAAAAAAGCAGAAGGACCATTGAATACACCGGCTGGTGACAAATAGCCATATAGACTGTGTGATAGCTACATGAGTGGCAGTCACTTTTTCTTCCCCCTTTTTTCTTAAAAAAAAAAGAAAAAAAAAAAAAGAAAGAAAAATAATAAAATAAATGATTGCAGAACTTGAAAATGATGAATTGGAATTGGAATACCTGGGTACCACTTTGGGCTCAGTTAAGCTTGACTGCTAAAAATCCAAATCCTTGCATTACAAAGCTTGCATGAAATTATTCTGCAAAAAGCCATCAGAGGATAGAGGGTTAAGTGCACACAGACACACACACACACACACACACAAACGCACATAAGATGAGAGAGCGAGCGAGTGAGAGAGCAGGGAGGCTGACACACAATTTTCAAGGACATTCTTTAACAATTAACTTGCGGTTTTTGCTATCTACCCCATTAGTCTTAGGGGTTTGGAAACAGGCATTGATTTTGGATGTCAGCCACTCTCATTTTATGGAAATTGCACTAAATGGCAGGGAAACAAAAACAAATTGAATTTTCTATGCTGTTACTTGTAATGTGAAATTAGATATGTGGCCATGTGTGACTGAACAAGCCAGCCACGGAGACAGAGAGCAATGGTGCAGTATGGGTAAGCTACATTCCATATACTTTTTGTTGAGTGTTATTGCAAAAGGAAAGATGTACGTGTAAGGTATAGTGATTTAAGTGCCACTACACAACAATTTAATTTCTCTCTTGGAATTCAATTGTTGTGGGTTTCGTTTACACAACCAAATTTTTTGTAGATATGGAAAGTTGACATGTTCTGCTGACATGCCGTATCTTTATGCAATTTCTTCAGTCGAAAAATGGCGGTCAGTGCCTTTTCCGAGAAACAATCCCTGAAAGATCATGTTGGACAGGCTGAAATCAGCCCCGAAAAAAGGGCAGGGAGCTCTCTTAGTGGACGCATGTGCTTTGTCAGTTTCAGGTGTGATAAGAACTACAAACCAGAAATTTGTGATGTTAAAAATGTGTTGAGTTTAAAAGTGTATCAGATACCAGACCACTGTCCACAAAAACACAATTTTATCATGTGGGAAGTTATAACAATAAAAATATTTTCATCCTTGTATCATCAGGAGGTGGTCAGTAGAAAGTCTTCAAGAAACGAGTTTTTGCAACATGCTCTTTCAACACCTTGAGTGCTTGTGTGTCCATCAGTGCTTTTAAAACCTTTCAAAGGGACCTCTGTACATGGAATTAAAACATAAAGACAGCAGCAACTACTTCAGCAGCAGAAGGCCAAACAACCATGCGGTCTACTGTAGTTTCTGGTTGAACGTTAAGTCTGTTTTTTTTCTGACTACAATACCTGGACAAATGTCAATTGATTTCCTGGACATCATAGAACTGTATGTACTGGCAGAACATACACATAAAGATACACAAAGACACTGTGCCATCAGCTATAAGTTCCTGAAGGTAGCTCTGTCGCTCAGAGAACCCTGCTCCATCCTCCTCATCGTGGCAGTGCCTGAACTGCCTGATTCCCATTTAATCCTGAACTGGCAAAGAGGAGAGCATTATTTGAGTCTTGGGCACATGCCTGTTTTCTACAGGCATACAACACACCTATCTAGAACAAGGATGCGAACATACTTATTTCTCTATAGCTGCCCCTGACCCATCCAGGGTAAGAAGAAGAGGAGTCTTTCTTCTGGATTGGCAACAGTGAAAATGCATCTCAGACGAATATCTTAATCAGAAACAGTGTTGGTAACATAAGACGTGAAATTTAACCTTTATTACAATAATAAACTCTCAGTTTATTTTCTAATTTCTCCTACACTGAGACTACATATATAAATACTATATGTATTTACTCATTAATAGAACAATAGATGAGTCAAGCTGTTTTGCTTTCCTTTGGTTACATAGCAGAGAGACACAGAAAAAACAGGGTGTACTGATTAAAGTAAATGACAGCAGAAAGACAATTACAGCTGCATGCTGCTAGACACACACATCCCTTCATTTAGAACAAACTTTTGTGACTTTGTGATGGCACCAGGAAATAAAAACAATGCCCTGTGATGTCTTTTATCAGAAAATGTAATCCAATTTTTAAACAGCTCCATGAACCATGACCATGAATGACTCTTAGCCCGCCTTGGCAGCAGGAGTAAGTCTGAAAATACAATGTAAATACTTCACAACTCGTTCAGCACAACATTAGACACGAGCAACAACAACAACAACAACAAAAAAAAAAACATGCAATAACAAGCAGGAACTTCTCTTTTGAAGCTAAAAGTCAGGCACAAGTGCGTCATGATGCGTGCGTGGAATGACTAGCGACTGAAGGTGAAAATGAGTTCAGTTTACCGCAATATCACAGCAGGTAAGAGCTTTCCGCAAACATCTGTGAGTGCAGTCATGTTTGTGTGTACGGATGTTATACTTTCAGGGGGCTGTCTTGCCAGATGTGAAAAAAAGCCAAACGAGTCATGTCAGTATTTGCCCAGGGGCTTGCGGTCCCTCCTCAGACATTCAGGGCTCTGACTGAGGCTGCGGGGAGCTCTGCCACTGACTGGCCCAATTCTGTCTCTCCATCTTCTTTTTCTCCTCGTGCCTGCCAGAATCTGCCATGCAAAGATGAATATGCATCACTCCAATCACAGTCACACACACACACACACACACACATACACATGCCAAGTTGCACGGACATGAAATAGGTGTCAGGAAAAGAATGAAAAAAAAAATGTAAACTTTCATTTATAAATCTGACGACATCCAGTTTGTGCAGCCAAAGAAAAACTCTGAGAGAAAGCTAGTTTGTTTAAAAAGCAACAAAACTGAAGAACGTAAATGTTGTCAGTATGTAAAGAATACCGTATCTCTAATTTATGTGAATTTACAATAAGAAAAAAAAACAAACATGTTACATCAAAATATCATTGATAATAAACATCCTGTGCAGTTTTCTTTGAGTTGTGTTTGAATGTAAAACAGTAATTTTAATAAACTCAGTAGATAATATATAACTTCATGTGACTGCGAAGGATCTGAATCAGCTTCTGTGAGCTGGCACTGAAAGTTCTGCAGGTTTACAGGTGAATGCAAGTTCTGTTGCTTAATGTGACAGATTCACGGGAAGGTTTTTCTTTTAGTTGATTGTTTTGGTTTCAGCTGACACCACGACCATTTTCATTCACTCTCACCAAACCTTACAGTGTTTCCAGTCAGCTGTTCTCAGCATAAAAGCGCTAATAAAACCGTTATACGCTACCTGCTCGGCTCCAAACAACAACACAAAATACATAACTTGCTGATGGACACATGAAGATTTTGTTTCCTATGGAAATGGTAGCAGAGCTAAAAGGAAACAAAATCCACATTCATCTCAAAACCCTGTTCTTGTATAATGAATTCACACAAATATAACTCACTGCCATTAAAGAAAACGCAAAAACGTGTCCTCATGAAAATATCCTCACAATCTACTGTTGTAGCGAAAAAAGCTGTTCAATTGTACAAATTTCTTTGGCACGCCTGCAACAAATTTAACTCATTAACTTGGCGTGGTTCAGAGGATGAAACAAAAAAACTAAAAATAAGTAGATAAAAATGACAGGTTGAATATGAACTGACACTGTGGCGCCATCCACATTAAACTGTCTGGGATGCCTCTGCAGACCTAAATACATTTACCATTAAATATCTAAATATCAAGCTCAACCATGAGCACAGTGTGGTCTCTGAAGACTGTGTGACACCATTTATAAAAGGGCAGAGTATACTCACAAAAACACACACATCCCTTTTAAGAAGGGATGTGTGTGGTTTTTTTTTTTCTTTTTTGTTTTTTTTCAGGATGTTTGACATTTCTGTTGTCCATGAAAGTTGCTAGACAGTAATGGTCTATATCATATTAAATATCACGGCAAGAAATAGGCTTGTTGGAATTAGTTTTACCCGGTCTGTCACTCTGATTAAATTAGTTACACCACAATCAGCACACAGGGGACTCACAACACTGATGTGACTGACAGTGCATTCAGCCCTTTCCTCCTATCACTGACTTTTGGCACCAAAAAAATAACATTGCTTATAGCCTCGTCAGAGAACAGGTAGATTGATATTGTGTAAAAGGATGAAGTCGGTGACATTGTCTAAAAAAGTTCTTCTCGTAAGCTGATCGACAACTTGGAGGCTGGAGGTTCTAGTGCACCACACAACAACAATAACGTGTCAGAAAGAATCACGAGGCGGCCTTTAGCAGACGCTTAAGTAAATCAAACGTATTAATAAATAATGCATTGTACACAAAAACCAGCATCATGCTCGTATATGATCATAAAAGATGAATGAGAGGAGGAGAGTGGATTCACTCTTCTGTAGCCAAGAGGTCACTTCCCACAAGAGGAGGCAAGACCTAAACTAGTTGGACGATTTTTCTTGAATATTGGCTGTGTGTAATTTGCTCTCTGCTCACGACTTAGTGAAAAATCAACAATTTGTTCCCCCAGCTATGCACGTCAGCCCTCATCTCGCCAGCAGACAAATCCGGAGAATAATGGGTAAAGCTGGCGCCTGTTGTGGGGTCAGCTGCCGACACTGAGGACACTGATGTCACTGAGGTCACATCCTCAGTGAACTGAGCAACGTCGAGTTTTCTGCAGTTTGTTTCTCTGCATAAATGAGTGTGAAAATTATATCCCTGACTAATGATCACCATTTATTTTAAAATTTTGTCATCTGCTCTGGCATGTTGTGTCATCATTATCTGCCAATATGCAGATAATGTAGAAGTTTGTTTAACTTATCTTTTAACTGCCCCAGAGTGAGTTTTAAACCATCCCAAATTAAAAATGTCTCATTGTTAATATAACGTGCACCTTTTTATTCTTTTATCTTATTGTTTTCATTTTATGGATTAACTAGTGAGATATATGGTACCTGATGCTGTCCCATTTGTGCTCCTGATAATCTGACAGGCCTGTTTTAGTATTTACTAATATTCAGGGACGGAATATGAATAAAAATCAGCCTAAGTCCTTGATTTGGATGAGCCAGCCGTCTGGAGACACTATCACATATAAATAAGTAGGACTTTTCCAGGAAACAGCAACAAAAGAAAGAAAAAAAAATTTATCAATATGTAAAGTAAATTTTATTCATTTAGCCCCAGTTCACAACTCCAATGCTCATTTTTGGCCATGAATGTGATATTTTAAGTTTTGCAGGTTACATAACCAACATTAGCAATAATAACTGTTCACTTACACCCTCTTTCCATGTAAACACAAAATTGGACAGTCAGCACTACAAGCTCTTAGCATGAGACTATGCTCAAGAGAAGAGCTATACTGAAATTGCTTCCAATTCCCAGCATCAATGTGACTAAACTATTTTTTAGTGTTTATTCAATGGATACACTAAAATAATGAGGCCCTGCAGATACACACACACACACACGAATAAGCTCTGAATGCCTGCAATCCATCTTGCCCTTTATAGTGAAAAAAGGCTGTGAGGAAAGTATGTCAGCTTCAGGAACAGAAGTAGTGGGGTGTCCATACATCAGAGGGAGCTGTCAGCCGCTGTGTCAGTCAGACACAGTGTTAAGAATGATCCATCCATATGCAACCTTTCTGTGCCAGCGGCCGACATGTCAGCCGAGCTGGATGAGGCTTTGTCCGTGCTGTCATTATAATGTAACCTGAAATACATTTTATCCGAATAATAAAGACAGCCCCCTTAACCAAAAAAAAAAAAAAAAAATTGGCTGTAAGCCCCTGGTTTGCTGTGACACGTGCCTTTACCACAGGCATAAATTATCCATCCACACCCCTGTCCTTGAACTCCTCACTCCGGCCCGCACCACAATTGTCTTCCGTCTCCGCACTCCATCCAGAGTGCACTAAGGCCAGTCAGTACAACTGATCACAGCATATACAAATGGCAATGAGCCCACAGTCGATGTGTCTGTGGTCCTCTCAGCTTTGAGAATGGACCTCGGGGGTGTTTCCAGAACAAGCTGGGAGTCGATCTGCCTGTAGCATTCCCCGTTCCTGTTCTGGTGGGTAACAAGGTAATATGAGACAGACACACTCAATGGAAGCTCCAAAGCTTCCTAACCTGTTATCTTTTCAGTCAAAGTCAGACCGCTCTGGGGTCTTCCATTAATCCTACAAACCTCTGCTCAACATCAGATCCCCCTCCAACAAGTCAGTTTATGTTAATGATCTTACAATCTGGATTTCATGCTTTTAACTCAAACATGGTTAGATAACAGCAGTGGGGAAACAGTTCTGTTTGGGTCAGCCCTTTACATTTCAATAATATAAGTGTTTCTTGAGCTGAACTCCTCCCAATAAAAGAGGCTCTGGCTCTTTGTGCTGTGCTCTAAAGCAGGTCACAAATTTTGATGTTACGTTTACAGACCTATAAAATACTATGCAAACTTCACTATACTGCAGTGTGTTAACTCCTCTGATGACTTTTTACTCTAAGGTCTTAAGGGATGTAACACAAACCCATACACTACAGGAGAATGTGAATATATTTGACCAAAAATATTATTATCACCCTTGGATTTGGGTAGGAATGAAAATTAAAAAATTATGTTTAAATGCCATTTAGCTAACTAAACAAAAGGGGAGTACAGAAGGAATAAGAGAAAAGAAAGAGTGTGTCTGGACAAAAGAGACAGATGAGCCTAAACGTGCCATTTATTTAGTAATCATTCGGCAAAATAATAAGTTTTAACAGCAGCAGGGACGACAAGAGTTTAACCTAAGACAGCTGTCTGGTAATACGAATCAAGGATCAGACATCCAGAGTGAAGAGTCTCCAGTATGAAAAGGAATCCTAGACACATTCAAAACACTTAGTATCTGTACCAGACAGCGGAAAAAGAAGAACTGGTGGAATTAATAAATTGGTTCTGCCCACTCAAGACACATTTTCTTTCTGATACAGTGGCACAAAAAAAAATTATGACTTTTAAGTTCACAAAAGCTAGATTGTCACAATTACATTTTTGAAATGTGACTAGAATTCTAAGCACCTGCCCTCCCTACATATTGGTTGAAAGTGACCGTATCCAACAACATCATCTGTATATAGCTCCCAGGGGATTCCAGCCCCCTCATAGCCCTGACCTTGTGCTTAAACAGTCTCGCTTACTTTGCACAGCAGTACCAAGGGGATGCAGCAGATGAGGCATATCAAAAGAAAAAGCTCAGTTAGAGTAAGAAAAAGCTGGAGAGCCACAGTCACCCTGTGGATGCTCGGAGCTGTTGGGAGCTGCAGTTGTAGCTATTACTTCATTCAGGAAGAAGGGGAATGACCAGGTTTTACATGTAGTCACGAATGCAGCTTCCAGCGAACCTGGAAAGAATACCCAGGAGACTCCAGCGTGGGGCTAAGAGTCTCAAAAGTTCCAGTCAATGAATAAAATATCATTTCACACAGTGAGGCTTGACACCAACTAGAGCAACAAAAGTGTGCATTCAAGGATGGTTATATGGCCCTACTTTAGGTTGAACTAGTGGCTATGTTTTACTAAGGGCTGGTACAGTATGTAGAGAATATATATATGTTTGTTTAATATTTCAAAAGTATTTGGTGTTCGTCCTGTTGATAGTAAAAAAAATGAATGTATAAAGACCTCTAAAATTAAAGACCTACCAGAGAAACTCCTTCGTTGAGTGAAACCCAGCCAACCCTGGCAGGAGCATGTTAAAACATACAACTTAAGAGTAGCAGAAACATGGACAGAACATTGGCTCTTAGCTGTTAGGTTACCTAAAAACTCCTCGCAAAGACTTTTTGGTATGATGAATCCAAAAAAAGAGACTCTTGTTTGTATGTTAGAGGAGCCTAAATGGAAATGTAATTGGATGTGGAGGAGTCACATTTAACTTCTATGGATTTATTAAGGTCTACTTTGATCAGGTCGCAATGGGTCTTCGATCAGGTCTTCGGTCTAATTTTTTTGTTAGATAGCTTTTTCGTAGGTCCGTAGAGTGCGTGCCAACTCAAGGTCACAGTTATTGAGTTGAGGTAACATCCAACCTTAAATATCAACTAAACCTCTGGATGCACACAAAGTGTTCAGTCAACTTAAGGTCACAGATCTGCCAATCAGGCCTCAGTGTAACATTACAAGTCATAAATAATGAATGCAGAACTGAAACCAAATGCTGCACCGTGGCTGTTGACCTTGCTGAGGCTGACATTTGAAAGCGTTGGTTCAACTCTTGTCGTCCTTGATGTACCTAAAAAGCCTGATGCAAGGTGGCTGGAAAAAAATAATATGTATGAGGCTAACTTTGTGTTTAAGCCTGATTAATGTCCTCCAGTGATATGACTGGATTCAGTATCAGTCGGGTCTGATGAGAACAAGTCTGAAAATTAAAAACATCTGGGGTGTGGTGTTAGAGCCAACTGGGCCTCTGTAGCTCGCGTCTCATCTTTGCTTGAGGTGAGAGGCTCTGGGCTGTTAGCGCTACACTTCCAGCATACCCAAATCTCTGTGCAAACTCTCAGCAGTCAACTTGCATTGTGGATTATGTCAAATTTTTGCACGGCGTCAAAAGGGCGTTGCGGTTTTCTACTTATATTTTAATTGTTGTGTTCTGAAGTCTTATTTGATGTCTATTTGGATCTCTAAAGCTTTTCGAAGAAAGCGAGACTAATAAGCACCTCATGTTTTATTTCTGAGAAGACTTGGAAAAGGCCTTTTATAACTTGGTTTCTAGTTTTGTTGGTGTAGCCCCTCTGATACTTTCATTCATGTAATGTGTTGTTTCTAAAAGTGCCAAAGTGCATTTTATTGCGCAGCTATTGTGCAGGCAGCTCTATAAGTGCAGCAACAATGCCACACGTTTTCTTTGCTTCTTTTGTTGCAAAGGTCATCCCTTCAATCACTTCTGTTTTTACAATTAGAAAAAAAAAAAAGCAAAAGGCTTCACTTTTACATGCATTTATTATCCAGTTCAGCTCTGTTTCACATTACATCTTGTAACTTTGCACCATAAAATATCAGAAAGATTAGGTCTTAGCTGAGTTTGCCGCTGCTGCAGCCTATATGACTATAACGTCTCTAGTGTAACAGCACATCCGGACTTCAAAGAAATGTAAATATCTTGAATTCAAGTTGAATTACAAGACATTTTTTCTATGTCATCAGAACAAGTATACACACATGACTGTCAGGGTCAGTCAGTCCTTGTGTTTTTGTGTTAGGGTCAGTTTAGTTTTGTCACTTCCCGTTTTATTTTGAAGTCCTTGTCTTATCCCTGTCGTCCTGTCAAGTTTCCCACCTGTATGATTGCCTTCCCTGCCCTAATGTGTCTTACCTGTGTCGTTAGTTCAGTTTGTATTTAAGTCTTGGTTTTCTGTTCACTCCTTGTCAGATCCTCAGTTGTGTTTGGTGTAGTTCAGTCTGTCCTGTGTAGAGTTTTGCATGTCACCGTTTGTATCAGTTCTGAGTCTTTGGTTTCCATTAAAATATTAATGTCCACCTTCACCCTGCTGCCTCCGGCTCCTGCATTTGGGTCCTCACCCCTGCATTTCCGTGACAGAAGGATCCGACCAAGGAAAGCAACGGCTCTTTGAGCTAAAAGTCTCTGACTTTGAAAGAACTGTGAATCGCCTCATTGCCTCTCACCCTCACCAGCGACCACAATACATGGACCAGATCACCACCCAGCAACAATACTTCAAGGAAAAGCTGTGGGTGAGTCACTTTGTCCCCCATTTGGACGTCCTTCACCATAGACTCAGTAAATTTCTCCAGCATGCCAGCTCCCAACCTGTTTTTGAGTGTGCCAACTCTGGGCCTGTGGAAGACCAGTCTGCTCGCCAGTACCTGAGACTCAGTTTTGTGAGTCACCTGCTCTGAACCAGCTCCTGCCCACAACCCTTTCCTGGGAACCCGTCTGGCCCTGGGAGGGCCTCGATCCCTGAACCGAGCCTTCAAGGCCGTGGCTCCAGCCAGGCCAGCCAGGGCTCCAGCCAGGCCAGCCAGGGCCCCAGCCAGGGCCCCAGCCAGGGCCCCAGCCAGAGTCGGGCCAGCCACCCAGCCTGATACCACGAGGCCTGTGAACCAACGTCTTGTCCATCAGCCTCCTGTTCCGGCTGGGCCGTAGCTGCAGCCGCCTCCGATTCTATTTCCCCCAAGTCATCTGTCTGAGGTCGTGGAGTCCCTGTTCCTTTCGATTCCTGGTTGCCTGGTTCCTCCAGTCGCCAGGTTCACCTGAGGGCCATTCTCCTGAGGCCGCACCTCCCCCGGAGCCGCCCCCGCTGCCTCTTCCAAAGTCTTCGGCCCCCGCTATGCCAGAGCCTCTTCCAGAGTCTTTGGCCCCCGCTCGGCCGCCGCCACCAGAGCCTTGGCCTCCTCCTCCTCCAGAGCCCTCAGCAACCCCTCCAGCGCCGCTTCCAGAGCCCTGTCGCCCTGTCAAGTTTCCAGCCTGTGTGATTGCCTTCCCCGCCCTAATGTGTTTCACCTCTGTTTTGTTGTCTCCCTCCTCCTTGTGTCTTCCCAGCCAATCCGCTCCCTGCCTGCCCCTGTCTCCGGACATGCTCCCTGTTGTGTCGTTAGTTCAGTTTGTATTCAAGTCTTGGTTTTCTGTTCACTCCTTGTCGGATCCTCTGTTGTGTTTGGTCTAGTTCAGTCAGTCCTGTGTAGAGTTTTGCATGTCACCGTTTGTATCAGTTGTGAGTCTTTGGTTTCCATTAAAATATTAATCTCCACCTTCACCCTGCTGCCTCTGGCTCCTGCATTTGGGTCCTCACCCCAGCGTTACCCCTGCATTTCTGTGACACATGACATTTAATAGAGAAATTGTTATTGTTCGTTTAAAAATGGTGTGCATTGAATTAAGCGAATGCCAATCTACATTCACCCCCTTTTTTTTTCTTTTTCATTAGAAAACAGGACACCCTCTGAGTCCTCGCATTTGTAAAGAATAGAGGGCTTGAGGAAATTGTGCTATTGTAACACATTTGTGCAGGAGGATACACAGCGGGGGAGGGCAGAGATTCCTCAGAGAGCTGGATGTTGTGGTGTCAATAGAGAAATTCATTGTTCTCTGAACCTTTATGCAGCTGTGTCCTCAGGCCAGATCCCGAGGGCACACAGATTTAATCGATTGAAAGGAATGGCTCTAATGGGTCCTCCCATCATCTATTGGATGACATTATTTATTTGAATGGAACAGAACAGAATGTGTTGTGCTTTTTGTGCATTTAGGCTTTCATTAGTTGAATGATGTACAGTACATCAAAGTAAAATGGCAAAAGTCAGCATTCATAAAATAATTCATTATGTATTTAAAATTTAAAGTCAGACAGATCACGTGATAAAATATCATTCTAATTATTGAATATTCACACGTAAGTGTCTGTTCTAGTTGTGGTGCAACGCAGATGTTGTTTTCCTGGCGAGTGCCCGTGCTGTTTAAATAGTAAATAGACCATGTGAGCGTGAGTGCTCGTGAGTGTGTTGGTTTTCAAATGAAGTGTTGTCATGTGCATTGTTAGCAACCCGAGTGCATGACTGCCCAACAAGAAGCGGGTCAGTGGCACCGGATTTTTCCATTTCCGAGGTGCATTGTCAAGAGAATGATACGCAGGTACACTAAGCTCATGTATCCTGCCTGTTATCCTGCTGCTTGTGGGAGATGGGGTCGGTGCATGTTGCAACCAAAACTAAGGACAACGCTTTTGAACCGTGATCCAGGAACAGCAAAGCTGTTTCCCTCTTTCAAAATAAGATAAGCGGCGTATCATCAACAATTCAACCAGTTTGGTTTTAAGAATAAAATCTTCTTGAAACAACATCATGCTCACACATAGATTGGACTCACAGAGCAGACTCCGCAAGGGCAAAACCTCCAGTGTCACTGCCATAATCACTCCCACATGTGCTGTTGGGATCTGGTCACCCTGTACGCGTGCTCAAATAGGACCTGGCAGAGGTCCCACCAAGGAGGGGAGACGCAGGTTGAAGACATTAGGGCTGGGAACAGCCGTCAAATGTGTGGGAAGCCTGTCGGGACATGAGGAAAGGCACCAGACAGATCAGAGGCTTTCAAAATAAATTGGGAAGTGACAAAGTCTTAAACTAACAAGGACAATCTAATTTGGACAAAACATGGCAGGAATTGACACCTGTGGAGCTCCACAAGAGTTTAAGCTGTTAGAAAGTTGTTTCTGTTTTGTTTTTTGTTTTTTTTCCAGGCCTGAAATGGCTCTGGAGTTCAAACTGAAGGAGTTAGTGTTCTGATTTTAGCTGAGGACACAGAACAGCGCTGTTAACAGTTACGTGGAAAAATAGTAGTGAAGTCAGTATTGTGATGATGCGTCATCATTAATGATAGGAATATTGCACATTGTACTTTAAGAGAATATTATATCCATTATATTTCCTGGCCAATAATATCAGACACATGTATAAATCCATTAATGCTTTGATACCACTGAATCTGCAATTCTTTATTCTCAAATTGTGAAATAACAATGTCAACTTCACATAGTAGTCGACGCCCCCTTAAAATCTTCATTCCTTAAGCAGCTGAAGGCCCCCAGAGTACCCCAAGGTGCATTAGTATACTGTTTGAGGCTACATCTGCAGCAGAGCTTGCAAAACTACACTCATGGATGATGAATTTATGAATTTATCTTTATCTACATAAAAAGAATAATGTATTTACTGCAATCGGTTATGTGACAACACTTTCAGGGATCGGGAGACACAAATATGACTTTAACGCTTGGGCTCCTTAAACTGAGCCGAGTGCCAAGAGATCAAACAGTAAAGTAGTTACATTTCAATGGCTATCTATTTACAGTCAAAAATAATTTAAAACAAGTAAAAGCCAAATAATATAAAATATCAATGGAATTAATCAAGGGAAATTTTCACTTCATTAGTTTAAGTTTAAAATCTCACTTTGTCACAGCGACATAAAATCCTACTTGGACACAGGTGACTGATTTCACGCTTAAAAATGTGTGGAACAGGGCTTTTCATCCTAAACTTTTGAAGTATCATTGTACCAAAAATAATTATACCATTATAGTTTATCATCATACATTTTTAAAATCAGTCCCAGCCATCGTCAGTGTCCATCTGCCAGTGTCCCCCCAGCCCTCTCTTATTATTATCTCTGCTCCTCTCTCCACTCCACCCGGCAGAACCAATCACATTCAAATAAAGCCCCAGAAACACCCAGACATTGGCTGCCCACTGCTCCACTCCTCCTGCAGAGGGCTGACCGTGACAGACCAGTTATTCACGATACCCAGATGGGATTTGTGCCCTAACCCCGTGTGACTGGTATTCACAATTTCACCATCATCTCTCTTTACAGAAAGTACTCTTTAGCCGATCACTTCGACAGTCTGTTTAGCTCTGCTGGCCCTGACAGCACTTCCAACCTTGCACACGTCTGTCAGTTATGGCAGCAAATGTACCGGGACTCGTTTCATGGCACTTAGTCCTGATTCTGGATTTGAGAGTCGTCTCAGCCTCCGTATGGTTTTAGGTGAGGTGATTGTATCAGCTGACAGATCCCACTTAACGGCGGTGAAAACGAGAAAGGAACAAGATCTAACAAGCCAATAACCAAAGCCAAACAAGACAACAACATAAAAACAAAATTTTACTAAATGTTTCTGATGTGAGCACAGTTTTAAAATTCAACATTTCAAACTTTCCATGGGAATTTGGGGGAATTAAGTCCAATTAATGGGCATTAATTGGAAATTTTCTGAATTGTAAATTAATCTGTAACAGAGAACATAGATGTAGTTGGAAAAAAAAATTTTTAGGACCATAATCTTGTTTAAAACAATCAGATTTGATCCAAATTCCTGCCAAGTACATTAATAATCGTCCTAATATGTATATGTGCCTGACCTTGGATTACTGTTTTTTTACAAGTCTTTTTTTTTTTTTTTCAAGTTAATTTTCAAATTGGAAATTCAGAAAATCTAAAACTCCAACTTCCCTAAATTCTTGAGCAAAAATTGCCAGAGAAGGTTTCTGGAAATTTACTGGAAATTGTCCACCTCTTTGCAAGCCTATAAGTGAGACATTTGGATTCAGACATTCAACACATTCAGTCTCACCACTAGCCAATTTTGTGTGATGACTTTCTCATTTTGGGGGAGAGCTACAGATGCCCCAACAGTGACCATTGCATTTTAATGGGCGGAAACAAATTAAAACAAAGACAGGATTAGGTTTAAATGAAGGTTAGAATAACAGTTGTGATGAAGGTTAGAGTAAATCTTTCCCCAATGAATCTAAACCAATGTAATGTTCTCTGAAGTAATAGACACAACAATGCGGTCACATCATCACAAGTACATAGCTGTATAATAATGGGAATCACGCTTCTTCACATGATAATGAGTGATGTACTTAGCATCAATGTCATGGATAAAGACACAGTGAAAGCCTGGATTCTTCAGTAATAGTCTCTCTTCTGTGCCATTAGTTCTTTACAGTCTGTTGCTGATTACATACAATGTCTTGCCTGTTAAACTGTTGCCTGGGTGTTGCATGAACCCAGATGCAGCACAATGAGACCCAGGATCAGTTGAAAAGTCTCGCAGAATTCGTGGTTGGGGTCGGGGACAGAAGGCTGGGATGATTTACTGGGAGGTAGACAAAACAGGTGGGTCGGTAACAGGAAATGGGACAGTAAAACGCTGGAAATTCTCATGCAGAAAAGAAAAATCTGGCAACTGGGTGAGTGTGAGGATGGAGTCTATATACAGGGCTTGATTGGTGGAGATGAGCTGCAGGTGGGTGATCAGGTGAGTGAAGACAGGTGTGAGGAGTAAACTGGTGAGGGGGTGTGGCTTGGCAGGCAGAGTGAGGCTGGAGCAGGTGAATGGAAATATAGAGTCCACATGTGTGACAGGCCGTATTCAAGAGTCTCTGAAGCCTATTTAGCTGTTCCATTTCCACCCACTGCTATAAACATGTATGTATGCGTTGACTGCTCTTTTTTATTATATATTTACATGCATAGTGAAGGTCGAACCTCCCAATCAGATTTTTGGTATATTTAAGGCCCCCCTCCCAGGAGCTGTTCATTTTTTCTACTCTATCTAAATGTAGAACTATAACTGGTCATTTTCTTTTAAATGTGAATGTGGCTGACTGACCGGCTTTCACGGCAGGGGGCAGGTATAATAGAGACATGCCCTCAGAAATAGAAGCTGTGAATGCATGGGGACATTATATGTAATTGATTCACAGACTTGAACCCTAACCCTGTGCTATTCTGGAATGTGAAAATAAAATACATTTTTGAGAGCCTGCCACTGGTGCTGTGTTATAGCAGAAGGTTCAGTAATTCCTCCATATGCAGTGATTGATTTAGTTTTTATTTAAATATGACATTTAATCACAGAATGCTAATTAATAGAAATAATTAACTCAAAATTACTTGACATTCATACATAGAAATAGTTGTGGCTATGATGGTGTAGCTATAGAGCAATGTTGGTCTGATGATTTGATGATAATATTTGTGTCAGCCTCATGTCTCATGAGTATTTATGTTAAGAAGCTGACATCACAGTTTGCCTGTTCTCCTTGTGCTTTTGTAGTTGAATTATATTTAGAATTTTGTTTCATTTCCTGATTCATTTTGAAGTGGAGAATTTTGTGCATCCACTATATTTTTACCTCCTGTCTTTGTCTCACGTTTCCCTCCTTGTTGATTGTATGCCGACCCTATTGTGTTTCTCCTGTCTTCAAATACCTTTTCTTTTTTTTTTTTTTATCATTATTAAAGACAGGGCAGTATGGGGGCATAGTGGTTAGCGCTGTTGCCCCACAACAAGAGGTTTGTGGGTTAGGTTCCCTGTATGTCTCTGTGTGTTGGCCCTGTGATGGACTGGCGACCTGTCCAGGGTGACCCTGCCCTCGCCCAGTTAGAGCTGGGATTGGCTCCAGCACCCCCCACAACCCGGAAACAGATAAACCGGTTGAAGATGAATGAATATCCCACTTAGTGTTTCTACTACAAGAAGCTTTAAATATGACACTGACACATTAGCGCCTTATGCCATTGATACGTTACACTTAGCATTCCTGTTCCTGTTCTAAGTGTGATCTCCACCAACACCTGCTCTGGCTCTTTAGTGATGAAATGTTCAGCAGCTGTGTTTAACTGTGTCAGTCTGATGAAGCCAGTGCAGAATAGATGCCTGTTTGCCACTTAATGACAGACGAGTTTCAGCTGCAACCTGCTGCTGCAGGAAAAGGAGTAGTAGTGAGGGTGAAACCAAGTAAACCAAACCTATGAGCTCAAAGAACTTAAAACTATTTTCTGTGTAAAAACTACTGAAAACACCAATGTGTCACACAGATCTACTGGGGACGTGTTCTTCCGCAATGAATTTCCACGCTGTAATTTGTTTTCACCCAGTTCCTCATGCACCATTCTGCTGCCCTTAATACTCAGTCAATTTCTTCTCAGGCTAATTTGTGCAGGATCATTCTTCATTTTAAAGATATTCAGATTTTATCATTTGTATGAATTTGCTCCAGGCTGTTCCTCCATTTGAAAGTGTGTGTCCTGCTGCATTAAATGTGGCATCCTATGGTTTCATTTATAGATGATGAGGAGTCAAGTGGAGGTTCTGCTGAGGGTAGATGATGCCTTCTCTTCTTATGAAAGGCTAATTCTTCCAAAAAAGAAAGAAAGCTGGTTTTGTGTATTTGTGCAACCTGCGTGAGTCACTTGCACAGTCTCCTCAGTCTGCTGTAATGTTTGGAAGCCACTGTGTGATCACAGCAGGGTGTAAGAGGGCAGGCTGCACAGCAAGGAAACAAAGCCCCCTCATTAATCCCTGCTGATAGAGGGTTAACCACTGTATTGCTACTACACTGATGCTTCAGCTTTTGCATCATTCTCTCCAGAGCTCGACTGCTTTCCGTAATTCATTCTTTTGGGGTTCCTGCCATCTCTTTTCACAGCCTATAAATTGTGTCATGTCATATCCACAAAACTTAACAACAGACACCTGAAGTATGTGACACTCGGGTAAAACGCTTTCAATGAGCATTCAAATGAACTGTCTCGGGGTACAAAGGGGAAATTGCAAATGTGACAGCAGGTAACTCCGAGATTAATTCCAAATGTATTTTCGACATGGCATGGGATCTGCTTTCCTGCAAACAATGAAACGTCTCTCACGGATCAACTGAACTGACATCTTAATCAGATATTCCAAATCATAAAGCTCTGTAGGACAGGACCAAATTTACACTTCACATTTACATGCCTCGTGCATTTTGCAAAGATCAGACATATTGAAAATAGGTGTGAGAGAACCTATTGATTGAAGTCTAGTTGTTCAAATCATTTTGGGAAAAAGGGTTTGAGGCATGTTCTGGCCAGTTATGGAAAATGGAACCTTGTGGCGCAGTGGTTAGCATTTCTGGTTTTGATCTCCTGGCCTGTTGACTTTCTGTAGTGACTTTGTTCTCTTTGTGCCTCTGTAGGTAGGCTGTGAATGCTTGTTTGTCTGCCCTGTGATGGACTGGGATGATGGACTCCAGGGTGGTTGGCTCCAGCCACTGAGAACATTCCAAACTAGTAAACAAAAATGTCTCTCTACAGGTATTCCAGGCCTCCAATAAACAACAGTCGGATGACTCGCGGTTCCAGGAGCAAGTGTTCAATATACTTCGATATCTGACCTTTGCCTGCTCCTTTTGAATTGTCCGATCCCTTCCCATTTAGGAAAAATAAGAAGAGTGGGACTTTTTCTCTTCACTTTTTGAGGTTTGTAACATGCACTTCAAGGACAAACAACCTGATGCAAAATGCCAGAAGGAAGCACATGATGGAGCGTGAACTTTTCCTCCTCCTTACTTACTTACTTGCAGGCGATGTACAGATTTTTTTAATGAAAGAAAGATCAGCTGTCAGTAAAAAAAAAAAATTTGATCACTCCTGAGTGACACTCTGGACCTGCATGAGCCCAAACAGTAGCTGACAAAAGGCTTACCACAGAATTAACAGATATACAGCTGTAGTAATGAGGGCAGATCCCAGGGCAGCAGTGAAAGCAGCAGAAGCACTTTGTTTTCCATAATGATTTATTGTACTGGAGATGTAATATTTATTACATCAGAGATATAATAAATCTTTGTTGCTTTTCTAGGCCAGTCACCCACTCTGATTGTAAAAGGCTAATTTGTGAGATAGCAGGTAGGCTCAGAATAGTTGACCACACTTGACAGTAATGAATAAAGCCCCATGTTTCATATTAAGTGCTCTTTATTTAGACCTTTTAATGTGATTTGAGTCACATATTGCAACCATGTCCCTGAGCAGTGCAGGTGTGTCAACTTGAAGAATGATTTGCTTTCACACTCAGTGGTCACACGTTCACTATACCAGTTATGCTATGGCTATGGAAGCAAGTATGCAATAAATTCGGGCCAAATTTTCAGCTTACAGTCAACAGTCTGCAGAGACAGTGCATTTTGTTTCAATTGAGTTTATCTGTTACATTCGGCTCTTGAGGGCAATTGCGCAACTCTGTTGGTGTTCAGTAACTCTCAATGGGCTTATATACAGCACAGCGAACAGGATTTAAATATATTTATGCAGCCGAAAAAAGGGAAAGGAATATAATCTATCCATTTTCAGCCACTTATCCCAGTTCAGCTGGTGGCAGCATGCTAAGTGAGGTAACGTAGTCACTTCCTCAGGCTCCTCCTGGGGGTTCCCAAGATGCTCGCAGGCTTGAAGAGCTGTGTAAACTCTCCGTCACTGTCAGGGTCTGCCTCGAGGTTTACTTCGAGTTGAACAATCGGGTAAGAGGGATTGTTTCCAGAGGTCTATCCCCATGAGAAACACAAATTCCATTGCTTTGCTCATTTCCCTTTGTCTAAAAGTAAGCCCAGCTCATGGAGTAGGGGAGTAGGTAACCCTAACCCTCACTGCCCACAGTTTGTGACCACTGGATTGCAGATAGATACCAGATTGGCTGTCAAATCCTTCTACACCGTAACAGCCCAGTGGATTGCTGGCATTACAGCTGGTGTCTGCCCAGTCCATCTGTTCAGGCTGTGTTTTACCCTTGTTGGTCATTAAGACAGATATTTGAACCCCTTCACTAATGGCTATAACTTAGGTCAATTCCAAAACAAATGGAGAGAAATGAGCTTTAATATTATGTATATATATTAAATTTAGTCTAGAATATGGATTGGATTTTCCTGTGCTGACATGCAAGGCTGTTTGACTTAAAAGCCCCATATTGTATAAATTAGGATTTCAATGTCTTTTTATTTTAGCATAATACTGGGTGAATATCAAATTGTCTGCTCCACAGAAAAAATGTACACAACCTTAAAATGAGCTATCAGGACTTCTGTAACTTTGTGATGTCACCACCACCAACCATGCCCAAAGCTCAGACCACTGAGACCCAAACTACTGACAATAATTAAAAAGGAAGGTTGACTAGATGGTGGAAAGAAATAGAAAAGGACATGTTAAAACTGTTCTCTGAGTTAATCATAATGAAGAAAAATGGAAACTAAAGCTTGTTTTTTCATTTTGTAAAATTAAGCACAAAATTTACAAAAGATCTGGTCTCTCTCTCTCTCCCTCTGTATACAAATATACAATGCAATGCTCCCAAACCATATTTACACAAACTCTACTGTTATTCTTTCTTTCTCTCTCTTGTACATAAAATGTTCCAGACCTTTTCTTGCAGCTGTAGTGTAGTTTTGTAGCAGTTTTGTGTGCAGTGTAGTTATATTTAGTTTAGTTTTAAACAAGCACTCATAGAATCAAGAATGCTAATCCTACTTTAAGACATTTAGTTTTACTTTTAAGAATTCAGGTAGCTTTAAAAAGAAAAAAAAAACTTGCATGATGTGAAAACCACTTTCTCCTTTTACTTAGCTGAAACACAGAAGGCTAGTATCTACAATGTTTTCACTGAATTTAACGGCACAATTTTTTAGTATACTCGCCTTAGGAAAGCAATCCAAAGTTTAGATTTATGGCCTCTAAGCAAACATAAATATATCCAGACACTGGACAACAGATATTATCTATAAACAGAGTTAGACGGGTACTGATCTACACGGTTACATAAGTGGCAGATGATACATGGTGCAAAGAATAGAAGAATAAATTCTATTATTCTCTTGTAGTTTTATTTACTTATTTTGAGGGATAATTTAAATGTAGTCTGATATTTCATGCACTCTAATCATAGTCAGATGAATTTCTATAGCAGATTTATTGCACGTGAGGTGTCAGAATTTTATTTGACCGATTTCAGACATTGAAACTTGTACAGAGGAACCCTCTTGTGTGTCGTGTTGGTGTCAAGTGCTCTGTAGCACCTACCAGAGATTAACATGTTGTCTCAGTGCGCTTTCCTGTGAGTTCCCTGACGGGGGATAAGCTGGAGCGTTATCTTTTCTGCAGAGCTGTCTGTAGCAGCCTGTTCAGATTTGTAAACCAGAGTGTGATTGATGTACGGAAAGCAGGCTCTAATTGCTGTGCTGTTGGTCTTCAAGAGATCAGAGGGCGGTGAATAGAAACATCTCTTAGCATAGCACACAATAATGAATGAATATCTGTGCCTGTGCTATTCCTGAAACCACTGAAACGTATGATGTCATTGTACTGCGATGAAGTTGCATTGACTCTTCTTTCGTAACAGCAATGAAATAAAAGTCCAAACTTTTGTATCTGCGTATATCAGCTGGTTGTGTTGTGGCACCGGCCCACTTGGGCTTAAGCGGGCTGCCCATGCCAATGTGATTCTGTGTTGCTGCCTTATGCTTTTCAAACTCTTAAGAGGGGCCTTGAGGGAGCATTTTCCAGTTAACAGCTCCAGGCATTTGCCTGCTTGCCTCAGGGTTTGGTTGATAGTTTGTAACCTTGTATGTATGGTGGCTGTAACTACACAAAAGAGGAAAGACCAACAGGGAAGGGAGCTGAGAGTGGAGCCGGTTAAGGAGAGAAAAGCACCTGTAATGAATTCCATTAGCTCTGTCCCTCCCTGTCTCTGACGACTTCCCTCGCTCTAAGACCTCGCTCACTTGATGACCTGCAGAGCCTCAGACAAGCAGCTATAAAAGCTACCTTGATACTATGTGCTGTGTTCAGACACGCCCCCTCCATCTGATGGCCTCATCTGACTCTCACTTCTGCTGCAATATTTATCTCACTGGAGCCTATTTTCCATTTGTTTTGATCTTGAAAAACACAATAATAAATAAATATATGTGGTGGAACAGTGCATTATGCATGGCAAAAAGAGCGAGTGGCATGAAGACTGAACCCCACTCAAAGGGGTACTTGAAGTAGATAAGATAATGGAGCGTGCATGGATTTGCCCACACAAGCATGCCGTGAAAACATGCGCACTAACACACACGCACACAAATTTATGCAGAGGTTTGGCGGCCTGTAGTATCTTCGGTGGTTCGTGTACGAGAGGATAGGTCACATAACTGTTTGTCAGAGCTGATCCTGTAGAAGGGAGATCAAAGACACAAACACACAAAACAGAAGTCAAGTCTGCCTCATTGTCGTGACTAAACTCCACTTGATAAAAATGAAAGTTAGTTTCCCTGTGTCATGTTATGTTAATACACTAAATGAGATTACCAAATATTGTTTGGAAGAAATGTCTGTTGAATAGTTTATATAACAGTGAATCTGTGTTATTCTGTCACAAGAAGGTCATAGGTTCGGTGTGCACAGGAGACATATTTTCATCATACTGAAATAGCTACTTCATGAAGTAAATTAGTATCAAGTAAACTATTTACTTAACCCTAGTATCAAGTAAACCCTCTCCGGGGACCATCACCTTATTGTGGTGGAGAGGTTTGCGTGTCCCTGTGAACCTGGGAGCTATGTTGTATGAAGATTCTTGCTCCTGGTAGGGTCTCCTGTGTCAGGCGAGGGGCCAGACAAAGAATGGTCCACAAACACCCAATGAGCCCGGTGGCATAGACTGGCCCTGGGGGCGTGGAATGTCACCTCGCTGTGGGGGAAGGAGCTAGAGCTGGTGCGGGAGGTGGAGTGCTACCGGTTGGATCTGGTGGGGCTTGCCTCCACGCACAGCCGAGGCTCTGGAACCGTGCTTCCTGATAGGGGTTGGACTATTTTCTTCTCCGGAGTTGAAGAAAAGCCCTGCATGGGGCCCTGGTAGGGGATTCCATAGTCCTACTGGGAGACTTCAATGCACACAATGGCAATGATGGAGTAACTTGGAGAAGCGTGATTGGGAGGAACGGCCTCCCCGATCTGAACCTGAGTGGTGTTTTGTTGTTGGACTTCTGTGCTAGTCTGGACTGGCCATAACAAACACCATGTTTGAGCATAAGGAGGCTTATAAGTGTACCTGGTACCAGGGCACCCTAGGCCAAAGGTCAATGATCGATTGAATCATCTGATCTTAGGCCGCATATTTTGGAATCTCTGGTGAGTTGGTTCAAGTGGCAGGGGAACCCTCTGGACAGACCTGGTAAGCCCAAATGTGTAGTGCGGGTGAACTGGGAATGTTTGGAGGAGCCCCCTGTCTGGGAGGCTTTCAACTCCCACCTCCGGCAGACCTTTTCCGACATCTCTGTGGATGCTGGGGACATGGAGCTCGAGTGGTCGATGTTAAAATCCTCCATTGCCAAAGCTGCAGTGGAGAGCTGTGGCCTGAAGGTCCTGGGTGCCTCAAGGGGCGGCAACCCTCGGAAACCGTGGTAAGCGCTGGTGGTCAGGGAAACCGTGGTGGAGACTGGTGGTTAGGGAAACCGTCCGACTGAAGAAGGAGGCCTTCCCGAGGGACTCTGGAGGCAGATGCAGGGTACCGATGCGCCCAAAGGGCTACAGCCTCGGTGGTGGCGGAGGCAAAGCAGCAGGAGTGGGAGAGGCTCAGAGAGGACATGGAGAAGGACTTTCGGTCGGCACCAAAGCTGTTCTGGAAGACTGTCCTGCACTTCAGGCAGGGAAAGCAGGGAACCATCCGAGCTGTATAGAGCAAGGGTGGGACGTTGCTGACCTCAAATGAGGAGATTGTCGGGCGGTGGAAGGCAGTGGGAATGAGTCTTTGCCCCAAATGAAGTAGTTAAAGTACTTCAGGGTCTTGTTCACGAGTGGGGGGACCTTGGAGCGTGAGATTGGCCGGAGAATCAGAGCAACAGGAACAGTACTGCAGTCGCTGTAACGAAAAAAGAGCTGAGCCGGAAAGCGAAACTCTCAGTCTTCAGGTCAATCTTCGCTCCTACCCTCACCTATGGTCATAAGAATTGGGTCATGGCCGAAAGAATGAGATTGCGTGTACAAGTGACCGAAATGAGCTTCCTCAGAAGGGTGGCTGGCTTCTCCCTTAGGGATAGTGTGAGGAGCTCGGTCATCCAAGAGGAGCTCAGAGTATAGCCACTGCTCCTTTGCATTGAGAGGAGCCAGTTGAGGTGGTTCGGGCATCTGGTCAGGATGCCTCCTGGGCGCCTCCCTTGAGAGGTGTTCCAGGCACGTCCAGCTGGGAGGAGGCCCTGGGGCAGACCGAGGACCAGGTGAAGAGATTATATTTCCACTCTGGCCTGGGAACGCCTCGGGATCCCCCCAGTTAGAGCTGGTCAATGTGGCCGGGGAAAGGGAAGTCTGGAGCTCCCTGCTGAAGCTGCTAAAGATGGATGGATGGATGGAGTATCAAGTAAACATTTAGTCATTCAATCATTATAGGAAACTTTATTCCCCATGTCTTGACTTGTATGAATGATTGCATACAAGTGACATATCTGTGCACATTTTCTCTGGACAGGATTACACCAGCAGACTCAAATTAATGCGGTCCTGACTGAATATCATATCAGTGTTCTTTTCCCCAGAAAATGTCCTGTGGAAAATATCAGTCATTATAGACAATTTTAGACGGACAAAAAAAGGCCCTTTTTAAAGCCTTATTTTCTTAATACGAGCTGTTTGCCGAGATAGTTTTCTCGTATGAATATAGAACCTAGACATAATCAAAACGAAAAACAAATCTCTCTCCATACAATATGAAACCTTCAAATTCTACAGCATGCCTTAACTTTTCTGTGCATACATCCTCTAATGTATTTAATACATTCAAAGGAGTTTGCCAGAACAAAAGATTCTCTGATCTTTCGCACACATACAAATATTGCTTTTAACTGAGTCCTCAAGCTGCTATCGTGTAATCGCGTAGCATCAGTCTATTGTTTGTCTGTGATTATTAAACTCACTCATCTGTTTATGCCACAAATTAACCTTCGAAATGTTTTCCCCACCCCCAACATACACCCACACACAGAGACAGACATTTGCACTCAAACACCCATCTTCCTACTGACTGCAGGCCTCGCTATGACAATGACATATTTAACTGAACAACATACAGTGGGTAATTTGTGCGTCACACACTTAACTTCTCCTTCACTGTGCAGTACATGCCAATTTGTTTTGTGGCCATTGTTGCCATAGTTCCACTGTAGGCTCGTGAAGGCACTGCATAACAGCCAGGATAGCGAGATGAGCATGTGATTACATGAAGGTGTGTGACCGTAGGATGTCTGAGGAAATGGAAGAATCAAGGAGACAGGAGAAACATAAAAATGAGGTAGATAGTAGCTGTAAATGCATCTTGAGACGCAAAAGTTGATGTAGGGAAGACAGAGGGGCAGAAAGCAACCAAAGGAGTATGACACAAATATTCATTCATTCATCTTCTACCGCTTATCCGTTTCTGGCTCGCGGAGGGTGATGGAGCCAACAACCACTCACACTCACGCTCAGACCTATGGACAATTTAGAGTCAATATTATTTTCTTCACTTCTTGCGTTCTCTAGAAGTACATATAAATACCTCCTGAGGCCCTGATGAATTTTGACGTTCGGCACTCAGACTTTCCAAGAACGTAATCATTAAATCAAGTCTGCGAGTGAAGTCCAGTCTGGACATTTGTATTCAGCCCTAAGAATGTAATTATTATATTTCTGAGTGTGCTCAAACGGTGAATACTTGTAAACAGTTTAATCAAATGATCACAAACTCACCCAGAGAAAACCCGGGGCAGGGGCTGTATTATTTCAGCATAGGAGTTGCAGTTGTTCTCAATGATTTTGGGCACATAATGAAGCTCTAATCTGCACTTAATGGGAATGTGAAGGCGGTAGAGCACACGTGCAAAGCTTACAATGACTGTAGAATGAAAAACAACCATTTCAAGGGAAATAAAATCAGACACTAAGCTTTCATATGTTAATTAGTAAGCACATTCAAACCTGCAGAAAACAGGGCAGGTCATGGTCTTTTAAGAATTATTACTTCAAACTCTTCACTCAGCCGCTCTAAAGTAGAATCATACTAACAAACTAAAGGCGGAGTTGACTCTCCTGGCTCGAAGTGGCTGATCAGAGTAGACAACCTTCTTCCAAAGCCGTTACATCAGGACGCAAAGTAAGCCAGAAAAGAACATTCCGTCTTGTCCATTTTTAGGACAGCAGTAATCTTTCTGGTGGGACGCAGCACTGGATGACATCAGTGTTGGATGATGGCCATCCCTATGCAGCTGTTTCCATTGTCACAGTGAGACACACAGACCACAGCTCTGAAAGGACAGAGAGCAGATAGGAACATAAAAAAAAAAAAGGAAAGATTTCCCTCAAGACCAGGCACCTGTAATAGAGCGTATCCTCCGCCTTTACACATGACAGCCGAAACAGCCCACAAAACTCAGACTTTCTCCTGCTTCGGTTTCCCTGAAGCTGTATCAGAAAATCATTAACTAAAAAGGGAATATTGTGCGGAAATCATATATAGCAAAATTTTGTTGAGTAAATGCACCATAGCGATGGAATGGCCTACTCCATCTGCAAAGCAGGTTAAAAGGCGCCATTGGAAAGTTATAGCATTTAATTTAGCTCGGTGCTATGAGTGATTTATTTGAGAGTCCCATTACAGGGGTAAAAGAGGTCTAATTTTCTGAATACCTGGCAGATGGAGTGGGGATTATAGGCAAGATTTTGTCCATTAGACGCCATGCAAGTGTGAAAAACGGAGATCCATTATAATGTGGTAATGAAACCACCGTATCTCAACACACATATTTATTTGGGGCTTTATGAAATATAAGAGAGATGGATTGTTCAGTGTGTTGAAAATAATTTCCTGTATCACGAGAGGTCATTAAGTAAAAGCAAGGTGTGTTTCTAACCATTACACTTGGACCTTAATTGTTGCAATTGTAAAGCAATAGAGCCTTTTTACTCCTTAGTAATGTCAGTGACAGATGTTTCACACACAAGAAAAGCACACACACACACACACGCCTTCTCAACGACAGTCACAATCCTGTCTCCTAGAAATTACAATCGCACACTGTCATAGCCATTATTGTTGTGTTATGCGGTGACACTGTACTCTTCATTCTTCCACTGAATGGATAACACACTACATTAATTAGCAGCACAGTCACCATGAAGTGTTTGGAGTGGAGTGATGATGCCACAGCGTATTTCACAATAATTACATATGTTATTATCAAGTCAAATCTTTTATATACCAACAAGTAAGTTCATATTACGTATGAATTACCAGAAGTAAAATTTCTACGTATGTGCATATATCAAAAATAATATTTATTTGTATATGGTAGCTGCAGGGTGCAATTTGTGAAAAAAACAGAGAGGGGGATAATTTTGAGGAACGCTTTTATTCAAAAAAATTACCACACAACGGCAGGCAAACAGTGGGCTATATGCCCCGCCCCCATCCGATGCGTTGTCTGCGAGCGCGACGCCTCTGACTCATCAGATCCAGTCAGAGGCTGGATCAGAATCGCACAACCAGAATGCACACGGACTCTTTGTATTTTGGCTGTTAATAATTATGATGTAATGGTGAAAATACTTTGAGTGGGGGGGATAAATTTTGTCCCCACTGAGGATGAAAATAATTCAGCAGAGGGTAGGATGTGTAAACCAGAGGGGGGGGGAATCCCCACCATCCCCACCAGCAAATCGCACCCTGGGTAGCTGTATGTTGTAATGTTTGCAATGTTTATTTGCAAATTCACTAAAAGAACATACTTATCTAATTTAATTAATCTATTTAGTTTTAATGTCTATCTTCAAATTTTGGGAACCTGTCCTCTGATTTTTGGGCCCTCCAGTGTAACGTGATCATATAGTGATCATCATACAGATTTTGGGATGAATACATATTTACATGACATGTGCATATGAGCATACATATATGCTGTATGTGTATTTCTGCAGGCTAGTGATTTATGCCAATATATAAAATTGTTCCAGTGGATTTACATGAAAATACTTTTTACAAATGGAAATTCAATATGTGTGCATATAGTACATCAATTATGGGACTACACAAGAAACCAGGCTTCACATTCACAGTCATGGTTCGAGGCAACAAAAGCAATTGGTTTTGTTTGAGTTAAAACAAATTGTTGTGAACTTTTTCTGTATGAAACCAGACCACAATTTTTCACCAGCCTTAATCAAGTGCTGTAGGAAAACATAATGATAAAGAAGGAGTGGTGATGCTGGATAGTCATCACCGCTGGATGTTGTAGTGCAAGACTGGATAACAAATCCATGACCATTCCACTTTACTGCATTCATTCTCAATGAATAAATATGTAAAGGAATACCATGTTTGTTGATGTAGCTTGAACATACAAAGGGACAGAACAAATAAGACAGTGAGACGGGTTAAAATTTTAATTTTATCATATATATAAGTGGTAAAACTCCAGGATTTTAGTTTTGCATTAAAAACAAATATTTTGTTCAGATAAGGCTGGATATTGGTTTCATTTCACATTTCTTTTATTACAAAACTTTGTCACGCTTAAGATACCAAAATGTCGTAGCTTTTGCTTGAAATGGCTCACTGTATGAATGCAGATGATGGATATCGACTCGAGCTGACTGCGACAGCTGATTCGGAGCCAGCAGTGCTTTGCTAAACGTCAGTCATTGTTCACTTCATTTGCCTGGGTTGATTTAGGTCTTGCTTGCAGGTCAGTGCTGCAAGCGGGAGGAGTGGGAGAAAATACACAAACATTTTAAATGCATTCCCAAATCCCAGCCTTCAATCTCACCTCCCGCCCACGGGGACATCCAACCACGTTTGATCTCCATATTAGCGAGTCGCTCTGGTCTGCTTTGCCTCGTTTATCTGTTGAAAATTGTGGAAACCCAGGATGGTGTCACATAAAACTGTGATGGAAAAGTAGGGTCAACTGCTACACATACTGCTGGTGCCAAATCATAAGAGGTATTCTGCAATTGTTCTCGAAGAGATATAAATATGTTATTACCTGCAGTGTCTTCTTGAAACGAAAATAGCATGTTGGCTTGAATTTGTATTCATAACTTGCCTGCCAAAAATGCACATGAAACAGATACAATACAGAAAAATAATGGAATATTTTAGGTCTGTGACTTTCAACCAGATGGAGTAATAGCAAATGCTCAGCGCAGAGGAAGGAGCTGAGGAGGGTAAATTCAATAGTGGGATTTTAATATCTGAGAGGTAAACATGAACCATGCCAGTTTTCAGAGGGTGCCTGTGTATCATTTCTTTAATGTGGCACTTTAAAGAGCTCAGCTTCAAGAGGCTTTATATGGAAAACACCAACAGCCATCTGAAAATGAATGAAAGAATGAGGGACTGGTTGGCCAAAAAAAAAAAAAAAAAAAAAATCTGAGGAAACTTGAGCCAAGGTTGCAGGCAAATGCTGAAGATAGAGATCAATCCATTTCCCTAATGCCATATCCCTCGCACTCCCGCTCTTTCATTTGTTTTGATGAGTTATTCATCTGCAGTGCTGTCCACAGTGCCAGTATGAAGTGAGACTGGTTTGACTCCAGGAGTATAACCAATGGTCCTGGTGTTGAGGTGCGCCATCAAATCGGGTAGGCAGGTCAGGGGAAATGTCAGCGGTCTATTTATCTAGCGTTCAAGGCAGTTACTGTGCTTCGTTGTTGAGAATAACAGAAAGATGAGCTTTCATGGAACCATTAAAGGAAAATTATGTGTTTGAGTTTTTTCAAATTCACTTCTAACCCAATGATGTACCAATAGTTCAAACAATGAGGCAAAGGGATGGAAGTAATACTTGTTATATTCCAGAGTCAAAATGTTTTTCATTTTTCATCGACTGATGTTTTGAAGTGCTGCGTCGGTGGCTCACTTGACTGGGTGGAGTGTGGAATGGATTTAAAGAAAAAAATAGAGAACATCTTCCCATGGGATCACACCGACTGTGATGCTCGACAACATCCTGATGTGCTGAACCGTGAACGCTCAGTACTTGGGGGTCATACCATGATCATCTTTGAGCCGTACACCTTCAGCTTGATCTCAACAACACACTTGCAAGGTTTCAGGACTGTATCTTTTGCAGGTTCAGATGTCATTGTATTGATAAAATCTGGCAAAGTACTCAAAACTGCAGGCAGTGTCTCCTGGACGGCAGACTTCCACAGTGAAACACACACGCACACGCTTGCGAAATGAAAACAATTATCAGCCAAGGTGACACAGCTGGAAATGAAAGTGGACTGAGGTTTACCATTTTATTTTAAAACAGCAAAATAACATGAGTAAAAGAGAGTTTTTGACAGGGACAATTAAAAAAAAAACTGTCACACGGCGGTGAGGTTAAGTTGGGTTTTTGTCCTGTCTCCGTGTTTTGTCTTGTCAGTCCCTGTTTTATTTTGAAAAGTAACTATCCTCTCGTTTCAGGTCGCTTGCCCTTCCTCATGTGTCTCTGTCTGATTGCTCTAATTGTCTACACCTGTTCCCCTTACCCTGTGTTTAAATAGTCTGCATCTCCCTTTGTCTTGTGCCAGTGTGTTTTGTCTTTGTGCGTTCACCCCAGCCTTATGCCACAGCTCCTTCCACAGTCTTGTTTGGATTTTGTTCTTCTTCCTCCAAGTGAGAGTTTTTGTTGTAAGTTTAATATTCTAGTTTAGTTTCATAGTTATCAATTTCTTAGCCTTTTTGTTTCCTCCGTGTGGAGTGATTTTTTTGTTCATTTACCTTTTATAGATTAGAGCCTCCGGTTTTCAGGAGTGATTTTCTGTTGTTTGTTACCTTTTTATTTCTTGTTCCTTTTTACCTGCTCTTAGTGGAGTGATTATTATTTTGATCATTTTTGGTCTCGATAGATGGTGCTAGTTTTTATAGCCGGTTTTCTTTGTTCCCTCGGAGTTCCTTGGAAGAAAAATAAAGACTGTTGTTGAACCCTGCATCTGTGTCCTGAGTCCTTGACTGGTCATGACAAAAGCAAGTGATAGTTGTCCGGCAAACGTAGTGTCACGATGAATATTGTTCTTACAGGACTGTGGGAGCTCTACAAGTTTTGAGCAACAGCAGAACTAAATTTATATATAAGAAAAAAAATAATTATATATATATATGAAAAATATGTGTGACTGACTGAGTGACTGATCAAGTTACATGATTGATGATCAACAGTGATGAACATTAATAGTCCAGATCCATTCCTTCTATCAGTGATGCTCTTTTAACAAACAAAAGAAGCCAGAACCAAAATGATGAATAATAAATAACTAATGCTCGTTACCAAATCTGGTGAACCGTTGACTTTCCTGTAATGTGAGCATGAGAAAAGAATTTGTCAAGTATCTGAACAGCTGGATGAATCGCTGTGAAACTCTTTGCAAAACCTTCAGGACACAATAGTACTAACTTTATTTTGTGCTTCCTTTCTCCAATCGTGCCTGTGTTTTTCTAAGAATGCAATTGTTTGTAGTTTGCGGCGTGAAATCTTTTTCCGTCCAAACCCATTCGGAAACAGAAACACTTGAGTATTAAATATGCTTCTGCTCTCACGATGACTATGACAGAGCACTCACTTTGAACATCTTAGCTGCTCTAAGAGATGAAAAACAGCCAGTGATATTGAACAGAGCAATTGAAGGGTGACTAACTGATATGTAAGCGAATAGGTTGGCTATTATGGCAAGTACAGACATGGTTAACAAGAGCACGGTGTAATAATGCCCTGGAAGGCATTGTATAATCACACTATGTAAATATATATATATATCCCAGCTCAAGTCACCCTGACTTCTTCTTGACCTCAGCTGAACAAAACAAAGATCAACACGAAAATAACTGTCCCGGTTCAAACCTTTGATTAAAAATTTACGCTGATCAAATCAGCCGTATTTATTCACAGAGCCAGATGCTATGCATAATTGGCTGAAAACTAGCATTAAGCTGCACTTGATTAGTTATGTCTGATGAGCTTCTTCCTGCTGATGTGGGGGGGTGTGGGCTGTTGGTGGGCTGTTCTGTTGATTTGGGCTGATGAGACTCAATCATGCTAATCAATGGGCTCAAGGAGAAGAGAGGAGGGAAAGAGAGACACAGAGTTAAAAGATAAATTAAGTCTTAGTGCTTGAGTGGGTGATTTCTTGTCAACATTGTGAAGAATCATTCATTCATTCATCTTCAACCGCTTATCTGTTTTGGGTCGTGGGGTGCTGGAGCCAATCCCAGCTCACACTGGGCAAGGGCAGGGTACACCCTGGACAGGTCACCAGTCCATCACAGAGCCAACAATCAGAGACAGGCAGAGACAAACAAATACTCACAGTCACAGTCAGACCTACGGACAGTTTAAAGTCACCAATTAACCTAAACATGATGTCTTTTGGACGGTGGGAGGAAACCGGAGTACCTGGAGGAAGCCCACGCAGGCACGGGGAGAACGTGCAAACACTACACAGAAAAGGCTCCAAGGCCTGGGAACCAAACCCACGACCTTCTTATTGTGGGGCGACAGGGCTAACCACTATACCGCTGTTCTTGTGACGAATCAGTTTGATTTAAATTGTTTAGTTTATGCAATTTGTCCACGGCATGAGGGTCACTTCCACTGTTAAAGCCATCAGTATAATCTTAAGCATGAACAATTTAATTTCTCGCTCCATCATGTTGCAAATTAGTGGAGAAATAGTCAACAATTGTCAGTGTGATGAGATTCCTATTCCGCTGCTAAAACTAATTTCCAGAAGGTTACATGTTGCTGTCCTGTCTAAACTTTTCCTCTCAGCACTACCTCCAGTTGCATGCTTTTCAGAAGCTGATGCTAAATCAGCGCACGCGATGTTCCCTTCCATGCACTCGGACAGACTAGGTTGCTTGAGGGGATGCAGTTAGATGCTCAGTGTTAGGTTCGGATTTAAAGTAGAAGAAAAGGCAACAAGACCCAAGGTCTTGACCATGTCGCACCCTTCTACATGGAGCCAGGATGTCTACCATTCATATAGTGAACTCAGAGATCAGTACATGTGTTTGATGTGGTATAAATGATGAAAGGTCCTGAAACACTTTCGTAGGCTACTGTTATTTGCATAACCCCAGTCTGAGTAATATGAGCAGGTCCCTCAGTTTCAGAAACACCTCCCTGTTTATTCTTCAAAGCATTTAATCTACCCTGGCTAGTGTTGGAACCTCCTCATGTTGACAACACATACCTTTGGTAATTATACACAATTCTGTTGAAACAGAATATCGGAGGCCGTTATGATGCGGGGAGTGACCTCAAAGTGCCCGCCCTTTTCCTCTGTCTTTCCCTTTTCTACATTGTAGATTCATTCATTCTTTCATTCATCTTCTACCGCTTAGCCGTTTCTGAGTCGTGAGGGGTGCTCACCCTGGGCAGGCCGCCAGTCCATCGCAGGGCCAACACACAAAGACAGACAGAGACAAACAACCACTCACACTCACACTCAGACCTACAGACAATTTAGAGTCACCAGTTAACCCAAACATGATGTCTTTGGACGGTGGGAGGAAACCAGAGTACCCGGAGGAAACTCACTCAGGCACGGGGAGAACATATAAATTCCTCACAGAAAGGCCCCAGGCCTTATTGTGGGGCATCAGCGCTAACTACTACACCGCCATGTGGCCTACGTTGTAGATCCTAAGATGATATCTTATTGGTTCAAAAAATATAGATATATTTAATATGTGCAATGGACATTTTACAACGTTGAAATCCAACATTACTGCTGTTTCAAAATATTACACGTAGTTTCTGCAATTTGTGACTCTCATTTTAGTTGACCAATAAACATTTAATTTCGACCTTCCACAAAACCATTTATTTCTTCTATGAATCCCACGTTGAATGATTGTCATTTTAATTTTGAAATTGAAGGTTCTTCACTGACACAGATTGAATACTTATGCAGGTCTCACTTAACATTCCTTTTATTTGAAAAAATAGTTTTTATTTTTTTTCTGGCTTAATTAGATAAGACAGCTTAAAGAGTGATATCAAATGGGGAAGAGAGACAGAGTCAGGAATGACATCAAAACCAGTGTTGCCTTGCCTCCTGCCTGTGCACCCTACCCACTACGTCACTGGAACCCCTCGCTTAACATTTCTACCCAAATGACTCATTTAAAAAGATGAATCCTGACAAAAAAGAATCTATCTGCTGTCAGCCAGAATCAGCGCAGCTGTGTAAGTATAAAGGCCAGACTTGGGCCGAGAATATGTTAGGTAGAAATTTGTCGCTGGTGCCAAAATAAAATACGTGTCCTCTTTGAAGGATGAATGTATTCCGCAAAATTCGTACATGTGCAATGTGAAAACGCTTTGAGGGAATATTTAGGATATAAGATATGTTGTGCACATAGTTAAATGTGTAGATGGACATAGAAAATACATCAGAACACCAAAAACCGTCGCCATTTGCCTGAGAATATTAACCGAAATGAAAATCCACTACTCCGAAAGTTTTACCAAGGATAAACAGAAAAAGCAGACTGATCCTTTGGCTTTAGGAGCATTTACATAATACTACAAATAAAGATGAAATGCAGTGTGAGCTGCTGAAGTTTGATTACCAAGTGGGAAGATCAAGGTAGGACTGCTGGTGTACTGTCTACCTTTTCATTCTGGAAGATGAATAGAGAGATCAAACTTAGGTGAACTTTGAGGTGCCTCCTTCATGTCGCACCAATTAGAAAAACATGGTGTTTTTCTGTTAACTTTGCCGACATATCTGTTGAGGTGAAACCAAGGAAAAGTAGTTGACAGGTTGTAACTGCTGTGGCTGACTTTAGAAGGTTTTATTTCTTCACTTTTCAAAAAGAAGTCCAAGATGGTTCGCATTGTTACATAACTTGCACTTAAACTTAAAGGCTGTTTTTATCCCATCAACTGCATCATTTCTATCTGAAGACATTTTCGAATTTTTTGACACATTGAGCTAGTGTATAATTTGCAGCTTCATGTTTTAAGAGTCACAGCCTCTGTTTTGGATTTTAAAAGCAAACTCATATCCTCCGTCCTGATGACATCACCACATTTTATTGTAACACACCTTACTGCAGGTGCTTATATCACAACAAATTCCATATTGTGTGGCACAGTGGAGCAGTGTACTGATATTTGGAGGTCTGTATATTAATTTGCATATGGTGTGTAATGATATTTGTCATGGCATACATCGGCACTGGTATATTACTTTGCTGCATATGTGTCCCCCGCAAGAGAAAAGCACTCTTAGAGAGGTTTGGTCGGACTCTCTTTTTGGCCCATTAAACTGTCAGCTGTATCTTTCTTCCTTTTATTCATTCAAGCTGTATATTATTTTCCAGTTTCTTCCTCAGTTTGTTGAAAAAACATTTTTGTGTAGCTTGCACTTAAAGAACTTGTATTGGCATTCTCAGCTTTAGAGGCCACTGATTTGTATTTTTAATTTGTTTTTGGCTTTTTAATTTGATTTCCTGTTTTAATTTGTCTGTCCATGTAGTTTTTACCTCCCATCTTTATTTTACTTTTCCCTCCAGTTTTTATTGTCTGCCCCACCATATTGTCTCTCACCTGTGGTCGACCCCCCTGCCTCCCTTGTGTGCTCTTAGTCTCCCACATGTTTTTGTCACTGTCTCTGATTTTCTGCTGCTGGCATATTTGAAGCTCTCCTGTGTGTCTTGTGGTTTTGGGATTTCCAGTCAGACTTTTGTATTCCTCTCTGCTTGAAAAACCTTTGATCAGCTTTCACTTGCTTTGTCTGTCGCCAATAAAAAAAAAAAGAAAAAAAAAAAAGAGTGTGAACATGACACTTAACCTTTATTGATGTTATATCCAAACTTTTCTTTTGTTCACCCCACTGGTAAATAAAATGTGTATGTAAGCCTACGCAAGGTTTTGCTTGCAAGCAGAGATTTTTGTGCAATTGTAATGAAGCGGTTACAAAGTGATCAATGCTCATGATCGTTTTTGTCGTCTGCGGGAAAAAAATGTGAAAAAAAAGTGGGAAACATGGAAGTGTTCAGTATTTTTCATATTAATATGAGCATTAGAGGAAATAATTTTCTACATATGGAAAGGGGCCAGAAGGAAGCTCTACGGGACCAAACCATTAATAGCTGGGACTGATTTAATGAGAATCTGGTAGGATGGCAATTTATAAATAATATGCTGATGCCTCTTATCTGCTGTATATTAGCATTTATAGAAAACCCCAATTGTGTAGGCTTGATGAGCAGCATATTTATTCCTCCATGTTTTTATAATTTCTCTGGAAAATGCTGGAGGGTCTTATCACAACAGAATCTCTGTGTTCAAGGACAGAATGCAGAGGCTGCTTGATATTGGCAATGCGTCACAGTGTGCATTAGAAATGAGCTAAAAAGGGCCTGATTGTGTGTAAGTGTAAACACTTTGCAACACTGATGCACCAGGGATTATTGAATGCTACAAACACAACCAGACTTGTGGTGGCGTATATTGTGGTTTGTTATTTAGTTTTTTTCTTCCAGTGGCATTTTCGAATTTTCCTCTATTAGCTTATACACTTGGGTAAGAAGTGAAAGTAGTTCTCTCTTAGGTTTTTACGACCCCTGTAAGTCACTGTCTCTCTGACTTCACCAATTAAACTGCCCAGCGTATAAACATTGCAGTGACTTTGGTTTGTGTTGTATGTAAAAATATAAACACATTCACTGATGCAACTGAATCAGACGCGATTTCATGCCAAATCTCCAACTTTCTCATCACCTGGTGCCCACGTTACCCACAATACCCCTCGACATGACTGGCAGTTTGGCCGGGTGCTGCAACCACAAGCAGGAGTGAGGAGCAAGCTGGAGGTAAATCTGGTAAATCACTCCCGACAATGCTTATTTACATTTCAAGATGTGACTGAACTCGCAGTGAAATCAGACTTTCTGTGTTGGAGAGATTCATAGTTGAGGTGCTCAACACTTGCATCTAATAGCCAAAAAGTCTGGAATGAATCGTATCTCAGACAGCCATGTCTGGCTGGCCTTAGTTTGGCATCCTTAATTTACCTCATTTGTACCAACTGAGTCTTTCTGTATAACAACCGTTTCTGATACAAATGTTGGGTGGCAATCCAACATGTTAGCAACCAGCAACTTGAAGCATATTTCAACCACCACAGCATCTTTAGCCATTTATTCAGTGAGTCATTCAGCTTCTTGCACTTTTGTACCTTGTATAACTGAAATGGCATGAGAAGATTTGGACTCAGATTAACAGCATACTTTTTTAACCCATTTTTTCCAAAGTTTTCTGCTTCTACCTCAAAAACTTGAGTAAAAAGTTTCACAGCTGCTCAGACCCTGGCAGCACACGCTGACTGCACCATTCCCTTTGTCTTTCTACTTCCCCTCCTTTTCCCCGGAGCAAGCCAGCATTGAGCTGGTGTTGTGTTGTCTCAGCCATTTCTTTTGCTCCAGACTGGCTTTGCTTACCTCTTTTCGTGCCATGACAGCCTCCACTTGTCTTGTGGTTATTGTACCGATTCCTCGCTTAGACACCTCAAGGTCACCTGGACCTGGATCCTGGACATATTTGTTTTCCATAGCCACAATAAACTTCTGTCCTTAACAGATGCAATGTACAAATTGGTTTGTCCTAAATACACCTTTCATACTGTGTGTCTGTGCATATTCTTTCATACTGTGTCTATGTTGACTGGGGTGCTGAATTTAGTTTTGGAGCCTCTGAGCCTGCAAAAAGCCTGTAAAATGGCCAGGGGACCAAAGACAAGCCAATACAATCGAACATTCATTCATTCACCTTCTACCGCTTATCCGTTTCCGGGTCGCAGGGGTCGCTGGAGCCAATCCCAGCTCACATTGTGTGAGGGGGGGTACACCCTGGACCGGTCGCCAGTCCATCACAGGGCCAACACACAGAGACAGACAGAGACTGTTACGCCCAATTTAGGGGTTTGGAACGCAACACCCTAACACCCCAAAGACCCCATTTTCCCCAAGTCCAAAGTCGCCACAAGGACAAAGTGTTTCAAAAGTGAACAAAAAGTGTTTATTTACAAGGTAAAGAAATATATGAATCAGAATATAACTTCAGAGTGAACTAAGGCCAAAATAACAAAAAAACAACCAACATCTAACCTGACAGGGGAAGAAACAAAAGACACACTCTTACCTGCCTTAACATATTCAAAACAGGAGAAAAAGAAGTTAACAAAAATGGCAGCTCACTCCTACTGCTCTTAAGGCATAAATCAAATCCAAAAACTAATCAAGCAACAATGGTGGTGGCCTGTTGGAGATGAGAAAGGTGAGCAGCTCACTGACTGCCACCATCTTGGAGTTTAAATAGGCCCCTCCTAGATGATTATCCATTCAGCAGGAAATTGGGGAAACTCCAGCCAATCCCACGTTGGGTACAGCACACACCTATTTGCATGCAAAGATAGGATAAGGGGCAACAAGGAGCACACACTCCTGCAAGAAAAATGTAAATACAATGACAGTTATAACAGAGATGAACAACCACTCACACTCACACTCAGACCTACAGTCACCAATTAACCCAAACATGATGTCTTTGGACGGTGGGAGGAAACCGGATTACCCGGAGGAAACCCACGCAGACACAGGGAGAACATGCAAACTCCGCACAGAGAGGCCCCCGGTCCCCAGAAACTGGCCTGGGTTAGCACTATGCTGCTGTGTTGTCCTACAATCGAACCTCAGAATTGAAAACCCAGTCTCCTTTCAGTGAAGGAAATAACCTTATTCCGAATATGCTGTGCAAATCTATCTATGGAATATCCTGATTAAACCAATTTAAATTTGTATTGTGGTAAACATATTTTTCTTGTAGTCAATTTAGTGAAATTGCCTTAGATTCTTATTCATTTAATGCATTACATTCTAATAAACGAGCGTGTCATTTTATCACAGGTTTTCAGATTGAAAGCGCACAGAATATGAAAAACATGTTTCCTTTTTCCAGAAAGTTATTTCAGTAAGGTGTGCTATCACTCCATTGCCCGCACTACAATTAACGACTGTTTATTCACTAGCCTTGGAGGGAAGGTTACAAGTCTAGCGAACTTTATTCCTTCAGTCATCAGGAACTATCTCCCATGGTGCAAAGCAGAAAAATGGTAATGATGTCACTATCATGATTTTTCATCTACTGAACAATATGTGATGTTTGGTTGAGAAATATGACACCTGTAAACCTCTTGTACTACTTAGTAGTTAAGTATTTTGAGAGTATTTAACAAAATCTTATTATTATAGGCTTGAAGAATCACTATTCCTATTAAAGTTTTTTTTTTATGTGATATAGTACTGAAAATCGTTTCCTGTCCAATATTCCTGCAATGTAAATAGCATTTACTTGTTTAAAATTGAGGGTATTGTTCTTGTAGCCTGTCTTATAAAGTTTGTCAGTTTGATCAATAAATTATTGATTCAACATGGACGTTATACCAGAGTTGGCACAACAACATAGTTCCATGGTTAGGGAATTCATTAAATGCTTAATCTTAGTTGCAATTGCTTTCATCTTTCATCTTTCATCTTCAATATTTTCCCAGAATGACAAATTTAATCATTTCTCTGAAGAGCGTTTAGTTTAAAACTGCACATGCTAGGGAGTCTGTTCATATGGTGGTTTTCCAAATTCAGTACAGAATGCACTCACAGCAGGTGTCTTCATTCAACGTTAAAAAAGAAAAAAGAAAAATCAGAAAGTCAATAAGCTGAAATTTTCATTGTTTTAAGGTGAAAATTTATTTAAAAAAATGAGTTGATTATATTAAATTTGCAACTGAAATCTGAGCTAAGAAATGTTGGCATACATTTATTTTTATGATTATTTATGATTGTAGTTACCATGAACATACTGACTTGCTTCTGATTCTACAATTAAGAGTTCAGCAGAACTACAACG
Source organism: Remorina albescens (assembly GCA_034769265.1). NCBI lineage: Eukaryota > Metazoa > Chordata > Actinopteri > Carangiformes > Echeneidae > Remorina > Remorina albescens. Next base: position 13,518,873 of record CM068476.1, on the reverse strand, counting down.
CCCACATAGCTGAGTTCTTTTAAGTTAAACAGGGCAACTTTCCGGGGAGCTCTTGATTTGTACTTGGCATCTAATCAATTTTGACATGACCCAAAGTAACTAAACTCTGTCTACCTCTGTGATCAACACTGGGTCAGTATGTTCTCCCACTTAAATGTCAAGTAGCAGAACATCTCTTTGTCTTTATTCCGTCACCTTGAAGTAATCCTCAACCAGAATATGTTTTTCATGCCCTTTGAATTCAGATTGGATACGTTTGATTGCAAATGTGACAGTTTCACCAGAAACTAAAGGAAAGGTAAAAATAAAATGTATCTTTTCAAACAACATGACATTCTCGTATTGTCGGTTGTCATCAGTGACTGGAACATAAAGAATTTATTCTCTGGGGACCATTAATGTCTTGTTCTGAGCCGCATCACCTATGATCATATTTGTTTTTTAACCAGCTCAGATGAAAAAGTTTCATCCTGTGACAAGCTCAGATATTTCTAAAAGAAATAGCTATTGAGAAAAAAAAAAAAAAAATGTGATTTTTTTTTAGTGGTACCTTATTCTTTGGTTATTGATGCCATAATTTCCATTGATATGAGATTCCAGCTAGCCACAGACCTTCCACCTTTACTTTCCCTTTGATGCTCACGCTAACGCTAATAAGATCAGCGGTTTTTGAAGTCATAGACAGTCTTCATCATATCCGATTTCAAGCTTGCGAAAATTTGCCCAGTTGGCCTCTTCAAACTGTGAAGAGAACATAAGGTTCTAAATTAAAAGCTTCAACCACGATCATTGGGACATTATTACGGCAACTTAACAGAATAAAACGTTAGAGTGAAAATTGCATTCGTTGAAGACCATATGGCGATTGGATGACCTATATTTGTAGCTTCATGAGCATTCAGCCATTTTACTTCATGGCAGTGTTCTCTCGGTTTCTTTAATGGCACAAACATCCCCCCCCATTTTTACTGCTGCTGCAATGAGCAGATAATTTGATGACTGATGAGAGCTATTCAAAAGCACCGGGTACACTTCCCGGATGTGAGCGCATCCGTGTAGAGGTTAGCTGCAAATTCCGAGCTGCCACACTTCCTATTAAAATATATCTGATGGCATTCACAGTGTCAGTATTACTTTCACAGCTAATCTGCCAAACTGATAAGGTGAGGAAGTGAGTGTCTTACAGACGGAGAGCAAGTGGGATGACACTAACAGACTCTCTATTTAATCAATGATCTGTACTATCTCAACCCCCTCATTCAAACAGCTGCCGCCTTGCCGCCAACAAAAATCAGATATATTTGCATAAACACCTTATCATTTAATTACAGTTGAGAGTTCTCAAATCATGTTCCAAGATTGTGCTTTTGTGGAGGCTTCGGCAAAGGAAATGATGAAATGTTGGGCAACGGTGTGTATATGAAGAACATATATACAGTGCATTATATATCACAATGTATTGGAAATGTATGACAGACAAGGGTGTCTTTCAAAAAAAAAAAAAAAAATCCTGCGATGTTAGCTAGTAGGGCCACGTGGACCTGGCTTGGGTTGTGGCTTTGCTGCGACATCACATAGTTAGAGATGCGCTGGTCTGTGGACTTAGATTGGATACTTTTACAGTACTAATAAAGATCATAGAATCAAAAAAGAAATGGATATCTCATGTCCTACACTGCACCTTTAATGTAGCACAGATTATGGTGCATAAATTATTCAAGTCAGTGGTGAGTTGACTCGTGAGCCAGGATGTTGCGTTTTGTGTGGCTGAAATCTAAAAAATAATCACACATAGAGTGTGTGTGTTTTCTGGTATGGAGGTCCTGTGTTTTATACTCCCACAAGGCACTCTGACTATTTTCCATAAGTTTTTGAGTGCACCACCAGAATATGACCCTTTGTGGCTCAACAAAACGTTGCAACTGAACATTATCCATGCAGTCATTATGTCATTTATATCTGTATACCAACATAGTTTTTAAAATTAACTGAGACTCAAAGTGTTTTGTTTTTTTTTTTGTTTTGTTTTTTTGTCAACCACTCATGTGCATAAGTAGATAATTATGTATAAGGCTGTGAGCTCTGTCAAAACATCCCCGAGAGCACAGTGGCTGAACAGACCCAGTGCAGACACTGACAGAGGTGCTGGAGCAGCTGCTGCTGTTGTAGACAAGGTACACATCGTATCACACAGAATGCCAGAGCCATAGATCACACACGCTACAGATGTGGAAGGAACTGCATCAACACATTTTCAGTATCTACTGTCAGCCATCTGCATACTATTGAATAAAAGGAGGGATATAATGATGCTGCATTTCTGTCAGCCCCTTATTCCCTTCATGTGTGCAGAGTTACAGGACTTGACAACACGAAATGTGATAGCACTATTTTCCTACGTTTTTGATGCTGACTTGGCCGGTGTGTGTCTTTTGCGTGTGTGTCTGAACAGTAATCGGTTGCAAGTTGATATGACCAACTATATGTGCATATTTCTTGAAAACCATGAGAATAAGATCATTTAGTTATGTATGAGTGTGCAAGCAAACATGTGTATGATGTATCATTGATGTCATATTATGCTAATATCATCCAGCCTACTGGGTATGAAAATCCCAGCAATATTGTACCATTCATAATTGAGGAAACTTGGGGAGGTCGTGATGAATAAAGCATGCAAGGAAATGATTTATATGTATATTCTTCATTAATTTTATTGGCTGACTGCAGAGTTCAGATAATGGACCAAATGATGATATAGTTGTTCTTAAATTCAGAAACCAGAGGATCATGGGAGTGTTCAGCATTTCTTGAATACCAATGATAGAAGATTATAACATCAATGCATAAAGTAACATATAACACACATTTGAACATTTTTTTTCTACAGTTTCTGCTCAATGTGTGTGAGACAATAAAGACCATTCAAAACTCAAACCTGACATCTGTGATTTTCCAAAGAAAGAGGGACATTTAGACATCTCCTATATGGCTGGCCTCATTTTAAAATACGACTTAAAAAAAAACAAAAAAACCTTGTGAATTACAGTAGAAGGTCTCATTGGTTTTGATTTTCACATACACTTGATTTTCCAGCACATCAAAAAGTGAAAAACGATCTACAGACAGCACCATTAAATGTTGTGGATTTTATGACTGATCTGCTTTAAAATATTTTATAATCATTATGATTTCCTGGGCTGAATTAGGTAAAATGCAACTCTGGTTCTATATGTTAGGGATTACTGATTCTTTCAGGAAACTTGCCTTGCCACTTCTCCCATATTGTTTCGCTCAGTTCAGTCGGTGGGCATCAATTAAAATAGCTTTATTTCTCTCTCTCTCTCTTTCTTACCATTAATTTCTCACTTAGGGACATTACATCGAGCAAACAGGAGAACGTTGATTTAACCAACCAAGGCTGCGATGAATGCACAACCCACTCACAACCACCTACATACATTGTATTGTTTTCATACAACTTCGACTTGACAGTTGCATCAAAACAATTCCTACAAACCCGCTTACCCAATTACTAAATCCCTTGCGTACAGCCAGTGTTGTAATAGTGATACCATTGGGCTGCTGTGGAAAGACACCATTACTTAGATGGCATATCAGATTCAAACCAGTGCTATAGCATCTAAGGCTTTGGTTTTAACCAAATGTTTGTCCTGAATATACCACAGGTTGAAATATAAAAAGGATAAAGCCAGTATTTAACCACATGTATGTGATTAAAAAAAAAAAAAAAAAGTTTATCCATGATGATGTTACTGCAGGATAAAGATTGAGTACGCTCTTAGTTTTTGCGTATATATACTACACTAAAGTGTGCAGTGTGGCCTGCCTGACATATGCATTGCCTCAGCAAAGATACAGACTAGTCAGGATGTAAGTGAAAAAAGAAGCTAAGTAGAATAAAAATTAAATAAAAATGTTAAATTGTTCTTCTTATTGGCCAAGTGTGTGTCAATTGTGTGTCGTTTCAGTAGAAACTAAACAAAAATGCCATTAAAAGTTATTCAAGCACTTTAATCGCTTTGCAAATAGAAATGTAGTTGACAACCAGGTACTTATAACAAAATATAATGAAACTAACACTTTAACTGCATGCGATTCATGACTCTCCAACGCAGTTTACAACATTAACTACTTCTATACTAGCACTTTGTTCTAGACCTGCTCTACGGCAGTTCACTTGATGTAACTCTGTTATGACTTGGCACAATATAAGTAAATCAGATTAGATTACATTTGATTTGAACTTTTGAACTACTTTTTCATTGTATTCTTTTAACCATCCTAATTAACAGAAACAAAATGATTCCTCAGATTTTCTCAGATATTGAACAAGAAGAGCAAAAGCAGAACCTCTGCTCGGAGGTCATCAAATCAGATGAACCTCACTATGTACACTTTGTGTTTCTTAGCAGGAAAAAAAATTATAATTTCTAACAATTTCATGGTTTCAGAACTATTTAATGCTATATCAGTGATTGCAATGCAATAAATCAAGCATTGAATATTTGACTTTAGTATCTTTCCTGTGGGTCTTTATCCTGTGGGAGATAGCTGTTCTTATCAGCTGAAGAGGATCTTGACCCATTTGGCTTAGGGGTTAGGACACTACCATGACCTTCAAACCCCTTTCTTGTAGACAAAAACATATAAAAAGGTACTCACTGAGTATTTGCTCTGCATTAATGAATTGACAATTCGGGCTAAACGGAAGTTGGGCCGTTAGGGTTAGGGTTAGGGGCCAATATTTGACAACCTGCAGTGAATCTCGACCCACAAGATAGTCAAGTGGCTTGTTGCCTCCACATGTTTGACAGTTTTAGACTAGAAATAGTCAATCACAGTCAGCTGAGATCTAAATTGTTGACCTTTTAGTTTTGGGAAATATCCCAGCTGGCATCAGTGAAATAATATTTCTGCAGAGAAAAACCCCAGATATCTCCCATTCCGATCAACTCCTACTGGCGATTCAATCATAAGAAGGTGTCCATTCCATTCGTAGCACAAAACAATTACAAACGCCTGTGAGTGACTTGAAACGGGTAACGGGAGCTGTTGGGGCAGCTGTTTCAAATGGATTCACTTTTAAGCCAAAATTAATGGATCCCCTGGCTCGATAAAAATTATATTTAACAATATATTTTCAAAGCAGAATGCTGTGAGCTGAATCCAGAGAAACCTTATTTTGCAAAATAAAACAAAACCGTTGGTTGTCTTTAGGCGTCTAACATCGTATAGATCATACCAGAGAAGATATGAATCTTTAGCTTCTAACATGCTACACTCAGGCCAACAAATGACTGCAGCACTAAACTGCTCGCCTCAACAGTCTGAGGCTCTGTTGGAAAGGTAATGAAGGCAAGAAAAGAAGATAGAATTGGAAGCCATTCCTCATTCAGCACGCCGTGCAGCATGCTAAGTGATAAAGAAGTGACGAGCCTGGTGAATGTTACACCCTCCATTGCCCTTGGTCTCCTCAACCTTTACTTATTGATAATTCATGCCAACATCTATAATTTAAGGAGCTCTGCTTTAAACACTGTCAGGAGGGTATGTATCATGAATCACCGGGCTCTCTGACGCCTTGTCACAGCACAGGCACTGACAATTAAAGGTATTCTCTCCTGCAAGTAGGAGATAGGCATTTTCTTGAGAATCTTAAACAGAAAATGGTGCTTTTCAGTCAATGCTCTGCAACAGCCATTCCAGGTCAGCTGTATATCTTTTGCAGCATCATTTTGAAAGTGATAGCATTGCACCACTGGAAGAAGACACATTTCTACATTTTTAAATTTGCATACTGGCTTTTAATTCTCACAGAGATTCTGTTTTTTTGTTGTTGTTTTTTTTTTTTCAACATCGCGTTCCAGGCATTAAAGGTATCCCATCTTGGTGCAGTGCTTTTATGCGTGGGTCACTTTTTTTTTATTTTCTTTTGTTCACTTGCAAATGTATACACATGCATGTGTGCTGCTAATGGTGGTGGTAATGCACAACCACAAACCATGAACATGAAGATGGAAGTAGTCTTTGTGAAAAAGTGTACCCATAACTTTCTATTCCGACCAAAGACATCTTTATTTCTCCTGACTGGTCCTCACGAAGCCAGTCTGCAGTGGGCATTCAAGGAACTACAGCTTCAACTTGTTCCTTACAAGCACCCAATGTGCCAGCAAAAGGCGGCGAAAGCGAAATGGAAAATATATTCAAATTCAGATCACAGATTTGAACTACAGCAAGTGAGCGCATTATATTTAAAACACACGTCAGTAAATACGGTGATGCTCAGTCTCTAAATATTGATCCATTTAGTGGAAATGGTTATTCCGTATTGTCAGTAAACTCAGAAGATTTGGCATTAAAGGCTCCTATATACATGTATTGAACATGTCTGCAGGGAAGGAGACCGCCAACAAGCAAACAGGGCACCTTTAATAAAACAGAACGTAGCACTCAAATCAAAACTTAAGTCTTCATTTAAGCCTGAAAGTGCAAGTGCCTAAAGACGTTTAATTCCAAACATTTCTCTCTGACCTCAATCTTCCTCCAAGTCTTCTCCTTCTAACACGCACAGTGCCCTCCTACATCCAGTTTTGCAGAGTAGCCATGACATGTTTTCATGACATTACCCTTCGAGCACCTTCTAAAACCTTCTGGCTGGAGCAGCGGACAGTTAAATAAACTTAGAATCTACAAAGTATCTAGTAAGTGAGAGTGAAGCCAGCCAGCGGGAGTTCGATCCTAAAACCATTCTGCTGCCAGGCTACAGTGTGAACCACTGAGCTACAGTCTATAGATTAAACAAAAAAAAAAAAAACGTGCAAATTTCATTTGATCTGAGTGAATTACCTCTCTCTCTGTGCCTAATAATAACTGTAACATCAGCCGAAGAGAATATGTCTGTTCACTCCCGTTTGCACCCATTGTGCTGCAGAGCCAATGCCCACCAGCTCCAATCCAATTAGCAACAGTAGCAACTCTCCCTCACTTCCATTTAATATGCTTTCTCAACTTTTTGTGGGATTAGCGCAGGGGGTGGACTGTGTAATAAGGAAGAACAAGCTGTGAGGTGTTGGAGGAGAGACTAACTAACAATGTGAATGCAGTCAAACTCAACACACGCCAGCCTCATGCAGCATGGACACCGAACCGTACAGCGGGAGACAAAAGAGACAAAAGGAGTTAGATAGAGCCCTCTGGAATTATTCATGGTTACTTTTGTACTTCTACAGTTTATGTTGTGTCGCGTGGCAAAACCTGCAAATTCAGATGTTCACATTTACCAGCAATCAACATAGTAGAGCTTCAACTCGTGATCATTTTCATCAACAATCACTTGGTCTGTTAAAATTGTAAGAAAAAATACATTAACCCCTTAACATATATTGTCACAAATTCGCCTCAAACACAAACCTTTGTGTAAGCCTGTCCCATAAACATCACAAGTTACATGTCATGTGATGTGGATTCTGTTTCATGCGTCGACCTGCAAGAAATCATATTTTTGAACACATTTTAGAATTAACCAACCAGCTGCTTCCATTCAGACTGCAGCCGAGTTAGCATATTTATTCCCCCAATGCCAGTTTGTGCATATTCAATACATACCTAGGAACGTTTTGTTAGCACTGGTTTCCCAGAGGGAGTGGAGTTAGAGTGGGGACTATTCCGAATGAAGTTCTAGTGTTATAAGTGAAAAGCTTGAGCTCTGTTTGACATTGGATTATAATAGTGTTGGCATCAATAAAATCATCTACTCACCTGAGATGGGAAAATGTGTTTTATTACTATGTTTTACCATTATTGCCTGTTGTAGCTAATTTGCATCAAACCTAGACTTATATTTATTCTATATGCTATAGTCAAATGAACAACCTCCAGTTAATTTAGCATCTGCTTGAAAGCAAAAAGATAAATAATAAATCTATTATACAATTGTAAATAAATTCAGGGGTCAAAGGGTAAATCGCGGTCCATCTTGAAGTATTTATCGGTATTTTGGTCAAAAACCAAAATACATCATGGAGACTATGCTGAACTTTATATGATTTATCAGTTTACCACATTCTGCGTTTCTCCAACATCTGACTGACTATGACAGCTCATTACAAAGATGGACCAGAGAGCACCTGGTAGGTGACTTCCCTCATGGACACAATGCGAGTGTAGGCAAGCTTATGATATAAATTTCTTGCCACCACATAAACTTTCCCAGTGGTACTTGTAAATTTAGTTTATTAGTGGTTGTCTGAGGTGAAGATTTTTATTTCTCACAAAACTTGATCTCTGTAAATTTAGCAGAATACTCGAAAAATATTATTTCCGCCATCCCTCCTTAATTGCACATGCAATGTGGAGCAAAAAACATCTCGCAAGCACTCCGACACTTAACATGGACCAGACTACAGGATGGTGCAACTCATAAATGTTGTCCATGTGTTTGGGACAGAATGCCTGACATCTGGGCCTATAAAACAGATGCAGAAACCACAGTAAATTTGATCCTTTCCCTCGTCCCATTGCATTTATGCTTTTGCAGTTACTGTCATTACCAGTTTCAAACCTGGAAGTATCATTTCTATCAACGTTCAAGGGAGAGAAACTGGCAGGCCGAGCCGTCAGCTTCAGGAAGCAAAACAGCCCACAGTTAAACCAAAAGCAGTTACTTTTGTAAGACCCCAGGGGTTTGAAGCTGATTGCAGAGCCCTTGCATGAGACAAATATGTGCAACTTTAATAAATATGTTTCTTCATTTATTCATCTTCTACCGCTTATCCATTTCCGGGTCGTGGGGGTTGCTGGAGCCAATCCCGGCTCATATTTGGCGAGGGCGGGGTACACTCTGGACAGGTCGCCAGTCCATCACAGGGCTAACACACAGAGACAGACAGAGACCAACAACCACTCACTCTCACACTCAGACCTACAGACTATTTAGAGTCACCAATCAACTCAAACCTGCATGACTTTGGACGGTGGGAGGAAACCAGAGTACCCGGAGGAAACCCACGTAGGCACAGGGAGAACATGCAAACTCTACACACAGAAAAGCCCCAACTGAAACTACGACCTTCTTATTGTGCTTACCACTACTATATTAGTTTATTTATAAGAACAAAAAGCATCAAGGTGACATGTTTCTCATAAAACAGACATTTTATTGTGTTTTTCTTTGGAACAGTATTTAAATACCAAAACCTTCTTTTCGAGAACAGCATGTTAAAGCAGTTTTGTTTTTTGGGGGTTTTTTTTTTTATTGTAATAGGGCAAAAAATTATTGAACAATGACATTCTGAGCATTTACCAACGCATAGTAAGCAACATTTCTTTTCTCTTACTTTTGTCTTCACAAAGTGCCTCATTTGAATTCAAAATAATTATGAATTACAAGTAAGCACCGTGTTTGTGTGAGGGAACCAGGATCACCGAAATATTCCTAATTTTGCCTGTATTGTAAACATTGTGTCTGATGCATTAAAAAGAAAACACTCAGCTACTTTGACTTTATTATTTTAATAACTTTATTTTTCAATTGTTGATGATATAGGACAATGTATTTTACAAAACAAAATAACAGGACATTCACAGGAAGGAGAGGAATATTTTATTTACTTGAACATTGCAAGAAAGGAGGAAATGTCTGACAAATAAAGCACGAGGAAAGATCTGTATCTTAGATGATAGAGCAAGACTAGAAAATTTGAAAGGCTTCGTATGTGGCTCCCCTCCTTGATAATTTCATACAATAACAAACAGTGAGGTGTTAAATATCTTACATATCTGGCTTCCTGTCTAATTTGAAACCATACTGTGTTAAAAATTAACTGCTTAATTTAAAAAGTCCATTGATATTCTGGGTGGGGTGGGGTGGCCTGTTGTTTTGACCTCCGGGTCCTGTCAACCACAGCAAGCAATAGATTAATTAATTCAATTAATTATTAAGGTGAACAGGCTCCCGTTTGTCAGGGGTTACGTAGCCTGGGGGCTGTTGAGAAATGCAGATCGGGTGTCACCTCCGAAGTGTCTGGGTATGGAACTCAAGTAACTGATGTATGGAATTCTGGCTGTAGGATAGTAACCCTTTCATTTTTAACTACATTTATAGACAATGGGTGTTGATTTTAGAATATCTGTAAAATCTTAACATGAACTGATGAATTATTCACTCAGAGGAATTTAAATATACATTTTAAAAAGTTGACATATTTCCCGTATATGTCCCTGATGGTTCCCCACTGGTAAGCTGCTTCTCAAAATACAAAGCACTGACTGACTAGAGACATGGACATTTATCTCTGCACATGGCAAAAAATGGTTTTGTGGTTTTATGGCACATGTGTAAATTACTTTAATGTAATTATATCGATAAAACTCATCAACTGTGACCCTTTCTTTCTAATATGGATGTCTACTCTTAATTAACAAATACTTGGCATGGATGTTAGTGATCACGCTGTCATTGCTTATATACTCAGCCACCTGAAAACCCAGTTTGATTTGATGGAGTGGCACAAGGAACAAGTAAAGGAAGATTTCTGAGGGGATAGAGAGGCTGTCAGCAACCGGAGAGCCTGTATCCACTGCTGGCAAGAGCTGAAGTCAGTTCACATCACTGTGAGTGATGTGGCCAAGGGCAACACGTTTGACAGCACTGAATGATATTTGAGTAGTTGGAATGTGCGTTATGTGCTTTATACTTCAACATTAAAGCAGCAAAGCAGCAACTGCCGGCATCTGCAGGCCTAATGAATGCTCGTTATTGTACTTATACTGAATAAATACTATAGATACAACATACAGCTACAGTACACAATAAGATATGTGCACCGCCCATTATTCCAGGAATGCTAGCAGTTGTATCACATAAAATGTGAAGATATAAATCAAATGCTTCAGGATATGTATGCTTTGAACAGTCAACCATTGAGTTACTGCACATGGCTAAAATATATAAATGTCTTTATATAAATGTCCTCTCTCTCTCTCTTTCTTTCTCTCTGTCTCCTGTTTTCTACTAAAGCAAGGAGCCACGTGACCTGAAAGAAAATTGCCTGCTATTTTAAAATTTTAAATACAAATCACTGACAGCTCATAATTTTAAGATGCCTTTATACCTCATATGTCTGCACATCCAGCTCAGCCCCTGAAGAATGGGAATGTAGTCTTTTTTAGAGCATTTATATCATTAAATATTGATGAAATAATAAAACTGTACCTCAGGTTGAGACAGCACTTTGGTCTGCCTCAGTGTTGAGTCCAGCCAAGCTCATTCACATGGCGATAGAGCTGAGTCAGACTGCTCTCAGCCACACAGTAATCCCCCCACTGTAATGTTCAAATCAAGGCCAAACATCATCCCCGTGCTAAAAAAGATGTTCAAAATGTGACCTAGAAAGGAAGATGGAATGTGGGAGGGAATGGGGACTCCTCTCGTTGGTCTGCTGTCGGGAAGACACCCAAAGCACGCACACCTGGGCGGAACATAGCTACATGTACATAAATCCAAAGAGAAAAAGAGGGGGATCAGGTGTATTCTAGAGGATGAGTGGAATAATATATATTTTTGTCCCCATTATTCATGTTTACAGCTCAATTGTGAAATTTTGGTGGTACCTATAGGTTTCCCCTGCGGCGGCTGTTGGGAGTTAGCAATGTAGCTTGGTCTATGCTCATGAAGTATTTTGTATGTAATAAAGAGGACCTTAAAGTCAGTTCTAATAGGAAACTAGCATCAAGGACTTCTGTGTTGGTTCTGATTAAGAGCTGAGTAGCAGAATTTTGTACTGTATGAGCTGAGGTCTTTCTTTTTTTTAGGAGACCAGTAAAAAGACCAATGGAGCTATCAAGTGATGAATCAATCTCTCAGTATTCTTTTTATGTATACATGACTACACTTTAGAAATATTTCAAAGGTAGAGATTGCTTTTGCCATCATGTTGATCTCCCAGCATTATTGAAAAGATTTTCTCTTTTACTCTCAGTCCGATTTGGTCTGCATCCTCATTTAAATCAGTGCTTATACTGTACATTTATTTATAGATAGAAGATAAGTGGTTAAGGACTTTGAAGCATCATTTGATTCAAAAGAGATGTAGAGTGGTGCGTCATCTTGGCAAAACCTGAAACCTTATTTCCCTGAATGTGAAGTCTGAGGTCTCTTTTGTGAAAGCATTTTAAGAGCTGTGGTTTGTTCTGAAGACCTGGCATTCTTCCAGCTCATTGTTTCCTTAAGAAAGGATATTATTTGAATTGAAATAATATTTTCAAGCATCTCACTCATGTTTAGAAAAAGGGAAGCTGAAGATGTCTGATGCCTGTTCCAAGAAGTGTATATATCTTTTCAGGAAATGAACTGATACGCCGTCAAACACTCATTTAAAAAAAAAGTTTTAGTTATACAAGTCGATAAATAAATTATTACAGAGATTACTGAGGTCATCTGTGTTTAGCGGTAGGATTGGCAGTATTTTGTAATTGAAGGACACATTTTCTTCACATTTTCAAATGGAACATAAGTTGATTATTATTATTATATTCCAGGGTCTCCAAGTCGTCATGTAAAAGCAATCCTTTCATGCATAGCACACGGCTTTGTTACAGGAAGCCATGGCTTCTTTGTACACATTGGTGCTGGAAAGTTTGTGAATTTACTATATTTCTTCATATATATGAGGAAAAAAAACTCGTATATGAAAAGAAGCCAAATAAACAAATGAGACAGAAATGTCACACTGGATGAAATATTTCATATCTGTGAGTGGCACCATACGTGAAGCTTTAGGATTAGCAGTAATTTTGAAGATGCAAACAAATATAGGTGTTATTATTAACTTGTTTGGATAAGGTGTGAGTGGGTTCCCTGACTAACACATGTTCATGAAAGTGTGTGATGGTACAAAATAAGGACATTTCTAAGGACCTTGGAGAAAGCATTGTTGATGTTTATCAGGCTGGAACAGCAGAACCATCTGTAAAGAGTTTGGAGCCACAGTCAGACAGCTTGTGTACAAATGGAGGAAATTCCAGAGCATTGTTACCCTCCCCAGGAGCGTTCAACCAACACTCTGAGAGCAATGTGTGTGTAATAGTCGGTGAGGTGACAAAGGAACCCTGGGTAATTTCTCAGCTACTAAAGGCCTCTCACACTGGCTAATGTTGTAATGTTTGTAAGTCCACCATCAGGAGAAGACTGAACTATAATGGTGCGCATGGGTGCCGTCCTCCAAAGAGATGATTGCTGCCTGTCTGAAGTTTGCTGAAGATCACGTGGACAAGCCTGAAGGTTACTGAAAAAAAAAGTTTTATAGATGGAGGAAAGCAGACTAGGACTTTTTGGTTTAAATGAAAAACCTTATGTTTGGAGAAAGGAAGCTCATATTTTTGAAGATATATAGAATATTCTAGAGCATTCAAAAACTTTCACCAATTTTTTTTTTTTCAAACTGATTCTCTTGATCTGCGTAACCATGGTGAGCATCTGCCAAGCCAATTTGACCTCTCCTTCACCTGTAGAGTAGCAATGATTGATTTATACAGTTTAGAGCAGATGACAAACTGTTATTGAGCTTTGCACTCATCCTCACCACTTTCTTTTGAACGATATGCTTCTGGAAAAAAACAAAAAAAAAAAATCTCCTATTCATTGTCAAGGTTGGTGTGGGTCAGTTGTGAGGTGACCCATATCAACCATGTGTCTTTTGTTATTAGTGAGTTTAGAGTGCCACCATGTTGATAGGTGGCCTCATTTACATGTTCAATGAGTGCAAGGGCATATATTGAATAACAGCTTTAGAATTATACATGCATTAATATTCAGTCATATCTGATGGTATTAGGCAAGATCAGCTCTGCATATTCCGGTAGAAATAAAGATCAGTGTTCTAGTGGCTGATATAAGGATAGTTCTTCTTTAAGTTTAAGAGCAGGCACGAAGGCGGGATAAAAGCAAGCTGTCTGTCTATGTGCTTATCCAGACATACTTGTTTGTGTACCACTTCCCAAGGGCATGACGTAGGTTGGCACCAAGTCGTCTGGATCCGGCGCCGTTTGGATGAACCCCATCTGGTTTAAAGCGGCCTTTACAGTTCCAGAAGATACTAAAATTGTCAATAAACTTTATCCCATGGGCGAGACATGCTGATGTCAGCCATGAATTCAGGCCAAGGAGTCTGCTGAGGGATTCAACTCCTTTCCCCAAAATTAGAATTTTTCCAAAAACGTGTGCGTAGTTTCTTTTTTTGTTTTTTTTTCAGGATCTCAGCTCTCAGAATGATTAAGGGGTGAGTGTGGCTAATAACAGTCAAGTAGCCACTCACATCACTGGTACTGTCCTCAGGTATCTGCCAACCCTTACATGCTTAACTACAGAGTCACTGGTCAAAATCGTGCCTCCGAATTGGAGAGAGTGGCATGTCTTTTTTGCCCTTATGGGACTATTTCTAATTCCAGTGGTGTTATTTCATTCTTTGCGGACTCCAGCGTAATCCCATGTAGGAAAAATATGTCTGTTTGTTCCCGGCTCTGTATGAAGGCTGCTGCGCGGTCGGCACCGCTCCACATATAGCATTATTAATGCATTAGACTGAAAACAATCGCTGTTCTGCCAAAAGCATGCTGTGTCTGTTTTGCTAGCAGCCATGTTGTCCAAATTTGACAAGCCATATGTGCAGGCCCCAGCACAGCTATGGTCCAATGGTCATACATGCCCCAGTCCAATTTTCTACAAAACAGCCATACTATATATAGTATGGCTGGTGGTGGGAAAGCATTAGAAGCAACTATATACATATATATATATATATATATATATGTATATATATATAAATTTGCTCCTATTGCAGTATTTACATTTTACAATTGTACAAACCCGGCACTTCCAACTATTTACATACGATTCAAATCAACTATATTTACCTGCACGAGTGCAACTACTGCTACTCCTACAACGACTGGTAGGCAGCCATTCCAAAGTGCAGAGGGAATCATTTCAGGTTGCATCCGCACTTCAACACAATGCTGTTAAAAAACTTATCATGCTACCTAAAAATGACAAAATGCCCAGCTGAAAGTCCATCAGTTTTTTGGTTCTTTTTTAAATGCTGTGGTCTGAATACTCTGAGGGTTTTATTGCCTGCCTAGAGGGCGATTTATGATGAATGTTTTTGAATAGTTTCGAGTACCTATGTTTGGATTTTGTAATTTGTTCAATCCCTCTTGTGTATTTAGTGAAAGGTTTTTTTCACTCTCTGTTGTTCCCAGCGTCTTTTGGGTTTTCTATTTTACAGCAGTTTTCAGCAGTGCAGCTAGTTTGTAAGGCTCCTTTTTTATCCTGTGTCATGTCTGACTTTTCTAATTTCAGACTATATAACATTTCACTTTCAGTACGGTAGAAATCTGAATTAGCATTTTCCAAGTGAATATCGGGGCAACTTTAGCTGCGACAGAGTCAAAATTTTTTTTTGCTCAGGAGTAAATGAGAACAAAAATTGGCTCAAAAAATGGTATATCGACATCCATACATTCTAATATTGCACCATGAGTGCTGGATCGGTTTGCTTTTCAGCACTTACACCACTCCCTCTTTCACATTAGGGGTCAGATAATGCACATCTCTCTCTGTAATAGTCCTGTCATGTCTCACTAAAGCTGTTATTGAACATTTGCTCAAATGCCACCTGTGTCTGCATTAAAAAAAAAAGAAAGAAAAGCCATTACTTCAACAGATAGCTGAAGCAAGCAATATAGCATATGCAGAGCCTTCTGCGGGAGCTGCTGCAGCCGCATATCGTGTGGAGGGAAGCGTAAACTTCATTCGAAATGAAGTGACAAGAAAAGCTGAGCCAAATGACAAAATAATCCAGTAGAGTGGTGTCACCAGCCACTGCCTCAATAACTATCATAGAGATGAATCAACACTATCGACTGTAATCAGCTTCAGACAGGTGGAATATGTTTCAGATATTGGATTATATTCTATAGTTGTCACTTTATTACTCTTGGTCCTGCGCTTTTCTTTAATGTGTTAAGCGTGATATGCACCCTGCGATCTGAGAGTAAAATCTTAATTATTACCCGGTTTCTCTTTTAGATTATTTGTTTTGCCAATAGCTGAGGCCTGTTCATTCAAGTGTCTGAAATGTTACAGTCAGATTGCAATGAAAATGAGTTGGTTTTAGAGTTGATGCAGGAACAGTGGACAGTGGTAATTATCCAGTGATTGCTTTTGACTTACATAATTGCACAACAGGGATTACACATGAAATATGGTATTTGAAAACAATTGATTTTGGGGGTTATATGCGCTGAGCAAAAATAGAATAAATTGGTTTGCCTGTTTTCCTGCTCCATTGTTGGGAAATAAAAACCCTTTTCACTTGGTTTTCTTTTCTTTTTTTTTTTTTTGTGCTCCCTTCTACTCCCAACTCCCTTCTATGAACCAAGCTGACCATTCACAACAGCCTGTATATATATAGATGAGTTTTCATTCCATACTAACTGCATATGAAGCTATCTAATCAAATTTATTCCAGCTCACTCAAGCAGTCACTCTATGTTGAACTCTTTCTGGATGTCAGAGGTCAGAGTCTCTCACCTTGTCTCTAAAGTCTGGTCCAGCCACTCACAGGAGGAAACTCACTAGCCACTTTTAGTTCTTTGAATTTAGTTTTATTAAATTTTGTTTTATACTTCTGTGTTTACATCTGTACACTGAGAGCAAAGCTCTACCGGAATAGTGTTCCTAGTTTATGCATGCAATTTTGGCTGGAAAAGCTGATTCTGATTTTGGGGGTATCAGAGTTACCAGTCTGCAACTTCTATGTATGAAAAATTAAGCCTACACAGAAGTGCTACAAAAAGCAGCGGCTCCAAAGTCCATCTATCAATTCTCTGTATTGTTAAACCATCAGGGTCGCAAGGCAGCTGCAAAAGTGTATCCATCTGAATTTCAGTCTTTAAGTATATCGGTTGGAAAAGGTTAGCTTTCACACCAGCACCCTCTTCAACACAACAGTGTGGTTCAACAACGACTTTATTCCAGACACATCCATGAAGTTAATAGTCGACTCAAAGCTGAACAGTTCAACATAATACTGTTTGTGATATGGAGAAGGTTAAAGCCACAGATGTTCTCAGCCCCGCCGCACTTCAAAGAGTCTTTACAGTCTTTCATTAGTCATTATTTTAGTCCAATCCCCCTGGTCTCATTATTCGCGTACAGATGCAGCAAGTAACTGTTTTCTGGTAACAAACAAAGCTTTGAAAAACTACCAGCATATTGCTAAATTGGAGTCAGTCAAATTGTTGCTGGGAGATGAGCGCTGTATTTCTTAACAGATTTGTCAAATTTAAAAGGTAATATCCTAAAGATATATATTAATCGCTGTTTAGTAAAGTGGCTATCAAAGTTTATTCACTTTTATTAAAGCAAAATATTTGTTTTAATAGAAATGCTCATCGTATTTTCTATATCTGATCAAACAGTTATCTTGTTTAACTTCTAAAACTTTGAGTTTTCTCCAAAATTATATACTGTTTTCTGTTTTAGATCCACTTAGTGTCCGTTCAAGTTTAGTCCAGTCTTCATAACTGTACACAATGTGCTATCACCTTATGTCGCTCACACATTCCAAACTGTGCCTGGAAGTTGACATTGATGAGTGAAAAGCGGAATGGAGACAGCTCTCACTTTTCTATTAAACATTGGAAATGGATTGCCCTCCACTGACCCCACCTGCACCACAGTTGATGTCCCAAGACGGTGAATGTTGTGACATGTTAATAATCACTTACAATGCTCCATGCCAGGTTCCCATTATCAAGGATCCTCTCAAAAAAAAAATCTAAAGAAAAGGCCCATTTTTGGTCTTTACTTACATTTTTAAACCCCAAAAGTGTTTTAAAAACTAAAGGGGGAGAGTTATGTTGGTTCTTAGAGGTGAATAAATTTGAGGTGTTGAAAAATTTAGCCCGCACTCTTTATCCTGACTAAAAGGTGGCTGACAGCATGTTAACTATTAATAGTGTATATTTCAGATAACTGCTGCTGTAATAAAAAAGCAATGGCAGACAAAGAGAAGTTACCCTGATGTAAGTCTAGTTCCAGCTCCTGCACAGTTATCCATGAGGCTTGATATGCATGGCCCAATCAGCTGGTAACAGCTCTCTTTACTGCTCTACATAACACCAGGGACCAACTGGACGCAAAAGTACAGGCTAATTCTGCCTCCATAAATATCCTCAGCTCACTATTTTGGCTTTTCAGTGAACGCAGTGTAGAGGGCATCCATGATAGCGGAGGAAGAAGATGGATCTCTACTTTCTTGGCAGTTTCTCCTGCGGTGTCCAAGGTCATGCCGAGGTCTTGGAGGTTGTGCAGCATGTAAAAGCACCATGCAAAAAAAAAAAAAAAAAAGTGTTCCTCCTTTTATCTGCTGCAAATGGTTCCTGCAAGTGGCAAATCAGTCTGGGTGCTTTCCATTAGCCCCAGGTAGCGCTTCACTTTCCTCTCCCAAATGTATCCTCCGTTAACTCCTCTCAGGAGATAAGAGAAAGACAACCTGTGCAGACCTGGCATTAACATGTGTCTCTGGCGAGGCAATCATAAGAGGACAGTATTAAGTAGCTATGTTAAAACCTGGCGTTAGTATTCACACTCCACATGCATCTCTGTATCTGGATGAATTCACACATAAAATTGTGAGCAAGTGACTGAGTGAGTGTCGCGCTGGATGTTTTATGTGCATATTCAGTCTCAAAGTTCTGTCTGTTTGTGACGGGTTCACCCAAGCACCCGTCAATGCCAGGCCTGAACCAGATCGAAGGGGAAGAAAAGTAACAGTGGAGGAATTTCATTTCTCCTTTAGAGGAGACTAAAATTACTCATAACGTGCAACAGCTCAACTGTTAAATATGTTGAAACACTAGCAGATAAAAACACCTGATCTCTGCTGCTCCAACTCAGAGCACAGACTCATAACTGTGTCAAGCCCTCTGACTGAAACAATACAAATGAGAAAACAGAGTAGACGTGAGGGAGCAATAAAAACAGCTATAAATATACCAGCCTAGAATCTAAAGCCTAATTGGTTTGTAAAAGACCACAGGCACAGCGTGTCTGATGTCAGTTACAGGCTCCGGCTGATTCTGTAATCTTAATAATAATGACTGTGACGATGCAGCTCTGCTGGGCTGGAGCTGTATAGATTTCCTTAATGAGTCAACATGCGCTTGGGAAAAAAAAAAAAGAGAGAGAGAGAATGAACAGCAGCACGGGTGGTAGAGCTGTCAGAAGAACTTTATGGTTCGATCTGGCTCAAGTGTCCTTGAGCAAGACAGTGAAGCCCTCACTGCCCCTGATGCTGTGTGAAAGGGTGGCTGAGACGGAGGTCCAACCTGAGGAGTCTTTTATAAATGTAATCCATTTACCATGCTGTCTCTTTTCAGCTACACACTACACAAGTACAACAGCAACTATTCCTTTCAGTGTGTTCATTTGTATACCACCAAACGACAACATTACTCTTCTACTGAATAAAGTGGAGACTTTATAGGAAATTCAACAAACTCCTTTATAATGTAGAGAAAGATCCAATGGCAGCGTAAAGAGAGCTTACTCCAACCTTTATCAAAGCAGAAGGTTTTGGAACTGGTCTTAAATGTAGCGGCAGCATCTGTCAGGAGAGGAACCTGTTACCAAACAGTTCTGCAGCCCGCTCCAGGAACTTTCAGTACTTCCTGTGTGTGAAGGACAGAGCGTTCCGTCGGGAACTATCGGTCATCTAAGATATAGCCTAGTTTGGTCATTACCGGCTTTGTATGTGAGGAGGATTTTCAGTTCTGTTCTAGATTTAAGAGTCTGCAGATAGATTTACATAGTACATACAGACAGCCGAACAGAAGGAGCAACCACAGTGACAGGGATGAAGAAGTCCACGCAACCGGGGATACGGTGGAAAGATCCAGGATGTGTCAAAGACTTTTTTGATGCTCAAAGTAAAAAAGAAAGTCACAACTCAGGCTTACAGTGTCAAAAAGTAAGTGATTGGCGGCGAGGACCAACACGGCACACCCTTGGTTCTGTGGTTTAAGAGAGGGCAAAAAGAAGAGAAGAGACTGAGAGCTAACGTGAACTCCGCTTTTCTTTTCTGCATTCTATCGTGTTTGTGTAGTCACTTTCACTGCCAAAGGAGGTATTCAGACATTCTTGTTTAATCAAAGTGCCTCCGTTGCCTAAGCCACATACAGGACCAGATCTGTTGTTTGGCAGTCTTACACCCACCAGCCACCCAAACCTCCTCCTGACAAATCTACCACTGTAAAAGAAGTAATGTAATGATTCATACACCCAAACACAACACAGCCAGGATTTAACAGCTAGATTTTTTACTGCTCTCCACTTGTAGACAAATATAAATTCCTGGAGACAGGGTTATAGTATAACAGTAACAATGTTTCCATGATGGTCCAAATCCTCTTGGCCACTCCCTTTATTGCCATATCATATCATCTGACCAATTTATAACCACATTCAGATTAAAGAGGCCACATAACATTCACCTGTGCTGCTCTGGGAACCCTTCTGATTCCTTGACTGCCTTCGAAATGCATTTAAGTGATTAAATCTAGAGTTCAACTGATAACTCTGCCCTGCAGATACATCATGCTGATGTACACAAACCAAGAAATTGCTGAACACAAAGGCGACCTATCACAGGTATATGGTTTGCCCACCAAGAGCCTGTTTTCAACAGAAAACCTGTCCACGAACATATAATATCATAAAAATATTATAATATGAAATTATTATTAATTAATACAGCAGTGACTGTTATGAAGAACTTTTGGAGCGCTTCTCAGCTGGTAGTTTGGTCTAGTCTTCCTGAACCAGCTGCTCCATCTTTCTTAGGTATAATTGCTTCACTTGTTTACTGTCTGTTTCAGATGTTAAATTCAGAACAGATTTTTTGCAGTTTTTTTTTTTTTGGCTGGTTTTAGATACAGTATATGTTCTGGGTCGATACCCAGTCGGCGAGCGATGACCTGCAGCTCAGACAGAGCTCTCTGACACCGGGCAGTACTGTATGTTTCATTGCAGAAGGTCATCTGATTTTCTCTGCACAGATTCAAAGAGCCGTCATGATGGACGCTGTGTAGCAACCACAAAAACTGAGCCCCCTGCAGGTTTCACGGGGGTGTTCTTTTCTTATTTCTGTTTCTTTTCTGCAAACACAGATCTGATGTGACTTGGAAAAAAAAAAACTTTTTTTTTTTGTTTAATCTGTTCAAAGGGCATTCCCCCAGTATCATTTTGGCTTGTCAACATTTATTTTACCAAACTCCTGTCGGGTTGTTTTTCATGTTTCCCTTTTATAACAGGGCTCTTTCTAAATGAGGCCTTGATATATGTTGCAACTGGGCACTGGATTCTGGAGGTTAGTTTGACTCTGTTGATATTTATTTATTTATTCATTTATTTATTTATTTGACCTCTTGTATCCAACATCCATGGATGTGATACACACAGTGCTACCAAACAGGACATCAGGGACTTCTCTCCATTTAAATCGAGCGATGAACTGAAGATTGAATAGTATTTCCTAATTGATGGCAATGATCAGCTTGAAATACCTCTACAGTCCACCGCTTTATCTCCATTTTATAAAATTTGTATGGAGTGAACAAGTTTTGTGACAGACACAATGTATGAGGTAACCAGTAGAAATACTGCCTGTGTATCATGTTGGTACTTCATTTTGACTCAAGATAAATGACTGAATGAAAACTAGGATGAAGATCAGGTTAACTGTGACAGACAGATCTGTACAGTTCAACTGAAAAGCTCTGGCAATGTGCTGCTCTTAATCACCTGCTAAGTTAATAACCAGTCCAACCAAGAGTTTATCTATCAAAACAACCACTTGATCTTAATCCTTAAGGTCCTCTTTTGCACACCTGAAAAAAAAAAAGCGACTTGTTGACAGTACTCCAAATGAAGCTTATATCTCACCTTTGTGTTCCTTGTCCTAGTAAATTGAAGTAGGTTTGTCAAGTGCAGTTCCTTCTTCATCTGATTGTGGTGTGCCAAAGCTGGTCACTGCCTCCTGAGGTTGGACAGCTTAAGCACCCACTGATTCTTATCAGATGGTGACAATCGCAGCTATCCTTAGGAGGGCAAACCAACAATTTGTTGTGGACATCCTTAAAAAAAAAAAAAAAAAAAAGCCAGGGTATGATGAACCAACAAATGTATCAAACAACGCTTTATGCTCTATAGACTCAAGGTAAAAAACTTCCTCTCACATTTTCTTATATCAAGTCAAGTTTAGTGCAGAGGGGATATAATGTCAGGGCATATAAACCTTTCATTTCTGCAGTCATCTGCCTTTCATACAGTTTGGAAGTGTAGATATATACAGGGTGACATGAAGCAGGCACTAAAGCTGGAGGTAAGACACAGCTAATGGGTACATGTTTAATTAGGAATCAGCATTTGTGAGCGCATCAGCTGACACTGCATTTGACATGCTTTCTGCTGGAATATATAATTCAAGCCTATACATTCTTAACAGTATGCAGCGACATCTGGATTCACTGGGGGGTGGGGGTGCTTTGTTCAGCTGACTTCAGCACGATGAATCTTTATGTTGCCCAACAGTTCACCCAAGCTAAACCTCAGACCAGACCATTTGAGTCATTAGGCAGTAATTCTTTCCTAACTTTGGTCCCCAAATGCTTGAGCTGGCCATCAAATTTTCAAAATGCTTAATGGAATTTGAAGTGAAAATAAAAAGGAAGAGGAGTGAAGCAAGGGCAGAGAGGAAAAAGAAGAGCTTAGAACACATCAAGCACCCCCCTGAGGATTTTCTAGAGTTTTCTCTCAGTGGTATTGACAAAGCCCTATTTCTGAGAGCAGTGTGTGTGTGTGTGGGGGGGGGGGGGGGGGGGAGGATTGTTGAGAGGATTGTTGAGATTGATGGCCAGTGAATATGCATGACAGGAGATGTCATGTCTAAATGAGTTAGTCACGGATGTATGAGGAGTGGGCCAGGCAGAGAAAATAGCCTTTTGGATGTGGCCGCCAATTACTTAAACTCAACTCTGTAAGGACGTATTTCCCCCCTTTCTGGGTGGGAATTCATTTTAGTTGGAGACTCAGCAGGTCAGTCATTTTCAATATACTCCTGACTCCCCCAAATGTTTACACTGCAAAGGTACTCCACCTTGTACTCTATTTAATTAGTTTATCACCAACTTAAAGACACACTGTCAGCAAACACAACACATTGATAAATTACACCCAATGTTATGCATGTGCAAACTTACTAAACAGATATGCTGGTTCTGCAGTCCTTGAGCAAACTATATTCCTAAAGTGAGACATTGAAAATGGTGAATATTCTAACAACGGTTCCAGCAACCTTTCTACTAGGCTGAGTTTTTGGATGTGAAGGATGTTTACGATGATAGCTTTTTCAAAGATGATAAAATTGCATGTTATATTGATCTCCATATCATCCTACCACATATGTGCATGTGCCACAGTAGGTTTTCTGTGGTCAGAGGGGGAGAAGATTTTGGCAGGAAAAGCTCACCAATGTTATTGGACGTAACATCATTGAAATCTGCACTACTGGGAATCTAGTCCAGGTTGCATATGTAAATCTGAACTGTGCATTGGGCTTTGTTATTTGTTTATATTATTTTTTTTTTTATCTACCTGCTGTCTGTCCTGGGAGTATGAGTCTAAGTTGGCCTTGATAACTGATCTGTTATTAAACTATAAAATTGCATTAAAAATGAGAAAAACAAGAACTCTGTTTTGGGATGAGTTTAAGCCCTTGAGCTATCTCAACATGTATATTCACTAAAGGAGATCAAGGAAATTGGTTTGCTCCGGAAATTAAAGCTATGGTTGAAATAATGATAAAGTGCTATGGCACTTCTTAGCACTTCTCCCGATGGGTGAATCATCTAGTTCAGGGTAAATAGTTGTGCTTGTTAGTGCTACACAAAGCGATTCCTGACCACTTTGGGCAAAGAGAGGCAAGAACAGATCAACAATGGCAAATTTAGTTGAGTATTTACTCATCTATTCACTTTATTTTGGTCCATTAACAAGGACAGATAAGAGGGACATGGATTGTTATGTTCTTCATGAACCCAGCAGAAGAAAGTATGTGTTTAGTTATATGTGGTAATTTAAATACTTTGTTCATAGAAGCTGAGCCATAAAACCTTTGACACCAAAACAAACACATTGGAGCTGTCACACCGTGGTGAGGTTATGTTTGGGGTTTTTTCTTGTCTCAATGTTGTCTTGTCAGTTCCTGTTTTATTTTGAAAATTAACTGTCCTCTCGTTTCAGGTCACTTGCCCTTCCTCATGTGTCCCAGTCTGATTGTCCTAAGTGTTTTCACCTGTTCCCCTTACCCGATGTATATATTGTCTGCATCTCCCTTTGTCTCGTGCCAGTGTGTCATGTTCGTCATGTTCATGGATCTTGCCAAACTTAAATCTTGTTCACAGATCAGTTCGCGGTGTTTTTTTTCTCTCCATGTGGAGTAGCTTTCTGTTTGTTTTGTATCTTTAGTTCAAGCAGTTTTTTCCTCCCTTTTGGAGTGATTTTTATTTTTTGTATTAAAGAAAGATTGAAACTCTGCATCTGCGTCCTGCCATCATTGCCGGTCCCTGACAGTACACACTGGCCAGTATGGACGCAGCGGAGTCGGAACAGCTATCCTCAGCCCTTCGTGCTCAGGGAAAACGCCTCACGCATCATGAGGAACAGATGGCCATGCTAAGCCAGGGCGTTCATGGCCTTGCCCACAGCCAGGAGGATTTTAAGACAGCAGTGACTACTCAGGTGTCTCAGCTCACTGAACAGGTGCAGCAGCTTCTGGGTCACCTGCGGAAGCCAGACACTGCACCCACTGCCCCCCAGCCTCAGCCTACCCCAACAGTTCCGGTTCCCCCCATTTCCTACGCCGGAGCCCGGCTGGCTCCTCCTGACTATTTCTCAGGGGACCCAGGACAATGTAAGTTTTTTATCATAGACTGTGAAATGCATTTTGAAATGTCACCCCATGCATTTCCCACAGACCGAGCCAAGGTGTGTTTCATGATGTCCTACCTGAAGGAAAGGGCAAGAGCATGGGCCAGGGCTGAATGGGCGAGGGATTCTCCCATCTGCAGCTCCCTTAAGGACTTCACTGAGGCCCTCCGTAAGACCTTCGACCCGGTCTCCTCGGAACGGGAAAAGGCAAGGGAACTGAGTGGGCTGAGGCAAGGTGGAGAATCAGTCTCGGACTATGCCATACGCTTCCGGACCTTGGCTGCAGAGAGTGGTTGGAATGAAATGGCACTCTATGATGTCTTCCTGAAGGGTTTGGCAGGCCATGTTCAGGAACGACTGGTGCCCCTAGACCTACCCTTGGACCTAGACTCCCTCATCGCCCTCGCTATCCGGACGGATAACCGACTTCGGGAATTCCAGGTATCCAGGGGAAGTCAACAGCAGAGGTCGGATCACCTGCAGCAGTCCCCAGCCTCCTCCGGATTTGCTTCCTGCCTATCACCATCAGCGCAGCCTCACCCTCCTCTTCCTGCGCGGAGTGAGGAACCCATGCAGCTGGGCAGGGCCCAGCTGACGCAGGCTGAACGTCAGCGACGCTTCAGGGAAGGACGGTGCTTCTACTGTGGAGAATCCGGACACCTAGTGGCCGCCTGCCCTATCAAGACAGATCGGGTGGTGAGCCAGTCCTCAACCTCAGGTTCTACTGCACGCAGGTTGACCTCCATCAAGGTAACACACGACTCCAGTTACTGAACTGAAGGTTTTAATTGACTCAGGAGCGGATGAGAGCTTAATGGATTGGGGTTTAGCCAAAAGGTTGAGGGTGAAAACGAAAGTAATCTCTCATCCCATCAGAGCCAGAGCACTTAATGGTAACCTGCTGTTCACGATCACCCATATCACAGAACCTATTGCTCTTACCATAGACAATCACAATGAACTAATGAACTTTTACCTGTTTCACTCACCTGCACACACCCTGATACTGGGACATCCCTGGCTCACCCGCCACAACCCCCACATAGACTGGCCGACAGGCAGGATTCTGGGGTGGGGGGAGGACTGTGGCAGAGAGTGTCTCCAGTCTAGGACCCAGGGGATGACTACCACTGTTATAAATTCTGTTTCTGCTCACCTTGCCACGGAATCTCAGTACCCGGATTTGACCTCTGTTACCACCATCTCAAGGAGGTCTTTAATAAAGTCAAGGCGACATCACTTCCACCGCACCGACCATATGATTGTGCTATCAATCTCATTCCCGGATCCACCATTCCCAAGGGGCGGTTGTATTCGGTGTCAGGGCCCGAACGACAAGCCATGAAAGACTACATTGAGTCATCACTGAAGGCGGGGCTCATTCGCCCGTCTTCATCGCCTGCTGGAGCAGGATTCTTTTTTGTGAGTAAAAAGGACGGATCCCTGAGACCGTGTATTGACTACAGCCCCCTCAATGACATTACAATAAAGAATCGCTATCCACTCCCCTTGATGTCGTCTGTGTTTGATCAGCTCCAGTAGGCCAAAATTTTCACAAAATTAGATTTGAGAAATGCTTATCATCTCATTCGGATCAGGGAGGGGGATGAGTGGAAAACCGGGTTTAATACCCCCAGTGGTCACTATGAGTACCTAGTCATGCCTTTCGGTCTCACAAATGCTCCTGCTGTCTTTCAGGCCATGATCAATGACGTACTCAGGGACTTTCTTGACCAATTTGTCTATGTTTATTTAGATGACATACTGATCTACTCACCAAACCTGGACATGCACGAGTACCATGTTAGCCAGGTCCTTCAGCGGCTCATAGACAACCACTTATTTGTAAAAGCAGAAAAGAGTGAATTTCATGCCGACACAGTCTCCTTCCTGGGCTTCATTGTGGCTCCTGGAAGAGTACAGATGGACCCGACTAAAGTGAGCGCGGTGGCAGAGTGGCCAACGCCTGATAACCGTAAGAAGGTCCAGCAGTTTCTAGGATTTGCTAATTTTTACAGACGATTTATCAGAGGGTTCAGCGCGATAGCTGCTCCCCTCCATGCTCTGACCTCTCCCCAGGTTCGCTTCAACTGGTCTTCGGCGGCAGAGGAGGCGTTCCAGGCCCTCAAGCACCGCTTCACGTCTGCACCCATCCTCACTCTACCAGACCCACAGCGCCAATTTGTGGTGGAGGTGGATGCATCGAACGAAGGAATCGGGGCAATCCTGTCTCAGCGATCCGAAGAGGATGGGAAGATGCACCCCTGCGCCTTTCTCTCCCGCCGCCTGAGCTCTGCGGAAAGGAATTATGACGTGGGCAACCGGGAGCTGCTGGCTGTTAAGGTCGCGTTGGAGGAATGGAGACACTGGCTGGAGGGGGCACAGCATCCGTTCATTGTTTGGACTGACCATAAGAATCTTGAGTACATCAGACAAGCCAAGAGACTCAATTCACGCCAGGCCAGGTGGGCTCTGTTCTTTAACCGTTTTTGTTTCACTTTGTCTTACAGGCCGGGGTCCCGCAACATCAAACCAGACGCCTTGTCACGGATCTACGACCCTGAGCCTGGTGCCAAGATACCAGAACCCATCCTCCCACTGAACCGTGTGGTTGGAGCGGTCTCTTGGCAGATAGAACAAGAGGTGGAGCAAGCGAATGGTGAGACGCCCCCACCTAGTGGGTGCCCAGATAACCGTCTGTTTGTTCCTGTTAGTCTGCGCCCACAGGTGATACATTGGGCCCACACCTCGCTGCTCACCTGCCACCCGGGAGTCCGGAGAACTATGTTTGCCATATCTCAACGGTTCTGGTGGCCTTCCATGGAGGTGGAGGTCCGAGAATACATCGGTGCATGTCCGGTCTGTGCTCGCAACAAGACTTCCTCCAGGTCACGTATGGGACTCCTGCAGCCACTGCCGATTCCCTCCAGGCCGTGGTCGGACATATCCATGGACTTTGTCACGGGGCTCCCGCTCTCAAGAGGTAACACCACAGTTCTGACTGTGGTGGACCGTTTCTCTAAGATGGCACATTTCATTGCTTTGCCCAAGCTGCCCTCAGCCAAAGAAACTGCCAAAATCATGATGCAGAATATTTTCAGAATCCATGGATTTCCTAAGGACATTGTTTCAGACCGGGGGCCCCAGTTCATCTCTCGGTTCTGGAAGGAGTTCTGTCGGCTCATTGGGGCCACTGCCAGTCTGACTTCGGGATATCATCCAGAGGCCAATGGCCAGACTGAGCGCCTCAACCAACAGCTGGAGACCGGCCTCAGGTGTTTGGTGTCCCAGAACCCAACGTCATGGAGCACTCACCTGGTCTGGGTAGAATATGCCCACAATTCTCTGCCCACCTCCGCCACAGGATTCTCCCCCTTCAAGTGTGTCTATGGCTACCAACCTCCAGTGTTTGCTGACTCTGAGATGGAGGTGTCTGTTCCCTCTGCCCATGCCCTGGTTCGTCGCTGCCGCCGCATCTGGACCGCGGCCCGTCAAGTGCTCATCCGGCAGGGGGACAGGGTCAAAAGGGTGGCCGATCGTAAACGCTGTCCTGCACCTGAGTATCGGCCTGGGCAGAGAGTGTGGCTCTCAGCTAAAGATCTTCGTCTCAAGGTCCCCTCCAAGAAGTTGGCACCACGGTTCGTTGGTCCCTTTCCCATCACCAAGGTCATCGGTCCAGCAGCTGTTCGTCTGCGCCTGCCCAGGTCCCTGCGCGTTCACCCCACGTTCCATGTCAGTCAGATCAAGCCTGCAATGGATAGTTCCATGGTTCCGGCCACCAAACCTCCGCCGCCACTGGAGGCGGCCGATGGAGGCCTCCTCTATAGGGTTAAGAAATTGTTGGCTGTACGCAACAGAGGCCGGGGGAAGCAGTTTTTGGTGGACTGGGAGGGATATGGGCCAGAAGAGAGACAGTGGATTCCTCAAACACATAGATGACCCATCCCTGATCCAGGACTTCTATAGGGACCATCCTGAGGGCCCTGGGCCGTCAGGAGTCGGCCCTAGAAGGGGGGGTTCTGTCACACCGTGGTGAGGTTATGTTTGGGGTTTTTTCTTGTCTCAATGTTGTCTTGTCAGTTCCTGTTTTATTTTGAAAATTAACTGTCCTCTCGTTTCAGGTCACTTGCCCTTCCTCATGTGTCCCAGTCTGATTGTCCTAAGTGTTTTCACCTGTTCCCCTTACCCGATGTATATATTGTCTGCATCTCCCTTTGTCTCGTGCCAGTGTGTCATGTTCGTCATGTTCATGGATCTTGCCAAACTTAAATCTTGTTCACAGATCAGTTCGCGGTGTTTTTTTTTCTCTCCATGTGGAGTAGCTTTCTGTTTGTTTTGTATCTTTAGTTCAAGCAGTTTTTTTCCTCCCTTTTGGAGTGATTTTTATTT
Source organism: Remorina albescens (assembly GCA_034769265.1). Classification (NCBI taxonomy): domain Eukaryota; kingdom Metazoa; phylum Chordata; class Actinopteri; order Carangiformes; family Echeneidae; genus Remorina; species Remorina albescens. The sequence goes on along the minus strand of CM068476.1, from coordinate 13,489,412 downwards.
TTTGTATTAAAGAAAGATTGAAACTCTGCATCTGCGTCCTGCCATCATTGCCGGTCCCTGACAGGAGCATTTTTATTCAGGGTGTCTTCGTTTGATGCAGGTAAACCAAATGTAAAAAAAAAAAAGGAGACTGAGATGAGATTTAGCCAGATGAGTTTGGCTTTGGATTCATACTGAATAGACGTAGATGCACCATTTCACGGTGCAATGGAAAAAGTACACCATGGGAAGAAATATTGTCACACATTCACAGGCTGAGCTGCTGGCTAGTAAGCAGACTGGTGAATTGGATTGGTTCAATCACTGCGTTCACACACGTTGTATTGCAGATCAGTAACATCAAAATTTTACACTGCCCCTGTGTTATAGAACACGCGTTTCTGTATTAAGAGCGGTCTTTCTGTTTGAGAACAATAGTAGACGCCTGTGTTTTTTGGTTTAAATACTGGGGCATTTTTCTTTCTTTCATTAAGTTACTTCAGAAAAGGTTAGGACTTTTTGCAACAGTTTGAATTCAGGCCATGTAGAGTTTTTGTATCGAACTCATTAGGACTGTAGACAATAGATTGGTGGAGAAACTGGTGGAAAAGGAAGGTGTGTGGTAGAAATAGTGTGACAGCAGCATTCACTCCACAACGTATTCAGAATGTCAAGGAGGAAAAATGATGGAGGAAAAGCCAAACACAGGGTCAGAACCTTGAATACTGAGAAAGAAATGCTATGATCGGATGAAGGCAAAAATTCTCCACTGAAATTATCCACCGTGACCGGCACAGAGCCCAAACCTGAACAAAAAGGCACAGGGAAAAGGCTAGGACAGAGACCGAGGGGGGCAGTAAAAAAATATTGAAAACTTTATGATTGATGGTCAGTCCAGCTGTGGTGGAGAGAGTTGAAAGGCATGAAGACATTTATAGAAATTGCCTTTTGTTTTGCTGTTGTGTTTGCTGTTAATACAATAAACCTTTCTCTCTCTTTTTTTTCAGTTTATGCGACTGAATGAGATTAACCTGACAAAAATAAAATCATATTTCATTATATTTCAAAACATAATAGTGAAAGTCCTTGAACGTATTATAAATGTCTCTTTATCAAACATTTGCACACTGTATGCACACATCCACGATATGTGAAGGTGGCCTCTTGGTATGTAGCCAAATGTAATTAGTGAGTTAGAAAATCTGATCACAAATCTCTTTACACGAGTCCCTTTTCCCTAGTGTATATATTACCAACAGTACGATTATCAAGGCGGCTATGGTAATTGTTATACCCAGCTTGTTCAAGAGCATAACAAAAGGAGGGAGGACCACACAGTGAGCAGTTAAAGTAGCAATATTTATGAAAGATAAATCAAGGAACCGAACTAAAGTGTAGGTCCTTGGTCAGTGGTGAGGCGAAGGTGCATGAGGCGCGTTTGTGTGTGTGTGTTTATATATCTAAGTCATGGGGAAACAAAAGAACCAAGCTGAAACAACCAAAGCTAAACCTTCCAGTCTATGAACAGCAAGCAGGGAGCAATTTGTTGACTGTATTCTTTGGATCTTCAAGGCTCAATTAATTTACTTGAATATTTTCTGTGTTGTGTATTCCAATTAATAATCTTGCCCATAACGGGGTCCCAGTCCAAAGTAAATGCAAGTTCAGAAACAACAATGTTATAATAATCTGCTGTGTTTTTGTTTTTGTTTTTTTGCGAAAATTTGCTGCCTCTAAACTTCCTCTTTTAAAAAAATAATAATAAATAAATAAGGCTTTTAAAACCTTAGAGGCATTTGTCTAAAATAAGTATTATAGAATAACTAACAGGAGAGCACCATAGTGGCTGGATAGATTTTTGTGACAGTGAAATTAAGTTATTCAATAATATTCCTTATAAAAATTCCCTATAGTGTATGAGAAAGAGGACGTTGAGTATTTTTGTATCTGTTTTCAGCGTTGTACTGGTCCCCGGGCACTCAACTCACAGCCAGCTGCACATGGAGACCAGTATTATTTCTCCACCGTGGCCAACAGCTCATTTTGATGGCTGTAGCTTGTTATCACCCTCATGAAAAAGGTGTTGTTTGATTAAGTTGGCCGTGATCAAATTTGCTCAATTAGATAAAGTATAGTCCTCAATTTATGCTCAGAACACTTTCATCACTCAGACACAAATTTTAAGGTATCATCTTATAATTAACATGAAGCTTTTCACATTGTAACAACATAAGTCATTATGCTATAATACTATAAATTATATAATGACATTAATTTATTGTAAAAAAAAAAAAAAAGTCTCATAAGAGCATAAATGTCAAAAGTTTGTAATAGGCATGCAGAGATGTACGCTACCAGTCAAAAGTTTGGACACACTTTCCTGTTCATTTGAATGACAAAGTGTGTCCAAACTGTTTGGGCAAATGACTGTTGAAAGGTGAAATAATCTGTGTGGGATATGCCAAAATTGCTTCATAACCCTTCTCAATTCATTTGGCCTTAGACCATACCGACTAAGGATATGCCATATCTGGTTTAAGCCTTAAGTGAGTGCATGCTGCTAGTCTGAATGAGAAATTCAAAGAAAGCTATTTGATAGTTAGCTACACCCTGCAGACAAATTCACTGCCTCTCATGAGCTTATAAAACAACAGATCAGTTTTATTTGAAATATTGAGCTAGCTGTCTCAGCAGAGGCTCTAGATTGGGGTGGTGATTGACAGTGTGATGAACAGTACTGGCAAAATGTTAAAAAAAAAATTCTCCTTGACATGTATTTAATTCAACTGCTTTAATCTGAACTGCAAATACTCCAGTGTGATGCAAAAGAAATATATAGTTATATCTAATGTATATGTAAAAATATAAGGAATCATAGTACCAGCTGGCTGATGATGGAGAGCGGAAACAATTTTGCTGATGATGGAAAGGTGACTGAAAATTGTTGTAATTTTTATCCTCTCTTAGCGCAGATCCTCACCTGTGAATCACCCTTTCCAACACATCACTGACACTTCAAATTGAGTGTCACTCACAACGGAAGTGGAGGGATAAGGATCCTGACAGGATAGGGGAGGGAGTGCTATACGAGGGATACCTGTGCTGTCATATCTACAGTTTCTCACATGACTGCCTGGAATCTGCTCTTGTACATAAATATATATATATATATATATATATATATATATATACACTACAAGTCAAAAGTTTGGACACACTTTCTCATTCAAATGAATAGGAAAGTGTGTCCAAACTTTTGACTGGTAGTGTATATGTATGGGAAAATATGGAGATACAATCTGAACATGAGCACAGCATTGTTCTGAGCACATTTGGAAAATGGGCTCTGTGATAAAGTCGGATTTACAGCTGTGCATGTCGGCCAATCATGTATATAAAAAGTCTGCTGTGTGTTTTTCTTTTTTTTCTGTTTTGGATTCCAGATTATCCTCCATCATTTCCAGTAACTTCAGTATGATGTGACTTCAAAGCCCGCAGAGCTTTCTAACATTGTTTTCTGGCATTACAAAAGGGGAATAGATGACTTTGAAACACCCTGTCCTTGCTTACAGTACATGTGATGTGCTATGCTGTCTCATGTGGACGACAACAGCAGCCAGGATAAATTCTGTGACACGACTTCACATCCAAGATGGAAGGGTCATTGGTGAGTAATGGAAAAATCTGTCTCTGTAGTAATTTGCATATATACATTATATTTATCCCTCCTCCAACATTTCAACAAGACATATATTCAGCATATGTGTTCTTATACATATTCATCTAAGCATTAAATCTGTACTGATGTGTTTTTATACCAGAAGTATTTTGGGGTTGTCCATCCAAACATTCATAAGTCCATTCCATGCATGACTTGGATAAACTAATTAATTGACGAACTGCTTGTATTTTGGTGGTCAAAGCTCAATTGTCACCATAATCACAGAAAGCATGGTTTCAGCCTCTTGAACATGACATCTCAGACTTGCCTTTCACTTGGACAGAAACATTAATATTGATGCCCATAAGCAAATTTCACAATAGTTAACATAGTAAAAAGGAAATATTAGCACAACTCCACAGTCTGGTTGAAATGGCATTTTCAGGGCCCCTTTTTCCCTTGATATGAAACAACTAATGCAAGCAACACAGTAACAATTTTTTAATTTCCTAATCTTGAAATTGCCCATGTGAGTGGTACTTTGGTGAAACAGAATGTATGTTGTGCATACAGGAGATGTGAGGAAAAACTTTTAAAATTAATGAAAGCAAGACAGTGCCAGGAGAGCTCTTAATTATTTTGTAGAAAATGTTGTCTATTTCTGTTTTAGTCTGCAAAGACTAAAACAGATACAAATGCACAGAAGTCAAGGAATAATGTTAAACATATAAGAGAGCTAACTCACGCAAATTGGCAGCGATCTCCAATGATCTGTTTCACAGGTGGGTCATCTCATACAAGCCAGTTGGTACATTGTTACTTTGCCATAAATCCATTTTGCCTCATACTAATCATCACAGTCAACTGTTTTAGCTGTTAGTATAGAAAAATAACATGATATACTAGGACCATAATGATGGTGGTCAAACTGTCAAACTTTTTATTTGTTGTCAATTAAGCTTAACGAAGGAAACTCATGTTTATTTTGTTTTGTCACCTGGTTACTGAACCACCGTCACCGTTGATGTTCCCGTCACACAATAGCAAGTAATAACAGATGGCCGAAAATGTGGTGAGACTTTAGCACATCCAAAAAAAAAAAAAAAAAAAAAGTCCAAGTGCTTAATAACCGCCATCATTTATTCTAACTAGGCATCGGCCAGCGGGATAATGATCCAATGATGCAGTCACAAGAGTCATCCCCACTCCCTACTGTCAAATTCTCACATCAAAAGTTTAGAGTTTACTAAGCATTTTAGAGTAGAGAAGGGAGTTCTCGCATAGGATGAAAGTCTATCAGTCATTTTCATAGAGCCTTCAGGCTCAGTGACAGCATTAGGTTTCCTGTTTTATCTTGCATTTAATATCATCCCAGTATCAGCATGTGGCATTGGCCAGAGGGACAAAGAATAGCATGCCTAGCCGCTCCATTCTCCACAGAGGAGAAGGTCAGAGGAGAAGGACTCAACTGTCTGGGGGTACCTTTTGAAAATAATAATTACAATAAAAAAAACAGGGTCAACTGCAAGGGTTTCAGAGAGCCATGAAAGAAAAGAAGAAAGAAAAAGCTTCTCAAAAAAAAGAAGAAATTCCTGCAGACACTGAAGTTAAAAGCCTTTGTCTAATCTGATGTGACTGACGTTTAAAACTCTGCAGGCCAAAGACCAACATTGAACCTCTACCGAATGTCCGGTACCACTGTTTGTTTGCAGAGAGCAGGGACCAACCTACTTTATGTCCAGAGGTGTTGACTTCACAAATGTCTCAAACCTAAGACAGAGGAGGAATCTGATGACTCGATTTGACAAGATCAGATCAAAAAAACTACTCAAAAACAGGACGATGTGTTTATTAATGTGGTAAAGAGTTCCCACACTCTTAATGAGGAAATTCTGATGGTTTAGACTATTTCTGTGGTGGCCCAATAGCCAGTGCCAGTAGCATTCTAAGTGTTTGGCATTTTCTGGACTGTGAGGTATTCTAAGTCACCTGGGATTGGCTCCTGACCAGAGAGGATAAGCAGTATGGATAATGAATGAGTTAAATTGTCTTTGCCTTCCTTTGTGAGTGAAAAGGGAGTGAAAAAAGGTGGGAGGTACAGAGAAAGGTAATTTATTGTTTGAGCTGTTACATTCTGCCCAGTAGTGTTAACAAGCAGGTTTGGAAGTGAGTTGCGATGGCCCAAAATGAAGAAACGAATAATTTCCACAGGAGTTTTAATTACTTTGAGTAGTAAAGGTGCAACATTAACAAACCTCCTCCCAGCTGTTTGGTTTTTATAGGTAACTTTATCCGGGCTTGTGTGCTTTGTTATAAAAGTCTAACTGTGAAAATAGCAGGTAGTGACTGACTGACATGTTTTCCCCCTGGGGCTCACCAAAGTTGTGAGACTTCGGCTTATGGCTCATCCGATTTCAGTCCAGACACTCACCTTCAGTACACTGTGAACAAATTCTACTCACTGGCTCTACTAAGAAGCACAATTTCAGTAAAGTAAATTTGTCCAAAATCAAACAGCAACGTTGTGTCGACGGTCATGACAAGTCAGTGCAACAGCTGCTTTGATTTATTGCCGTCCCAGTGAATATTTTTCTTATTCGTTGTATCGAAGCTGATGGCATTTCCCTCGGTCGCCTTTTTCACAAGTTTGGAAATAAATTTGTGGTCCAAACAATTCCCCTACATGGACAAGGTGGCAACTGTTGAGGGGAAAAGGGTTTTTTGTTTTGCAGTGAATTTTTTTAACATATTGATTTCCTCATTTGGCTGTTCAATTAGCCTACATGTTGCCATAATTGTCCATGTGAGTATGGAAGTACACAACTGGAGTATGACGCATGTTAGCCTTTTAGTCTATTAGACATTAATCATGGTTCCTGCTGCCTGTCAGCAGATTTACTGTGGTTGTTAGACGATGAAAGTATTAAATCAAAAATAAATTTGCTCCTTGATTTTATCAGTTGGTTAATTCTTATTTGCGCTCCGTCATGATGCAACATATATTGGGTTGGTAGAGTTTTGTTATGTAAAAGCAAAAAGGTCACATCGACAAAATATTACCACAGTAAGTAAAATAAAAAAGGACTCACACTTCATAATAAATTATCATAGTATATGTGGCCTACGTTGGGGATGACAATGAAGCCTCTTGTTTCACCTCCGCTTGATAAGCAGCACATCATGTTAGTGTGACCTATGGTATCAGCTGAGGGACAACACGAGGGAAAGAGCCAAACACTGATACAGTTATAAGGTTTCCACTTTTTAAACCCTTGCCTTTTATTTCAGTTCATTTATCAGCTCCACATTCAGTGTGTTGTCCTGTGCACAGTCGTTGTTGACTTGGGGATTTCTTTATATGAGGATGAAGAATGCATCATCACCTTCTGTTGACGGCACCTCTGAGCAGGATTAACAAGCTATTGTCAAAAACATGTGGCAGAACCTGTACACTGGAAATTAATGACTCTTCAGTGAATTCCCATGGCAAGGAAGGTTTTTTATGGCACCGAGCATGAAATAAAGTGTGTCTGTGTGGAGGCATCTGCTCATTGACTATTTGTGTTTGGCTCTGTGTCAGTCTTCTATATGTGTGGTAAAAATCATGCCCTTACATTAACCGAAGCTCATCTGTTTCCATCTTGGCGTCCTCAAAACTGATTCCTCCGTCTGTTGCTCCTGTTTCTGTTACAGGACAGAGCTTAGGAGACTAGAGGAAAACTATATTAATTAGAAAGAACACGGGGTCTAAAGAGACACTGAAGGAACACAGCACATCACCCAAAATGACAATGTTATTTCAAGTATTTGGTTGATCAGCTCTTGACAAATTTCTCAGACTGACATTCATTCATCTTCAACCGCATATCCATTTTCCAGGTTGTGGGGGTGCTGGAGCCAATCCGAGCTCACACTGGGTGAGGGTGGGGTACACCCTGGACAGGTTGCTGGTCCAATGCAGGGCCAACACATAGAAACAGACAGAGACCAACAACCACTCACGCTCGCATTCAGACCTACAGACAATTTAGAGTCACCAGTTAACCCAAACATGATGTCTTTGGACGGTGGGAGGAAACCAGAGTACCCAGAGGAAACCCGTGGAGCCACGGGGAGAACATGCAAACTCCACACAGAAAGGACCCAGGCCTGGGAACCGAACCTGAGACCTTCTTATTGTGGGGCAGCAGCACTAATGACTATGCTGCCGTGCTGCCCCAGACTGATATCAACACTGACAATAATAAATTATGTCTCCTGACGTCTCACTCCATGTGCCTTTATTCTCATCTGAGAAGCCACTCATCCTCAGCCTTAATAGGGGATTCTTATATGAGAAGTGAATCACTTTGAATTTATTTTTTATTGTATTTTCTGACAGTGATGCCCTGTGTCAGAAAATCCTGTGGCATTGAGCCAGTGAAAGAAAATGACATTTTAAAGTGCTGGAAGTTTAGCAGAACATGTCTCCTGGAAACATTTATCGATGACTGGCAGGTACCTGGAGGGAAAATAATAGTTATGAGATCAATACATAAAAACTGAATAGTGGTTTTGACTGATCTGCAGTCTGAAGAGATAGGGTCGGAACTATTGGAGTTCATAGATCTGTTAAGTAATGGTAAATATTTCAATTATTTTTTTCTCACTGTAAGTGTCCTGCCACATCACCCAGCTTCTACAGCCACAGTGACATTATCCCATAAGAGGTGATTACAAAGAAAGAGTCTATTTTCCACTCGTAATGATAAACTGTCCAAACACAGAGGCAGCAAAGTCAAGTCCCTAACCATGACGCCCCCTCCACTTCTTCACCTTGGTGCTAATTTCCTCTTTCTATATGCTATACATGTTGCTGAATGTTCTCTCCAAACTATTCAACCCCAGTTTCATCAGTCCAGAGGACTGCTGCTTAGAGTCAAGCTGCTCTTTGGCAATGTTCAGGGGTGTAGCTTCGGTGCAGCTTCCTCTGTGTCATCCTGTCATGGACTTCACGCGACATGATCTGCTGACTAATTAATATAGATTTTAAGCAGTTTCGGTGTTTTTCCTTTAAACCTGTAATTGCTCTGAGGTTCTTTTGTGATGATAATCACCATTCTATGTACCTTTGGAGTCATTTAAGCTGGACGCCCACTTCTCAGAGAGTAGCCTTAGGAAATAAATGAATAAATAAACCACTCTGTAACCATGACAGCTTTATGCAAATCACTTCTTCTGATGATCTTCTGCTATATTCGTTATGTCTTTTGACATCTACTTCTTAAAGTGAGGCTTCTTTTCAATCAATCTTTTGAATTCTTTTGAGTCAAAGTCAGTCCTACTTGCACCTCCAATCTGATTTTGTACTTCTGCTTAAATTGGAGGAATTAAGTTTCTTATGAAGCACAACATTTAAAATATAACATTTAAGAGCTTCTGACCTCTAATGAATCGGATGTAGGATATTTTTATTTTTCTCTTTTTTTTTTTACATACAAAATTGAAAGTAAAATACAGCACTTGTAAATGTGGCCCGTTGCTATGCTCTTTTCTATATCCTATACTATGTTGTGTAGAGAGCTGCACACTCAATGCATACAACTGAAGGCATGACTTGTCTGATTCTTCTCAATACCCCTTAAAGTTGAAAATAAGCCTTTCAGCCTTAATCATTCTTTAAATATGGAGCCATTGTTTTGGAGTACACAGCAGTTACGATGAAAACACATCACTGTCCATAAACACACCTATAGCTGAGGACCTATTGGTATTCTTAGTCTCGCCCTCCTTATCTGGAAATAAGTCAGCTCTCTCACTTTTCCCATCTGAGTTCCTCCTCACCACAAGTGTGTATGTGGCCAGAGGAATAATGTCTTTAGTCAGTTCAAGTTTGTTTACTTTATGAAAAATAATATGAAGTGAGCACAAATGGGCTGAAGACAGCTCTATGGGGACAAGAAGCAGCTTATGTATAAGGTTGAAGTGTAATCTCAATGCTAATTGTCACATAGGTGCTTCAGGGCTCTGATTACCAACTGGTCCTTCTGATGGAGACAAGTGAGTCTTCAGGCTGATTGCATCTCACAGGAGATTACTGTATCTTGGGAGATCACAACACTGACAATGACAATGCTTTGAAGGCCCTTTGTTGGAAACATCAAGGGACTGATGCGTGTACCTAAGATCAAAAAATTATTTTCATATACTCATATAGTTTCAAGTACCGTCTGCGATTAAAATCACTCTGTGGAGTCACACTGAAGAACAATGACAGGAACATTCTCTTTTTTAATTAGCTGCATCGGATATTTTGATACTTGATACAAGTTTTTACAATGCTGAATATTTTTTTGAATAGAGTACTACAGTGAACATTGAGATTATCTTGTCCAGATCTGCTAGCTCTAGCTTTTATTAAGTTTTAATCTAAAAAAATGAATTGGTAGTATTTTATTCAAAATAAAGTTCTTAAATCCCTGATTAGTTTTGGTGATACTTTGCAAAGATACAATACAGAACAGTTTTTTGTTGTTGTTGTTGTTGTTGTAGTTTTTTCCATATTGAATGTTTTATAGTTGTGTTTCGAGATATAAAAAGAATTTACTTTATTTTAATTTATTTTATGCTATTTTTCACTTATCCGGTTATGTTTAGGAGCTCTAAACTTTTAACTGCTGTTAAAGACACACACTCATTTCATGTTAACAATTTTTTCACACTTGTGCCAGAACCACAATTACTGACTTAAGTGTTTGGCCATTACTAAGTAGGTCCGGCTTGTCTTCTACATAATTTAGGCTCCAGTTGTTTTGTGTTACTGTATAAGAATGTAAATGTGATTAAAATCACCTCCACTTCTTATAAGATGCACAAACAGCAAACCTCAGACAAGGACACACCTTCTGAGCAGATTTGTAATGGTAAGTGTAATGTGTAAGCGTCTATGCCGTTGTCACAGAGGGTTAAAATAATAAATCAATACCATAATAAATAAATCAAACCATAAGCAATTGAATTTATTGCATTCATTCACGTAGTGGGATTAAGCCTATACAACACAATCCATACAATCATACAACTTCCTTTGTGGGTTTCACAGATTTCATATATCTTCCTGAATTCCATATAATTTCCTGTTTTGTTTTGAAATTGCTTAATGTCCGTTGTTGATTCTACTTCCTGTCATTGCCACCCCGCCCCAGGGCAGCACGGCGGCGTAGCGGTTAGCGCTGTCTCACTCCGGTCTCCTCCCACCGACCTGTCCAGGGTGACCCCGCCCTCGCCCACAGTGAGCTGGGATTGGCTCCAGCAACCCCCCCCCCCCGCGACCCGGAAACGGAAAAGCGGTAGAAGATGGATGGATGAATGGACCCCGCCCCAATTAACTACACTTGTGTCTGTGTCACACGACACGTGTGTGTGTGTGTGTGTGAGACAGTGTGAATCGTTGAGCCTCCTGTTCGCCTGCCTGGCAGGTGTTTGTTTAAACTCCGCTTCTTAATTTGTGTCTAGATTTGGATTAACCCAGAGTTTTGTGTTCCTGCAGTAACTTTGGTTTTTCCAGTCTGCTTGTAAGACAGTTTTGCTTATCTTTGTGTATCATTTTTGCACTGACACTTTGTGTTTGGGTTCAGAGTGGTCCTGGGATATTATGTTTAACTGCTTACCAAAATTTTTGAAATAGAACAATTTCATTTTCATTACATTTATGACATTTGGATTATGACAATGTGTTAACCAAATCTGAACAAAATAATTCCAATATTTTTTTCGGAGCTTTGAATGTAATGGACATTTATGCAAAAAATGTTTGTGTCCTTTACAGTAAGGGAAGTCAATAACAACATTGCTAAGGTCCAAATTTCTGCCTCTGCTCTTCTTTGGTGAGTATTTGACAAACTGGAAACATGCTGAGAAAAATTTAGCTCGTTAAATTGTGCTGCTAACAAAATGAAGATGATAATTTTTCTGAAGAACCAACTCGTTCCTAATATGTTTCCCAAGCAAACTTTGTTTTGTGGAAAAAAAAAAAAAAAAGATGTCAAGTGGACAGAAATAATTTGAATATTTTGATTAAAAATGGATTTAAAAAATTCCAAATGCACAAGTGAGATGGGCCCCTGACAGCTGACACCATGGATAATCACATCATTCATTCAGAGTTTGGGGGGTGAACTACAGAGAAACTAACGTGTACATACTTTGATGTTGTTGTGACCTTGTAGCATTTGATGTTTTACTATATCAGAGGAATCTGAGGGAAAGCACAACAGAGACCATAAGAGGCCTGTTTCTATACTCAGGTCTCCTACTGTGTGAAGATCCGGTTCGGGAGCTCCACCAGTTCCAATGAGTGAAGAACCTGGATGAAGTCTGCCACGAGGTAGGGCTGTGCCATTGGCCTGGATGGCACCAGCTTAAACGTGTTATGAACTATGGGACTATTTAAGATAGAAAAGATCCAACTTTCTATTTTTTCGTACTCTTCTGCATGCAATGAAAATTGCATGGGTTTTGCTGCATAATTAAATGTAAATTGCAGATAACTGGATTAGCTTGTGTTTATCGTTGTCTCCTTCTGAACTTGGAGTGGGATACACAGCTGCTAAAATCAAATTAGTTTGCATGCAAATGATGACACTTTAGCCTGTTGCCTGGCTTTAACTCGGTACTTCGCTGGCTACTTGATCAGTCTTTCTCAGCTGGTGTGCCATGAAGCAGGACCAAGAATGTGTGCTTTGGAATTTAAAAGCGCCAATTAGTTTTTTGTTTTTTTTTTTCCAAAATGTGACTGTAAACTCATTTTCAAGTCAGTTTTGGTAACGGGGGGTGCTGGTTATTATTTACCTTCATGTCAAATCTGGTAATTTCCTCTTCCTCCCTCCCAGAAGTTAAGACATTAATGAGACAGCTATGGTAATAGCCCCCCCCCCGCGCTTATATAGCTACACAATGCATCAAGTAGTATTTTTGTGAAGTAAAAGTTCAGCTCTACCCTGCAGGCATGAAAGACGAAGGCTGCTCTGTTTGCCCAGTTTGTTTAGTTCACTGAAGCTCTAGGTGACAGGTGGTGACACTTTTTTTTAATCCAGACAAGAGATAAATACAAATGCTGCACAGTATCAGTCATCTTGAGTTAATTTAGAGGGAGCTGGAGCCTGGGGTTTGCATAATGCATTTTGTGTTTGGTTTGCTTCGAGCCTTCACTCGGAAAAGGTGCTCTTTGTCACTGTTAATATTGAGCAGTGATGTGCATATATTTAGCCAGTTTTTTTAAAATTATTTTTAGTAGTAGTTATTAATGCCTATAGAAGAAAAATAAGACATGTTTGCACTTTAAAGAAACCTGCCCCTGCATAATTTGTCTGCCAGCTTATTTTAAATTTGGGATTTTTATGACTACCCTTTTATTTCCTTTTGGGGGTTATTTATAGACATTTCACGTGTTGCACTCTGGCCAGCACTAAACACAATGACACAATAATTGGTTCATAACAGAGCATTGACTAATTATTAAAGTTTAACATAATGATTTCCCACACTAAAATCAGTAGACCTATGTAATATATTTTGAGCTGTGTACTTGTTCCAAATGTTTCTCAGCGATTCCCAAACCTAGACTGACATAATATGAAATTGTGGTAACGGTCTGTATCATTCTCTTTATTTGATTTTGAAAGAAACCTACCATTTTTATTGAGAGAGTCAGCAACAAACATTTTCAAAAATGTCCACATACTTATTTCAAGTTAAATTAATATATATGGTCTCCATCAGTTGGTATGAAGACCTTTACAACAATACCTTATGACCCAATTGTGAAAAAACAGCTGGGGAAGTGTTTATGTTAAGTGAATGGCTAAACTAGTAATTCCTGCTAAATGTGTAAGCGTTTTGAAAAGTGCAATCAAGACTGTAAGAAATGGTTACATTTTCATTGTAAGATCACAAATCCTGGAGGGCTGGATTTACTATCTTGATGTCAGCTGCAATTGTTGCGATGTTTTGATATGAGATTTCAGAAAACGCTGTCCTCATCTTGGCTGACATTTAGATTCTTCCCTTTCCATCCATCCCTTGCTGTGACCTCAGGAGTCACAGCAAGGACTATATATATATATAAATATATATATATATATATTCTGAGGGAAACCTCTAAAATCTGAAATGTATCAATCCAAATAGATGTCAAATCTGATGGGTTAATTTGTCATTTAAGTGCTTTTATTTCCTCTGAGCATTTGTTTGAAAAGCAGCTGTCTTTGGTGCGTTGACAGGGCCTCACTGAAGAGTCACCACTGTTTAGAAACATCTCTCATCAACCGTGACAACTGCCATGATCTAAAGACAATGTTTGAAATCTTCACCTGTATTTAGCTACCTGTTATATTTGCGCTCATTATGATTTGTGGATTTGCTGCCACCATGTTTTCTCACTGACTGACATGTCACAAAATAGGCCATATCACGCATTGAGCCACTTGCTATGCAGAACAGAACATAAATTGACTGGCCACGCATACTGCTCTGTCAGGCGGTTGTGTGACAAAGATGCATTGTTGAATAAATGTTTAGCTTTTCTGTCATGAAAAGTGCTGCTGTTGTGTAATGTTTTGTCCAGTCACTGTGGAGGAAAAATACAAAAAGAGAATGTTTGAATCATCATCATAGTGTATAAGGTTTAACCATCAAATAGTGGTACAGTAGAGCATCAGTGTGATTGCCACAGCCAATATCTGCAGTCTAACATAGCTGATTTAAGACAATGATTAAAATATTTTGCTGGTATCATGTGGCCCCAGTGAAAAATGGCATAGGCATTTACGATAATGGATATATTAATCTGAGAGGCCCTCAACTGTCCGTCTGTGTGCGTGATTTTATTTTGATGACTTTACCACACTCTGTCTAATTTGCAAATGTTAGATGAAGCTGTACGAGTTGTGAAATGGAGAAAAGATACATAATGTGATGGTTTCTTTAACCTAAGCTTAACAGCTTCTATTTATGCACACACTGCTTTAAATCTGCTCAAAAAGGAAGTTAAGAGGACATGTCATGTGTGCCTTTTATTTGCTTTCTCACTTCTGCTGCTATTTACCTGGAGGCAGAGTGCATGAAGGTAAAGGTTGCACCTGTTTTAGTTTAAATGTTGATTTAATCTGTAACTATTCCAGTGTCATGTGTTGGTCACATCGAAATCCATCTCACTGCTTATGTGTTTGTGACTGTCACGTTAAATTGTCTGAGAACGAGTAGACATTTTACATAATTTGAGTTGCGTACTTACAATAGCTCAAACGTACTGAACGATTTTCATAACTCAGAAAAGTCTGTGATTTTGTTCGGTGTAAGAGTCAGTTCCATTTAGGATGGAATAGACTAGAACTTTAACGTCAACTGTGGTGGAAAATTTTCTTCGGCTCACCAAAATAGAGGCACAACAGCAAGTTTAGACAAACGGCTAGTAGGAAAAGCAGAAATTGTCATGAAAATTAAAAAAAGAAAAAGTCAGTATCAGTGCCAGAGTCAATATCGGTACAGAGAGTTAAGAATGTTGATTGAAGCATCAGCACCAGAGTCAGTCAAAAGTGATTTATCGTCCTGTTCAAAGCCACATTTAAGAGCTTTTTTCAACTTTTTAATTAGAAGATGCATTTATCATCAGATGTTTGAATCTTAAGTGGCCAGAAACAAGTCCTGCATCCAAACGGCATCAGGGAAACTTTAAGGGGCTTTATTCAGTATTTCTTCTGGTTTCTAAAGAGGACACCAGTGGATAATTTAGCTCTGGCACTGTTTGGCGAACTGCTTCATTCGGTGTTTGGAAGGTCCAGCACATTTACACAAGAGAGTGAAGTTAGTCAAAAAGCAGCAGCTGTCCAATCAGTTCACCTGGCACTGCTCTCATGAATCATCTCCACACATATCTGACTGGTTTAATCACTGGGGGGCTGGTGTGAACTCCCATGCAGAAGTTGAGGAGGTGGGAATGGTGAAGCATGAGCAGCATGAGGTGGGATGAACAAACCCATCCAATGTTCCAGTGGTCTGGTCTGACTTGATCGGTCAGAGGCAGAGGGCAGGGCTTTTATAGTCAGTGATCAATCGCCAACATAATCTGCTCTGGTGAAGTTGAGCTGTTCAGCATATGTGACCCCTAACCCAGGACTTAACCCGACTTTAACTTGATAACTCCTGCTTTGTGGTACAGGCATTGGGTCTGTTTGGAAGGGAGACCTTTTGGATTTTTCCAGTTACGCTAAGACAATTAACAGTGAAGGAATCCCAAACTAGAGAGGCTGATTGTGGTTGTGAAGGCAGAAATGCCTGTGACTGCACACTAATTCAAAACATTGCCAAATACTGTCTGTCATTTTGATGGAGAGACATAGGAGCTGAGGTGGCAAATGGATTGCGCTTATAGAACTCCATTTTATCCCCATTTTATATTTTATTTATAAAGCAGTAACAGGCAATCTGGAGTATAGTATCTAGCCCATGGACACTCATCCATGTCAGCCCTGTTCAGAGCCGGCGTTCACATGTATCATCTGTGATCCAGTCAGTAGTCACCCTTTCTGCATCAGTTCATGCCTGGCTTCAAAATATGTCTTCACATGTGTCTCACTGACCACAAAGATCAAATGTCACTTCCATGCTTTAAGTGAACAATAATGGACTTTTTTTTAGCATATTCAAGTGGTGTGTGTGTGTGTGTGTGTGTGTGTGTGTGTGTGTGTGTGTGTGTGTGTGTGTGTGTGTGTGTGTGTGTAGATGTGCAAGAGAGCAACATGGAGGGGATGATTGAATCAATGTCTATATCTAGAACGTTTTTTTCCTTTTGAAATAGTAAAATATTTTAAATTCATCGCCCAGATTGCTTCTAAATGTGTCAAATGTGTTTTGGGTGCATTCAAACCTGGATTTAGAGCTGTCCACTTGTACTTGGATCACCTGAGATGGATTTTGCTAATGTGCCTGAACAGGCTTTTTAAGGCACGCTCACTGATTTGCGTACTCCTTGTAAGCACTTATAAACATTGTAATATTGAGCCATCAGTTTGAACCACATGATTTAAACTGTATTTACTTCAGATTTTATCAGTACGGATAACAGAATGAAACCTGATGTAACCTGAAACTAAAGCTGGCAAACTACAGAATCAAAGATGCCTATACAGTACAGCTGAAGCAGACAAATCATTTTGGGTCGATGAGCAAAAAGCAGATGAGGCTAACAATTGAATCTGAAAAATGCTAAAACTGGATTGGAAATGACAAGTTGAAACTAACACCAGGTATGGAAAAACATCCACAAAACTTAAGATATCAGCTAAAACTCAAGTTGCTGAGTCACAAGCTGAGGGGAAAAAAAGACGAACAAGGATAGATGTGTCAGTATATAAGTGTATGTACAACATACAGATATAAGCAGAAAAAAGCCAGCACAAAATAAAAGCCACAGCAACAAGTGGCCCTGATTGGCTGGAAATAAGGGGAAACACCAGGCAATGCATGTTCTGTGCAGTAATGTAGCGTATTATATATCATATTACTGTTAGTAGTAACAGAGGCTCACTATGCTAAATGAGAGGATAATTATACTCAAGTATTTTTGTCCACTTTTAGTCATCTGGTTTATGTTTGATTCACTGTCAGGGAGAAATGGTTGTTGAATCTGAAGGTAGGCAGGTGTAAACTTCCAGGGGATGGAGGGATGAAGACATGGTGGGCGTGCTGTGTTGTATCTGAAGATTGCTTTTGCTTTCTGGAGACACCTGGATGTCCTCCAGTGGATTTCCTCAGCTCTCCTAAATGCATGCTGAAGGGTTCTTTTGTCCTCAGTGTTGCAGCTGGAGCACCACCCTGGGATTCAGTGTGTCAATACGCCACTTCTGTAAAAGGCACCCAGGAGTCCACTTCAAACTTGTGATTGGACACAATGTCAGCATTTAAGAAAAGTGGAGCAGGTATGGCTCCCAGAATCAATGACCAAGTTCTCAAGTCCTGTTGGTGTGGAGGACCAGGCTATTCAGAGCTTCACCTTGTCAGATGCCACAGCTCTGCTATCAAGTCCAAGTTACCTTAATGTTAAATTGGTTGATTTGTTCTTTATTTTTGGTGGAGACACAAATATCGTATGCCACTTACAGCATAAATGAAAAGGTTTACTACTTTTTTTTCCCCAAGTTGTGCTATGATGTGACGGATATGCTGATAGCTAACGTTTGTCCATTTTTTCATTTGGTGGGGGTGCTAGCTATCCAGGCTGACCCACATAAGTCAGTGCAGTGCTAAGGAAAGGGAAAAGTCTGCTGTGTATTGAGGGCAACAGTGGGGTTTATCCCATAATGAGTGAGCATGAATGTGCTCAGCAAAAGTCATGGTAATCTGCCTCTTTAATTATGAGATATCTTGTGTGCTAAGTTGGCACTTTAGTCTGTGAGTGGTGCTAGAGGAATGGACAAAATGGACAGCTGTGTTTGAGGTATGAGCCTCGTGGGTCTAAAATCCTTTGTGCCGTCCAATGATTAAAGACATACTTTGCCTTTTTTTTAAAAATTCAGTTCAGTTGCATAGGGTGCTCTGAAACAGTTGGTTTCTGGAGTATAGAGCAAAATGGAAAATTGGAACAGTGTGGAGTTGATTAAGGCTGTTGAGGTATCGCAGGTGTCAAATGCAGATTATTAGAGATTTGGCAGGAGGAAATCAGCTGCACGGACACAACATTGAGGTGTGGTTAGTTTGGGTATAACTTATGTTGTGGAGACCAAAATCTGTTAACACAGTCATGTTATGGAGACTTTTTGCCTTCATTGCACCACTTAATGTATAATAATCTTCAAGGCATAGACAAGTTTTAGGGTTCAGTCTAGTCTTTAACTCTGAAATTAAAGCAAGTTTATGCACACATACACGGTACTGTGTGAGTGCGTATGCAGTACAACTTAGTTAGAACATGAGCAAACTGTGATAATAACCCCAAAGTATTTGATATAGTTTAAAGTGTACCACTGCTGAGTTCTTGCATATGCAGTTATCAGCTCCTAGCAAATGCCTGTGGGGTAGTACTCAGCATACACAACGAGAATACATTCCTGTTTTTTAAAAAAAGCAATCATAGTTAAAACCATGTGGTGATTGTTTAGCAATGCGCTCACTGCAGTTACAATGTTCTTTTAAAACCCAGTTGCTGTTTTCCAGGTCACGGAAATTTGTTTTCCATGTTTTACACATGGAAAACTGCATGCAAAAGAAATAAATGCTAAAGAGGAAATAAAAATAATAGTTGATCATATTATTATTATTATTATTATTATTTTACATTTTAGTGTTTTCTTGTAAAACATTATCAAATGTCAGAGCACAGCAATTATCAGCCTGACACGATACAAGAAAAGAGAAAATACACAACTGTACATAATGATTTATAGCTCTGAGGGAACTTAAGAATAAATGTTATTTTGTGTCATCGCTATGTGTAGACACTTTTACATGTTTGTTTGTTTTTTTTTTTAACATGTTTAAATCATGGAGGAATAGAGGAAAGTGAATACAGTGTACCACACGGTATCTACAGTCATACTTTTATGCAGCCCTTTTCCAAAGCAAATATTTAGACTTGTCCCACCAGGAAAAGCAGCGATTATACATATGGCTTTTTAATGACATCTGCTGAGAAAGAGGCCCTTTATCTTCTTTAAATGGCTTGTTTTTTTGCCTTATTTTTTCCTCATGTCGTGCTGTTTGAAGGCCCTTCACAGCCATGTTAAAGTGATTTCCCCGATCAGACTTTTCTCAGGACTGTGGGTGCATGCACAGGTCCATGAAAAGCTCTGTCCAACTTCAACTCAATGTCTAATCAGCCAGAAAAACTGAGATCAGCTGTGTAGGTGTGCAGGGATTATAATGTGGGTTGGTTTTGTCTTTTTTTTCTTTTTTTTTTAATGGACTTTTATGGTACATGACTTTATAATTGAACCATTTTGGAACCACGTTTGTTTGGGGGGGTGGGCTAAATCAAATGGATATCTAATGTGATCACCCTTTTGCAATTCAAACAGTAGAGATTCTCCCAGGAACAGTTTTTCCAGGCATTGTTCCAAGCCTCCTGAAGGACTTGCTAGTCTGGCTCAGACGCCTGTATCTCTTCATGTAATCCTTCAATGACTCGTCGACGTAGAGCTTAGGGCTCTGTGGGGGCCAGACCATCTGTTGCAGGACTCCTTGTTCTTCTCATCAGTGAAGATGTTTCTCAGCGACTGGCTATATGTTTGTATGTTTGTTTGTCATGGTCGAGAATAGATGTGGAACCAATCAGACGCCTCCCTGATGACACTGGCAGCAGAGAGTGGTCTAAACTTTGCACAGCACTGTATCTACAATCAAATAAAGACATTTGAAAACTGCTGTGGTCCTTGTACCTCTTGGTGTTGAGAGGTTAAACCACCGTCTTATGAAAGGGTAATTATACGCCTGAAGTTCCACTGAGCAGCCTTGAATCTTGCAGCAGATGGTAAAAAAAGGTGTAATGGGAGTGAAGGCTGTGAAGTTTGGACAGTGTTTTACTGAGTCTGTGATAACATACATTCAACTCTTTACTTTATGAGCAGTCTGAGTCTACTTTGGTTTAATTTCACCATTCAAGTGACATGAGTTTGCACTTTGACATATTAGCATGGTGTTATATTTTATTATACTCTGAAGGTCCTTGTGATAAAGGCAATATAAAGTTTAAAATGTGCACCCGATGATACAGTATGTAAGGAGACTTCAGTCTCTCCAAATGTTTTGCCATTGTATTGAACTTCTGAGAGCTCACAATATGGCTGATACTCAAACCCTCAAAAATCCATCATGTTTACTGAGTGGCACAGGGTCAATAACAGCTCCTTCCTCTCCTTGCTTGTTAAAGTAACTATAGAGCTGTACCACCAGAGTCTGTCTCTTGTGGTCACTTAAGCTGCTGAAATGACCCTTTTGTGTACAGCCAGTGGAGACAGCAGTTTTGTTTTTGTTGTACTTAATAAAAATTACACTGCAGATGAATCCTGGGACCTCCTATATGTGCTAATGAGCTGATGCATCAAATAAAATTTCGGGCATGTTTACTTTTCTGTTCTTTGGTTTGGATATTGTGATGTTTGCGTGTGTAGAATTTAAGTTGGGCTCGTTTGGAGAAACTCAATTTGATCTAATATCTCCCAATTTTTATACATCACAAACTTGTACTTTTAATATTGAGAGTTTCATCCCTTTATGATTGTGAATGTCATATCAGCTCATTTCGTGGTTTATGAAATTCAAGCTGGACCAAAGTAGTGGCCCTCAATATATGGTAATCTGGCAAATTAAACTGGACTACTGTTCTTGAATACTAAAGTGTCCTCTGAAATTTCAATGAGGACATGTGTCCTGTCAAATAGAGCTATAAATTCAAAGGCTTGGGATTCAGGCTCTCACCCATTTTCTCAAATCGTGACAGGCCCTTATTAACCTGAAGCGTAGAAGGTAACAGGCCTTTTTTTTAGAGAGAAGCCCTCATTTCTAACTAACTCTATTCAAGTATTGTCCATCTTAATCTTTAATAGTTCCATTCTGGTCCTGTTTTATTAGCAATTCTTTTCATGCCATCTGAGTGTTGATGCATTTGCACGCCTTAATTTTCCCACCCAGTGGAAGGATGAATCAAATCCTTTAGAGGAGTGGAGGGAGATGTGCATTATTCTCAACTGGCACACAAATTATCTGATGGGCACCAGGCTTTATTTCACCCTAGATTTTCTTTAACCTTATTTAATTAATTTGTGTAATTTATTTATTATTTTTTGCCTTTGCATGTACTGGAATGCCTCTGTGCCAGCAATAGATAATACATTTTCAGTTTGTTCTCATGAGTATGACATTTAATAGTACTTGAAGAACTAATATGATAGTATGATTAATATGTCAATAATATAGGGGTGACTGATGAGTTTATATCCAACTGGCCAAGGTTCAGCTTCACTGACATCATGATTTTTTTTTATTCAATGCTGTTAACACTTGAAGGGGGAGATCATGACTATGTTGTGGGTTTTTATTTTTTTCTCTTCACTGGCCCCCTTTTGGCCAGTTTTTGGTGCCAGCCAGTATTTGTTTATCTTGACCATTACTGGTGATGTGGTTTTTAAGAAATTAAAGAATATATATATATTTTGCTGCCCAAGAAAAATAAATGCCACAATACTTCCCAGTGATAAAAATCATTTATACAAAACTTTTTCACAGGTAATAATATAATAAAATTTAAAATATCATCTCACTTGTACTTGCAGATACACTATACAGTGCAGTCCTATTAATCATTATGGATTATATGAAAATGAATTATGCTGTGTTGTCTCCCTGCCTGGCAGCAATCAAACTAGAGGAGTTTCTTTGCCACCTGCATTAGTACAGCTGAATGGCAAGCCCACTGCCACCATCAATAACACAATAGTTTAGTGTCAGATAAAAATGATAAATGCACTGGCATTCCTTCAGACCCTGATTCAGCCACCATTTATTTTAATATTTCAGCAACTACCAGGCACTATCGTTAATCACTGTTAGACTGCAGATAGGCAGGGAGGAATCAGAGAGAGTGGGAGAGCGGAGGAGCCGAGATGGGATGATGGGCGAGCGCGGAGGAGGGTGGAGAAGGAATGGGTTTGGGGAATGCCACTTCCTATTGGGGAAGCTGTTGCTCATCTGTCGCGGGCTCGTTGGGGCATGGCTAAAGGCTCCCGTTCAGTCAAACTCCCCTCCTGTACGCATGACATTTCAATTACACAGTGAGCTCTCATAGCTCTCGCCACGGCCAGATAAGGCAAGACACCTAATGCCACACACACACACGCACACACACACACACACACACACACACACACACACACACACAGGAGCAAATGCCCTGCAGGGTTCGTTTGAGAGAACATCATTCTGGCTTGTGACAGACGATTGTACTGTATGGAAACCTTACCTCACACCTGCCTGAAATAGATATTGAATAATGACTTAATTTATTTGAATCGGCTGCTATGTGCAATTGGTTTTATAGAATGTAAGATAAGTAAGCTACACTAATAATAGGTATGACAAATGAAAAGTACAGAAAAACTAAGGATTTCGACTTGAAGAGGCTTTGGAACAGGACAGGTGGTATTGGTGGGTTGAGGCACAGAAACTGTGGGAGGCATGGCATGGAAACTAATTCAAATATATAGGCAAATAAGTTACCTGGGAGAACTGGAAGCAGAACATGCCACGGTGTGATGTAACTTTAATAAGACCCAGACTGGTTATTAGGCACAGTAGAGCCAAATCCATAAAAAATGGCCTCATTAATTTACAGATACTGCTTTTGTTGGGGCAGAATTTTGATCTGTATAAGCAGCAAGTCAACATGGTGTCACTTGAAAGTAAAAGTGAGGACTCTGCTGCTGCTACTACCAATATAATGGTGCAAATAACTAAATGTGACTGACAAAGCTTATTGGAGACAGTGTTTGACAATTAAAATAAGTGTTACAAGAACAATAACTAAACACTTACTTCTGTGTCAGTAAACATATAAAAAGTAACATGAAGCAATTCAGAGAGTTTCAATTAGAATGGGGTACCTGTGAGACTTGAATCTGTTTAGTTTGAAGTTGGTTTTTTTTTTTTTTTTTTTTTTTTGCAACATATTTCTACTGCCCGATAGTGTATAATTTCTGGATGTTTTGCATTTGTATGTATGTCACATTCGCCTATTGAAACTTTAACATCTGGGATGTTGAGCGAAGCAGGACTGGATTCATCCAGAAGCTGGATATCTGGAACGACACCAGAGCTTCTCTCAGCCTTCATCCTGTGAAGTGTGCCTTTAGTGAAACGGTCTTTCATCAGTTCCCACTAACACTTTGGGATATGCAGAATAGTTTTTCCATATTGTGCTACTGTGGTCAATTTTCAGTTTTGCAGTTTCTATGCCCCGACTCTTACTAAGGGAAGACATATTCCCATTTCCAGCTCCACTGGAAAAACAAGTTCCAGCCAGCATGCAGAGATGTAAATGGTTGTTGCTTCAAGCTGTCAGCCATCTTTTGATGTGTCCTTGGCTTATAAGCACATGCTCTACAGCATTGTCTGAGTAGACCTGTGAAAGGAACCAGTCATTTGTCCAGTTATTCAGGGCCAGTGTTGTGACGTGTTTCATCAACATATCCTATACATCAGCCAGTTTGTCTTTTTGTTGTTATGCTGTTCACATATTGTCTTATGTCATGGTTGTCACAAAGACTGACATGGACTTGTTTATATTGACTTGGTCGGACAAAGAAATGACACCAGTTACTTTGTGCAGCTTGCAGTTAATTTGCCTCTGAGTGTATAACCACCTCTTCTAACCTGCTTTAATTATAAGATGCCATAAGCCAAGTGCACTAGCAAGGTTAATGTAATGACAAAATTACTTCATACTATTCAATTGATAAATGTTTCATCATCCATTTCAGAGTTGTCTCAAAAAACATTTCTTGCATAACAAAGCTAAATAGCTGTGTGAAAGCGAGCTATCACCTTCACTCTTAACAATGTCCTCCATGATCTTTTTCAGTTTTCCAATGCCCCTTCAAAGAACTTTGAACTCATGGCGGCCGCGGTGAGGGTTTCCAATCTGGTCTGATGTTTGCATGTGCGCTCAGTCAGATAAAATAATAGCCTCTACGACAGAGACTTGTTTGACTTGTTTGACAGAGACTTTGTCTGAGATTTGAATGTTAAGACTTGTGAATTACACATCACCAGAGGTGGCAAAAGTACTCATATTCTGTACTTAAGTAGAAGTACAGATACATGTGTAAAAAAAAATACTCTGGTAAAAGTAGAAGTACTGATTCAACTCCTTTACTCAAGTAAAAGTAAGAAAGTACAGGCTCTGAAATGTACTTTCAAAGTAAAAAGTAAAAATGAATTTTTGCCATTAATGAAACACAATACGTCCTTTGATAATTTTGTTAAATGAAAAAAGTTCAGACAGAATAATCAAGATTGAACTGACCAGAGGTACTGCATGAGCATGCTTTCTGAAGCGTCGCCGTCGGCAAAACTCTCTGGTTCGCTTCCTTCCTCCATGCAAGCAATATTCCTTGCCTCCATGTCGCTGCTACAGTACAAGTTCTCGGTTCTCTCTTTACCGTCCCCTCACTCGCTCGACTTCTTCCCACGGTTACCTGCCCCCCCCTTCTTCTCCCTCTTTCCCTCTCTAGTTCGTCACGTCTTTTACGTATGCTTTTACGTCGTGTCGTCATCTGTGGAGGTTGGAAAAAAAAAAAAAAAAAAAGTAACGAGCCTGCTTTTACAATGTATGGAGTAGAAAGTACATATTTTTGTGTATAAATGTAGGGAGTAAAAGTAAAAAGTCGTCAGAAAAATACTCCAGTAAAGTACAGATACCTGAAAAATCTACTTAAGTACAGTAACAAAGTATTTTTACTTTGTTACTTGTCACCTCTGCACATCAGTCACTTGATTATATAGCGTTATGTGATGTTTTATACCGATTTAGCTTCTCGAGAAAGATAATTTTATTGAAGCGTAACAGCAGAAATGTGTGAGTTGTCTTTGGCTGCATGTTTAACCAACCTGACCTCAGCTCCCACTTTATTGGTTCATACATACAGCTTCCGCACAGGAATTAATCACACATGCAACTCCTGGACAGTACTTAGAGATATTGTCTGTTCAGTAGAAGGATAATTATCTGAAAAATGTTTTGCCTATATTTTTGTGTTATGAAACTGGCAAATGTGATCTTTTATACAATAGTACTACATTGGAAATTTAATGTTTTCCTCGCCATTAGTATCCCATAGACTTAATAGTTTTTTGTTCATTATCAGGACAGCATCCCATCAGGATATGAAGATGTTTTATTCACACAAAGCGCCTGCTCATGATGAATAGATTTAATAGTCTGCTGATTCTGTGTGTGTGTGTGAGGGGAAAACATTAGGCCAGTGATGCTTTTAAAAAATATTTTGGCAGCATTAGCTAACCAGGAGAATGTTCCTTACTTCAGTGTATTTGCAAAGGGGCCTCATCAAGTAATTTATAGAATTTTTATGAAAACACAGCAAACAATGGATTTCCAATAAGATATTAAGCACATGCATTACAAATTAAGGACAACACGGAATGTCAAAAGCCAAATCATATAGATTCTCCTTGTATTGATTTCCTTATCTTTTATTTTGAAGTGCCTTTTGTGCCAACTCTGGCTCTTGAAGGAGCTTTGAGAGAGGGAACACAGGATGCCATTAAACTTTTTGATTGTTCAGCACATTCTAATAGTTTTGTGTTGAATCTACTTGTGACCAATATTACTGCACATCTTTTGTGTTCTGTTTCATTCTCGGTTTAGGTTAGGTAAAACTTGGTTTGATTGAATACATAAAAAGTTTACTGACCTAGAACAATATTTGAAATTACACTTGAAGGAAATTTTAATCTTCTCTGACCTTTTAACAAAAGAGCTCAGACAAAGGCAGGACTGTGGATGTGAATCCTTGTCTTTGTACATCCACCTCAACCACCATTGTACAAACTCCTTATTTATAAATGAATATATGAAATAATTCATGAAAAAAAAGTACATTCCTTTATCTCTGGGGAAAAAAAACCCCATAAAATCTAATTTCATTTGGCAGTGTAGTGTAATAGACATGATGGCACTTGATGACTGGAGCATTCGTCATCAAGTGCCAGATGCTTTTTTTCTTCTTAACGCTGCTAATGATATTTATACAGTGACGTTTAAGAATACAATTTCCTTTCCACTGTCTTCCTGCTGGAGGGAGCCACGATGAGAGGAAAAAATTCAAATGAGCAAAGCAAAACAGATAGAAAATTAGCTTTTGGATAACAGATGCTTATTCCGCCTTCTAGTTGTGCTCTTTTTTTTCCCCCTTTCCATTTCAAAACATTTGAAGGCTTTGTGTGAAATGTACTGGCGACATAAAGAAGATTCCTCCAGTCTACCGCTTTGTCTAGAAGCAAATTGTTGAAGATTTTACCAGCTTGGCTGGTGTATGTGTTTTGGCTGAGCCATCTGTTTCCCATGGCTGGTCAAAGTTGGTCATGTGTTCAGTTATGAGTGGATTAAACAATTAGGTTTTACACAAATCTACAAAGGCGCTCATATCAGCAACACCACCTCCAACAATTCAGTGACAGAAATATGACACAAAGAATATAGTCCGGTTCCACCTGAGGTGTTAGTTGTTGACTGTGCCACTTTACAGGCCACAAAGCGGAGGCCTCTGAGTTAACACAGCAGTCAGTGTTGATCTAACAGACCCCACTGTCATTTTGATCAGTGTGGGATCATGTTGTTTCCCAGTTTTCCAAAGAGACTTGAGGAGCACCAGTTCCCCTTCCAGCATTCACATATCACAAGGGATTTCCTCATTGTGATGAGTATTGTATTCAATCTTGCCCTCTTTTGCTAAAATGTCCTTTCCTTCTTGTCACTGATGTTCTCACAGATCCGGTTACAAGCCTCGAGGGTTCTGAACCTTTTTTGTCAACAGACTGAAATGTGATAGGGAATTGTGGGTATTGCTTTGTGTGCTGGGTAGGCACACTGGGGACAGATTGACTTTTGGGGTCATGTGACTGATGAAACTAGCCAAAGGCAGCATAACTCCTTGGGATTGTTAACATGACAAGCAATGTAAAATAAATAAATAAATAAAAAAATATATGGAGATTTGAGAAAGTAGAATCAATGAGGACAAAGATAAAACCTTTGTCCTTGAGCTGCATTAAGTCAATGTGTAACTTGACATGTTGATTTTTTTGCAGACAAATTGCTTGTGCATTTTCAATTTGCAAATAGAAAAAGGAAAACCTTACTGTCAAGTCTCAGTTTCTGTTTTCTCCACAAAACATTTCTGTCAGGCTGCCACTCAGCGTTCCATGTCTTCACTCCACTTCATGATTCATCCATGACAAAATGAAAATCCATCATCTGTTTTGTCACAGCTTTGGGGCAAAACCATGGCTGAAGCTCATCATTGTTGACATGCTGCAGTTGGGGTTGTCTTGACCTTTGAGAAGTGGTACAAACACACATGAATGTACAGTTCAATTTTTACATATACTCATAGGAAATGGCAATAAGGTTCATTATTGTTTCACTTTATCACATTATAAATCTTCCATGCACACACATTTTGCTGGATGTGGTTTCTATTCCACAGTGACTCACACTAGCATTCAGCAGTGCTAAGCTATTAGGCTAATGCTCACAACCAATCAGACGATTCTGTGGGAGAGACATAGCTCCAAAGCACAGAGTAATAGCTGCACTAGAGCCAAAGTATCACACTCAAATTAATTTATTTTATGGTTCAAAAAAATCATAAAGATAATGGAAAAATGCTAAATTTGGCACTTTATCAGTTGATCCCCAATTTTGAGTTCTCATTTAATATTAATGATTAGAGGGTACTGTGGTTCGGTGAGTATCTATTTTTTAGTTTTCACTTGAAAAATGCTTCAAAAACATCTTTAATGTGAAGGGATGCTGTCAAGACTTCTGTGATCCATTCCTATTTAACAGCTGGGTGGAAGCGCAGAGATATTTCCTTTCCCAACCAGTCAAAGAAGGCCAAGTCAGGGGCGGGAGCTGGTGTCTGTCAATCAGTATGGGAAGGAACTTCTGATCTGTTCCTCTCAGCAACACCTCAGGCTTCTGGAAGATACGGCTACATGGCTGATTCCTCAGCAAGCTCCAAAGTTTACTTAGTTTTGCTTTAATGAGTCCCCCCCCCCCCCCCCCCCCTTTTTTTTTTTTTTTTTTCTGCTGATGTAACATTAAATACGTGGTAACAATTAACTACATGTTCATAAAACTGCCAGCAAATGATTTTAATATCTACAATGACCTATTACACATCCATAACTCTATGACGATCACAAAAAGAAACTTCATCACTTAATCGAATCAAACTAATCATCCATATTTATCAACCCAGTCCCCCCCCACCCCACACCCCTTAATGGCTTCCAGCCCATTTATTTGGTTGGAGAAAATATACAGTATCTGTTTGAATTAGCTTGTGCAGGATGCCAGGAGGTAAGTGGGTCTCAGAGTGCTGATAGGGGTCAACACTGGGGCATAAATTACACGTGGAGTGTTTGGGCTTGGCTATAAACCCTCAGTGTCCAGCCTCCAAAGGGAGCAGTACGGGCATAAAACTAATTGTACTAAGCTCATTCCTGTCAGCAGATGAATTAATTTCTTCCTGCTTATGCTCACTCACTGTTGCTAAACACTTCAACCCCTGATTTTGGTGCAATGTGTAGCAACTCGTGGACAGAATCATTTTGCATTGTGTCAAAATAATGCTAACGTTATAAAATAAAAGGCAGACAAAGGACGAGGAGAGTTCCTGCCACGTTAAACATGGTTTGGGGTAAAATGTCATTATATTGTACACATATGAATTATTACACACCTAAAATGAAATGCAAAAGTTTGTTCTGCGTTTTTTTTTTTTTATTTGATGCCTGACATTTTGTTTGTCAAATATATTTTAGTCATTTCTAAATGACATTGGTTGGATTTATTGTACTAAAGTGCAAATTTTAGCTTGTTCTAATCTGAAAAGAAGAAATCAAGAAATATTGCTTTCATGGATACTGTTTCTCCCATTTTCAGTCTGCTTGCTGAGCTCACTGGCTGTAGGGTACTTATTTAAAAGTAGCGCTTGTGAGCATGACCTATGAGGGAGACTAAAAGCCAAGCTGTCTTGCTGTGAACAGAATCCGACATTATGTTATTGTTCTGTCAAGGCTCATCCAATGATGGCAGCTCACTCCCAAACCACAAACACACATTTAACAAAATAAATACCTCCCTCCCTCTTTAAATCAGTGTGCATTTGCTGCTAAACATCTCCCTGCGCTCTCTCTCTGACAACCCTCTTGCGAAGCCCACAGCTACCACTTAGCCTGTCCACAAGAGTAGAGTATCTATCAGTATTATGAAACCAAAACTTTGATCAAAGGATTTGGGATTATCAAGAACTTGCAATTTAGAGTTTAAAAGAGGCAGCTGATAGGTTCAAGTGCTAAAGCCGTTTCGGCTGACAAAGTAGATAAGGCTCAAGAGGAGTGCTGGGAAGAAATGCACAATACCATTCCTTAGTATTTATGTGTGTGTGTGTGTGTGTGTGCCTTGAGCCATTTCTGCAATAAGGCAGGCTGTCTCTCGTTTTACACATCCCGGTGTCTTCCCGCAAGCAGGCAAAATGAATAATTTCCATGAAGATTTACTCCACATGTAATTGGAAGGAAACCTTATCAAGATCCAAATGATGTGTCTTTCTCTTCAGTCATTGCTCAAAAATCAACCTCTTGCTGAGCCTATAAATATGCAGACATCAAAGAAACTCTTTAAAGAGCTCAGAAAGACATACAGAGCATACTCAATTTTCTAAATTCTGTATAGCGGGTATGACAGGAGATCTCAACACCTGTCACCGAGGGACGCAGCCATGAAAGAGCATACCTTATTTAGTGCTTGCTTTACCCTTGTCACTAACTATCGTGTAGCTAATTAGGACCGTTAGCTGGAATGAATGTTGCTCTTGTAATCATTTGGCAGCCATTTTGGCAACAGCCAATTGGAAAAGAGTCATAACTGCACTCTCAACGGTCACAAAAAACCCAAACACATGTAATCTATAGATTCATAGCTAATTATTGGTTAAATCTTTTGTTAAGATGACCTTTTAAGAAAGAGCTCTGATCAAAACAGCACTCTGAGGAAGTTGAACATCCACATGATGCCTAAATTTTAGTTGTGAAGGGAAACTCCACAGTATTTTTCACCATTCTAATATTTCCAAATTTTGCTCCTCCGCTTCTCCTCCCTCTTGAACCAAATTTACTATTTTGCTCTCTTTTCTCCTGTGCCAATGCACCGCAAGTACACGTTTTTTCTTTAAGTGCTCTCACCAAGTACTATCCTCTAAATACTAACCCTCTGGCCTCCACCCCCTCACACTCACCCCACCGAAAAATCTTCCCTCTCAGCCTTTCTGCAATCGGTCGCTGACTAGTGCTTTGTTTGAATGCGACTTCCCTCTCACTTACCTCCTCCGTTCGCTCTTCAAATCCGATTGCCAGCTCTGACATTCTGATATTCCTGACGGTTCTGGACCAGATTAGCAGCTCTAATTTCAGGGGGGACACTGATAATCTTATGTGTACAGATGAGTTGCTTGCTACTGCCTGCTCTTCAGTACTGGCAGGCGTTTTGAACAAGCTGCACCTGCAGCCACCGAAGGTGTTGTCTTTTACTCTGGAAAAGCAGATGCAATTTGAATCTGATGTGTCAGTTTTGTCCGCTCTCCTCCATGGATAGTCGTCATAGTCATCGTTTCCTCCTTCTCAGTGGGTCACTGTAAATTCTCTTGAGATGGTCTAACTCTGGTTTCTCTGGTGAACTTATAGGGGTTTAATGAACTTTTACTGGCTTTATCCTACCTGTTCTTCAGGTGGTTCTCAGCTTGCCTTAGTGTGGCCATTTGTTTTGCTCAGCGGTTCTCTAAGCTCTGCAAGATGATACTTTTCCTCTTCTCCAGCACTACAGTTTCTTTTGCAGAGCCTCCTGAAGTCTTCCCTAATGACTTATCTTCTCTTTGGTACATGGTTGTTTGACTGCAGGGCCTCAGCCTTTTTGATGTAGCGCAAATCTTTCACAACCCATGTTGTAAATGATGGTTTATAAAGCCTCAAGCCTCTTTCCGGTCCCCCCTGCTGGGGTTGTTTCCAGCTTTTGAGCCTAGTCTTTTTTTTTTTCTTTTTTTTCTTTTACATGCCGCTTTGTGCCACTGCACCTTCCCTTTCCTCCCTGCTGTGTTATGGTTGTATTCCATCACTGTCTGGATTTTCCCCCTTTCTTTCTGGGCCATGTGTGTTCACCTGAACCAGCTTCTTCAAAGTCCTTGCTGTTTACTTAGCTATTCACCCTTAATGCCAAGCCTTTGCAATCCAGAGTGGTTTGTCCTTGAGATGTTTTATTCAACCAGGAGAGTTTAATTGCATCCGAGTCACTTTATTCCCGTTTTCTATCAATAAACTTTTACTTTCAAAAATGACTACGTAAAGAACTTTTCAGACTTCACAACCCCATTCCAAGGTAGTGAGATATATTATTAAATTAGTATTTCCTCTAACATGAACTTGTTGGAGCCTTTGTATAGAAAAGAGTTAGGCAGGTAACATTTTTTTCAGTGTTCATATGTAATTTTTATTTTTATTTTTTACTTTTATCCAGCAGAAAATGCGTTTGAGGGTGACAAGGGAGTTCATGGAACATAAAGCTCTCTTGGATGATGCTGTCTGAAGTTGCTGTAAAGTCCCCCAAACCATTGCACAGCAAAGAAACAAATATTCCTCCGAAGTTTGTAGTAGATCTTAGACTGCTACCACACTGGATTCTCCAGTACTCCAGAGTTCACTTCATTTCATCATAAACTAAATCTCCATTTTGGAAGTTAATGTAGCAAAAAAACTCCTTAAATGTCCACTCAAGCTTCTTGTGTTAGCACAAAGAAACAGTTGAAGCTATCTTAAATGGTTTTGATTTCATGTACTCTGCAGACTTCATACCAAATGTTTCTTACTACAGCAACGTGCACATCTTCAACATGTGGAGAATTCTAAGCTTGGCTAGTTATCATTTCAAAGCAGTGACAGGAAAATGTTGATGTTCAGGAGAGCAGTCCATTGGTCAACAAAGGTGGTAAGCATAATTCCTGAATTACACCAGGCTGGGTGGGCTTAGAACATTTATTTATCTTAAGTCCTTAAATACACAGCACATTACTTTCACATCAAAGCAGTTTAAGGAAATTTACTGTTGCTTTGGTCCAACCACTGGAAACGGAAAATATAATGCAGATTCTTACTACAAATTAACATGCAAGTCCAACCTGGAAGAAATGCATCTGCCTCCTGCTAACATGTCTTAGCAAAATGTGTTGATGAGCACCGACAATGCATCATGATAAACATTTCTCATCAAGAGGGGCTTTGTTTGGAAGAGCATGTGATGATGCATGCTTCAACATAGTGCAAGGAATGCCTGTTGTGTTTTAGCCAGATTCCTGACGATATGGATTAGCTGTCCCTTTCTCTGTGCCCAGCTTTCTCTCTCTTCCATCTTTCCTACACGCACACACGCACGGCCTCTCTCTCTCACCTCTGTTTTCTGTCTGCCGTCTTCCCAGCATATGCGACCCTCTGGCTCAGCTCGCCAGTGTGGATTATAGCTCTCTCATGGCTATCATGATCTTACACAAACAACATTTGTCAGCTCATTTATCACTGTTCCCCCCCGGTTGTCCACTCTCGTCTATTCATCTGCGCTCTATTTCTGTATCTCTGCCTCCGGGGTGAAAATACATGTTACCGCCACAGCTAAAAATAACCCCCAAAAGTCCCTTTTGATATTTGCGCAAATCCACAGTTGATGGTTGACTGATTTGCTAACACCAACTGTATTTCTTGGTAACTAGACAGGACGCAAGCGCCTCATAGAAAAGCTATGATGCGCTTTCGTCGCACTCTGATTGCACTGTCACTCTTGCAAATTATTGCAAATCGTCCACCTATGATCTATGTGCCTAAGGTTCACAGAATCAACAAGACGCATTTGAGCTGCACAAACCCCTTTTATAAATATAAGTACTTGAAATGGAACAAAAACTGTGATTCTACTGTAAACCTGATGATTTCTTCAGATTCAACAAGCTAAATACTTTTCTTTTTTTTTTTTTTTATGGCTGGAGAAATTCAGAGTAGGTCTGATTGAATAGGCAGCAGTAGAGAGTTGACAGGATTGCTGGTATATAAAAAAAAGCTCCATCTGAGCATTGGGCAGCCTTGCGTGTCAAAATTTGTGAATTAAAGGATAAATAAGATTGGAGGACAGAATTTACAAATGACAACAGATTGTGACAGGACTAAATTTTAAGAATTTTTTTTTTTTTTTTTGGAGGATTTGGAAGAGAACTGCCTTCAAGGGAGGTTTTGAAAGCAGCTTGTTTTCCCATCATGCCCATCAGTAATAATTAGACTGCACTTACAAAGTTAATTGCTGAGATCTGGGAACAGGCAACATCACTAAATGGAGGAAGTCTGGCAGGACAGGAGACATGAGTAGTTAGACGATCTGCCAGGTTTTAAACAAACATACAGAAAATGTAAGCAGTAAAATTACTGCTCCAACTCTCCCGCTAATTTACAGACGTGCTGTCTTCTGCAACTTTGAGCTGCCACTCTTGCCATACTAAAACTGCAGTGAAAGGACAAGATTACAAATTCTGATACAAAATATCTCTATAGCAACAAGGATGTGGCCAGTAAAATGAGGTGGCACTCCTGATGTCTTGAGTCATTGCATTTTGTCAAGACATCAGGGAATCAGGGAAGATTTGAGTTGTCACTATCTGATGTGAGGAGAAATTTCAAATTAAGGCCTGTCTCAAATATAAACTCAAAAATAAAGGTTAGCCACTGTTTAAGAATCTAAGATTATCAGTTTTAGACTAAGCCAAACTATTGGCTTATTATCAATATACCATGAACTTCAGTTGATGAAATACAATCCACAAAGTCCAGTCTGGTTATAGATCCATCCGTTGAAGGCTTATCAACTGCAAAACACATTTCATTGTAATTAAAAGCATTATAGGGCAAGACTGAACTTTTCTCTCTTTTTTTTTTGATTTATTGGGGGGTTTTATGCCTTTATTTTAGTCAGTAACAGGCAGAGAGCCCAACAGGAAACTAGGGCTGCAACGATTAGTCGACGTAATCGATTACGTCGACAACAAAAATTCGTCAACGCGTCATGTTATTGTTGTTGTAAATTGCTCTATGATAGAATCACACACCGGCCGCTTCATGATCATCTGTATTTGCAGTGCAGTACAGGAAGTGCTGGGGGTAGTATCGCTCGCTGTTTACATCCCGCAAGAAAACAGAGAAGAAGAACGTATGAATTATGGCGGAACGAACAGAAGAAGAGGCTCGAAAACTCCAACCTGAAGTCTCCAAAGTTTGGAAACATTTCACTGAAAATAAACCAGCGAAGCACGTTAAATGCAAACTCTGTGAAGCTCAACTCTCATTACATGGTAGCACTACGGCGATGCATGAACACCTTAAATGCTGACACCCCGGAGCTGCTGTATCATCACGTACCGCAGAGAGTTCACAAATAACGTTCATACCTAGTAGATATTTTTAAATTACATTGTCACAACCTGGCTCGTAGGCCATGACAAAAAATGGTGAGAC
Organism: Remorina albescens; assembly: GCA_034769265.1. NCBI lineage: Eukaryota > Metazoa > Chordata > Actinopteri > Carangiformes > Echeneidae > Remorina > Remorina albescens. The sequence goes on along the minus strand of CM068476.1, from coordinate 13,454,404 downwards.
AGAGGTTCGTAGTAAAGGTTAGCAAATTTATTTAAATCATAAAGCAACTAGGCCGAAGCCAACAAAGCGGCATTGCAGAGGCGAGAGCAGACTGAGGGCTGCGACTGCCAGTTCTTAAAAGGATCCAGGGAGACTGGTCAGGTGCTCCCGGTTACCCAAACTGAGACCCGCCCACTAAGGTACCTGCAGAACACAGACAAGCAACAGACCAAGGGAGAAAACACAGAGCAGGCCCTACAGAAGCAGGTGGCCGTCACAATGCTAATTTGTTAATTAACCATCAGCCTATGATGCAAGTATATAATACGTTTGTGTCGTACGTCTATCAGTCGGAAAATCATGGAAGAAGCTTGCTTAGCGAACACTGGTTCAGTTCCGTTAATGCGTACTTTACGGCAGTAATCAGTGAATTACAGGCGAAGCTGCTTTGACATACTTAATTTCAGCCCCTGTCGATACTAGTGTTTACAGTGAATTGTAAACCTCTTTCACTTATCAACCGTGTGATTTGGAGCATATTAATTCGATATTTAAGCTGTAAGAAATCTGTGATAATTTGTTTCAGGTATTTAACTGTGATAAACATTGTATGTAATCTTTAAATTGTGCAGTAATATACCTCTTTGTTTTAGTAGTGTTAAGTAGTGTTCATATATTTGTTTAAAAACGTATGGTGTCAGAGTACAACAATGTAACGTTCACAGGTGTGAAGATTTAAGCAAGTTAGGTTAAACAGAAGTCCAAAATAGGTGCTTAAAAATAAAGAAGGTAATCGTGACTAATCGATAGATTAGTCGACAACAAAAATAATCGTTAGTTGCAGCCCTACAGGAAACAGGAGAGAGCCAAGGGAATGACCTGCAGCAGAGATCCATGGCCAGATTCAAGCCAGGGATGCTCTCAACCTCTTCACCACCAGCACTTCGACTGTGCTTTCATGGTGGATGCTGTCATGTCAGAGCTTTGTTCTACATGATCAGGCTATGGTTTCAGTCTGAACATGTAGTTCACAGATTAGGGAATCTGTCTGATTTCACCTGTTAATATAACCACTCTATCGAGGTGCAGCTCCTAAAACTCTATTAGGTTCCAATTTCCCACACTATCTGTATTTCTAACTCATTCACAATGTGATATAACTGAGAGCTAAATATGAGACTATAATTTGATCCAAATTGTGGAAAAAATGCAACAAATTTTATTTCATATTTCACTTTGTGTTCCCTTTTGGTGTGGAATATATATATATATATATATATATATATATATATATATATACATACATATACATATACACATGTATATATATATATATGTATATATATATGTATATATATATATATATATATATATGTATATATATATGTATATATATATATATATATATATATATATGTATATATATATGTATATATATATATATATATATATGTATATATATATGTATATGTATATATATATGTATATATATATGTATATATATATGTATATATATATGTATATATATGTATATATATGTATATATATATGTATATATATATGTATATATATGTATGTGACTTGCATTTTGCTTCTACTTGTATGTCAAGATCACCTCCTAAACAGTTGAGTCAGCTGGTCTGTTATCTTCAAAGCAGACAAGAACTTTTTCTGTCCAAATGGTTTTATTCTGCACCGAATGCACCAGAGACAGAAACTGGTTAAGTGTGAAAGGATCCTGAGAGACTGGAGATCCGAGTCTGATTCAGCGGAGTCATCCCAAAGCTCTTGCAGCTTCCAGATTGTATCCCAATGTTATATTTTAAAGGCGGTGCAGCTGCTGTGCAGCCTATGACTGGCCATGGCAGTTACAGTATGGCTATGAACCCCATATCCAGGATGCAATTTATTGAAGAAACAGCTAGAAATGACCTTGATGAAGCTTGGCTGATGCACAACTTATCTAGTATGTCAAATGAGCTAAACTGGTGTCTATCTGCCGTCCAAAAGAAGTCGTATCTGTGACAGTTGAGGAGCACATGCCATCGTCTTGACTTGTTTGGGTAGAAAACAGAACAGTCTGGGCCTGATGATGAAAATACAGTGTTCAGCTGTAATTAAATGACAGTTGTCCCTTATTCACCAGCTGATACAAAAGATGGGCAAAAACCTGCAGTGTCAATGTTCTGTACTGGTGAATATAGCATTATATAATAAAGTATTATAAGAGCACTGACATCCATCATGCCCAAAGTGAAATACAGTGCATCTGTGGACGTGAGCGAAGATGCTACAAATTCATAAAGTCTGCTGGCCGTCTGAAAAGAGCTAGTAATAGATTTCTCACATATTATCGTGATGGAATAGCACAGAGACAGACTTGCATCTCATTTGTCCTTCCCACCTGAAGTAATCGAAGAGATATTACAGCTCCCTTTTGAGAACTTGTGTCCTTCACGATGAGACAGCCGCTAAGATTGCCGAAACCTCTTGATACCTCGATAAGAGAGATGAAACTTTATTGATCCCTGTGGGGAAATTGGATCACTGCTGCAGCAAAACAGGGACAAGGTGCAGCATGGGAATAAGATAAGTGGACTACAAGCACACAAAGAGAATATAGAATAGGAAATGTGATCAGTACAAAAGTGTATATATATGTTTGACTCAGTTCAAGTGGACATTATTTACTAAGATATGGAGTGATATGTTTGGTCTAAGTTCCAGGTATTGTTGTACATGCATTAAATTTTGCAGTGGAAATGAAATGCATGCTGCCAAACAAACCAAACACAGTCATCTCAAAAGAATGAGTAATGTTGACTGTAGGAAAACGATAAATTGGCAAGAGCAGCAGAGAGATGGATTTCCCTGCAAGCAAATGTCCAAAGTAATAAAATTTCAACATGGCGAAACAAAGACTGTACAGCCAAGCTACAAGCTCCATGTGAGGTGTCCGTGAAACTATTGGAAATGTTAGTTTTTCAGATATGTTGCCAAGTAGAGGTGACATTAAAATGATTTATCCATTATAGATATTGTTTTTTATTCCCTAACCCTTAATCTGTAATAAATGGCAATCCACTTAAGAGTACTTAAGAGACTTCATTCAAAAATTTAACCTCCAGGTAAAGTACTCTGGTGTCGAAGGAAATATATGATATGTTCCTCTTCCCCACAAGCTGTGAGCTGACAGACTGCCTTGGCCACCCCTAAAGCTACTGGTAAGAACTGACCCAGAAACCCTCATGTACACTACAAAGACCTTTAAATAGATTTAAATCACATACGGTTTGGTAAGTACAAAAATCATAAATGTGATATGGGTGGGAAGAAAAAAAAATCACAAAGTTTTGAATGATGCTCAGCCAATGCATCAGTCAGTTTTTTACAGTAATTTCCTCTCCTCTTCTGTGTTTAGCTTCTTGCTATTTCAGTCAGTGGTGTGTAGGTGGCAAGAGTCGTCCCAGCATGCTCTGCTGCACGGGTATATTCAGATTTCAGGTTGTGCGGCAATGTCAGAGGATTAATATGGGAGGTAAATAGATGCTATATGATGCATTCTAATCACTGGCCAAGCCTACTGGCAAAAGCGTTTAAGTTTCTGAAGCTCCCTGCTATATTAAGGAGTCACAGATGGAATAATTTCATTTGCAATGCTTGCTCCGAGTTTGGAACCTTGTTCATTACGGAGTGGGGGATATTTTATATGCAGCTAATTCATTTTCACGCTATTACATTAATGTGGAGTTTACAAGGATGCCAAGGTGAGGGAATTCTGTTATGTTAAAGCAGGATGGTCAATGTTTTTAATTTTAGAAGGTGACAAATTTTACCAATTTGTTCACTTTTCCACTGAGTACAATATTGTACAAGGTTTACAGTACCAACACTCCAATGTAAAGTGAATACAGATACCCACTTTGGAAATCTAACTTTGCCGATGCTTCCCAAGCCCTATATATTTCCTTATAAAATTTCTTTCATTGTCATTGACACTTCTCTGCTTCGCTCTGCTGCTGCAGTTGAGGATGATTGGCATCTTTGAAGCGCCAGTTGGTACAGCGTCATTTCACACACACAACTTCCCATATTGATGCCCCGTTCAGACATGCAGTCGATGAGCAATTCGAGCAAGTGAATGTGATGGAATTGGTAAAGATGACAGCACAGGACTGTATCTGTGGCTTCATATCTAGGTGTGACTGGTGGCCTTTTATTGATATATTTGCAATTGCTGCCTTTCTCACAATGTAAACCATAAATTAAAAAAAAAAAAAAAAGCAAAACAGAAATATTTTCACCAGCACATGACAACAGGCAAATGTAATCCCTTGGTGTGAACAAAAGAGCCCCTCCAGACAGATATTTGGGTAGGACATAGAGGAGATCAAGCCTGAAAAGGTTAAAACGGAGGAGAACACTCCATGCCGGCTTGCATCTTGCCTCCTCGATAAAAACCAATGGGATGATGCTGTGTGAAAGATTTGTTACTCTTCAAACGTAGCAATTTTTATCTACTCCTGGAATGTGCTCATTATTATTGCAACTCTTGCATGGAATGTGACCTCACGAGGGAAGTGTGCTCTGCACTTCATCATGGCCTTTCACAACAGGTATCTGCAGATACTCCAGATAGTAACCCTCTTTGTACGTCGTACATATATCTGCCGAGTGCTGTAGGAAGGGGTTACTCCTCACTCCCTGCCACAGAGTTCTGAGCTTGGTTTGTCTGAGTGCCCCTTGCTGCAAGATATGTAATAAACAAGGACCAAGATGCCAAAGTGTCCTAGTGTTATTCTCACCAGAAGAGTTTTGTGGTTTTCCCTCCACCACAGCTGTTAAACTCACCAGGGGACCCATTCCATTAGTTAATACACACACAGTTTGATCGACACTTAAGTTCTCATACCTCATACACCTCATGCATGTAAACGGACACATCAGCGGCAGAACTAAAACATCTCTTCAGCCACCATACCACCAAAAAATATATATATATCACCTTTTCCACATGAGGCTCAGTACTTGACAGAAAGAAGAGGAGGTTTGTATAACTGACATGTGGCAGCCTATTCTCCCTGTCAAAGGGAGTCATTTCATCACAAACAACCCATTCATACAATATAAACTGGCATCTAACCTTTTTTTTTTTTTTAATAGAGGAGTCCCTGATTAGAGGTGAGCCCCATAAAGTAGATATGTCTCAAACTTAGAAATAACTCTGTAAAATTGATTAAGTAGATAATAATAATAAAAGTAATGAGGTATGAAAATTAGTGATGAATGAATGCAGCGTCTAAGACTTATTATCCTCATATTTCTTCAGTAGCCAGAGGGTGCTGCCTGAAAAAGTGACTCCCCTTTTTGCTCAAGAGATTCCAGGTGGCTTGTAACTGTCTGACAGTGCAGCAGACAAAACCCAGACCAGATCAATGTGATATTACATAAATGTTGGTGTTAAAATGAGCCCAGGTTCAACTCCTGCAGTCCTTGGCTGCCACAATCACTCAAAGCGACTCAAAGCGGAGTTTGAACACATCTGAAAACTTTTGCCTCTGCACAAGCCCAGTCAATCTTTTCACAAAATGCGAATCTCTGGCAATATGTTATGCCATAAACTGGAGCTGAGTGAGCAGATGGCCTGCCTGGATGGACGTGCGTTTTTTTTGTTTGAACTATTTTCTGGATTTTTTCGAGTGTCCTTCATAGTAGCCGAAAATAAAAGACTGGGACCACGTCTGCATACTCTGCAAAACAGTGAGGAGCCCCCATTACTGCCGAAGCACGGGGTTCTTATGCAGCAAACAGCAACAGGAGGAACACTGTGGTCTGCTTGTATAGTTGTTGATTCCACCCCTTCAGTTCCCCCTTAATAGGGCGCCAGCTACTCTGGCTCAATTACGTTGCTGGTGTTATGCCAGGCTTTGAGTTCGCTGCATTTGTTTCCCTCATTGTATTTTACAATAATCAAACAGAGGCCCAGATCAGTGCGTGTAAAGAGTTTTAAAATCAAGATAATGATACATGTTCATTATTGATGTCACTTGTTCGCGCTCTCTCTCTGTATGTCTCCGCCTTTGTGTCTCTCTGTGCATGTTGGGCTATCTGTCGGGGCGTCCGGTATAGGTCCCGGTGGCCCCTCTGAATTGGTGGGCTGGAGGAGCATCCAAAGATCCAATAAGATTTTTTACTGGGCCTGCATGTCTCAGTAAAGGCCATCCATGTGCACCTGCCATCCGGGGTGTGAGTGCTGCATATGCAAACAAGTCAACCTTCAACCACCCAAACAGCTGTAAAACTTATATAAGCAGATGCGTTTCCCATCAATTTAAGATGGTTCAGAATTTAGACGACCTGAGTTAAATCTCAGGTCTTAATACTTATCTCAACGCCATATCTTGGTTTTCCTTTTTAGTGCATTCACGAAAACCTAAAAAAAAAAAAAGTTGACTTTGCTTTGTGAAGGAATATTATCTGTAGGCTTCAACATAAAATGTGAAGCCTGAAGGGGTCTCAACATATCTGCTGTATCTACTGCTGTGTTTACTGCAGTGTATAACTCTGGCAGCATTTTTTATTTTTATTTTTTTTGGAGTCTGCCAGACTGCCGAACGGACTTCCCTTTGACTCCCCTCCCTGTTGGTATCTCGAGCACAGCCCCCAAGCGCTGGCACAGCTCAGTTCATACGCAGTGGGAGGACGCGATCATGATTTTTGCAAGATGGCAGGTGGGGGGGAGAAGACCAGGATCAGATGAGTTGGTGTGATGAGGCTGATATTTCAAAGCATCACACGTACTTCACTAGTTGTTGTTATGGCAGCAAAAACATTTGGCATCCTTGCATCAAAATCTGAACAGATGTGATTTACATTTTCCGTACTTTTGAGATAACATAGCACAACTGTGTGATGCAGACAGTTTGATATGTCAGGAATCAGGAACAGCCTTGACAAACTGAATTGATGCTGGAAGGGCAATCAGGTGTTAAAAACCACAAAATACTCTGACACCTCGCTGCTTTCAAGAAGAAAAAGGCAGCTCCAGTCATTGCTTTATGAAGCTCTGCTGTTAAAGCTTCCGGCCTAACACACATCTTTCCTGTCATTAAAGTCCAGCATGCACAGAATCTCCTAGTTAACTAGTTAACTTTATAATTATTTCCGAGCCAGTCAGAAATGGTGTCCACTACCATCTAGCATTTTAATGAAATGCATTCTTAATTTTTTTTTTTTTGTTTTTGTTTTTTATCGTATAGTTGGGTTGTCTTTGAAATTTGCTTCTTGCTCCAAGCTCTCACTTGAAAAAGAAGTTTTAATCTCAGTGACGAAGCCTGATTAAATAAAGATTACCTAGAAAAATAAAATTAAACAAAGGATCTTAGGTCATACTGTGGAAATAAATAGAAAATAGTCTAAGATTATTAAGATTCAAACTAATTTAGTAAATGTGCATGACTATCAACATAATACAGGACTATCCAAAGACAGGGTGCGGCGATGAGATTATTATACAATGGTTACAAAAATTGCTGGGGACAAAGCATTTAGGAATTTATGGATTTTATGTGAACAATGTCTGAATATTTATTTTACAAGTTTCCACTTTATTTGGAACATTTCATATATTCAGCGACTTCACTTTTTTTGATCACGCTTATATTGAATCCGTTTAAACACGTAGTTTATTTAGTCACCAACTTGGAAGATGGAGCAAAAATATGAAACCACCTTTAAGGTCAACAGTGAAATTGATGTTTACACTGTATTTACAGTCTTCTATTGTTGTATCCCAAAAAGAATACACACAGCTTGGCTTCAGCTCCGGCACCAGCCTTACCCTGGGGACAAGTCAATGCCTCATGCTAAAGACAGTGTGCGGTGAGGGAAAGTCAACAATGTAGGCTGTGGTGAGACCTGAATGACCTGAAAGTGAAGCGGTGACACTTAGAAAACAATTGGCCAGGCCGAAGCGAGAGGCCAGATTTTTTTTTTTTTTTTTTTAGTGTGTGAGCAAACTGGTGGCAATTTTATATCATCCGGAGGCAGACCAAAGATATCTGAGCTGAAGTTGAAGTTATTTAGCTGAGTTGAAGCAAAGCATGAAAAAAGATTTGGTTACTGAATTGAAAAAAAGTAATCAAATAGATGGAAGCGGACTTACAGAAAAGAATTTTTTTTTAAAAAATGTATCCAAAGTAATAAATCATAAAAAAGAAGAAATCAAGGAAGCACAGTTAATTGGTCTCTTTAAAGTAATTTTTTTTTTTAAAGGCGTAAGTTTTAAATTGCAGTAGGGAACATGGGACATGCAAGAGAATAATTATTCATTACAAAGGGATTTAGATGCAATCATCCCATGTATGAGATTTATTTATTTATTTATTTATTTATTTTCCCCTTGGAGCCTCAAATTTCTTTCAAAAAGGCCGCATAACAGAGACGAGACATAAAAATGTGGATATGATCGATATATACTCAGGTGGTTCCATTTTTCTACCTCTATTTTTCCCCCGATGCTGCATTACACCCTACTTGAGTTTGAGTTTTTATTTATTGAGGTGGTATCTTAATATAATCCTTTTGATTTATTATATAAATCCTAAGTCAGTCATAAATCAGCCACCATAGCCTTAACCTTATATGCACAGTAAAACTCTGTGTACCTTGAGCCCAAAATTATTATGCTTTTTTTTTTTAATGGCTCCACATTAGTGTGGATATTCTAGGTGAAGTCCAGACATGTTGTTTTCATTCTAATAAAATAGATCAGAAATGCTCATTTTTAGCCAGCATTATTAAATATCTATGGCCAGGACAACACAACACAGTAAACAAATCATGATGTAGCTGTAAGCACATATATAAATATATGTATTCACCATTCAGCAGCTTTCCTTTAAAACATGCTGCATGTAATGGGTTTTTTGAACAGTTGATAAAAGAAATTGCTTACCGTCATCACATTGTATTATTATTATATTTAATATCAGGACAAATAATTCATTTTGTATAATGAAATAATTATAATTCAATCTTTTTTTATGTTCAAAGTGTAGTGGCCAAAGAATAATGTTGAAAAATGAAAAAGAAAAGAATGATTCATTATTGCGTCACATTTGTCAAATGTTTATTTGAGAAGGGAAACAAAAGCACTTTTGTGGCGTTGCCAGTTTTATTCTTTCACTGTTGACAGGTTGAATAGACACTTCCCTGCATTGTTATTTTACTGTTATGTTCCCTTATTCTACGTGTTTACTGTCCACTCTGTAAAGCATATATCTTCCATGTTTTCATAACTCTTCGAATGACATTGTGATAATGCTGAGAGTTACCAGCACTGCTCATCGCGATGAACCATGGGAGACTCATTTGTACGTGAATCTGTGGGTCACCTCAGCTTTGCTGTGAACAGCTGCCTGTATAAAAAAAAAACAAAAAAAGCAATCATTCAGGGGTAGGTTGAAAACTGTTTATAATACTTCCAGAACACAAGATGATAACTGGAAGCCTCAGGTTTCAGACTTGACCTTGTAAAAAGTAGTTTGACAAAAAATGGTAAATGGACTGCATTTACCCATTCGCGCACATGCGTGCACACACACACACACACACTCACTGTGATTACTATCCATTGCACTGTTTTTCCATCTGGGGGAAGTGGTATGCAGTATCTTGTTCAAAACACACTACCACCTTCGCAAATATCCTACTTAGAAATTGTTTTTCTCTTTTTCCCTGGTACTAAAATTTGAAGTACATTAAAATCTTCAATAATCTACCAGGATTTGAGTCACTTCCCTCTCTCAAAAGCCCCAAATTACCCAAAATTACATAGCAAATCCCAATTGATGTCACAATCCAATGCTGATCCTAATCTAAAGTAGTCGATGATAGTTAAAGGAGTATTATTACACTGCTACAAATGAAAAACCTGTTCTCGAAATCACTAAATTGAGGTGACCATTTAAAGTCCTGTACTCGAAACGATGGGTTTTTGCTCAAAACATAATACACAAGACATTTCTCATCAGACCTGCGGTGGGACACACAGTGGTGACTGGGTGCTGGTGGGGAGTGTTGGTGATAATTGCCTCCATCTATCAAACCTCAGGTCAGTGTCACCATTTCGAATGACAACATCCTATGGCACAGCTGCTGACTAGGACATTGTCAGCAATGTTATCTTGGAGTGTTCTTGGATCACTGTGTTGGAAATTGGCAACTGGAAAGAAACATGCCAACAGCTGAGGTCTCAAGTTTGACCCAAAGCTGCCTCAAACTGAGAGACCGCCAGAACGGTCGTGAGATTCATGGCTGTTCTGGCAGTCTAGCCAGAACAGCCATGAGGTTAAAGATAAGGCAATTTATACTGGAGGCTCGAGGCCTTAAAAAGAAGCATAGGGTATTACGAATTTTTAAAATGGGGTCTCAAAAGAAATTACAAAAACTAAGCCTTGAGCCATTTTCATATGTTCAGGTTATGAAATGAAGAACTGCCCCGGAGCTTCAAAGTTGAAATGCGGAAATGCAACATGCTTTCTTTTGGTTGGTTTGTTTGTTTTTTTTTAAATAACACATGGTATATTGTTACCACTGGTGATTTCCTGATGCTGTAGTCTAGGATTAATCTTAAATGCCGCTAATATCCCTGACCAGCCGTATTCAAATGGCCACAAGATGATAAATGTTGATGATCGAATCATTGTAGTTTCATAATTAGTTAATAAACACCCTATAAAATACTGAAATAAGCATGTTAAAAGGCTCAAAATAAGAAAGCCAATTCCCTGAGGTTGCTCAGGTCTTTTGAGCTGATGATGGCACTACACAATTTGGTAGAAATTCCACAGATATCTGCCTCCTAGTGTTGCTAGAAGTGAAGTTATGGATCTTTAAATCTCTCTGAGTAGGAGTCTTTCTTCTGTATAAATATATATTCCTTCCACTTCAGCACCTGTAAGTTGTTATAGGTGAATAATTCCTTTGAGTATGTGGAATAAAATGGACTCATTGCCTTTGATTCCTTATGTATATTTCTATCAAATTCCCCAGCAATTCTTTAAGTTTACATTCTTTTGAAAGTGGTGGTAAAATTTCCATTTCATCTGTTGTGTACTTCCCTAGAGATAGTGTGTATTTATTTATTTTTTTATGTGTCTAATGGCCCCAAGACAAACTCTAGCAGGATTGTTAGTGCTTGCGGAACCACCATTTGTCAGTTGTTGTAGCCATTAGCTGTGCATTAGGCCCTCTGAAGGTTTTCACTCTGTTATAAGCTTAAGGCAAACTTTATTAGTCATAATAAAGCTAGTCCTTTCCAAGCCCTCTAACCTATACCTGTGTCCCTGCCTAGCTTGTGGTAATGGCAAAAATTGCTAAATCTTCTGAAATGTAACACTGAGAGGGAGAAATCTGTAAATGTGTAGTGGCTGTTGTGACACTTAAATGCCAAGTCGCTCGAACATAATAGTAAAATTTCAGCCAGAAGTGAGGAATACATTTTCTTCATGCATTTGAATCAGTGAATTATGTGACAGACTTAAACTTAAAGTTTAAGTGGTTTTTTTGTTTTTTTTTTAATGAAACAGAAGTTGTCAGCGTCACTAAGGCTGTGGAGAGTTGATTTTGAGGGCTCCCGATTGGCGACATCTGTCAAACACAGCCCGTGTCTCTATGTAAGTGGCACTGCACTCACTTTTGCTGCAATGCTCAGCTTCTCTCTTCGAATAAAACGCCATCTCTGGTATTCTCACGAGAAAAATCTGATACTTTACACTGAGCCTTTCAAGAAGCAAAGCAGTGACATTAATTGTGTTCATGTGTGGTAGGAAGCCACAATAGATGAAGAAAAAAAAAAAGAATCCGCATGACAGCAAGCGGAGAAGAAGTTATCACTTTGGTTGACTTTTAAAAGAAAATGCTAAACAGAGAGACACTAATCAGTAATGCAATCTATTTCTGGAGAGAGATGTGTGCTTACTGTAACCTGTTCACTTTTACAGAATTGAAGCTAAAGGCTGTCATATTGTCAGATTTGTTTACTGTGTGTAAGAACCATGTGATTCAGAAGATTTAACTCTTGATTATGTTTCAGCCTTGACTTGAGGGTTATAAGTAACCTGAGTGGATTTACTTCTGACCAAAAGAATCTTTTCTTCTGACCTCTGAAGTGTTGTGTGCCCTGCTACTGCAAAGGTTGCTTATGATCCAACCTGCACTAGGTAGTGGATTATTTTACAATTATTTTATCACAGACTTTTATGGCCAACAGACAACGACAGGAGCAAAAGAAAAAGCGTTTTGCACTGAAAACCCTTGGGGCTTTTGTCTCCCAACCTCCTGGATAGATGTATGGATCAATTGATGAATAGATAGATGGAAAGACAGATAAATTGATCCCAAGCTGGGAAATCCAATTATAACAATACATCAATAATGTATGGTTAATAGAGCTGCAGAAGAGATGATCTTTGCAGTCCTTTCAGGTGAAGGTATTTGAGAAGTGGCATGGAAATTACACAGAACACGAGTTCAGGACGATGGTCTTGCATCACTGCCAGACTCATGATGGACAGCTTGGTTTAAAAAAAAAAAAAATCAGAACCAGAGTGATTTTTTTTGTGCTTACATTACTCACAATGAAATTAAACAGACAGCCACTTGAGACTAAGCTTTGTTAGGCTACTCGCAGCTAATGTAACCTGGAGCCTCTTGGCTCGAGCATGGTTTAGGAACTGGATACGGAGGCTGAACTTTTGGTCTTTAGCGGTTTCCATTTTTTGCGTTCATACTGTTAGTGTTGTGGTTATTAAGCTGTTTTTCAATTGTCACATATGCCGAAAGCAATTCCCCTTGTTGATGGATAACATAGCTGCTATTCCGTTTTATTGACAAATATAGTTTGTTGCAGACCCAAAGCCGATCAATTATAAGGCATTAAAGCTTAGATCTCTACATAGGGCAGGTTATTATTATTGATGTTTTTTGTGATTGTTTTTTTCCCTCTTTGTTTCTCCATCCATCAAACTGTGCAGGTTACATGTCATTGGCATTGTGACTCCAGAGAGTGGTGGGGTGGGGTGGGGATTCTTGTTACTTGCTCAGTGAGCATATGGGACCAACCTTTCTCAGTTTTCTCTAACACTGAGTGAAGCCAAAAAACAAAAATAAAAACAGCATCTTCACTTCCATGGTGCTTTACTCCACAGTAATTTTATTTCTGAGAAAGGGAGTGCAATACATCATTTCATATGAGAAATTACATTTTTGTCTGGGATTGATTTTTACAAATGACCACAGAGAGAGTAATCACGAGCACATATTGTTCATAAACATGTTTCACAACATAACTAATATTGCATTCATATTCAAATTTAATTTTCCTCTCTTTCGCTGAATGTAATCTGTGTTGCTGAAATATGATTTTCCTGCCGTGTGTTTTATAAGGTTGTTTCTAAACACAATTACATCTTGAAGTTAAAACACATTTATGGTGGCACTTAAATATTTTTAAAAGCTCATGCACATTCAGTATATTTAATCACAGAGCAGTGAATATTATTAACTTTTTAAACACCTCTTTATTGTAGAGTGATATCCGTGTGCATGCATGGATCCCGACTCTCATGGGAACAGCCATGGTAGTCTTTTTCGTTTTTCTCCTTTTCTTGGTTTACTCTCTTATGTTCGAATACAGACCTACATATTCTTCTACTCATTTATCGGAAAATTGTACAGCCCTTCTCCCTTTTAATACTTTACATTTAGGGTCACTATAACAATGTTAATGACAATAGGTTAAATATAAAAAGGGCAAACAGGCTCTTGGGTATACTTCAGGCTGAATTGAGACATGATCAGATGAATATGAAATTCAAGTAACTACTTGTCTGGAATTTTTGTTGTTATGATTTTCAAAATGAAATTGAATTTGGAAAGGCACAATGCAATTTGAGCTTTTGGTTTTGAAAGAGCGTCAGACAAAAATAGGAAAATAATTCAAACTGATTGACATAACTATATTAGGACAAGAATGTGGGGTGGAATACAGCAGCAGCAGCTTGTCCCCACTTAAAACATCTATTGTACATTCCGTCTCAATGGCTTACTGGAAAACTTGGAGGATAAGTCTGGTCATATTCTTTGTCCACTTTTTATTGTAAACAAATCCCATGTGAACAATTGATCCTACCAACAGTATTTTTCTTCTGTGCCACAGAGCTCTTTTGTCGAATAAAATCCTCAGCAGACAACACTGAGGCAGCGGGTGACATGTTCCTTATCACCATGACCACACCCACTCTTTATTTTGACCCAGTCCCACATAGACGCGTCTCGCTGCGTGAAATAGTCACGATAGGATCAAAGATGGACTAATCCTTCGCTGGAAATTATTTTCTTTCAGTCCCGATGACAAAAAACTGCAGTGTCCAGCAATTTCAATAAATTATTGAGCCTTTAAAAAAAGGGGGAGGGGGGCCATCATGTCGCAAAGTAGCGGCATGATGGCCCTCTATAATTCTGTAATTCCTCTCAGGGAGGAGGTGAAAGTGGACGATTGGGGATACAAGAGTGTCTGACTTTGATACTGGAAACCACTAACCTTAAATTTAGTAGTTGTATCCAGCCAAACCTGAAGTGCAGAAGTACCAGCTCAGAAAATGGAAGTGGTTTGGACAGGTAGTAAAAAGATACATAATCTGTCACTGGGGTATGAGATTTTGTTGAACAAACTGGACAAAGAGACGATACACAAAACCTACAGGAACTCAGTTTGGCAGTGCCATTAAAAAGAGGATGCAGTATTGGCATTGTTGCTGATATTGGAGCTGGAGGAATACCCTGTTTTTATTTCAAACTTGTAAATATTGAGCGGCTCTCTTTTTCTCCATCTGTTCTCAGCTTTTTGGCATTCACCTCTCTTAATCTTCTACGGATTTGGCAAATCCTAATGGTGCCTTTTGTTCAGTGGATGACAATTTGATTATAGCAAGAATGGGTTAATTTTTCTGCTTTTGTGAGCTCTCCTATCGTTTAAGAAATGAAGAACAACTGCCAAACTTAAATATATATGTATACTTTCTTTATTTCTTAAAAAATGCTCCGACCACTGCGCCATGTAACCCCTCTAATAAGTGGGGTGGTGTCTGTTCACCAGACCCTGAGCTCTGCTAAATACTCCAACGACAAGCAATTAGCCTGCTTCTCTTTGCTGCTGCTCCTGCCCACAGACATGTCCGTAGGTGGCCTTTCAAAACACACACACAAACACCCCTACCTCCATAAATATTGATATGATATGATCAGGCATTTTTCGTGTTGGAAATAAATACATGGTTGCACCATGGTTGGATAAGGTAAAAAATAATCAAACAACCCCCCCCCCCAGTGAAGAAGGGGGCTGCATGTGTAATTGACCCGTGTGATGAGACTAATAAGCTCCCCTGTGAACTCATCAAAGAACAAAGGAAGGGTAATGAGACTGTTTCTCTTTTTCTATAACTCATAATCAGTCTGCTTTTTTCCCCACTTCCCCACTTTGCTTTTTGTGCCATAACCTTCAGCCTCTCCTCTCGCTCGACTGCAGACAATCTAAGCCAGGTATTATGTACACTAGTTATCCTTATTTTCAATATCAGTAAATGACCTTCAGAGTGCTTCATACCTGGAAATTTGTGATCTGCTTTCATGTCATATTTTCTGATGAAGAAAAATATGAAAAGAAAAATATACCTTCTCCCCCATGCTGCCGATTAAATCCTATTGCTTCTTAATATATCTCTCTCTTACACAGAGGTGTGACATATTGAACATTTACCCTGCATTCATACTGGAAGAGGCACACAGCCTAGCCTTTCATTTAGTCTTGAGGATAACTACTAGATCTTGA
Organism: Remorina albescens; assembly: GCA_034769265.1. NCBI lineage: Eukaryota > Metazoa > Chordata > Actinopteri > Carangiformes > Echeneidae > Remorina > Remorina albescens. The sequence continues at coordinate 13,438,533 of CM068476.1, read as the reverse complement.
CTAATAATTTAATTTGGGTCCACAGATCTTCGATTTTTGTCCACTGCAAAGGTTAATTAGTACTAGTATCGATTTTGCACAACCAATATATTACTGTGCAAAAGAGAACTATTTTGAATTAATGTACTCAACCTGATATGAGTCCTTGAAATTGGTAACTCTTGTCTTCGAGAAAAGGAGCAAAACTGAGAATTGAGATTCACCAACGTTCAGGCCATTTGACTGGATTGACTCGATTCACGCCATCAGTTGTGTTTGACCACTAGTTTGAGGGTCTGAAGACAGAAACACAAGAGCTTTTGTGCGTTTTATGTAGCTTGCTGTGGCATTTTGATACTACAACTGCCATGGCTATTGGGTTTGTAATAGTGGTTAGTTGGTCGCAGTTGGTATTGGATGGATTATGATGAGATTTTAACATTCATGGTGTCCAGAGGATGAATCCTACTAAGTTTTGCAACGTCTATCTGCTGTAGCACCAGCAGCAACAACCTCACAGAGCTGCTAGCATAGTTGTATAATGTGTAAAGGCAAACAATGTAATTAGTTCTAAATACGTGCTAAAAGTGTAGTGGGTTCACTCCGTGTTTACTATGTAAAAAATACTCAGCTATAATTGATGTTAAGAAATTATTCTGATATTCAAAAGTAAGCTCTGAAGGGGGGCTGGAATCAAATGGATGATTAGTTCCTCATTGGGGAAATTCCACATTGATCTTCATCCTTCCCCCACCTTCACTGCTTCCCCATGTCCAGCCAGGGAATGCTGGGAGAGTATCAGGATGGTTAGAGGAAGAAATGTCAGAGATCTAGTCACAAATATGACCAAGTCAAACTCGGACTAAAATGAGGAGTGGGTTTCAGTTGCAGATGGATCAAAATCAAGCATCTTGTGTTTATGTTTTCTTTAGTTGATGCAGTGGCTGGCTGATACTCTCCTATACCTCTCAGCTATATGGCTGTGTGATCTATTAGCAGGCTGAATCCTGGCAGAAGAACATGAAACAAAGTAACCAATCATTTAGTGTATCTTACAAATCCCATGTGCAGACAGTGTGTAAATAGTGGTATTAAGGAGGAGAAGTGTAGCAGCTATTAAAGTGGAAGAAGTAACAGTTGCAGCGTTGTTTGCATGATCTTTAACGTGACATCACTGCTTAGTGCAAAGGCCTGTATATACATGTCAATGGTTACCTAATGGTGGGTCCGTGATTTACTAATTAATGCTAGGGGACAGTTATTTTAACTGGGTCAGGCCACACATTGTAGTACAGGCCTGAGATATTGTCAAGAGACTTAAATCTTTGCATTGTGCTGTGCATTACTTTGTCAGCAGCTGCACCACGCTGAACCCATGGACCCCAGCTGAAAAGAGAGCGGTTTCTTCAGTGACGGCTTGAAAAGGTTACAATAACACAAAAGAAGTGCAGTCAAACACATAGCTTTGAAACTTTTTTTTTTTCTTCTTAAGTGCAGGTATATTGATTACAGATACAGCTCCTCGCCTGTAAAGCAGTGAACAGTCGACGGTAGCTATTTTAGAAGAGTTTATATGCAAATCCACACTTTCTCTTCCTGCTTTTTATCTATTATAAATTCATCATTCTTCAAGGTTCAAGACGAGGTCTGATGTTTAATATTAGACTTTTTTTTTATGCTTTTACTTTATTTGTGCTGTCTAGCTGACTGACTCTGACTGTCTTAATCTCTCGCTCTCTGAGGTTCGTCTGTTGGGTTTAGACCTTTCTAGCCTGTTAAAAATTGAATTATTTCCAAAGAGGCACACAGCTCTCTGGTGAACCACACATTTACAGTGGAAAAAGAGTTAGGACTTCGAAGTGTGTTTTGCATGCCACCAAAGCCCACAAGCGTGTTGCATTCTGATGGTGTCTAAATTTTATTGCTTGAATGTTTTTGAGTGGTGCAAAATGAAATATGGAGTGGAGTTTTTTTTTTTTTTTTGCCCATAATGCAGTGCCAGGCCACAGTCTGCAACAGTTCTCAATGATGAATATGCAGCAGAGGATTTTGCTTTTACTCAAACTGTCTACGATGAGGCAGGGAAAAAAAAAAAGTCAATTCCATGCCACTTGGAACTCCTCCTGATAAAGTATTATCTTGGCCAATTATGAAAATTGAGCAAATTACTCCCCCCCCCAAAACTTCATTATTCAAATTACCCAAAAATAGTGATGATCAAGAAGTCTTTCAGAAAATCTTCATGCAAAAGCAGGTCTTCAACCATGTCACCTTGCTCCAGTCCTCCCTGACTGACCCTCGCAAGCCTGACAGCTCTCTGTTGAGATGCCCTGTAAAGTTCATGCCTGCAGCATCCTCATCCCTTTCAAAGTGATCAGAGATGATCGGTGCCATTTGCTGCTATTTTTGGATATTGCTCACATGAAATTCTGATGCATGGCAACGTAGGTCGTGAAGTGTTCCAGCTACATATTATTAAAGCAAAAATGTGTCCATCTAGCCATGAAGCCTACATAGTCTTTACTCCGGTAAGTGCTCTGCTGAAATGGTCTCCTCTCAACAGGATTTGTTCCCTGTGATGACGCCAGCTAAAGTAATAATGATGTTGCACTGAATTTAGCCATCGCATTGCATCAATGGAGACAGAGTGAGCGTTACTGCCACCTTGTGGAAAAAAGAGTTACTCTATTAGGGATGCGGTTTGGGAAAACTGACTGCAATCTACGATCTGATCAACAGATTGACAGATTCAAGAAAGGGAGATACGTGTAAGTAATTCAAGACACAACATTCATTTATACTACATATCAGCATTTATGATGCACCAATGTGTGTATATTATGGGGAGGTGGAGCAGTTATGAATTATTAGTTTGAGGGAATGAATTAGTAATGGCTGGACAAAACTTAAACCCTATACCTCCCGACTCCATCAGAGTCTTCAGAATCTGCTATTTTTCTCACTCAGGTCTGACCTGTCAGATACGAAATAGCACGGAACCAAAGTCAAAGATCTCAGCCTCATAAATACAGCATAAGTAATGGTGTCTATAGATATATCTCTCTTTTTTTTAACTCAGCTGGAATCAAAAAGTGGAATCAAAAGTATGATAAAGACCACTGCACTCATCACCAATTCTTCCCCGGCCTCTCCCTCTCTTTCATTCTCGCTGCTATTCTTAGTGGCTGCTTTGCTGTGATCCGATCTGTCCAGCAGAATCGGCTCTGCATCTTTTTCAGTGCCCTCCTCCACACTTTCCACCTGTCAGCAATACAATTCACTGTTTATGTTGTTTTGCGATTTGGTCACTGGAGGTTGTTCATACCCGTTGGACCAAAGCATATACATTTTGCAGCTGCTGTATTGTAAAGGTTTTGCCCTTTTTGTAAATGTTTAACGTCAGCATTCCAGCTGACTTCACCATATTTGTGCTGCATCAGGTGGAGGAAGTTTAAGCAGGTCATCTCTGCACATCTGATGCTTGACGGAGAAGCGTAGAGTCACTGACGCTTAAAGGTGCTTGTAAATTTGCTCCTGTAATCATATGATGATTAGCTTTGAAATAAACATTTAAACTTATTAACTTATTATAGGAGGTGTAACTTGTGTGCTTAATCAAGGCCCAGTTCAAGTTCAGTGTCCTTTCAAGTTCACGTGAGCTCAATGCTGGGACCCTGGAGCTGGAGCACTGACGTAGGATGGAGCCATCATTATTGCTGTTAGTTATACCTGCGCTTATCCTGCCATGATTCATCAAAATGTTTTGTGAAAAGGCCACGCACTATGCTTGTAAGTGAAAATATTAACTCTCAGAATAGACGGAAGGCTGTTTTAATGGGGAAAGTTTGAGAAACTACATAGATGTAAAAAAGAATGACCCCATTGAACGAGCATTTACACAAACTCAGACATGCTTAATAGTAAAGACTGGAACAGAGAGCATTTATTCTGAACAGGCAATAAGAAAATACTGAACATTTCACAATAAAGACCCAATTATCAGTGTCCTTCTGTCTGACATTCTGCTCGGTGCTCCCACTCTTGCTGTATGTTCACTGAAACCTTACATCAACCTGTCTGTGACTATGCTGCAAGACTTTATTCATGTACTGGACTAGGCATACATTTCATTATGTTTTAACAAATTATATGATCGGCTGCAAACAATGGTGAACTAGGAAAAAAAAAAAGAAGAAATTTTAGTTCAACCCAATTCAAATATTCAGGAAGGAATTACCTTTAACCATCTTTAACCACCTTTCTAGGATTCTTTGCTGAATGTTTTGGTTTTTTTTTTGTTGCTTTTTTTGCAGGCAGGAGCAGGCAGTGGTGATGATGGTTGCATGTTAAAAGCTTCAGCCGTCATTGCGTTTACAAGGTGAAAAGGTTCAAATACTTAAGCATCGAATGTGCCCCTCAGTTCAGCATGAGAGGATAAAGTAACTTACTGTTGCAAAGAATTCATAGGAGCCAGGATTAACGTAGTTGGTGTGTATGAATGAATTTTGCCATTACTTTCCACAGTTGGTGAATAATACAAGATTTGATTCTGAACTCATGTTTCCTCTAGACTGGTAAGTAAAGAGGTGTTGATGCTTACGTGTGCTATATAGCAATAGTCACATACAGTAGCACCTTCAAAAACCTTTAAGTTGGTTAACAGAAGATGTTGGCTGCCAGAGCAAATTGTCCAAGGCATGTAAATTTGACAGGCAGCTGAAGGCAACCAACGGTTAAATCAGCTCAGTAGCAATTAATGATCAACATACTGTAAGTTACTGTGAGCTGAGAGCTACATGTTTTGGTAGGGTGACTTTATTAGCAATTTACTCAATTTATCTGCCCTCATTATCCAACTTGTTGCAGTGTATGTGTCACCAGCGAATTACTGTGAGGAAGGGGGGGGAGAGAGCGGGATTTGAAGTTTGGCGTAGGATGTATGCTGAGGAATGTGTTTGATCACAGTTGCTCTCCTGCTAAACAGATGGAAAGATGAATTTCTAAATCAAAACTTATCTGTTGCCTCCCCTTTTTCTTTAAACTGCAATAATGCCACTTTGCTTTTGGATTGTATTATGAAGCCGGATAGATTAGTGCCCCTGAAGAATTGCAACACTCCTACCTTCAATAATGTGCATGAGTATTAAAGCTTGAGCTATATGAGAATCAATGCTCTTTCCCTATTTTCAGTGTTATGAAACAGGGAACCTTTGCTGGCTAAAGCCTGTGTTTATTTTGGAATGAAAGGCTTTGCTTGAGTACAGCGTTCAGGTGAACATGGTGTCAGTATCTTGGCTTTAAAGGTCATCCTACAGGGACACAAGATGGGCAACAAGCTTTGAATCACTGTTATATTTGTTGCTGCTGTTGTTTCTGTTATATACAACAGTATGCAGTTATATTGTGGTGATTTATGAAGTATTACTTCTCTCTCTCCCCTTGTGCTTAAAATAACTTCCTCAAAATTAAAGTTGCTCTGTTTAGTAGAATCAATTGTTCAAAACACATTTATGGAGTTGTAAGCAGTTTAAGCACATTTGAAGTTAAATGTCCTCATAATAAATAATTATTGTCACCAGTGATGTGTAGAAAGAAGTCGTACCTAATAATGGCTCCCCTTAAAAGATCTTGGTCATAATCCAGTAAACCTACTAGTACTTAAAAACAAATCCTTTTGGCATAAAAAAATGCACCTATTCTCTTGATTATATCAAGAATGTGAAGGTTTTCCAGGACTACAAAAAAACCAAAAAACAAACCAGCAAAACCTGCTCCAGATGTAGAAGCAGCATCTAACCATTAATCTGTATATTGGCATCGCAGCCATATGGCCCATTTATGTGTGAATTAATTTTGCTATCTGGGGATCATATTAGCTCTTAAAAAGAAAGTGTACACTTTTCTATATATTTTTCTTTGACTTTTTGCACTTTTAAAGCTTTAAAATGTACTGTGGTGAGACAAAGTGGTTAAATTATGTTTACACATGTTGAGATGCAGTGTTCAGATTTACTCCCACACTACATGTGTCCAACTAATGAGATATTTATTTGTCCCCCTGAAGCATTTGTCTGTTTCTAAGAATATTTTAAATGTAGGGAAGAAGCAGAAAGACCATATATACATCTATACAGTTGATACAAAAATCTTAAACCACATTCCTGCGAATGGAAATGGTGTGGAAAAGACAGGAGCATCCAGGGTGAAATACTGCGGTGTCAAAAGGAGAGGTCAGAGGAGAATGGCGAGTTTCTTAAATAATCATGTGATTCAAATGTGCTATTCTGAATAACTCCTTGTATGGGCACGGTATACCCATCTTCTTTTTCACTACATCGAGAAAGATCATACGTCATCTCCCAAAGCACACATCGTCTCAAGATGGTCCTACCAACATGATAGTGAGCTCTGTTACTGCAATAACTTCCACATCCACCACATCTCCGAGTCCGGCAGGACACCTTTGGGCTGTGGTGGGGCAGCAGATTTGCAGCTCTGTATGTGAAGGAGTGTTTCCTGCACCTGGTTGAACACAATCAGGCTGCTGTTTTGTTTTTGTTTTTTTCTGACCAGAGTGATTGCAAAGGATATTCAGACTGGAAAAGACAAAAACACAACATACCTCACTTCATTCATGCCATAAACACCTCATGAAAACTAATACACCTCCAGCCTGTGTGTTTTTGTCAACCTGAACAAACTCATCACCTCTCACTCTCCTCAATAGCTTTATATACGATTTCTTTGTTAGTTAAACTGAATACGTAGGCTAAATATAGTGTGCATTAAAAAAAAAAAAAGTTCATTCTGATTGGCATGAGATTCAACCCATGCACTTGTTCTGCCCTGTGCCTGTGCAAATTGCAAATAAATCCAATCTGAATGTGAGTTCTGGGAGCAACAGGAGTTCTAGCATATTTTTTAGCAAGGCGCAACTGATAAAGTTGTCAAAGCTAAAAATGAATGAATAGTTTCACATACAGTCCAAACTTCTGAAATCAACTTTCTTTTAGGGTTAAACATACTTCAGATTTGTGCTGAGGTGTCTTTGTTTTTTCTTTTCTTTTTCTCTCTCTCTCTCTCTTTTTTTTTTTTTTTTTAGAAATGTATGCGATGTCACGCTGCGATGTTGAGTTTCTACCTCCACAAAAAAGATATCAAATGTTGTACAGGGTATGTATTATGGGCTCTTGTGTAAACAATGGCTGCTTCAGAATCCAGTTAATTAAAGCACACACAGTGCATCAGTTACCGAGGGCAAACTGTCTGTGAGAGCTAAGATGTGCTCCACATGGAGGATGCTGAAAAGAGCAGCGTCTGACAAGCGCTCCGTTTGCCGGCACCAGTCACATGGGCTGACTTCACTTTGATGTTCATTCTGCTCCCATGCTAAGCCTCCATTCGAGGAGGAGGAGGAGGGATGGCGTTAAGGATGGGTTGATTTCGCAATCATTCCATTTACTCATAAACAGAAACTGTCCATTTGATGTGATTCCCACGTGGCTCTCCTGGAGTTCATCTGAAAAGTGAATTCAGCGGCTCTGCAGTTGGTAAACAAAATAAACATTTACAAAAGGTTATACTGCTGTATCATTTCCTGTTGTTGCACCCGTGCTGACTGCACACAGGGCTGAGCTACACTGCTTTATCTGCCAAATCTGTAAAAGGGAACATGTTCCTATAAAGCCTGCTTTAAGTGGCAGTTTTCAGGGGCCATGGCTGATGTTTTTCCCCATTTCACACTAATTATTTTTAGTGACTCTCTTCCAACTGCATTTCTGTGCCTAAAAGCTGTGTTTATAAACCTCACTATGGCTCAGTCAATTGTCAGTCAAATATAAACTGATTGGGATGAGATTTTTTTGATCAAACATGAAAGGAAAGGAATAGAAAGACTGTGCCAGCGCTACATGCCCCTCATTTACCATCTATCATCATGTCAGCAGTGTGATGCTCTTCCATCCTCTTGACCTGGTCTGGTGGGGTGGTTTAGGATGGCACCACTGTCAGTTCCAGCCCTGGATGACCAGCCCTGTCTGTGTTGCTGTGGACAATCGCTTCAGCCTTTGTTACGCTATGCTTTGTTAGTCGCTGCCCACCAAGTGTCATTTCTGACATCTGCCTACTTGACATATATTATAACTGCACTCGGTCCCAGGAACCTCTTGGAAAAAAAGAAAAAAAAAAAAAAGCAGCAACAAGTTTCATAAGTAATATGGAATTAAGGGATATTCCCCTAGAAGCCAATATTTTAAGGCAGCATTAATATATATTGTATATCTTGTGGAAGCAGTGGAACAACCTGTGAGCACAACATTGTTAGGCACAGAGTGGAACAGTGGTGTCACTGTATAAACTAAATTAAGCCAACTCAAAGCGGCATTAACAGAAATGTGGAGCCGTTTTTTTTTTTTTTGTCCATCCAGCAAATGTAACAAGAGTGCTGCGAATTAATTCCAGCAGTGCTAAAGATATTGTCTTTCCTTATTGCACTAATTATCTTCCCTGTCAGAATCTCGTGCCTACGTCACCCACAGTGCAACCAGACTGCTGACAGAGATACAGGTGTGTAGATAGTAGCTGCTAATGGAGCCTGGAGCCTCTGGCCCAAAGCAGAGATGAAGATCAGGCTACAAATGCTCGGTGATCTCCCTTTCCTTCTTTTCTTCTTAACTCTAAAGTCCTCAAACCAAACAGCCACTGACTGCACTAACATTGAGGACATCTATCAGATTGCATGCACGTCCCTCTGGAGATCTTCATGCATTATATAAAAATTTTTTTTTCACATATCCAGCTGAAGATCCCAGCATCTGGAAACAGATTTGACGTTGTGTTCGACTCGCTCTTCCCTCTGTGCTCTGCTTTGCTTTTATGAGAAAAATTGAGTCATTAGCTACTAAATGATCCACTTTCTTTGCCATCTAGTAGCTGGATTTTCCTGCCATATCTGCTCCAAGAGTAAATAATTAAGAACTATTTGTATATGAGAGCTGTGGCATTTCTGAGTGTAAATACTGTTGTACACTGAATGGGCTCACCGCTTTTGTGCCAATTAATCTGCATTACTAAATTTTTGTAGCTGGTCATTATATTCTGTCCATTATTAACTGCCGAGATGATGCATTTTATGTGTTTTTTTTCATGCGCACTGAAGCCTTTAGTGTGAAGGAGTGTCCATAAAGCATTAGGTGCTTTTTTTTTTTGTGTGTCTTGCAGCATTTAGTTTGAAGCTGTGTGTCTGCCATTTAGTGTCTTTCAGGCAGCAATCCTGCTGATAAAGATTTGACTCTTGCAATCAGACAACACACATCTTGGCTGCTTTTTTTTTTTTATGGAAAATTTGGCCTTTTAATGACAAGTTCCCCTTCTGCATCCTTGGCTCGGCGCTGCCCGGGTCGATAGTGATTGGTTTAAAGAAATGCAAACAAACAGAGCATTTTCCCTTATAGAAGAACGATAATGGGTACAGACAGCCACTTTCCAGTGCTGACACAGCGCTATGGAGGTTAAGCAGCATTTTACATTGTCACTGCACAGGGTGGACCTGAGTTTACAGTTAACTAGCTTGGTTTCGTTAAACGGTCCCTCCCAAAGGTCAGAGGATACAAGCGAGTGGTTCTCAGATGATTAATGGTAAAAAATAAATAAACAAATAAACAAACAAACAAAAAAAAGAAGGATTAAGTTTTTAGATTTTTCTCTGATCTTGTTTTTGGATAATTGCATCTCTTTAGAGCTTCAGACAGTCATTTAAATGAAACCATTTCACAAGTTTAGAGGATTAGTGCTAACATCTGAAACATGACAAGAGAGCCAACTAGATTCCTCTACATTAACTCAACACTTCAAAATGTAGCACATGCTTTTATGTTTAATCTTGAAATGAACACAGTACTTGTCATATAAATCTATAAATACTTCCCCCTGGAATGTACAGTAGTAGAATACAAGTATAAATTTGATGTATCATATACTGAAGTAGCGAATAATCAGAGTGATGAAACAATGGCTCACATAGTCGCTCTGTGGAATCATTTGCTTTACATGATGGCTGTGTCTTTACCATTTACCGAAACAACAACAACAATATTTGGAGTCTGACCCTCACAAGCTGTCTCTTTCATGATGAATTGTATCATCTTGAAAGAAATAGGCCTAATCATATTTACTGCAATAGTAAAGAAAACAGGGACAAGAGGACTTTTTTGACTTTGACTTTCGACATGTATATCTCTTGTATTCCTCCTCTTTCCATCTGAAAACGAGCAGCCAACCCAGAGTTCACTTTAATTAGATTTAACATGTGTTCTGACAGAGAACAATACATCTCCTCGTATTTGCATGACAATGCCCTCTAATTGTGCTTTTGCTTAATTCGTTTTTAATAGCTAAATCAGCAGTGCCTGATTATATTAAAAATGGATCACTGTCACCTCTATCTCTCTCACTCTCTCTCTGCTTGTGTCTTTCTCGGTCCCTTTTTCACTCTCTGAAAACTCACACCCAAACAGCCTACATGGAGAGTTATTCACAAATATCATTAACCCTCCTGACTCTTCATTGTGTTGTTTTCCCTTGGGGAATTGGAATCCACATTCATTTCGATGAGGAACTGCGGCAGTTCCTTTGTTTGAGACCCAGATGGAGAGAGGCTGATACTTGATTGTGAGAATGCAGTTGTGCCCTGAACTCTGAAGTAAATAGGACTGGATAATGGTCACTTTTCTTTGCCTCTCTATAGCCGCCTTCTCTCTCCTTCTGCCACTGAACCTAAATAAAAGCAACAATTTAAACTAGGGTGAGGAACTCAATGCTTGTGACTGAAGGACCGAGCACTGATCTGATATACAAATTTGAAAACTGAATAAAACATGTTGAAAAATTCTGTCAACATGTGGTGTTGCCATTCTTTGCAAGGTCAACCGCTCTCCGCGTTAAATATGCGCTTAAAGACAGCTGCACACCTGCAACTTTCACTCAGGCCAACTGCTTGAGTAATGCATTGCACGAGTTTGAAGTGACGTCACATCTAATAAAAGCCTTTCGATATCAGACAGCATAAATTAGAGCCTTCAGTTTCAGCATACAGCTGTACTACTGACTTCTCGTGTTTACTATCTTAGCTTGTCATATTAGAATGTTAACATTTGCTAATTATATCTAAACGAGAGAGACTGATGGAAATGTCAACCTCATGGTGCGACAGGATATGATTTGGAACAATCTGGTTCCATTGTCTCAGATGGCAAAGTGGAGCGTGCCAATCTGTTTAGCCATTTGGTATAAGGGATGATATTCTGCTGGAACTTTGACTGCTTGTGTTGCTAAGAGTAAAGGGCCATCTCTAAAGCGATTACGCTTCATCCTCTGAGGGACAGGCCTGATAATCATACTGAATTTCCATTTTGTTTCACCTCATTCAGTTTGCCTGATAAATCCTAGGAGAAGGAAACTCTTTTGTTGTCTTTCTCTAACCAATCAGAAGCGCGTGATGTCCCTGTTCCACCAAAGTCATTTTCAGTTAAAATGAAGGCTGTTGTAATTGATGTTGGGAGCAATTAACTTAATGTTCATTTGAGATTTATCACTGTTTGTTATATTACAGTAACTTAGACTGCTGCCTCTATCTCCACACTTATCTGTTTAAATCAGACAACAACAAATCTGGGTGGAAAGCCAAGGCTTTGGTGCAGTGCTATCGTCCTTGTGGTGCTAATGCAGATGCATTATGGGACCTGAGTAGGACACATTGTTAGGTTTTTAGGCTTACCCCAGCCTGCTATGTCTCAAATCTTTAATCACTATCACATTTGTTGTTCAAATAAACTCCCCTTAAAAATCTCTCTCTCCCTTGGGTCCACTGGAAACTATATTAACTTGTCTCTGCATTACAGTACAGAGCCAAATACACACTAAGCCAGGTGGAAATGTGAGGCTATTTTATTGTTATAGAAAATAAATACAAAACTGTGTTAAAGCTTCTGGAAAGAAGTTGATCATATTGATAATGCTGACAGAATAAATATCTTCCTCCAAAGCTTTTTAACGATTCTCTCAAATCCAAGAAACACACAGGAAGAAGAGATGCCCTTTTCTTACTTCATTCAATTTTTCAAGACAGAACAAAGCTGCAGGCAATTGGATGTTTGAAAGTTTGAAGGACATAATTTCCCACAAATTTTACAAGGTGATGTGGATCAACTAGCTAAAAGTTATTTCTCATCCACAATATTTTATGACAGTAGTCGAGACTGTGTGCTTGATGTCCACAGCAAAGTATAATCCTGCATGACTCCTTGGACACTATGTCTGTGTGTCTCTCTGATGTGCCCTCTGTACTTGCTGGCTGCATTTATTCTAACAAAGCAAGTTACATGTGATTGAATTGTACTTCAAAATGCAAAGTGATATCACAGATGGCAACGATGCACATGTTAGAGTGCCGGAGCGCGGGTCCATGTGTTCAGACAGCTCAGACAACAGCAGAAGGTGGGAAGCTAAATAAATAATGAACTTCTTTCCTAGTGGCTAAAAACTTAAGTTGACAGTGAGTCCGTGTTGAAGAGTCTCGGTTGTTGTTGACTTAAGTTTTTAAAGAGAGAGTAAAGTAAGCAATGCTAATCCAATGTATTTTCCAAATAATTTGGTGTCCACACAGCTGGCTAGCTGGCCAGCCTGTTGTGAGTCAGCGCTGAAGTTGGAAGGAGAGATTATATATTTTGCTCAGAGTAACAGATAGTCCCTATTTAAGGAAGATGAGTAGTCATCCCCCCTTCAACTGCCAACCACGAATTTTTGAAAGTGATTGATTGGGACACAGAATAACATGAATCGATGAAAATACAATTAGTTTGTCAGCCACTTAGTTTGGAAGGCTGCATGTCCAGAAACATAGAGTGAGATTTGCATTCTTATGGAGCGCTTGGATAATTGAAATCCAATATTCACTCATCTCTTTGGCTGTGGTTTTTCCCCACCCTCTCCTGAGGAAGATTTCTGCCACTTAAGCAGCGAAAATGTTGAACTATGTTCAGCATGAAACAGCTAACACAAAGATTTTGTGCCATTATCTAAACCGCCTAGCTGGAGTACCCGGAGGGAACCCACGCAGGCACAGTGAGAATATGAACATAGCCCCAGGGCTGGGATAGACTGCTCCACATGGCCGCCCCTTATTAGTACCCTATATGCTGTATATGAACCATTAATTAGAGTTAAAGAGTCTGCAGGGTAGTCTTTATAAGGGGCGTCGTTCTTATTTTACCAATGAGGGGTAACTGGAGAAACTATAAACAGATTTGGTTGCTCTTACAAAGGCAGATGTTGCACATATTGTAGCGGTTGTTTACTAATTTAAGCATCAGCAATTTGAGCCTTCCCTATGTTTGGTTGAGCAGTTAGCGTGGAGCAGGTTTGTAGATCGTCTGAAAACTACCCGAAACAAAAGTGATGAGAGCAGAGAGAGGAAACTAAAGCAGGACAGACGCGAGCTCTAAAATCAGTACAATATGATCAAATGTTCCCTAAATCTGAGGTTGATTGCAAAACTGTTATAAATATCAAGACTCCAACCACCTTTACGCTGAACATAATAATTTGAGCGACATTAATTCTAAATTGGTCAGTGCTGCTGTGACATCAGAAGTGCTATATAGTTTGTTTTTATGCTGAAGTGTTAGTCCACTTTGTCCTGGCCCCAAAATAAATTCTAGCTTCACGAGCTGTAAAGTTGAATAAAACTTTAAAGAGCAACAAGAGGTAATGCCCATTCCAGCAGTCATCTCTCTCTCACTCCTGACTCATTCCTCTCTAATCAATTCTGTGAAGTTGCCGAGCAGCGTGACATGATGCTGAGCGTGGCTTTTTGTCACTGCAAATGAGTGTGTGACTAAATCACTCCTTCCTATCCTGCTCCAATATAGGAGCTGCGTTGTTTTCTCAGCCATGTTTAATGTCTTTGACAGTGAGGCAAATATTTAGAGCATCTACCTGTTGCCTCCCATTTTCCCGACTCCTAACTCTGTGCGCAAGACGGAGGGGGAGGGGAAAGGGGAAAGGGGAGGGGGTGAACAATGATTATCTTCACTTCAAGAAATTTTAAATCAAACAGTGAATCTGAGTATGCTCACTCAGCCTTGTTTGTTCTCGCTCTCTCTCTCATTATTTATATATATATATATATATATATCATTCTGTGAGATGATCTGTACTATTGTAGCGAAAGATGGAAGTCTGTGTTGCCATGCATGCTGAGGGGCTAAGTTGGAGAAAATAGAGAAACTCTGACCGCCCAAGTCAAACTTAGTGTGTGCCACACACAGACACATAAGCAAGCAAACAAGGTTGGCTGTGCAGTTTGAGTCCAGTGGGCATGACAAGGAGGGAGAGGGAAATATGTGTCGATGAGGCATCACTGGCTCACGGTCAAATCACACCAGAGCTGTTAATAGAGAGACAGGGGGAAAGCTGTTCAACTGAGCAGTGATTAAAAATAAAAGGTCCAACTTGCTTGGGTACCCTGGTAAATTGTGCACCACATAGCAAAACTGAGTCCTTGCTGCAGCAACCTCGATGTGTGAGTAACTGAAATCGTGACTGAACTGAATTTTTTTCAGTTCACGTTTCTGTGCCTAGCTAGCAAACAGTCAGTTGATGAATAATATCACCACAATGCTAGCGCTCGTGTATAAATTTCATATAGTTGTTTCTTTCAGATACGGGTTTTCTTAAGACCATTTAAACTCCTCATACATACACAGTATAATTTTCCAGCCAACAAAATTATTTTATAATTTAGTAATGAAAATAAAGCTGTTGAGAGACGAGCAGAAATCAATAGCTGACTGACAAGTTTTAAATGACAGTTTGGCCTTGCAGTATCTTTCAGTGAAACCTAAGACTTATTAAGTTTCAAATATGTGTCTATATCAGTATAGTTAGTCCATCTTTGCTGCCTTATTTTCAGTTATATAAAGGCACACTCCACCAATTTAGCATCCTCGCAGTGTTTGACCCGGGATAAACTTTTTCAGGGAAGGGAAGATGAAAATTTGCATTATTCTTTAATCCGTTTAATACCACAAGTGAGCCACAGGCAGGGCAGGTGGAATGTCATATTATGGTAGTAGCTGCTGAAGATGGATGTGAAATTACAGGGAGACGCTCTGCTCCTGACGCTGTGATTAGCTGGTTGTTTATGTAATCTAAGGTGACTGCATTGTGTTAATTAACAGTGGGAATGACCTTGACAGACAGGCACACAAGGAAGTTGGCGCAATTTGTTAATTTTTGATTGGTAAGGAGTAAACTGGATGATCTGGATGATGGAATAAAGGGCAGAAATATCTGCCCTGTCTTCAAGAAGCTATACAAAACACCCAATAGGAGGTGAGTTTTTGCATCTTGAGGCAAATAATTGAGTAAAACAGTTCTGCATACACAAGCATGTTTAACTTCACCCACACTCAACCAAGGTGTCCGAGGTAACAAAGGTAGCTGCAGACAGCTCCAGAGCTACTACTACAACACTCTTTGTTATTATTTTGATTATTTTTGCTTCACTGCTGTTGGTCTTGGCAGAAAAGGGTGAGTTGCCCCACCTTCAGTCTGGTTCTGGTGAAGGTGGCAAAAGAAAGTCTTTCCTTTCTGCTCTAGCCAGCTGGTGCTCACTGTGGGAACTGTTGGGTTTCTCTATATCATTTCGGAAGCTCTCGGCCTGGTTTATATCAAGGCACCTTACTAGACAAATACTTACAAGGCTGTTGACTGACCTTAGGAAAGTTCTTTTGCTTTTGCCCAAAAATAATGCATCGTAACATAATGCAACAATGGTAGAATTAAGTCTCTTAAACTAAAGGCCAATTTGAATTTAATAATTTTTCCTGCCATACAAAGACTGCAACACTCGCTGCACAACAGAGCAGTAATTTTCTTTCATATTCAAAAGTTTAAAAACTATTTTTAATTATATTTTAAGTCCTCTGAAACTTTAAATCTTAATAAGTATAACTTATCATTGTTAATGGTTAAACACCATCGGTTTGATAGTTACAAATGGAAAAAAGGCTTTGCTTAAAGGTGAGACACAATTAAGATAGCCTAATAAAGACATGTTTTGTATTTAGATTATTATCCAGATGTTTCGTAATTCATATGAGATCTGGGAATAACTTCAAACTGTCTGCTGGTTTGAACACTTGGCACTCGCCTCCTGCTTCATTATTGATAACTGCCTGTCTAAGGACAATGCCCTGTAAACTCCAGTGCGTCAAACTATAAGATCTGAAAATGTATTATCCTGCCTTCCTTTTGATCCCTTGGCTAAAGTGAACTTCTACAATATTTTGAATCCTGACTGCATGTCAAACCAGCTGAGATGGGTGTCTTGGAGAGATTGTAAAGGTAACTGTGGCCAGGACAAAGAAGCCAAAATGGAACTGTTGATTCAAACACAGCATGTATTCGGTCACAGAGGCTCTCTGGATTGGCTATCAGTGGGAAATGTCTTATGGCGTGATCTAAAGCCACAATTCTTTTGATTGATGACCCAAGCTTTTCGCACATTTATTTCAAGATTGTCACCTTTTGCCAAACACAGCGAACAAGAAAAATCACACCAGAGATCACAGATATTTAGTTTCGTCTTTTTTCCTAATACAGTTCGCCACTTTAGTTTTAGGCAAACAGCTTTTTGGATGCATGTTTATAGGTCTTTTCATATGATTTTTTTTTTTTTTTTTAGGCACAAATTGGTTTATTGCTCGGGCCCAGCTCATCTACATAATCACCTCAGGTGTGCCATTCCAGCAAATACAACCTTGAAATTCTTTAATCAGCCGGATTTACTCCAGCATGGAAATAATTACCCTGTGGCAACACTTTACATTACTGATGAGACCAAGAGTTCTGCATATGTCCGTGTACATAAAAGGGCTTGTTCTGTATTTTAATTTACAATCTCACTTTTAATAGTTTGTGCAAAAGGAAAAAAAACAGTTTTTACATTGAATGGAACTTTTCACTGACAATAAAATTAAGAGTATCTTAAAATTCAACTGTAGATGATACAAAAATCAAAACATTTCTTTTGATAGTATGAGCTTATAAATATTATTCATCATTCACCTGCACTTTTATTACATTTTCTTGTTTTCTACGTGATTTCGCTCACAGCTCCAACACTACAGTGAACAAAATAAAAGAACAAAGAAAGCTGAATAGCCAGAGGTAGCAGACTTATCTTCTGGGGAGTTTACTCTTTTCCCATGGTCCCACAAAACTGGTCTTATCAGGCGTGAAGGTCTGCAGGTGGACCTGTCTCATAGAGTTGCTGCATTTGTATTTGTCAACTCATTCCCCACATATACATATTCATAACACCGCGCTACAGGCAGTCAGCCTGTGCTTCCAGCTGGCAGTGAAGCTGCATGAGGCAAGTTGGGCGAGGGGAGACTGAAGGCCTTGGCCCTCTTTGATCTAAATGACAGGACTAAGAAAAACATTTTGCTCTGACAGAAAACTCTAACTCAGGGAAAAGTGCTCCTCATCCCTTCCACCAAAGCAGAGATGTACAGTGGCTGTCTGTACGCTTTAACACAACCCACTTCCATCGCCAGCACTCAGAAACCATGCAGTAAGCGAGGCAAAAGATTTCCTGTCAGAGAGAGGAAAGTATGCGTGAGGTCTCTCTGACCTATCTGTGTGTGTGTGTGTGTGTGTGTGTGTGTGTGTGCGCAAACCTTTTTCACACCTCACTCTCCTTCCACTCCAGCTTCTCAGGGATTTCCTAATGACATTCCACTTAAAGCTTTTTTCATGACCCGTCAGTCATTAAAGTTAAAACAAAAGCTCTGCAACACTTGTCAGCAGGGCTCTTCAGCTGATGTTTTTTTTTCCCTGCTTCCAGAAGTGCTTTACTAGCACATAAATTCCTCTTTCAACTGAGCAGATGCTTCCTGCAGAAATCACTTATCCATCATTCTTAAATGGCTATCCCAGCCTCACACAGAGTAGTTGGCATCCCCTTGTTAAACTGTCATACATATTTTTTTATTTATTTCTTTTCCTCCCTTTTCTAGACCCCCCCAAAGACCAGCCAACACTGCGACAAATGTCTAAATATCTGCATTTGTTCACTTCTCCCCTCCACAATGTCATGAATTTTAAATGGCTCCTGTTTAATTTACTGCTGCAGAATGTCGGGTATTTTGCAGAAAATGCTTCGGGCGGGCCTGCCTCTCTGTGGAAGGTGAAAGGCAGCACTTGATTTGGAACTTGTTTTATCACACGGCGTGAGCTAAAATCTCTGCTATTCAACAGGTAATCAGAAATGCTAAGGCAACCTGAGGCGAGTGGGAATCTCAGCGGCAAAGTCACCTTGAGACTTCCATCTGGTGGAGCATATGCTGTGTTTACTTGCCTGCATAGGAAATAAGCAAAAGCTTGAGTGCTGTTTTGTTCTCTCTCTGTTACATCTCTCCATCTTCCATTCTTTCCTTCTCTACACCTGCTCTCTCGTCTCTGTGTTCTATCGTTTCATGGATTTCCAGTCAAACAGGATTGGAGTTGTTTACTTTGTTGTGCATATTTTGTTGACTTTGGCTCGTGCGGTCCTAAAGCCAAGACAAAAGTGAGGAAGACACAGGTAACTGGCAAACACCTGGCAACTGGCAAACAATTAATTAGGTTTGACAAGGAGCAAAACATTGTGTGAGTATGGATAAGTTCAATGTGTGGTCTTAAGTCCAGCAACCTGCTGCAAACACAGACACCAATAAACTTAAAAAAAAAAAAAAGAAAGAAAGAAAAACTAGCAAGGACTGACACTTTAGAGTACACTAGTGGCCAGCTCCAAAGATGATATATTAAAAGGCAAAAAAATCCGGGGTAATCGATCCGATTAATTCAGGTGGTTAAAGAGTTTATTTTTCCAAAAATGTGTAAAATATCTACATCGTAGGGATTTTCATCTTAAAACACAACACCACAGTTTACAGGATTGACAGGAAGTGACGCCTCTCCGGTCATCTTCAGGCGGATGTCTGTCTGTGGATTCCACCGTCTCAGCATTGGACCAAAAGGGACAACGTACTGTCTCTTATTATGAGACCAATTGGCTGGCAGATTCTACCTTGTTGAGTCTCTACCTGCCGTCCGCAGCTGTCTGCAGATAACAGTCCAACAGCACAATGAAAGGCTTTAAGTGGCATGCAGACTCTCTCTTTGCCCACTGATTATACACAAAGATGTTTTGTAGCGTTCATAGCTGTGGTATGACCTGTAAATATGTGCACAGAGACGATAGTCTTGCAGGGGTCTTTCTATCACAAATCAACTACAATATGCATCAAGCATAATAGACAAAATAAGTTTCCGCTATGTTTTTTTTCCCCTTTGTGAGTCTGCTTCGCCAACGAATGTGACGTCCTGTTGGGAACAGGTTATTGTGGCTTGACGGGAGCTTCAGCCAGTGATGCTTTACAAGGCATTAGGTAATAACAGCTGTGACTTTTACAGGCAAGCAGAGCCGAGTTCCCCAATTCAGTGGGCACTTCATCTCTTTATTACTATCGTCAAAGATATAGACCCAACCACGTGATGACAGGAGCCGTAGCACTACTGTCACTCCTGCCTTTGTGCGGCCTGTCTTTCCTGTGTTCAAAGTCTCTCTTGCATCTTCTTGCTTCTCTCTGCCAGAACATTCTTTACAAATCTTTTACAAATGTCTGTCCACACCTTTTTTATAATGTTGGGCCTTCAATGCATAAAGAGCTGAGGCCATTGTCCCTGAATTCTTTGTATGTGGTCCTTTTCCTGCATTTAATTCACACCCCATTGAATCACAGTAGCACTCTCGTGGAGGAGGACTGTGAGGAATGCACCTGTGCTACTCTGTCGCTACTGACTCACTGTCTTTAATCTTGCCAAAACTAACAAACTAGTGTATAAGAATAACTGCCACTTGTTTTCACACTTTGTATGGTGTAAACAAGCAGCAATATGAATGTGTTAATTAGTGCATTTAAAAATGATAATGCAAGCTAAACATCTGAATCAAAATATATAATGGAGAGATTGGTGTTTCAACATTCACCAACTCAAAGCTCGGGCCGAGGTGGTGCCAGTAATTCTGTCTCAGGATCTGTTGTGCTGGCAGAGAGGGTTTAACCTTAAGAACAGAAGTTCAGCCAGGAGCAGAAGCTACTGAAAATGGTCTCTGCAACAGTATCCAATTCGAATCAATCCAGGAATGTTGAAGCTCAGCCTCCAACAGGTAAATTGAATTCAATTAATTTTTCAATAGTTATTTTGCATTTTTACAGTTTTTTGTTTCTTTTTTGTTTTTGTTTTGTTTTTTTTTAGCTTACACTATTATAGCCTCTTCTGTGACTTCAGGAAAAAAAGCTGACCAGCTTGGTATGATGTTGACATTCTAAAAGTTAATCTTTTCCCTCTACGCCTTCATAAGTGCTTAATCCCTGTTGTTCTCGAAAGTGAAAAGCAAACATGTCTCATTATCATTATAAATAAAAATGAAAAATGACTGGTGTTCAGATATTATAATGGAAATTTTACAAACTTGCCCTGTAAAAGGTTTGCTGACAAGGTAGTTCTTGAGTTGGATTTGGTCCCAGCCGCTCTGTCTTTCTTCCAGTTGGTCTCAATGGGCCAAAAAGCATTTACCCATAGAAAAACGAAACACAACAAAACAAAAAACCTTTTTTTTTTTTTTTTCCCCGTGTATGCACACCCCTGGGGTGTCAAGCAAAGCAGCAACAGGGACGCATGTCTGTTTGACTGTCTTATACTTTGCAACGCTGAAGTCTCTCAAAATATTATGTATCGTGAAGAGAATCGGGAATGCAGTAGTGCACAAAAATATACACAACTCTCTGTCTCTCACATACACACAGATTTTCTTTGTATATTGACACTTGATACAATAGTAATTGTTTTGTCATGCTGTAGTACACTGTTTGGAAGAGTAGATTGATTTTTTTTTTTTTCCCCTCACACTTTTAAGAGCACAACTTGCTTTGTCT
Source organism: Remorina albescens (assembly GCA_034769265.1). Taxonomy (NCBI): domain Eukaryota; kingdom Metazoa; phylum Chordata; class Actinopteri; order Carangiformes; family Echeneidae; genus Remorina; species Remorina albescens. The sequence continues at coordinate 13,417,510 of CM068476.1, read as the reverse complement.
CCAGCTTCCCTAGTCGCACATTAAAATCCTCCTTCAGCCATAGGCTTAGGCTGACAGAGAAAGTTTGGGCCCACTTCAATATTCTCCCGGTGTTCGTGGAGTTGGTCGTGATGAATGGGGCCTCAGATGTACCACCTCTCTGCGTTCACCCTGCACAACAGGAGAGTATTAACACTAGCTGGTTGGACAAACTCCCAGTCTGTTCCACATATCATTTCACAAGCCAAACACACTCTGTTACATTGCATTTAGTTGCTGCTATCAGCCAGCAGGGTGTCTGTGTGAATCAGGTGTTGGAATTTCAAGGTGGATGATTACGTCCTCGTGGATAGAGTTACTCCAAATCCCACAAAAATAGGAAATGCTGAGAACCCATTTTGGCTGACAGTTAATTTATTTATAATCTTGTGTTTTTGTCAAAATCGGCTTTATTTTATCATTATTAAACGTGCGAAAAAGAACTGGAAGAAGTCTGTTTTCATTTGCAATACACAAATACCGAGTTCATTTTCGTGTTTAAAAACAGATTTTGTGCAATTTTTTTTTGGGGGGGGGGGGCAGCTATAGTGACATGAGAAAGGATTTTCACTCCTTCCCCGTTCCACACACAGAAATACCTGTGTCCCATCTTAAATCCATGAAAAAAATGGAAAAAAAAAAATCTTGTCTCAACTTTTTTTTTTTTTTGTTGTTGGAACAAGTTTACTTGTGGTCCTTAAATGCCTCGTGTCTTTAAATGCTAGCATGGCGACTGCACTCAGAAGGCCCCAGTCCATACTTGAGCACATACTGCGGCACATGCAGCTCGCAATAATATTGTGCAATGAGCAGAATATTATTGGTGGCTGCAGCACACGTCCACAGTCTTCACACTTCATGCACTGCTCAGGTGGTTGCTTCCAACAACACAGCCCTCAGCTGCCTATTATAACTGCACAAACAACTGTTACATATCATTCCTGCCCGCCCCAGTCCTGCTGACAATTTTTTGTGATCTGATGACATTGGTGACATTGACTGATTGCATGTGAAACCCAAAGGAATCCTGTAATCCACTGGACCGCCAAGGAATGGTTGACCTCTATTGATGCCACCTATAAACCCTGATACTGTATGTTTTGTTTGGGTGCCCATAATCTGTTTGATTCCATCTCAGACTTTAAATGATATATATGTGAAGTGCATCATAAAGTCTGTAGTATATCGATTGGCTGCACCTTTTTTATTCTGCAGCCTGCAGTGCTGCATTCATTTGAGCACATACTGTCCTGATATAATATATGAAGTAGAATCCAGTAAAGCTTTGACTTAATACATCCAGAAATGCAAAGTTCTCGATCACTTCAGTATCTTAAACACTAACATAACATAACGTATATATACATATAACAGACAATGTTGTACACTACATACCATGTCAAACATTAGTTTAAAGAGTCGGATTTGAACTCCAATTTGTCCGTCAGAGAAAGAGCTTTTCTCTGGCAATTGTGCAGCAAAAAGGTTGTCATCATAAAAAAGGGGAATGTGATGAGTCTGGAACTAAAAAAAAAAAAAAAGAAAAAAAAAAGAACTAAAGTTGATGCATAATTTAATTTGGTGTGTGCTGACTGATCTTCAAAGTCCTGATTTAGGAGGTGGATGTGTCTTATTCTTGGCGAATGGCAATAGGAAAAAAAAGGGATGCAAAATCTCAGTGTGTTCCACAAAATTCAAATGCATTTGCGGCAGTAGCCACATGTAATCACTCCAGTCTCCCATTCTAGCACATCCCTTGTCTGGAGGATTCAAAACTTTGAATTTGATGGCTGAAGTTCATTGAAGTCATTGTCATGTTCATGAAACCGTTTTGAGACCAAATAGTGTAATTTCGTGCTGCAAGTAGCCAGCAGAGGAAAGTAAATTGTGGCCATAAAGGGGTGCACATGGTCAGCAACAGTACTCAATCATTGATAAGTATTGAGGGGCTAGGAACACATTCCCTGCAGCAGTAGCAGCAGTCTGGACTTGGCACAATGCAGTTTGGGTGCACAGATTCATGCAGTTGGACACCTAGTTCTGCCATCTACTATCCCATTCTGATATGGGATTTTCCACCATTGGCAACCTGAGTGTCATTCTGGGTTTAATAGGGCTCAAGTGGAGAATTTCTACAGCCAACTGTTAATCAGTATGTGCCCGACCTTTAACATTTATGTAATGGAGGGGAAAACCTTTCCTTTTTTCCAGGAAATTTGGTGGTTAAAACTTGTAGATTTCAACAAACATGTTGTGTGTGTGTGTGTGTGTGTGTGTGTGTGTGGGTGGGTGTGGGTGTGTGTCTCCCTGCCAGGAAGGCTTTAATATTGTGCAGCAGAATGCAGCATGCCTGCTGCTAGGAGACTTTATTAATGATTTTTGTGATATACCTGTGTGGTTGTTTTGCAGTTCAACACTGTTACTAGTATGAAACGGGTAAAAAAAAAAAATAAAAATCTGGCAGTCTGGGTTTGGAGTGAAATTTGAAGACAGCCTGTAGTGACTGGCAGGCTAAGTTTGTTTGGTCACTGAAGGGACTGTATGACCTCTCAACGTCAACAGGGCCACTCAAATTTCTTTGCTAAGAGCTTTGGATGCTGACACTTACCGCGTGAGAAGCATAGGACGAGCAGTCACAGGGCCTCAAAGAGTGACCCCTTGCTCGCACTGATATCAAATTGCTCCCAGCCAAAGTGTGGATAGTGTTGATGCCTGCTTGCTTCACTCCGAGGATCGTCGGCCCAAAGTTTTCTTAGTGCCATTCTGTTAAAAGATAGAAGTTAATACACATATTTCCCCAATACAAGTGACATGCTTTATTGAATGCAATAAAAAAAAAAAAGAAAACTGTGATATAATAATTTTGATTGCCAATCAGCAAAGTATACCACTGCATAGAAAACAGGGCCTTTGTGCGGAATTGTACATTTATATTTGTGGAAAAATGCATTTCCATATCAATCACAGAGCATGAATTTACAGATCAGACTTAAGTACAAAGGAACTGGCAGGTGCGTAGCAGGGAAACGTTTGTACTCATTCGAGGATGATTGTGGATTTACACAGAGGTGTTCGTTGATAATGAAGGGGTTGGAAAAGGTGAGTCGGGTAAGGAATTTAGGATTATACTGAACTGAGTGTTTTTAACAACCTGCCAGGTTAATTTAACATCAATCTCTGCGTTACCTTTTGCCACAGCTGACGCCTACTTTGAAGAGCTGAGACCAGAAACGCGTACCGAATGCTGTACATCTCCTAGCTCATACAGTATCATTGTTGGTTGTGCATTACGTTGGAATATCAATTTTACTTTCCATGGAACACAACTTCATGTTGACAGAGCTCCAAAATGCTGGCGATAGCTAACGATTTGGAAAAGCTGATGTGAATATTTGCAGCCGAGTAATTCAATACCTGGGTTTTATCACCGACTCTGCTGAGCCTCAGCTCCTCAGCAGGCTGATTATGTGTTCTCGAAACAAAGCCCACAATTCTGTTTTCTATCCCACCAAAAGCCACCTCATAACAATACTGTTACTTCTAAAAGCAATACCCTCGATTTCCTCAAGGAAGCAGATTTGTAGAAGAAAGATATGGCGTCTTACTGTCTTCATCCCTCTCTTGGTGAATCGTCTTTTTTTTTGTGTGTGTGTGTGTGTGTATGCCTGTTTTCATTATGTTGCTTTGTCAGTCCGTCTATCACGTGGGTCACTAACTGGCATAAAATTAATATATGACCTATTAATCATAGGTCATAGGATAGGATCATAGGATTGCTGACCTCCTGACCTTCAATCCAGCACCCTCCCATTTTCTTATTACTAACAGCTTCACTTGAGTTAGCATGATGAAGCATGTCAAAGTTAATTTTAAGATCAATAATTTGATTTAAATGCAATGAAGAGGTGACCAAATGAGAGTGAGCAAGAAATAAAAATAAATCAATCAATAAAATCGCTTTCCAACTGAAAGAAAAGACACGAGAGATAACTAAGCTATGTTTGAAGTTACACCAACTACTGACATATTCATGTTTATATTCATAAGTGTAATTTGACAGTGGTCATATTCATGTTTTGTTTTTGTTGTTGTTCTGTTGTTTTGTTTTGTTTTTTCTTTTGGTCTTGGCTCATTCTTTGCGATCTTATCGTCCTCATTTCCAGCACCAGCAGGCAGCTCTTTTCAATTAAAAAGCTGTGATAAGCCCCATTACCCCACACCATACAGATGATGGACAAAGTCGCTGCCTAGCTGGAGAGCGTAGTGGGAATTTTAGCAGCTAAGGAGCAGGATGTTTAAAACAAAAAAAAAACAAGAAAGAGAGCGATTATTGGACTAATCACATTATCAGAAACGCACAGTGACATCTTTGTTGGAAATCAGCCTGTCTGTGTTGGACCACAGAGTTAATATAAGTTAAAACTATTTGCCAACCACACATTGAACTGCCACCTAAACTACCAGCACTCAACTTTTCACAATGAGGTGAGCAAATAAAACATTTTTCATCACACTGACTCGCTAGCTCTGCATGATGTACATTCATTGCCACAGTTACTGCTCTTGTGCCCTTTAAGCAGTCACAAAATGAGAGCATGATTATAACATTTACGAACAATTTGTTTTACAATCCTTTATTCTTTCAAATGTAAACTTATTCTGCTGCTGTCAGTCATGTCTGACCAGTCATCAGCATCTTTTTTGCCAAGTCGTACTTTAAATTAACACAGTCCCTGTTATCGCTGTTATGAAAATGATATCAAACATTCCCTGCCTGTGGAAAACTTGTTTGTGATGTTGAGGCATCAAAGACACTTGGGGGCAGATAATCCATAGAGAGTTTGCCATTTCTATGCTGTACTGTTTGAAGTGTCTGGCTGTGGTGAGATGCTGATGAAAGCTGCTGAGGGGAAAAATGAAGGCTTTAAATGTCGGATCAGCCATAAAGGTGCAGATGTCAAGACTCGAAACACTATGAATGGACTATGGGATTTTACTGTAGCTCTGACGTAGTATTAAAGGTAATAAAGTAAATGTGCTGTACTTCTTGACTAGCATTTTTTACATTCAGTGGACAGAGGTAACCCCAAAATGGCAAAGTCTCCTTTACTTTTATAGGCTAGGTTGTGTGTGCGCACATGCACCACATGTATATGTGGTGCATGTTTGGGTCAAGGTTTCTACCAGGGAGGTGATTAAGCCAAGTGATTTATTAAAAAAAAAAAAAAAACTGTTTGTGGGAACATGTTTGGACATCCAGAACTATTCCACAGATAACTCATATGTCAGTAGTGTCATCCAGGTCAGATTTCCCAGTCAAACGCTCGTGTTGTCCGGCCCGACATGGCTACTTGATATGTACATAGTTTATGTATAAAAATAGCAGTTGCTTCTTCTTCTTTTATATTGGTGTGAATTTATACCAAACATACTACATCTATGTACCTATAAATATATGTATGTGTGTCACTCTTATAGGTATTCTGTACAAGTGAGTTGGCTGGGATGCAGTGTTGATTAATTTACTTCTGCTGAAACAATCTAAATGTAAATTGGAACTCTCTATCTGTGTCTCGCAGACTATAATGAGAAGAGAATTTAAATGACCCATTTGCTTTTCATCCATTCTGACGCAAAGTTGAAATTTACAGAGAGACAACTTCTCTGTAAACAAAAAGAAATTATGAATAGGTAAAAGAAAACCCCTGGATGGGATTTACTGGAGAGCCATGGGTTACAGTATGAGGTTAAGTAAGGGTGGTTAAACGCTGCAAGCGCTTGATAATGGTTTGAGGAGAGCTGTTATGGGATCAGCTGGGCCTCATGTCGTTGACTGTCAATGGACTCGCTTTTTTGTTTTGGGGCATAGATATAAAGATGGCAGCCCATCTGTCACGTGTTTACCCTTTGGGAACATACTTCAGACAAAAGTAGTGGCAAAGTTGTAAACACCCGGAGCAACCAAAGTGGAAGTGAGGTCACGTCTAAGAAAACTGGAGTACCCGGAGGAAACCCGCACAGGCACGGGGAGAACATGCAAACTCAACACAGAAAGGCCCCAGGCCGGGAACCAACTCCACAACCTTCTTGTTATAGAGCAACAGTGCTTACCACTATGCTGCTGTGCTGCTGGAAACTCTGGTTTGTCCCATATAAAGTTTAGACTGGCCTTATTCATTTCCCTTTTCTTCACATTTACTCTGAAACTTCTCCGCTTCGATTGGCATTCGTAGTTGATGCATCCATGTGTTTAATCTGTTACTCAAACTACTTATTAATATTTTTTTTTATGATGGATGACTTTTAATTGATTAAAAACTTAAATCTGTGTGACCTTTTAGCATCTGCACTTCTTCTAATTGACTTGGATAGTCTCTGAAGCTTTTAATTGATTGCTTCTGTATTTTAGCATGGCATGTTTAATTATGATTCCAATTGCAATTGATTGGTGATTATTGCTCAATTGGCACATTTCAAGTGATTATTGTTCAGTTATTTAGATTGAAAAATTTGTTGATTATTTATATGCTTAAATTTTGATTAGTAGTCAATTTGATTGACTAATCAGATCTGTTTGTTGCTTGTCATTTAATTTTAACCCACAGATGATGAATTACGCATACATTTAAAAGCAGCAGTTTTATTCCAGGCTAAGTCTTTGATAGTGGTACATTTTCCTATCACACCTTCAGAGCAAATCTTCAAATCTTCCTGAGGGCCCACTATGTTTCGGTTTTCAGGTATATTCAGAGGCCAATATGATGATACTGCAGAATGTGAAGATGATGACAGTTTCTCTGGCTCATTAACGGGGCTTTAAGATAACTAAGCAAAAGAATCTCTTTGCTTCTTTCATTTGTGCTCTTCCTGGCACAAAGACAGAAGTCATTGTTTGGGTTTGACATGCTGCTCAGATCTAACAAATAAGAGGACAGGCCACCCCACAGCCCGAAAGAAACCTGTTTTGAATATGAAACTATTCTTGGTAATCAGGTTCTTACTCAATGTCTAGCTCTTTTATTTATTTATTTTTGTGAAATGTCTTAATGTAGTATAGCATGCGTGCATTATTTTGTCGCACTTGATTGTCTGATGGCAATGTGTGGTTCTTCTGGCTGTAAAACAAATTGCCCCCTCGAGGATAATAAAGTTGACCTTGACCATCTCCTATCAACTTAGTTCCCTTTTGCAATTCGCCCTGAAGGCGGGACCTTAGACTCAAATTCTTCACAGATGAATACTTTAAATCAGCACATAAACAGTATGTATGGGCTGACTCATGGTGACACATTAACAAAAAAACACATTAGAAAATTGCAATTATAACTGGGATAAAGCCTTTGAACCTTTTTGTGGTCATTGTTTAGGTTTTTCCAACCTTCATGTTTTGATATCAAACCCATTTGAAGCAGTCAGCATTTTTCCGTTTAAGAAAATGCTGAAAATAAAAACCGAGCACAAAATGACCCGCTTATCACCACACTATCAACATAAAGCTGGCAACTAGCTGATAAAAGCCAGATCATTTTCCTCAGGGTCAAAAAATAAAAATAAGGATAACTATATTGTGTACATTTTTTTTCTTCATAGACACCATTTTAAGGACAACATCTGACAAGGCCTCACAAATGTATCGCCAAAATGAAGGAATTCACACATCTGCTATCGGCACTGTTGTATAAATCCCTCAGTCCAAATTAAAGTTTGCACCACATTGTACCATTACAGCGTGATGGGACAATATATATGTTGCGCTGGAGTTTAAATTATTCCAGCGGGTACATCCCTCCAAAAAGAATAAGATTTGACCCAACTCGGATTGTCTTTATTTGACGCAATCTGAGGCAACAGATATCAACATATTCTTCGAGGGTGTGATGGAGTCAGCATGAAGCAGAGCATATCCTAACCTCTGACTGGAAATCATTCGGATTTACTGTCTGACACAAGACGCCGACCTTTCCTCTCTATTCATATTCTGAATCTGTTCACAATTTACTTTGAGTTGGTCCTTTCTCTTTGACTTACAGATCACACTAATTTACTGATTCACATCTTATCCTTTTGCAGCAGTCACTAATATCTCTCTGAAGTATCAAGTTAAAAGTCAAAGTCCTTTATCATGTGCAGGGGAAAAATAAAAGCCACCTAATGAAGTTATGATTAACTGAGTGAGAATGCAGCAAATGAAAAGAGTCGAATCAGCAGCTGCAGCAGAGTAGAAGCTGGTAATTGGATGCACCACCCTGTGACCATGGCAAGAGTCCCAAATCACACGCTCATCCAATATCAGCGAGGCATTTGCTGCCTTTCTTCTGTTTCTGATGGTCCCTGCTGTGACAGAAAACGATCATTCACCTTAGTGTGGCGTGCAGTGAGACGGGCCAAGTGACCTGCTTATATCCTGGTTATACAGAGAAATTGGATTCAGTGCAGATTAGGGAGGATTTTGTGGCGCACAAGTTTCAAGCCAAATGCTTTATTCATCATTATATTGATGGGACACAATAACAATTGTGCCCCATCAATATAATAGTAATAACAAATCAGTAATAATAATAATCATCAGTAATAACCATGTGCATTTGGTGGTAAAATGTTATTTCTACTCTGTAGACAGCCACATATGAATTCCTTAATCTAGATTTGTTAAACTAAACCCATAATACTATAGATTATGACGCACCATGAAAAGACCCAAATGAACTGTATGTTAGTCCATCTAGAGACACTTTCTGGCTTCCCCTGTTCTTGACTAGAAGTATATTCAATTTAATTTTCTGGCATAAGGCTCCAGTTTCCTAAAACAGCAGGGTGCTGTGATTTGTAAGAAATCTTTCTCAGACAGGAGGAAATTGGGGACAATTTTCATCCATGAATTCATATACTATATTCAGCATTTATAGTTTTTGTACAGTGACCATTGATGACCAAAAAAAACAAACAAAAAAAAACACACAAAAAAGAAACAAAACAATGATGAAGTAACACGGTTCAGCCCCACAGCACAGAGGGACTTTGGATACACATGATACTTGTTGTTAGGATCTATTCACAATCTGTCCTGTTTTTTTTTTTTTTTTACACAAAGTAAAAAAAAAACACACAACAAAGACTAAATTCTGTGACTAAGAATAAGTAATATTTACTGAACCCCGTCGTTTTTATCTGCGGTATGTCGTAATTGTCTATTTTAAACACATTCATATGCATAAAGCTTCATTCATGATGTTTAAATTGTGGGGATTATGACTTTGTTACGAAATTCAGTCAGTCACTGGAGGATCTACTCACCAAGCACAAGCACTATATACCCGTAAAAACTGCACCTCCTTATTTCATATTGAAAATAAAACTTTAATGTTTTTAATTGAATTCTCAGGTGCAGTGACCCAGTTTTCCCTCATGGATCAATGAAGCTATTTCTAAACCAGAGCCCACTGTCATTTCCATTTTTTTTTTTTTTTAAACAGATGTGGAATGTTCCTATGATAACTGCTGCTGTAGTTTTTAAAAGCACTGATGAGAGGCTGTGTCTTCCTAGGACTAGGGATGTTTGACTCTGGTTTCCTGATAAATTGCAGCTCCCATTTGCTCCCATCTCTCCGGGGAGACTATGAATTCACTTCATTAAAATTCCACCAGAGAAGATGACACCTTTTATTTAAGGTCTCCCTTTCCTCTCCCCCCTGTCTGTCTGTCTTGCTTCCCCTCTCTGCACTTTTATTTATTTATTTTTTTTGTACACAGGGGGTTTTAATTGATTTGAATTTTAAATTGCCAGCACAATGTCAGAACATCTGTCTGTGAAATGAGGTCAAGGAGCTCAAGTTGTTTTACAGGATCAATACTAAAGGATGTAATGTGATAAAAGAAAAAAGGCTGGAACTTATCAATACTCACAGGGATTCAAATACAAACCTAGAAATATTATTGCAGATATCATGTTGATATAACCAAGGTCATTTGCCTCTTTTGTGGAAGGGAAGCCTCATATCAGCCTTGATATTTTATGCAGTAAATATGAGGTCAGCCAGACTGGATGACTGAACCATAGACGGACAAAATCCAGATGAGGATTTCAAGGAAAATAAGTGTTTGTCCCCCCTCCATATTCATCAAGAGAGGGCCGGCCTAAGGGATGTGTCTGTTGTGTGAATTGTTGATTGAAACAGACATGCTCGGCTAAGCTTCAGAGAGCATCTGGCGGATTCACTTATAACTGACTTCATGAGGCTTTCAACTCCCACTTGACCTGTGGTAATTCACACACACACACACACAGAGCGGCATGTGCACACATATACAGTTATTATAGTTGCTGTGCAATCCTCTGCGGCTTTGTCTCTCATTAAATTTGATCCCAGTTTACTCTTTCTCTGTGCTGCGACAGCATAAGCTGTTTGCACAATCTAATTACAAGGTACTCAATAGCATGTATCTCTATCTAGTACAACTGAACTTTTTATTGTTTTCAATTCAAAAGTGCAAATTATCTTATATTTTTGAAGCCACCTAATATAATTGATGTTACTTGTTCAAGTATGCTTTTGTAAGAATTGTCCTAAGTACAATAAAAAAAAAAAAAAAAATCATTTTCAACCTCATTATTTCATATCACTGCGACTGTGAGCTGGGATAAACTGCTACATTAACCAAGTACAAAATGTGATCTGCAGTGAAGTTATACTGTAGAAATGTAAGAAATCAATACATATCTATGCCAAAGAAAAATGTCTCATTAGTCTAATCAACAAGTTTCTGCAGGAACAGTTTGACATCTTTGTATGTGATATAATAGCGAGAGATAGAACCCGCAGTGATACTCATTTAAGTAGTTTAAGATCAATTATCCTTTTTCTGCCTGTCAAATATAATTCTCAGCAACATCTAAGTGGTTTGGTGATTTAATTTTTAAATCCTAACACTGTTGCTCTGTTAGAAAATACAGCTCTCACCAGCCACAGTCTTCTCTTATATCCAGTAAACTTAAATGTAATAATTACAATTTTATTATAAAAGTATTATTATATTTAATATTTGAAACAATGTTGTTATTATTATTAGATACTTAAAGCAGATAGATAATTTATAATTTTTCCGAAAGGAACTAAAATGCATAAACCCTACCCGTAGACTAAACTCCGCATGCAAGCTTAACTTTGGGCTGAATGCCGTGTCCTCTCTATTCTGGCCAGCTAGCAAAACCTGCCACTTGCTCTTCAGTTGTCATAGACTGCTGCTGCTTCCTTTATTCAAAGAATATATTTCTATTTCTTGATAGGTCTCGCACACAAAAAAATGGGCAATTTGTTTCCAACTGCACAAAGCCAATGGATTCAGTTTTGTGTTCCTTGACACAAAATGACATGGCACCGCAGTGACTCTATTGCTAGTGCAGAATATTTTCAACCCCACACACCAACTCACTATTATCCAGAGTGGTCTTTAGTTGAGAGCTTTTGCAGGTACGAGCATTAAACAAGGAAGTCTTTCCTACCAATATCATCTGTTCAACATGAGGTGCGATGAGCAAGCGGCCGTCGGTAGAGAAGACTGGAGTAGTATCAGAAACCTGTCACTCAGACTCCAGAAAAACCTCTCTCTCAAGGAGCTCTCTCTGCTCGTTTCCTGCAGGGTCCAATGTACCGGGCTTTGACAAAGGCGAGGCGCTTTCATACTGAGCCAGTGTGAGCGTAATAAACAACACTAAATGACAGCCACGACAGTGGCCAATGACAAGTGTTTAATAAGAAGCTGTGTAATTGAATATGAATTTGTGGATTGACACTGTTTCCCCACTAACTGTCCTAGCTTCTGCAATTAGAGAAAACTGGATAATGTGTTCCGAAATGGCACTCCAGTCATTCCAAACTATTTTTTATGCTGTGCTGGTAGAGTGTGTGCGTTACTCCTTCTCTTGCTGGACTGGCTGACTTCCAGCTGACTCCACCCATGTAAACTGTGTGACTTTCTCATTCAAATTCTAATATTTCAGTTTGCAATGTATGCCAGTCCCTTGGCTGATCTACTTTCATGATTTGTCTTGGTCTCCGCTTGTCCGTCTGGCATCTCAGCATTAATAAAGAAATGCCTATCAATATCTGAATTGCGTCTTTATCACTTACTCTTACCAGTGTCTACTGCAATGCTTCTGGCAGACCGGTACAGTGAAAGTTCTGCAGATGGTTTAGAAGGCATCAGTCCAAAAGCATGCATGTCACTGTGGTACTGGTGGACCTCCAATGGCTTCCCATGGCCAAATCAAACTCAAGTCACTTATGGCTGCCTTTACAGTGACTTCTGTTTCTGTCCTTCTTGACCACTGTGTTTCATGGAATGGCATTGCCCACCTAACAGGGCTAACTAGCCATTAATATGATTATCATTTGAACTCTGAACTCATCAAATCGATGTAGCACTTAGCTAATGTTTCCTTCTGCAGGTGCAGCTTTGGTGATGTCCTTTGCTTTGGACAAAAGTGTTTGACATTATTTGTGCATCTACTCAAACTGAGACCACAGCCCTGTATTTTTTTGTGGCAGCTTAGCTCCTGCTGTGGCAACCTTCCTCCCGAAATGCACATTTATTATAAATGCTTTCAACATATGCACTAGAAAGTTAGGATGTTCTTTTTGAGAGCATTTCTAATGTCCCAACATATGTCAGGTCATTAGAGGGACTGCAAGATCAAATATTTTGTGCTAGCATCAGGATTCAGTGTCGTCCTCGCAGTTAATAGGTGTGGGGTGTACAACCTCAGAAATGACAAATCATATTATAGGAATACAATGAAACAGATGAGAATAAATTAATGCAGCATTCTTTGGAGAGAAGATAAGGTAGAAATAAATCATTTTACCTTCTATTATCAGAAAAAAAGAAATCTCATTTTGCATCACTCCTTGTCCATTTGAATATCCATGCTGCTTTGTATGTGTTCCCGGTGCCGTTTTGACAGGAAAATGCAATTACTTTTTAGTTTGTGAGATGAAGAAAACTTTTCATCTCTTAGTTCACAGTGGAGTTCATCTCTCTAGGCTCGGATTGCAGTTGCTGACTGATAGTTTGACAAGGCTATGATGTGACGGACAGAATGCTTAAATTTCTATCATTGTCCACCTGACCTGGACAGAGTTGGGCCAGAAAATATCTTGCGGGTTGTTGTTTGATGTTCGCAAGTCATATACAATCTCACTGAAGTCCTGCTAGCATCCCCTAGAGGCTGTAATTATCATTACACCATTGTTCCAATAGGTGGTTGGGCAGCCTGAGTAATATAGTTCATGTCCTCAAACTGTTAAAGCCTCAGTGCAGTTGATTGGTTTGTGTCTTGAGGGTCATGTTAAGTGTAACATGAATAAGCTCAGCAGCATTTCAAGTGTTTCAATGCCTTGATGCTAACTAAATGTAAGTATTGATTTGGTAATGTTTTCAAACTAAAGAAGCTACAAATCAAATATACTCAGAACAGTTGTTGTGAATACAGCACAGAAAAATTCCTTGATTATTGAAATGAAGGAGAATGGAGACTATTTTGCTTTCCATTTGTGTGGCCAGACTAACCAAGTACGCTGTGTCGAATTCTTGATTATTAACCTTGTAACGCTGCATTAAAAAAGTTGATTTCTTTTATCATCACTACTGTTTCCATAGTACAGAACAACGTGTAAAGAGCATTGGGTGCAGTACAAATATGAACTAGTGACTAATCCCTCAACAATTAATGCATTAAAATCCCACACAGTTTCTGACCAGCGCTTCAACTGGCTCATCATCAGCTCCCTTCATTCTCCACTAATCCAACCGTGCACTTTTGCAACCATTCATCTCTTAATCTAGCTAGTCCAAGTCTTCCCAGTGCTCTCCCTGCTGGCACTGGTGTCAGCAAGAGTTAACAGTATTCCCTTTGAATGCCACTCAGCCCCATCTTGTTCAGCAGCCATTGAAGATTTTGAGGGCCCTCATTAAATGATGATGTAAGACCAATGGAAGGCCAACGTCTGAATTCCCCTCCTCTATATTTCTCTGTCTGTCCTCCAGACACTCACTTGGTCACACTTTTATGCCTACGCTTCTTTTTATGCTTCCTTTTTATGCTAATCTGAAACCACAGTATGGTAATAGCACATGGACACTGTTGTATTTTCATTAGGGCTAATATGAGTGTGACGGTAATTTCACAGGCAAGATGAAGAACTGTGAGTTCCTGCTGGCATGAGATCAGTTCACAAGTCAGCCATTAGTGTCATGCTGAATTGGTTTGTCGGCACATTTCAATCAAAGTTTCAACCTGTAACTGTCAGGTTGTGCTCTTACTCATTTCAGCAGAGCTGACACAAAAGGAGCGCTCACATTCAGGTTAGAGAAAATTGTCAGGAGCCATCTGTGGCTTTAAAGGGCACTGTGCCTGCTATCATAGACCTACTCAGTTAAATCTGCCTTAATAATGATCAAAATGATGTGTTTGTTCAGTCTTTATTGGTAAATATTTATTGGTAGTGACCAAACATTTGAACTTGCCATTATAGAAAAGTTGTCTCCAGGCTATTGAGTGCCCTCTTGCCCTCTAGACCCACCCATCCGATTCCCTTTCCTTCTGTCTTCCTTATCTCCACTGCACTCACCTGCCTTTCCCTTCTCACCTCTTCTCACCCAGCGCTGAATGCCTCAGCTCTTTGTCTACCAAAATCAGGACAGGCTATACAGCAGCCCGCTGCTCAAAGACATAGTCATTTCATTTATTCGTCATTAGTCCATCTTAAAGTGTGCTCCACTTAATTGGTTGCAGTCTTTGCAGGCTGCCTTTCAAGACGGATTGTATCCAGCAGCAAAACTAGGCTGTAGGCTGTCCCGCTTCAAATGAAACTTTATTTACTTGAACACCAAAAGCTTCAAGGGAGAGATCCAATGCCCCAGGATTCATTGTGCATCGGTAATGAAAAAATGGTTGTACTTCTAGTCCTCAAAAAGCCAAAAGATCAGGTTTTTAAATTTTTCAAACATTACAGTCACAAGCCTCAACTTTTAGATTTAAATAGTTTAAGTTGTGTTGTCAGGGCAGCACAGCGGCGTAGTGGTTAGTGCTGTCGCCCCACAATAAGAAGGTCGCGGGTTCGGTTCCTGTTCGCTTCCTGTGTGGAGTTTGCATGTTCTCTCTGTGCCTTCCTGGGTTTCCTCCGGGTACTCCGGTTTCCTCCCACCGTCCAAAGACATGCATGTCTAGGTTAACTGGTGACTCTAAATTGTCTGTAGGTCTGAATGTGAGTGTCAGTGGTTGTTTGTGTCTGTTGGCCCTGTGATGGTCTGGCAACCTGTCCAGGGTGTACCCTGCCCTTCGCCTGAAACGTTGGCTGGGATTGGCTCCAGCACCCCGCGACCCGGAGACAGAAATGCGGTAGAAGATGGATGAAGTTGTGTTGTCAAGTTTGATGGACAACAGGACTGGCACAATGCGGTGAAGCCACAGGGACAGTGGCATACTTTGCCTTGGTAATCTGCCTGTGTCTTTAAAAAACTAAGCAGGCCTTCTTTAGGAAATGTTGCATTAAGAATTAATTATGAGTTAAGAGGTGTAAATTGTAGTGAAATCCAGTTTCTGACATTACCTTATTATATACTTTATTGCTCATGTTGTGAACTATGCATGCTAGTATTAGTGGCACTAACAGGCAGGTAAAGAAATTAATGGAAACTCTATGCCTCGCCATTATATTTCTATATATAGAGAAAATATAATTTGTCTGAAAAACTGACCCTTGACTGCCGCCATACTTAAAAGGAGCATGTCCAGATATTTCGACCCAGTGTTTCAGTCTTGTTAGTTACATAACTGAACCAGACTACAGCAGGAACACACTCCACAGGCAGAAGTAACAAGCAGTGATATAATGATGAATGCCCTTGTTGCTTTGAAGACTCCCTGGCAAGGTAAGAGAAGAAAGTAAAGCTGACATATTGGATTATGATTTATTCTGTCATATTAACACAGCCCAGCAAGAGGTGCCTGTGGTACAACGGCCCTGTAAGCAGCCTTAAGCAACAACATTAATTAACGTTGAGAAGACCCCCACCGCCTCCCCCAACCCCAGGTCAGAAATATGGAGTAAACACTGAAGTTACAGCCAGCCAGACAGACAAGGAGAAAGCCTTTAGACAGAACAGACAATGGACAAACGTGAATTAAAGTAGTTAAAATAAAAGGTTTATCACACCATCCACAATGTCCAAGTATTTCATATTTCTGAGCTAAGCATTTTGCTTTCTTTAGGTTTTTGATCTTCCATAATATAAAAAATCTGGTGACCTTTTTCAGATTAATGAATGGGAAGAACTCCTGAGGTCATAAAAATGGTCAGTTTGCTTGATAATAACTGCCTCTATAACCTGGAAATATGGAAATGAAAAAACTCAGAAAGGTCTTCATGGAAGGTCCAAAAATTGTATTTCTTTGAAACAAAATGTCACACAGATAAAGAAGGGACAGAGTAAACTTAAACACCACTTCCATGAAACAAATTGTCCAGAAAGAGCTGTAGAAAAAGACTGTGATGGCTCAGATATTTTCACAACCATGCTATGGGACAAATGAACAACCCTGACTCTTGAAGAAGCATCTAATTAACACCATGAAATACTTTCGAGATTAAGGGATGCCGTCGAGAACTTGTTGGACTTGAAAAATGTGTTTAACTTTTCCAATTATGTTCGTCACAGCCATTATTTCTGAAGGGGAGGTCATTCTGCGATTCTCATTTAAATTTTCTGTGAGATTTCTTGCAGTTTGCTAGTTTGTGTAGCAGTTTATTTGGACTATTTTGACTTTAGTTATAGACCGTGTTTTGCTGTGAGGCATTAACCCAGCTGTGATTGTTACAATACTGACAATGGTCACTGCAGCAGCCTGCATGCTGTCCACATGTTTATTACTGGAACTATGAGAACTACTGTGCAGTACACCTGCCAGTGTGCAGGCTGCTATGGAATATTTACCCTTCAACACTCCTATGGGTAGTTAGAGTTGATTTAAATAATAACTAGATAAATGCTTATTTTTATTTATTATAGGTTGGAAGACTGGTTGTTTTCAGGTGAGTTAAAAAAATGACAACTTGAAATCAAATTCGCTTCATTGAATTAACAACAAAAACTGTAGTTTTTGTTGCAGTAGCAATACTTAAATGCTTTCTAATAGAAAATGAAGGACTTGAGTTTAAATTCCTTCCCCTTAAATTCCTGAAATTTATTGAACTGTGGGTCCATAGCCTGTCTGCACTTGCAAGTGACTGAACTTTAGATTTAGATGATGTAATGTCTCTGACTCTCCCCTTCTTCCACCATAATTACACTAATTTAATAAAAATTCCTTAAAGTGTTGGATTGCATGGCATTTAGTAAATAAATTTGCATCCTACCCCGGGATAAATTCTCATAACTTTGGCATCCTGTAACTTTCCATCAAGGTTTGAATATCTGTTTATTTACCTCGAAAACTAACAATTTCCATCAGCGTTTGTTGTCTGTGACTTGTTGTGTTGATCTGTTCACATCCTCACCATGTTAGAATTGTCATTGTTGACATGATAGCATAATAAAATCCTTATTCCAATTTTAAACTTGTATACCTGGGAGTTATTGGTGCATTATTTAGACAGTCTCCATTGGTAATTTAACCTCCATCAAGAAGTGTGTGTATGTTTGTGTCTATGTGCATGTGCCCCGACCATAATAGTTCTGGAAATTACCTGCTCCAGTCCATTACTGCTAATGAACTTTTTATGGCATACTTACTTACTTATTATTGTGGAGAGAGTTTTGATGTTATTGTGTTGGTGCATCTTTCAAATCAGTATTATTTTTGTTTAGAGACAGCAAGACAATTCTGGTTATAAATCTATGATTTTTACTTAACTCCAACTACTTTACTCCTGAGCGTAAAGAAAAGAGCAAAACAGCATAATTTGTCCTACAGGCCTTTTGTTGACATTAGTGCCACATGTTAATCCTTCACTGTTAGAAATTTTCCTGTAAAAAAACAGTAAACAACTGGCAGCAGGGTTGCCATTATGTTACAGTTAAATTAACGTCTTCTTACTGTTACTCAATATACGGTTTTGTACTGTAAATGAAAAATACGGTATGAACTGGTTTTTAAAATTACTTTCACAGTATTTTACAATTTTACTATTTAATTTGTATTATTTACATACATTTTAATAAACCATTTCAAAAACCTAAATTAGTACTGACAGGTTATACACATAAGAATAGTCAAACGATTGCATAAGATTAAAGGCACCTGTGTTAAGAAAAACATGTTAATAGACCTCACTGATTGTAGGCTACACAAAATCTGTTTGAACCTGGCTACAAGCACAGAAGGCAAACCACAACAAAATGTCCTTTGTGAATGAAGAACATAATCACTGATTTTTCAATCCTGTGATTACAATATAAAAAAAAAAAATCACAGCTTCTTATTGCACTTTACTTTTTATTTGAATGTAAAGTTGAAAACTTCACATGCAGCACAACTGCATGTTAAATGAGTGCTGACAAAAACCCGAGACAGCCTTCTCTCTCAAAATGCCTTTACCTTTTAGTTGAAAATAGTGCAATAAAAGACGCTTAGACTCAGAAATTTTGACATGATCAATTTTATCAACTTTTTAAACTAACAATATATCAAAAAAATATGATAAAGTCTTTAGAAAATTAAACCAGATAACCAGAACAGAACAAACAGTTCATTTGAAGAAACTGCATCATGTTAAGCAGCTTTTAACCAGAGGACTGTTCCACAAAGCAGGATTAGAAAGTTAGCCAGCTACAATAAGTATGAAAATATTACATTAATGTGATAGTGTTTTGGGAATGTAAAGCAACATTTGAACTGGCTATTTGAATATGATTCAATAATGATTCACAATTCAACTCCTGATAAATCGAATTTCAGAAGTTATAGCATTTTCAAAGTCATCTGGTAAACATACTAACCTTGTTTTGTGGAGTAGGCTACCTACTGTACAGTAACAGATAGTTGAGCTACATCATAGATCAAACATACATACATCATATATCAAATATAATGTGTGTGTGTGTGTGTGAGAGAGACAGAGATCAGCTTCAAAATAACTTATATTGCAACTTCTCACATACAAAATTAACATTTGTGGCCCTCATTCCCTCTTATGATAATGAAAAAATGTCACAAGCCATGAACTAAGACTTCAGCCAACCATAACATTCACACCTGAAACATTCAAACAGTTTATTTGTAGTTTCACAAACAGAACACAATAACACAGAGAGAATGGCAGAACAAATACAAGGTGTAAGAAAAAGAGATGCCATTAGTCTCCTTAGCTGAATGGACACGTGGGTTGACTGTTGTAGTCTTTTTGTTCATGACTTTGCCCGTTTTCTTGGATACGACTTTGCCTCGTCCAGTCTTGGTGCCTCTCTCTGGGTTTATTCCAACGAAGCGGCTGAAAAATGATAGTGTTTCTTCAATGTGTAGGAATCATGTTGCTGAACACAATCAGATTAACAACACAGTTTAGTAGAAATTAAAATGTGCTCCTTGTGTTGTTTGATTAATTGGCAATCATCTTTGAAATTTTAGCTAGCTGCTAAATCCTTCTAGCATGATGTGCACATGCTGTAATCATCAATGCAAACGAAACAAAACAAAACATCACTTACAGTAGCTAAAAACTTTGCACCAATTTATAAATCAAATAAAATTGCTACTTACCATATAAATAGTAAGGTGGGCATGGATGAATGGAAAGGCGAGGATCTAGCTTCACATGTGCAGCTGAGGTGATCTTCCCTGAATGCAAAAAATACTGCACGATACTGTTAGTTAAGATGCTTTAACGATAAATTGCTGTATCTTAGGAATGCATTACAGTTCTGTTAAAAAACAGCCAATGGAGTGCAATTTAACAGATTTTCTTTAGTAATAACAGTAAAGCACTGTATTTTATAAAAACAGGTTAATACTGTTGAAATTCAGCTGTAAATTTACAGCAATTTGTTACAGTGTTCATACTGTTTCTTACCTTGGTTGCACTTTTGATGTTTATTGTCAGATTGCTGAGATGGAAAGATCTGTGTTACTACATCTTTTCATCATGGCTAATTGAACCACAGTTAACGTGGATTGTTTCTGGATTGTCTGCCTCCAGACCCTGTGATGAGCCAGTCCACACAAATAATCAAGGTAACACATAGCTCACTTTTTCTCCAAGTACAGTCTAGCAAGAGAAGAAGCTAGAGGGGAGAAGACAGAGTAAATTAGCTTTTATGGATATCCATTATAATGCAAACTACATAAAAATCAATCTTGCTTACATAAAATATTGGATATTCTGTAGTCGGGAGCACTGAATGACAGCAGGGGTAAATTAAAATGATAGCTAACAAATAAATGAAAAGAGGTGAGGAGGCATTTGGACTGGTGCCTCATTGTCCTCTGCCTGTAGACTGATGTCGCCTGATATAATCCTTTATATTCATAACACCGCAAACAAACCACGACTCTAGTATCAAATGTGTATTCTATATTTTGCTTGCATGTGGTAGTTGCCTGCACCGCTCTGCCTCTCTGCTGCCTTTGTGTATCCCCTGATGTATTTGTTTGGTTACTTGGGAATACATTACATATTCACATTTCTGCAGCAAGAGAATCTTTTGAATATTAGTAAGGCAAGGAGCTGTCTGACTTGATCAAATATTGCCCTGCAGTAGCTTCTTTATACAAGCCAGGGTTTTATTTCTGATTCACTCTGTATCACTGCTTTTTAAAAGAAAGGCAGAAAGAGAATATGTTCTGTATGCATGTGTGTATGTGTGTATCTGGAGAAAGTGGTGTTTGTAAAGCATGAGTGTGTGCACGGTTTTTACTTCAGGGTGTAAACGGAGAACCAGAAAATCTTTCATCTGACTACTACATAATTAATATCCAGTGGGCCAGTGTGTTTGCAGTAATTATGATACTCTATATGTATGTTGCCTGAAGAATGCCTATTTACTGCCCAGTCTCGGCTCTGCTGGGTCACATATTTGTGTTTTCAACCACTGAAGAAAGGTTTTATTATGAAAATGTTCAGTTTATTAGTGATAAGGCTGATGAAGCTACATTTAACTGTTGCATTTCACTGTTGCTCACGGGTGACGGAGCGGCCAAAAGCCTGTGGCCTGTGTCACACTGTGTTACTTATTACCACATGCTATCTGAAGAAATTGGACTATTCTCTGTGCTGAAGTTGATAAAAAGACAGAAGGGAAATGAAAAAAAAAAAAAAAAAAAAGGAGCCTGTAATCCTGCATAAATCATCAGCCTCGTCTCCTTTTTTTGATCATCAAGATGAAGTTGACATTTGGAAGTGTAGCACTGGTTTGTAACGAGCAAGGTAACTCTAAAACTGCCTTTTGGGTTTGTAAATTAAGTTCAAAGTCAATGTTATTATTAATGGATTCTGGCACTTCTTTGTCTTTGTCCCAGAGAAAATCAAGTGAATCTGTCCTTCAGAATAAAAGAAACTGGAAAATCTATACAGTTCCCTCGTACTCCAGTCCCCTTAAGTAAGAAGCAAATGTTCATGTCTGCTCCAACTGTGAATTATGTATATAACTGCAGTGCTATGAATTCTGGATGACCATCAGATCTGGTAATTAGGCCCTTAATGTGGCTGAATGGTGTGTAAGTTGGGAAAGTAGAGAGTTCCCAGGAGAAGCTGTCAGACGTGTGACCGGTGCTGGTTGTGACTTGTCAGAGGTTAGTTTTGAATACTAGCTTAAGTGCCAAAGGCCGTAAAAGCTTTAGTTTAACTGTGTGTCAGCTAGTTTGGGCAAATTCATTTGATGGTTTGTTTTTATGTCTACCGTTCAATGCACCACATGATAATGGTATGGGAGGGGGGAAGGAGGGGGCCCAGATTTACATAGGCTGAATTTCATCAATCACGTCTCCTTTAACTGCTGCCGGAAGCCTCCTTTTAGGCTTTGTCTGTTTTACGTCGGTGATTACAGCAGTGCTGTGGCCCTGGAGCTGTAAACACTGATGCAGGATTGAAGCTGCTGCTGCTGTCGTACTACTGCACTATGATTGCATACAAGCTGCAATTACCCTCAGAGACACTTAGACACATTTCCTAGGTGTGCAAATCCACTCCAGATTATGTCAGTACTTTTTGCATGTTATGAAGTTTTTTGCTGTAACTAATGTTGTTTTGTTTTGTATTTGCCGAGGGGTTTTCTTGCGATTCAAGGACGTGTACGGGTTACAGGCGATCTGGTGATCTGGCCTATAGGACCTTGGCTAGATTAGTACCAAGAAACATGTTTTATGCTCCTGATCCGTTAAAGCAAATTGTCTCACAGGGCATCAGGTGGTGCTCTATCACAGAAAAACTATACATACTGTTCAACTGTGACATTATTGTCACGTGACTCCAGTTAAACCCAGGCCAGCATTGCACGGTTCCCATGAAATTCCCAGACTCACAATTATACTTTGAACTCAGTTATTCTTGTAGTGCTTCAGAATGGCAAAGCGGATTTATGATACAAGCATTCTGATGCCGGCGTGATGATTACACACAGAGAATGCGGTTGCTTGTGTTTTGAAGTCATTGCAGCATTTGATAGAGTCACAGTCCCAACAACGGTCCCATGGATTTGCAATTGCACTTTTCCACCATGGAAACAATGTGATGGATCTGATTTGACCAAAATAGCAAATCATCTAATGTGACACCCAGGAATTTGGTCTTAGTGACCTGCTCTATTGTTTACCCATATATAAACAAATACATTGTGGTTGCTTTTGCAATATTAAATCCTGCTACCAAATAAAGCAACTTTAGTTTTGGCAATGATAAGAGCTATGACACCAACAGACAAAAAGACTGGACCATTCATCAAAAATAATATTACAGATATAAATGTTCTGTAAACAATCATCAATCCCACTAGGTGTTAGACAATAGCACCATTATCTCTGGCCACAAACCCCCGAGGATCGAAGAAACTTCCTAAAAAAAAACAAAACACTTTGACGTTAAATCAAAATTGAAGATATTGCTTCTAAAAGTTTTGTAAATTAAAATGCAGTCAATCATTATATATATGCGTAATTAGTAATTAGACTGTGGAGAGGAGTTATTATGTGTGCAAAGTGCAACAACAAGCTGCAGTAGCTAATAATTCATCAATTGCAATAAAAGAAAAGAAAACTGAAAGAGCCCAAAACTAAGTCTCATAACCTATATAATTTACTTATTGATTTATACCAGGAAAGCAACTATTTATCTTCAAAAAGGAGAGGTAAACAAACAAACAAACAAAAAAAACAATGTTTTTCTTGCCATGCATGATGGCTTCTTGGAAGAGAGCTGTAGCAGTGCTGGTTGTAGTTGAGGCCTGACCTTGCCACTGTGGGTCCAGTGACCAACCCACAGGTGATGTAGCTAGAGGGGAAGGGGCAGGGGCCGAGCTGTGGTTCGCTGCATCTGCCATGTGCTGAAGTGACAGATGATGCTTACCTGGAGAGCTGCCATTTCCATCTGTAGCACGTCTAAGTCGGGGCATCGGACATCCAAGGAACTGTGCTCGGCTGGCCTCCCGGTCAGACCATGACCACCCCTGCCCTTGACTGCTGCGACAACATGTGACGGCATTCCCTTCTGCTCAGCAACACATCTGTCGCCTACACAGGTGTGAGCTCCAAAGAGACCAATAATACAGTAATACCTGTTGTAGTTTTGTGAATTATTTGAATTGAATTCATTGAAGCAAGAATGCTAATGTGTTGATCCACTAGTACTACCAGCGTCAGTACCAGCCTGGCTTGTTTGTCCCCTTTCAACCTGTTCCTGGGGAAGGTTTGGACTTACCTGCATCAAGTAGGGTCAGACTTTATTTCTGTGTTCGCTCATTAAAACAAAGATGAAGCTAAAATGTTTACTAAAGAATTTACTATGACATTTAAAATTTTGCTCAGCCTCTTCTAATTTCTCCTGCTCATCTCAGAAATGATCAATAGACCTTGATCAGTGTGTATTTTTTTGGTCATTTAATTTGATTTAGAAAGGCACACTCACGTCTGTATAAGGTGTCCTGATGATGACGCAGATTTATTCTCAGAAACAGGACTGTGTTGCAGCACAGTTCAGGGGAAGGCAATGAAAACATTTCTGCTGCACTGAACCATGATAAGGGAGAATCGTGTTTCTCACAGTCTGAGAATCCTTCAGGTTTTCAAACATCATTCTCTCTCATAGTCTCTGTGAAGCCTCAGCCATTAATGCGCTGCAGCGGTGGTTGTTCTTCTGGATGTTGCTCCTGTATCCGAACACCATCTCTGTAGCTAAGTGATTCTTCCTGGTTGTTCCGAGCTGCTTAAGAGCAATAGAGGCCATTGTGCTTTTGGGAGTCTTTAAACTCTACAGGCAGTTCGTTTTTGCACTTTTCACACTGATTTCTTTGTCAGCTGTAAGGTGTACAGTGCACAAGAGCACCTTAATGCACCCCCAGACACCAACATTAAAATGCTTAACAAAAATTAAAAGGAAATTCAATTTCTACAGCCACTGCCTGGCATTCAGAGACAAGATAAGAAAAGTAATGTTTTTACAAAGTCAAAAACGTTTTCTCTTAAATAATGAGAGAGCATTTTTTGTGGAGCTACCACTGATGAAGTGCAGAGACAGGAGCAGAAAAGGCAAATTTAAATTACATTTCAGCCCTCAGCCCCTTTTTTAATGGAAAAATCACCTGTTATTATTATAGCTAAATCATTTCAATTATCCAGTGTTACACCCCAGCTCGCTAGGACAAAAGGGAATCAACATAAAACCAGCTCTTTTTGGTATGAGAAGGAAATTATTTATCAAACCAAGAGAGCTGACGATGAAAACAACTAATGCGACCAAAAACAGGGAAAGGGCCAGTGAATATTACTTAAAATAAATTTAAAAAAAAACAAAGCTAAATAAAAAAGGACCCCAAACTGGAGCTAAGACTACAGTACAGGTAACACATTTAGATAATATAAGCTCAATCACATGGACCTTATCTAGTGGCGAACAAAAATATAGCAGAGAGGCAGCATGCCTTTTCTAGTGTTTCTAACAAAAAGTGGACGGTGAAGTCAGTGAACACAAAAAACACTTACTGGCAACACAATGCAAAACAGAGTTGTCATAAACAGATCGACAAAATAGGGGATATCACATCCAAAGGCTTTCTTGCACACAAATGGGCGAATTGGTTGTGTAGATCCAGTCGCCAGGACTGAGTGAAACCCCAGCTTTTTATCTGCCCTGCTGCCACAGATTGTTGTGTCAGGATCACTGTTGATGAATCAGGAAGCAGGAGGAGCCACCTGTATCAGAAACATAACTGTGGGAGGGACAGCCACTAGAAAGAAAGGGGCAACACGTATGCATACACTTAGAGGGCCTTAACAGCCGGGACATTGAACAACAAGACAAAAAAGATTGTACTCAAACAATCTGGAAAACCTTGAACTTTTACTCCAAAATAACAAGAGATGTCCAACTGGCAAGCGTGTTCTGGTTTTGTGACGCAAGGAGATGAATTACAACTGTCACAGCAAACGTTGTAAATAGTTAAGTTCCTGTTTTCATTTTTTATATGAGTAACAGGAGGCAGTTTTATTTATTTATATTTATTTATCTTTCTTTTTCTTTTTTTTTTTCTTTTTTTTAAGCATAAGGCTGCAATATGACAAAATGTGAAAAAATGAAAGAGTATATGACATTTTCTTCTGGGTCAGATCTTTGCCTTGTCATTAGTTCTGGTGGTAATTTTCATGGACAGAATCTCAGCCCAAGAGGATCCACTCCAGTGCCAAGAAGTGAAGCATGTCCCACAGAGTAGCCTCAGGATCATATCTCTTCTTTTTTTTTTTTTTTTTTACCCCTGAGTTCAGCTGGCTTCCTCAAACTGAGCCCCCTAGTGTGTGCAGGGATGGTTTGTCCGATCTGGTTGGGAAATAAGTTTTTTGTTTTGCAGGGTATTTAGATTTATCCTCATAGACAGGGTGAAGACATTCATGGAACTCAGAGCAGAACTGCGGGATCTCAGCATTAAATAGAAGCTGTTTGAGGCATTGCCTAGATCCACACACTGATCTCACCCAGTGGAGATGGGTGGAGGGCCAGCTCCCCAAATAAAATGTGATTCCTCTTATGTGCGTTTTAAGGATAGAACAATTGCTTCAAAACTGTCAGTCTAAATTATAGCAAAGTGCCTCAAACAGTAAATAAATATAAGCAAAATGTCTTTTATAAAGAAAGGTTTTACACCATGGCAGTGAAGTTATGTCGTTAAAGTGAGCCTTGAGGTTTAATTGTAATAACCAGTGATCAGCCCACTTGGTTTTATTTGTGTTAAACAGCACAGGGACGTAAAGTTGATCTTTTTAGCTTCCAACCAAAACTGCATTGCATTCTCGCCCACTCTGTCTCCTCATGTTGTCCCGAATCTCTTCCCTGAGTTGTGATCGATGTGGTCTTTTCCTTTTCGGCTCTGTCAGTGAAGAGGCAGACGGGGTGGATTGATATATATATGCAAATGTTACCTTCTACCCATGGTAACAATAAAAATATTACTTAATGTATTTTATTGTAATGCTATCTGCAAACTAAAGTAAAATATAAATATAAACACTACCAGTCAAAAGTCAGTTTGGACACTATTCATTTGAATGGGAATATATTCCCATTATATATATATTCTCAACTTTCGTTTAAAGTTTATCGGTCAGCTGTTGGATAGCTAAAGTTGATGTTTGCTTGCCCGACTCCAATGGAATTAATTAGGCATCATCAAAAACAGCAGCTGCTGTCAAACAATCGCACAGGGTCACATGATGTCTGCAGGTGACAAATGGAGTCAGTCCATTTGTTAAATTCTCTAGTTACCTGCATCACGTTGCAGTGGATTTGGTTGCCTGTCCTATTTGTTTACAATGTCAAAGAACTACTGAATATATTTTGTGGTATGAAATTGTTATGCTTTAGGCATCGCACAATATCTGTTAAACACTAAAGCGCAGATGTTTTAGGTTTTATTGTGAACACCTTTGAAGAAATATAGCAGTCTAGACCTAGTTGACCTCATTAGTGGGTACAGGGATTGATTATACATTATTTATCAGGAATGGGCAGTAATAACGACGGAAATGCACAGTAGGGCCAGCTTGAATATAATTATTGCAGCACTGTCTGAAAAAGATTTCATTTAATTGCGGCTAATGAAACTAATGTAAAGATCAGGTCATTGTTACCAAGCTATTAAAACTGTTACATAATGATTAAAGTTTTGTGCAACATCCACTAGTGACACAGCATTATTAAACATGGCATAAAGTTGTGTAATTTCCCATCAGTTTCAGGTTTGGAAAAACCATGCTTAGTTTTAATGGAGAAAAGAGCCATGTGTCATCATGTTGGACACTTAACAGTTCCCCAAAGCCACAGTCATTCCTTGACCGTTTCATAAATCCTAACCACAGACAGGTGTGAGGCTTCGGTGTGGCACTTGCACAATTGCTATCCACCCTAGAGTTCGTAAATGAAATGTTTCTTTCATTTAAAGAAATAGAAACATTGCCAAAGACCATTATCCACTCAGCATTACATTTTCCACCACAACATAAGTGAGAATAAATGTGTTTATATATAATAGAATTATTCCTGTTCAAACATTATGGTAGGACTTCCATAATGGTATATTTGATACTATAAAGGATTTTCATGCAATCATATCCATCTGTAGGTTTGCCAGAACATATAGACTATTTCCTTGGACAGTACTTTATATACCCCTAAGCATCCATTTTCAGCTGGAAACTAGTCAAAACACATTAACATCTCATTTGTGTACAGTGGGCCCAATTAGCTGCTACGTAATGTAATTTCTTTATTAATTGTGCATCTCCTCCCAGCTCTAAAGTTGTTTGTTTTCCCATGTTGTCTGTACTTGCAATGCTATGTGGGTGATCCCATGTCGACTGAGCTATGTGTTTATATTTGCACGAGCCAAGGGATGGTCTTATTAATAAAACATATCCCAGTGAACTCAACGGGCACTTGGGCACTGTGGCAGCTACTGGAAATAAATGCATGTCATACAAGCAGGCGCTTGACTGCATGTTGGGGTGAATACATTATATCCAACTTGATCTGTGAATGTCTTGGCAAGACGAGTATGAGTGGAGGAAACACCTTGGTACTCCTACATGGTGTGCGTGGTAGCCTTGTATTTGGTCAGTCTACAGTACCAGCACTGTGAATGTACATGGTGGACTGGAATAATTACATCGTCATGACAGTCACGCTGTTTGAAATGTGGTCACAATCTCTCGCACTGAGTGATGGCCAGAGGTATTTCTGTAGAACGTTGTGTCATAATTAAAGTATGAATTTGTAAGTTGTGGCCAAATCGTGTTTTGGAAGGTCACTGTGATCTTGGCTCTGACCATGACACTTTAATCAGTTCATCCTTGAATCTGGGTGAATGTCACATGTAATGAAATTCTGTCTGAGTCTTCCTTATATATCGCATCCGAAAGAATGTATGATCACCATGACTTTGGCCTTTCACCACCATATTCTGATGAGTGCATCATTGAGTCCAAATGATCGATTGGCTTTCTTGGATTTTCTTTGGATTTCCCCATCAAATTAATTTCTTTCGTGACCATGACCTTCAACTCGATTGAAATCTAATCACCTTCTTCTTGAGATAACACATTAACAACAATCAGACAGCATGGAGGCATAAAAATGGACTACCCCCATTAATGATACTATAATTAAGTTAGCTTTGTGACTATTAATGATATTATGGAAACAAAAGGGATCCAATGTACCATTCCAGTCATGCCTAAATGGTGTCAGTTACTCAGTCCAAGCCTCCACATAATATTCAAATTTGTTGAAATGAAAGTCTGAAATGAAGGAAGGAGAAAAAGTCTCACTTGTTCTAATTAATTTATGGAAGAACTTTATTCGTGTGATTTATTGATATTGAAATGTTTTATAAAAGTGGCAAAATTATACTTCTTCAATGATGCTTACTATGGATGGAGATTATATACGGCCTCACTTCCTCACTCCTGTCCTCACAGTAAATATACTATCACACTGATAGACCCCAGGTTGAATCCAATCAGACCAGGTGATCCACAGAGAGCATAATTTCAGCCCCTCAACTGCCCTCCATCTCTACTCTTCCCATTTTCCCCTCATATCCAATCTATAACTGCAGGCCTCTATTAGTCCGTTTAAAGACAACTATAACACTTCTCTCCCACATTAGAGCTTTGCGTCTCGGATGGGTGACCATGATGTGGAGTCTTGTTAGTGTCTGACCCTCAGGGGGTCTCGCACAGGTGGGAAGCCATCAACACGAATCTGTGGCGACAACAGCGAGCATATAGCTGCGCGCCTGCTTTCAATTTGCATCTGCTCCCTGTTACTCTCCAGCCCGGGAGCATAATGAGCACAAACAACTCAGAGGAAAATGAGATAAATGAGGACTATAATTGTGTTTGGAATTGCATTACTGTCATCACAGTCTTTTGTCACAGGGATTTAGTGTATCCAGATGTGCAAATGGCACTGGCATTATTTGAGTGGACCAGATCAACCTTACTCTCAGCTTCCAGTTACATTGACTTCTAATTACTGACTTTAATTGACCAAATCACGGCCGGTGCTGAGAAATAAGAAGCAGTGTCAGTCTTTGCGTTGTTCCTGATGCTCCTCCAGGCAAAGTCTTTCAAACTATGTCTAGGAGCATTTCATTCACAATTCACCAACAGTAACAGTATTGAATTGTGATTATTGATGAGTCTACTTTAAATTAACCAAATCTTCTGGCTACTTTGTGAATTTTTTCCTAAGAAATCAAAGTTGAAATGAAACCAATGCCATGATTTATCTTTTGATTACATTTTATTGTAAATTTGAACCTACAAAAGAATAAAATTAAATGTAGTGCACCATTCATTTTGATATGTTGTGAAGTCAAAGTTCAGACCTTTAAAATGTTTTTTGTCAGTTTATACACAGACAACTAAAAGTAAAACCTGTAAAAATAGATGGAAGAGCTTTATAAAGCCTGGACTCATCAGTCCACCATGCTATGAAAATACAATATTTTTTTTTTTACCTATGCTAATAATCAGACGGTAATTAGAAACACATGGATTTTATCCTTTTAAATGATCTTTTTCATATAATTTCAAACCACCTCAGTGTGTATTTAATGAACCAAGTTCAGGAGCAAAGGACCACATGAGGAATGTTGGATTTTAAACCACCAACGTGGTCTGTTGGTGGTTTGCTGGTGTGCTTATAAAGGTGCAGGCATCTGTTCCTTTACTATTGAGCATGAACTTATTAAAGTCACAAGCCTACAATAAATACAACTGTACTACAGCAACAAAAAAGACTTTGTTTGATGCAGCCAAGGGGGGATTGTAAATACAAGCAGAGCACAACTGCCTCCATCTCCCATGGATGTGCATTTATGAGGTGGATTTCATGTCCTGCAATAGGAGAGATTTGTGACACAAAGCCAAGTATAACTTACGGTTTTTTTGTATTGATTTTTCAAAGGAAAGATTTATTGAACCAGCTGATTTTATGTGCATGGTCAACTGTAAAATATTTGGTTAACCTTTTATGACAAATTGGAGGTTTACTCAGGAGTGTTCTGTAAAAGTATTCAGTGACAGAAGTTGGGCTCCTGTGCATCCATAAGGTTGACCAAAATTTGTCTTTGCTCCCATATCTATTGTGCTGTGAGAGACTGTTTGAAACGTGACCATTTCCTTTGGATGGTCCTGCGCTCTTTGCACTTATTGCTGTCACTGAGTCAAGCTGCCGTTGCACGCGAGCATTATTTCCTCTTGCAAGCCCTCTCAGAACTATTACCATCTGTCAGGCTTCAAACTGTCTTTTGTGTGTGTATTTCATTTGTTTGTCCTCTTTCATACATTTTATATGTGCGGTATTGCCAATGTTGTATTGCTGTATTGACTTTCTATAGAAACAACCTCTATTATTCGGAGTGCAGACAGTACATAAACACAGTTTACACACCTCTCACGCCTGAAATAGAGTTTACTCACATCTCCTGGGGTGTTCATGAATCCACGGGTTATTTCACAAGTTTCCATCTGACAATATGTTTTGTAAGTTGTGGAATCGCTTGTTTTATCTTAGATGTGTGAGCACACAGGAGCCATCAAGCTACAACACAGCTGATAGATGGAAGGGAAAAAGAAGAGGGGGAAAAAAAAAAAAAAACAAGCTTCCATGCAGCAAAAGCACTGAATTTGCTGATCCTAAGGTGCAGATAGAGAAGACAGGATGGACATCTTTTATGATTTATCTGAGCTGCTCAGACATTCTGTAACAGCAGCACAAATCCTCAAATGCTTTTAGGATTACAGTATGTTTACATCTTGGAAAATTTCTACTCTCTACAATTCACTGACACTGTGATCCAAAGTGACTAGAATTCATGAGAATTCATTTAAGTAAAAGAAATTAGGCAGAACAGCAACCGTAAAACTTATAAGGACAAATTACAAAAAATATAAACACTGTACTTTTGCTGCCTTGTGTTTGTACTACTTCTGTACTAAACTAGTTCTCTCGAAGGTGCCTTTATAACATCAATTCCTTTACGTCTGCAGATTTTGAAATTAAAATGTGCACGAAAAAGAAAAATTGATTTTGATGAATGTCCTCCTTCTGACAACCTGGAAGTACTTTGTGATTTCAACACTGAATCCACATAACACAACTGAATCAAAGCTCAGCATCATTAATGCCGTAGTTTGAAACATCATCAGGTTGCCAGGTATTTGTAGTTTTCGTGTTGGAAAAAGTTGCAACTGTATGGCATAGGAGGTGTCTCCTTCAACATTGTATGGTCACATCATTTTTAACAACCAAACTTCTGTGTATTAAAAGAAAACAAAAGTACAGCAAAAGTACATCCTCACTGTCAGTGTGTGTTGTCAAGTAGACTCCTCCTAACTGAAATACTCACACACTCCACCATGAGCTGACCCATATAATTAAGGCAGGAAGGGGATCCTCCAGAGATCACAAACTCTCTCTGAAGGTGCCGGGGGGCAGTGGGTGGGGGTCGGCCATCTAACTCAACTAACAGGGAACCAGAGAGGACCTTTCTGGGTTTTTAATAGCCAGCTCCCTTAACTCTTCATGTACACACACACACACACACTTACTTCCATGATGAAAGCTTTTTGGGAAAATGTTTCATCTCACATAGCCTTCAGTGAGATAGGAAGAACAGGAGTACAAGTTTGAAGATAGCTTTATGTGTGAGGTCTGTGTGTGTGTGTGTGTTAGTGTGCACTTAAATGTACTGTGTTCCTAGTATTTTTGTGTGTCTGCATGCAACCGTCTGCCTGGTGGCTCTGAGCTAGCTCCTCACCAGAGTGTGCGTTTCACACGCATTTCATTCCCTGCCGTCAGCATTAATTCGAACCCTCCAAGGAATTAACTCTATCTACCTGCTTGTCGTTTTCTCCTGTCGTTCTAGGCGCAACCCACACATGCAGACGCATGCACACACTTCCACGCGTTTTTCTCTTTGAAGGTTTTCACTCTCCCCAGTCAGGGAAGATAAGACTGTGAGCTGGAGAGAAGTCACAGTGATGGATGGCCTGCGCCACTGCCACACAAAGCCATACTATTAATGCCTTATTGATTAATGCCTGTCACCAGCCTTCCACTATATAAGTAGCCGCACACGATTCTGCCCTGCTCCAAGTATCCACACTATCATTAGCAGCTGACACCAATTTACCCCTGGAGGGTTAAGTTAGCATGGTGTTAAAAATAACTGCCCCCCAAGGTGGGAGTCTGGCTTCAGTATTTGTCGGTCAAAGCTGCTGAATCAGCTGAATATACTGCTGATATTTTAGTATTATTCTTTGCATTTGTATCTTTCTGTAAACTTGTGAAATGTATCTGCTGTTTCTCAGAAATTAAATTCAGTGGGACTATGACAGTCAGTGGGTATCTGAGCTGTAGTTGTTGATACAGTATTTTTTTCTGGTCCTGGAAAGATTCACAAAAATACCCAGATAATTCCTAATGGGACTTTCTCACCGTGGAAACAATTATTTTCCCGAAACTTTTAAAAACACGTAACACTATGTCTGCCTTCCTTTTTCATTTGGTTTTACAGACTGCATTCTTTTGTGTGCACATAATTAATCCTGGGAGCACACACAGGAAATGCAGCTGCCTGCTCTGTGTGTGTGGATCAGCTTGTTACTCTAATGTGTCTTTACATTACTCTATTACATACATTCATTCGTGATATATTTCCAGATAGATAATGTCACTAAATTGGCCACAGTCCTCACATTAACATTTAAAGTTTGTTGCAAACGGTTGACGGTATTGACGTCAATAGAAAAAGGTTTTTGCTGAGAACGGCGTGTCAAAAATAGGGAAGGCACCAAATCCGTAAATCTTGTGATTTAAGGTACAAAACGCAGGCTGTCTACCCGCTCTGACCAAGATGTGCCATTAAAAGGACACATTGACAAGCATCGTGGGATGCAGTTGAAAGACTCTCAAGGGCAATAATGTAGAAAAATCTTTGTCTTCTTTCCAACTTACATGTAAACTTACGGTCGATACCATAAGCTGAATGACTGCATTAAAAAAATTAGAAAAAAGTAAAGCCAACACTTAAGACTCTTAAACCTGCATTTTATCTGATAACCATAGGGCAGAGTCTCCACTATTGAAGTCAATGTAAAAAAGTCACTTGATTTAATATTCAGTAAAAGTTTCCCTGATGTGTTTATGGTCTTAATTCTGCAGTACAACCTGATGTTCCTTTTTTAAATGATCCTATTTAGAGGAATATAGACCATACACAGTGCTCACTAGGGATGTGCAACTATGTGACTGTACCACACATGGCAACCCACTTGACAATGAGACCATCTCCAAATCTGGTTTCTTTTAGCAAATTTAAAGCTGAAAACAGCAGTTCACAAGCCGTTGGGTGACTTCATTGGGTGTTACCACTTCATCAATTCGATAATTCTTTATTCAGATACTTTTTTTTTTCACAACAACAGTTTAAATCCTGTCTTCCACCTGTTTTCCAACCATGATGGTAGTTTTCTTCTCGTGCCTTTAGTTGCCTGAATTCAACCACATCCTAATAACAGAGGTAGTACAAATAATCTTTGCTCAATTCAGACTTGGCAGCATGTTCAGGAGCTTATAAAACGCACTGTGGTCTTCATTAAGTGATAACTCAGTTGATGTCAAAATGCTTTCGTTTTTAACATTATTCAGCCCATGGGCAGCAGTTATGGGAGGCGAGAACTGTTGGTATGAGAGGTTGTATCGACGGAAGTGGAGTTGTCTTGAGTATGCAGGTTTGCAGTTCCGAGCTCACATGGCTGTGAGCTGTTTAAGGTTTGAAAGCTTTCATTTATACAGCCTGCAAGTTAAGTAATAGATAAAAGTGCAGTAGGCGGGAGAAGGCGAAGGTTTTTTTGTCTGTGTCAGACAGTGTGGGTGTCTGGTTATTTCTCGGAAGCAGTCTGTACCCACGTTGAACCTGATTTGTATTGAACTCCAACCAATAGATAATTCTGTTCTGTCACTTCTGGCCAGCATGACTGATTCCCAATCAGCGCTTGATGTTTTTTAATACAATGAATGATTTGTGCAACAACTTGTCCGCAGCTCAAAGCACATTACCAGACATGTTTGCCTTTCCCAGCAGTAGATTGTAATGGTTACACACCTGCTTTATAATTATTAATGAACAACTTTTAAAATTATCAACCAATCTTTAATTATGTGGACGAACTGATTCTGATCATTAATTTACTACCAGATACAAGTTCTGCGGATGGGCTTGTTGGCTATCTACAAGTCAGTGGGTGTTATTAAGTTTGTTAGCTAATGACACTACAGTATTTTTTAGATTCTCCAAAGTTGCCCATGGCTTCACAAGTCCCGTGACATTCACAGCAAATCTTATGGAATAAGCTCTTGATATTAGGACAGGGCCAAGTTGGGATGGTGACCGTGCAAATGTGAAAAACTGTAGTATATTGGAAGTTTATGATATGGAATATATGCTGACAGAAAAAGAAAACCAAACTGTGTAAGGAGAAAACAGAACATTTTAACCGTTATCTTTCCTATTTTATCAGTTTGAATTT
The DNA here is from genome assembly GCA_034769265.1 of Remorina albescens. Taxonomy (NCBI): domain Eukaryota; kingdom Metazoa; phylum Chordata; class Actinopteri; order Carangiformes; family Echeneidae; genus Remorina; species Remorina albescens. Next base: position 13,382,202 of record CM068476.1, on the reverse strand, counting down.
CCCTTCGGGGATTAATTAAGTATCTATTTATCTATCTAAAACATACACCGATAGGACCAAATGGCTCTAAGTCACAGTCTCAGTATGAAGTGCCTGCTGGTAAGATTTCTATTTCAAACTGAAAGTGACAAAAATGACTCTGAAAAGCTTAAGTATGGCCAGGACTTTTACTCTGGCTTTCAAGGAAACGGCAATCTTGACATCTTTCAAAGAGTGTTTATCCGCGACATTTTTTTTTCTGTAGCTGATTTAATTACAGGCCGAGGATGACTTACTAATTTCCAGTTTGAAGTTTTTGTTTTTGTTGTTGTTGTTTGTTTCTTTTTTTTCTTTTATCATAGAAATTCAGTAGCCAAAAAAAGTGACTTTACTGGATTTTTTATATTGCATTTTCAAATGTTTCAAAATGAAATGAAAAAGTAGGTAGTAATCATAATAATAATGATGATGATGATGATGATGATAATAATTAATATCCTCACATCACAGCAAAATGCCCTGAAACTGTTGACTGCATTTCAGCTAGGACCATGGTGGGCTACAATGTCCAGGTCGAGATGTACTGAGAAAAATGCTTTTAGGATACTTGCCAGCAGATGACAAGTCTTCCTCTCCATCATATCTCCAAATAAGCCTAGCAGCTCTGGCCCTTCATGACTATCTGTAAGTACAAGAAACAAACTCACCCCCCCCACCTTACTCTCATAAATGCTGAGACCTCCACGTCAGCCCTGAGAGCTGACACACTGAAGCTGTCCTATCAGTGACTGGTGGCAGAGACAGAAATGCTACCAGGGAAAACTGAAAGCTACGTTTTGTTTCACTACCAAGATGACAACCCTGATGTAACCCTGTATTCTGCCCTGTATTAAAAAAACAAAAAAAACTGACAGGTGGACATAATAATGTTGTGGCAACGTAACTGTCTTAGGAGTGTTGCATTGCAGGTATTATTAACTTGTACAAGCACAGCAGATTTTAGTCAAGATGGCTTCAGACCTGAAGAAAAGCACTTTTACAGCTGCCTACAGTCAGCTAACTGTGATGAAGAATGTTGTCTGTTAATAGTTTAAACAACTCCTAGTGTTTGTTGTCTGCTGAGCTTGTGTTTCAGAAATTTTTTGTGCACTACTCATATATGTGAAGTAAACAGATGGCTAAAGAAAACCAATTAACTTGCATGTAACCTCACTTGAAACCAGACACATTGTTGAAGAAATGTTATCAATACACCTAAACAACTTGAGTGCTGCAAGTCCAGGGGCCAAATGGATAACACTCAGTGTTTAAGTGTAGAAATCTGTCTACACTGTCAAGTAAGATTGGGACCCCTGGACTGTGCCTCCTGCAGAAGGCACACTTTATAACTAACTTTGGGTGAAGGTATGATTTTGTGTTATATTTAGCATATATGCAGCACTGTGTAGAATAATTTATAATGATGCAAAATAATTGTGTGGGATGTATGGGATGAATTTCACTGATGAAAATCCTGAAAATCTTGTTTGAAGCACTTATGATCATAAAACTGTAAGAGTATAAAATGATTAACTGCGTGTGATGTCATAATATTAACATCCTGTGGAGAGCAGAAGTGCCGCCACCCGAGTTGGGGAGGTAGGAGATTTTGGTGGATAGGAGAAGAGTTAAAAGTACCTGAAATCACGTTGACCATTGTAATAGCAGTAGGATAAAATTTGATGAACAAATAAGGCAATGAAACTGTATTAGAAGTGTGATTGGTATAACCGTAGAGAACTGGGTGTGGAGGAATGCAATCTATGATATAAAAAGGGAAAATTTGAGACTCTCGCCAGGAGTTTGTGAGGGGTCAAAAGGGTGCTTGAGGACATTGCTGGACAAAGAGGAACTGCGAGACTCCTTAGCTGTGAGGGACCATGACTGAGGATGGTGGGGGACTGAGCAATGAGGGAGGTTCACCATCTTGGGCTCCATGGCTTTGTTGACAGAGGAAACCTATGACTAGAGAAAATAAGGAATCGTCTGAGATTCACAATTAGCACACAGAGAGCCTCCGCTCTCCCTGCCGAGCGAGGGGAAGCGAGTCATTGGACTCTGCTGAACTCCGACATCTGAGCGGTTACCGTCACGGTGGTGACCTCTTCTCTGCTGGCAGGAGGGTTGAGTAAGGTTAGCACTGGCCATGCGAGCCACTCTTATCCCACCCAGGAAAACATCTAGAGGAAATCCCTCTAAATGTTGTGATTTGGACTTCTGAATGACTGATTATTATGCTGCCACTTGAACCTTGCTAAAAGCTACTGCAATTGAGGAAAGAATTAATGACTGTCCAATTTTCATTTCAGCATCTTTTCCGTGATGGTAAAAAGTTAAGACTTGGCTGCTCAACATTTAACAGTTTCCGAAAGGTTATTTTAACTCTGTGTCCACTTATAAATAATAGAAAAATACCCTTAGAGCTAGTAAATCCCAGCTTTTAAATTAAACCTTGCAGTGCACCATGAGTCCAGATCATTTAGAGGAAAGCTGCCATGAACGGGCATGGCCAGTGGCAGTTCACAGTCAACACAGCCACTCTACTGTGAGGCAGTGAGAAGCATGATCTTAAATAAATAATATCTAGAAATTCTACCCAGGCCAGAGTCTGCCAGAACAACAGATCGGACCCTTTAAACGAAGAGCTGGTCCAGTGGAGCCCTGTAACGGGCAGTTTTTTCGTCCCATCTCCAAAACCCCACACACGTCTGTTCCCACATGTTTTCCCCTCAACGCACTCAATCATCCGGAAATTGTCCGCACATGTGCAAGCCTTCAGGCTGTGCCCAATATTTACTATAAATGGCTTCCAATGCAACCCCAATTGCCTGATTAGCATATAAAGGGCCGTCATTTACTTTAGTTTTGAGGAGAAATGGCGCAATCATTTAAAAGGCAACCGGACGAAAAAGAAGCACCATTTTACCGACTGTGAGCAGGAAACAATGGCTGATCAAATTGAGAAAAGAAAAAGCACCTTATTTGGCCTGAGCTCTGGTGGCTCATTAGCCAGTTATCATCATGGGCCAGAAAATCAGTGCGGTCTCTGAGGACCCATTCTTGTCTGTATTGCGCAATAATATCCAGCAATGCCAAAGCAGCCATTGTATGATTTGGCAGAGCCGTTTCGCACAGCTACAGCCTTCAAATAGTGCTGTTTTAACAACCTGTTAGTAAGTCATATCTGACTGTGCAGGATATTCTCATACGCTAATCACCCAGAATAATAATCTTTATTTATGATGATGATTTATGTTTTGCTATATTTAAAAAAAAAAAAAGATAATGATCATTATGATTATTATAGTGCACAGTGACAGAGATTGACTAGAGATAGAATGAAATTCATTCTTATCAAAAAAGGATAAATCAGCAGGTTTAAACGTGCCGATGCTGGTCCTAGAGTTTTCCCTCTTGTCCTTTTCTACTTCCAGCTCACACTCTGTTTATAATGGAAACTCAAGCTCAGATGTATTCTTTTTCTCTGCATGCTCAAAGATCCAGCGCTGATTCTAGGAAATGAAATGTCGCCACTGAAGCAGCAAACTCTAAGAAAAATGGATTTTCTTCAAACAGAACCTCAAGCATGTTCTGGGTTGACCTTTAACTTGAGGCAATCTTCCCTTCTCCACTCTTTTGATTGAACTTCCAGTTTACTTTAGAATCTGAAGAGAAAAAGTTCATGTAATCAATTTTTAAAGTGCAATGCTTTGTTGACTAAAATATCACTTTCAGTTTACTTGATTACATAAAACGATATATATGCAATACGGTAAAATATTGAATGTGAATAAAATTCTCTTGGTTTACTGATAACAAGTGAATTAGGGGCAACATTATAATTATCATTATTATTTTCATGTTATGTGCCACATGAGCACATACATTGTTCAGGTGGTGTGCATCTGCATCCTCCTACTGGTTGAGGTAGGTGGTGTTGATTGCTTATTGCACGTATAAGTGATGCGACGTGGTAATGTTGAACCTCCTCAGGTTTGGCTCAGGTAGATTCCAAAGACATTCACTATCAGCTCAACCTCCAATGTCCTCAGGTTCTGCCTTTGTCCTTGCCTTTGCTGGCGCACTCCAAAGCAGGTCCACCCTTCGTAATGGCTCAGCCTGTTTGTCTGGCCTCAAGCGAAAACATTCTTTTGATGAGCCTTGCCTGTCTGCCCGGCTCACTGGCCTTTCATTTGTGGTCTCCCCCTCTGACCCTGGCCAACCCTGAGAACTTTGCTTTCCACATTCATACAACATGAAAAGAAAGCAATGCTTTCTGTGGTGAGGTTAGAAATTGGGATCCACAGACATCAACAAATGACCAGGTCCGGGCACAGCAGGAAGTGAAGCCCTTTGCACCAGACAGGACTGTGACTGACTGCAAAAGTCCAGTAATGACTTACGATATATCTTATAATTAAACCATAACAGAGTAACTTTACTTACCTCTATGAACATGATGTTGTGTCTGTCTCTTGTAGTCATACAACCTAAGAAAATTTTTCTTTTTCTTAGGTTGTATGACTCAGCTCAATCTCCAATGTCCTTCTCTGTTATTGAGGCTGTCCATGAGAGTGTGTCATATATTCAGCTGAGGGTGTCATTTCATTGTTGGTGGTCATATTTACCTTATGCTCGCCGTTCTGACCATTATCTTCTCTTAAATTCAAACGCCATACTGGGCTGAATCTCTTCCCCAGTCTCTCCATTTTCTCCATTATTCCCATGATGCTCTCTTATGTCGCCTGAACAGTTGGTGTATGTGCTTAAAAGCAAGCATCAGGGTCACTCCGCATCACTAAATGGTTAGTGCAGTTTTCAGAATTTTACTTTCAATCTCTAGGGTACGACTTTCATACCATGTATGTATATTACTTTAGATGTGAAAACCAAGTGTTGACTTTGACTTTGAATAATTAGAGAGACTTAATGATTTTTCAACAAAAGCAAAAGCTGAGCAACAATATATTGCAGACATTGCAACATGCAATCATAACATTTGCTTTGCCAGCCATGTGTCCCATAAACTAAAAACGATTTTGAATTGGTAACCACCAGGGACTATTCAATTGATGCCAGAGGCAGTTTTACCTACAACACAGACTTCCTATTAAAAGTTTGTTGTGCATGAATGTATGATGATCCCACCTGAGTCCGATGCCTAGTAGTTTCATTTTCAGTCACCATCTTGTTTATTCATTCATTTATTTATCTTTTACTGTTTTGGGGTCGCAAAGGGTGCTCACCCTGGACAAGGCTCCAGTCCACCACAGGGCCAACACACAGAGACAGACAGAGACCAACAACCACTCACACTCACTAAGACCTACGGACAATTTAGAGTCACTAATTAATCCAAACATGATGTCTTTGGACGATGGGAGGAAACCCACGCAGCCACGGGGAGAACATTCAAACTCCGCACAGAAACCGAACCCGCGACCTTCTTGTTGTGGGGCAACTGCACTAAACTGCCCCCACCATGCTGCCCCCACCTCGTTTGTAAGTTAAGTAAGTAAGTCCAAAAACGTCAGTGTTGCAATGCAATGAATTTTTACTGCTTTGCATTCTTACGAAAACACCTTGAAACAAATAGCTTTTTTCCACGGGGATATGGAACAGCAAGACATCAAAGGAGTATGATTCACTGAAGGTGAGCCACTCCTCGCATTAAATAATACAGCTATAAAGATCAAAATGTGATGCATCTCCTACTCATCAAGGCTCATTTGAGATTTACGGCCCTTTTCCTGGAATAAAAACAGCCTAATTTAAAAATGAAGATCTCCTCAGATTGCCTGAGAGAAGACTGAGAGTAGGTTTGAACTCTTTCTTAAGGCAGAATGAAGGTAAGGGATTCGAAGTCTATTTTAATGTCCCTTTGAAATAAATTAAACTCATCAAATGAAGGTTTATTGATGCAGAACTTTTTGCATTCGAAACCAGTGCTTATTTGATCTTGCATAAAGGTCTTATCTCTCCCGTCCGGGCACTGCTCATTTCTTATGGGGAAATTTAACAAGTATATCAAACACATGGAGCTCATCATCTCAACAGAGTCAGTTAATACAGTAATCCAATTAGCAAAGTCATGCCTGTAGATTACTGTATGTGTCCTCCTTCTACACTTTCAAAGCATCTTAATCTGCATATATATGGAAAATGAAAGGAATATGAAGATAATATCCATATTCTCATTATGTGATATTTTGACCCCACTGCTGTGATTCTATCAAACGTGCTGGGATGTTAATTTATTCTGAGAATAACATACTGCGTTTTTTTTTGGGGGGGGGGGTCATATTCAACTAAAAAACCTGTTCTTATGTATGTAGTTACATATAATACCAATGTATTATTATACGATGTCATGAATAATTTCTGTACCTTTTCTGTCCAGATAGGGCAAAAGAAAGAGCCGAAAATACAGTACTTGTTGCATGGAAGCAGGCTCGTGTTTTGCCGCAATGCAACACAACATCATACAGCATTGGCTAGACAGCTCCAAGTTTGCATTCTTGTTAGATTATATTGTACCTCAAAGTATTTCTATCTTACAATCATTGCGATAGCCTAAAAATAAAAAAAAAGTTTCAGTGATAAAATATCCGAGATGAAATAATTATGTTTGTGAATATAACAAACTGCTCTGCTGCGTTTTGGTGTCTGATAAGACTCTCAACCGTTCATCTGTTTCTACAACTGAATTCCTGGTTCGTATTTCGCTGTCCAACCTGTACCTGTCACCAGTATAATCCAGCTGGCACATCTACCTGGGTGATACCTGGGGCATATGAATGCCCCTTGACAACTGTTTCATCTACTTTTATGGCTCATCACAACATGCAATGTAAAATATAAAAAAAACATCTGAATGTAGCTGATTTAAAACAAATAACGTAAACCTGTCATGTAACTCTGTAATAGAGACAAATTCTTGTTCCATTCAAAGAGAACGTGTGATGTTATAAGCGCGTCACTAAAGAGTTTGCCAAATTTGCATTAAAGTGAGGCCACTGCAGTAATCTGCAGTTATGTTGGTTCTGGCCGACTGGCCAATAAAGCAAGTTTAAATACTGATGACACAAAAGATCAGAAGTGAACACATTACTTAATTTGGCTGAAATATAAAAGCCAGGCCTGTTACTAAATGAGGAGCCATTTGGGAGCCCAAACAGCTGAACTGAGCCAAATAATCAGCTCACAAAAAAAAAAAAAAAAAAAATCCCATCAGTAATTCAACACATTTTTTTATGTCATATTTAATCTGTTATCAGTAAGATGCAAAGAAGAATAAAATTCTTCTGGCTGTCCTCAGATTTTGATTTTCTTTGCTTCATTTTGAATATTTTCCCACCGCAATAGCTGATAAACCGTTTGGTAAAGGCACTCTTTACTTTAGCGTGACTCACTTCCAGTTTTCTAAAAGATCAATAACAACAGCTCTTAGGCATGCTATGAATTTCCATTCCTCCATGTGCCACCCACAGCCACACAGGCATTTTAGATGTATTCAAACAGGAGGAAAGCTGTTTGATAATGGTGCACCGGAGAGCTGCGTGAGGCTAATGAAATGAAATCAGTGGAAGGTGTGCACTTCATTTCACTGTATTTATTCACAGGAGGCCGAGGTATACGCAACATATTGAGACACCTGCCGAGTCAGCGATGAGGAGTGGGGGGGGGTCATAAATAAGGAATAGAGACCTTCAAACACAGTGTGATACCTAGCGACAGAGTCCGGGCCAGGAGACATGCATGCTGATGACATGGACGCTGTCAGTGACATGTATAACAAGATGGCGATGACATTGATGACATGACAGCACTCTTTTTGATTTTGCATATAACATTTAGTTATTTCTGCTCAAGAGATCAAAGATTTCTCCTATCCGTGCAGTCTGTCTGGTGGAAAACTACTGCACTGCTAAACACAGCTACTGCATCAGTGGCTGTGTTTATCACAGGGCCAACATCTTCATAATTTACTCATTTACAAGTTCAAACAACCAATGTGTTTACTGCATCCATGTTTCACAGCTACTAACGCTACACTGCATGAAATGAATCCAATATGTGAAGGCTTCGGAAAGCCTTTACTTTGGGTTGGGGTTTCCACTTGGTATTACAAGTAGTCTGCATCTGAATGATAATCTCCATTCAGTCATATTACAGAGAGCTGTTCTGGCCAGTTCTGTTGTTGTAACTTGTGGGTGATGTCATGAATTTGAATTATGGCCGTGGACTGCTTTTGTGTTGTTTTGTTATCCCTGTGTTTAAGTGTTGTTGTGTGGTTTTGGTTGGTTCAGTGGTGGCCACCACCTGGGCCATCACAAAGAACAGGTCTATGTAACGCTGACACACAAAACTGTTGAGTATAAAAGTTGTCTCATAGACTCAGTCGCTCTTACTTTCCCTGCTGTTACTCATAGCAACTTATCCAACTTCACATCTTGGCACATTTCCTTCACCAAAAACACACATCCATGTACCTGAATTGCTCCTTTCGCCGACTTGGCGTCTTTGAATTTTTTTTTTGTTTTTACTTTTTATTATTTTACTTTTTCATTTTGTCAGATAAGAGCTTTTGCAGTTTTCCCCTTGCAGACTTCCCTTTGTCACTTTTACTGAACCAGTCTGCGTTCATATGCTTTCATCCTTATGGTGAATATGCCTTTCTCTGGGTGGAGGAGGCAATTCTTCCTCGATAACTGAGCATGCTGACTGGCACAATTTCTCCTCCCTGCCAGTCATTTAAATCTGTCCTACAGACCCAGCAAAAGGTATAAATTCCACCGCCTCAAAGGAGATAGGTTTGTGTTCATCACCAGCCTATTAACAGGATGTATCAATCTTTTTACAGGTTTCACTGTAGTATGGTGGAATAGCAGGCAACGACTGGTGAATGAGGGAAGAGTTTTTGATACCAGAGACTTCACTTCAGAGAGGACGCTGACATTAGATGTGCAATCTAACCTGGCAACATCGCTTCTCGGAGGCTTTGCTCTGATAATCGGATCTTAATGAAGTCTCCTAACAAAAAGCATCAAAATGCCATCGCTGGTCAAGAATGATGATCAGCCTTTAGAATTTTATTGCTCTACAGGACTTCAGAGTGGGAACGCAGCCACTGCAACTGAATACAACTGCATCAGCCAGACTTGCAGTATAAATCTGTGCAGCAGAGACAAGTAACAATCTGTTTTTCCAAGAATGGTGTATATCCTTTATACTTTGAATTCCATTCACAGTCTGTGTGGATCTGTGTTAGAAAGTAAAAGGATCTGAATACTTCTTCCACAGTCCCACAATGGCACAAACAAACAGACTGAAGCAGCAGTTGACCAGCAAATGCCTTTTAATTGGAGCCTGCTTGCGGTATGTTTTATTTTGTTTTTTATGATTAAATATAATCTTTACTTCCGTAGGAATACGATCCACAATAGTGCCAAAAACTAAACGACAATTGCAACCAGATTATGAAAAAAACAAGCAGATTAATGAACTTTGATGTCGGAAACTGTGCTGTTGCTTATATTGCCATGTTTTATAACTGACATTCACAGTGCACCGATTCCCTCTAATAGTTTGTCTGTTCTACTCTTTGTAAAATTAGACACATTATCTTTGTAGTGACTTAGATTTTAGAATTTTAACACTCTCCAACTGAGCCTCATCCCAACCAGTAGTTAAAATTACAATTAGATAATCACAGAAATGTTCACAGACACTTGCTGCTTTTGACTGGATGTAAAATATTCGATGCTCTAATTCGATCTGTAAGCGTGTTCTCGAGATTTGGAGGAAGCGAGGATATTGAGGAAGGAAAGTCAAACAGAAAATATGCAAAACACAGCAGGAGATGAGTAGGCTACCTGCAAGGTGGAATAAACAGCAACAAAAAAAGAAAAAATAGAAAATAGAAAGAAGAGAAGTCAGATCTGCAGAAAAAAATAAGGATGAGGAACTAAGTTGATTTTTCGATGGTCTGAGGGAGAGAGAAGGGAGGAATATAGAAGAGGTGGAGCACTAAAATGTAATAAAGTGTCGACCTCACCTTGTGTTCAGGTTATCTTGTATCCAGATTTATGAATACCAGACGTGTTTTGCTCAAATTATCACAGCAGCAGATAACTGCTACAGGATTACTCAGTTAATTTGACACAAGTAAGGCTCGTGCTTCCACTGTAATTAACATAGCCGTCAAAAGTCTAATTTCACAACTGATAAACCAACTATGCTGCTATCTGCTGCAGAATACACTACACATGCAAGGCATCATTCACATCCTGCAAAATCATTGTCTCCAGAGCATAACAACAAAGGAGTTGATGGTGAAACGGCGAGAGAGATAAATAAAAAAGCAGCAGCAGGTGGAGATGAGGAGGAGAAAAGGGACATAAATAAGGTGTGAGGAAAGGGCGAGAGGAGGAGGGAGTGGATTGATTGTTGCCCTGCAGCTCAAGAAACAATCATGAAGCAGCAGCGTTCATGACCTCCTGCAGAAGGCTTTATTACCCTGTTATCTGCCGTGGCTAGGACCTCTCCATTGCTGCCGCTGAGGACAGCCTGTTCATTTCTACCAACTCTATTTTGCTGAAACTGCCACAAGTCAACTGACTGTCAAAGGACGATTTTTAATAGACTCAGAGATACAAGTCATGTTAAATGTACAGAGGGACAGGGACAGGGACCATCGTAGAGCGGGTGAAAGGAATCTGGCCAGGCAGACAGTGCATTGTCCTTCTGTCATCATGGTACTGTGTTGTAAACAAAGGTCTCGGGAAAACTTGGTTTTCTGTATTGAATTTTATTTTACTTTAGCTGCCAAACACTATTTTGAATGTTCATTCTTGCCTGGTTTGATTATGGGAAGATAATCTATATATCAGCTCACAAAGGAACACTCAAAAAGCTTTACACAATTCATAATTCTGCTCTTTGACTTGCTATAAACAACCCCTTCAAAATACATTAGTGCCTTCTTATTTTATGGTATTAACATGCAGTGGTTTCCTCTCATCTATAAAACCCTTCTTTGATACTCGGTTTCTGTCAGTATTGCAGCTCACATTGGTCGCCGGAAAGGCCTCTAGATCAAACACATCCTTTACACTGTTGTCATTCCAGTCTGCTGCTTGAGATGATTTGACTTTAGTACAAAACAATAAAAGTGGACACATTTGTCTTTCTCACTGCTTTTTAAGGTTTTAATCAATATATCACTTGTTTGATTGGATGAATTAGTGTTTATTTTCTCAGTCTTCTTTCTTCTCTGCCTAGCTCTCATTGCTATTAATAATTTGTTCCTAATGTTTAGTCTGGTAAATATTTGTTAAGTAAAAAATAATTAATAATTATACTTGGGTGAACCACATTTTTGAACTTTGAGTAAAACAAAATTTTAGTCCATGCCTTTCCTTCCTTCCAGCTATCAAACTAAATTAATAGTTAAGGCATCAAATAAATGTCACAACTGCACACTGAACCTTCTGTATGAGAGATTTTATTAATATGAGTTGTTATTCTGTGAGGATTTTTACCCAAAAGAGGTAGCTTTTAGGTCAGTGGGAAGCTGTGATCATTTGTTTTATTTTTTATCTTTTACCATCTGGGCAGTTTCTACTCTGGAGGAAAAATTTGGCTACTAATCTCTCAACTCTTAATAAAGTTTTTGGAAACTATTTTTCTCAAGTAACAGGAAGAACCTCAGTGTAAATTTAGCTTTCATTATCACAGGAGACACTCACTCTACACACATGTAGTGACTGGGAACTGGACTCTAAGCACTTTACTGTGTCATCACTGGTGTTATTGATTTAGGAAATTGCTTCAAACAGCTCTTCCAAACGAAACGACAGAGCAGATTTAAACATTTGTTGGCATGATGGATCTTCCACTCCACATAGGTTTCACCTGTGTTTACGCACAAATGACATTTAGTGTAATAGTGTCACCTACATTTGAGCCCTGCCCATTGGCAGCAACAGTGACCCCCCTCTGCCCCCTCTGAGTGGTTGTTGGTCTCTGTCTGTCTCTGTGTGTTGGCCCCCAGATGGACTGGCAACCTGTCCAGGGTGACCCCGCCCTCACCCAGTGTGAGCTGGGATTGGCTCCAGAACCCCCTGTGATCTGGAAACAGATAAGCGGTTGAAGATGAATGAATGAATGAGTCACAATTTGAAATCTCAGCATATTTCAGACCTATTTTGTCAGCATGTCGTCATTACTTTGTGAAGCTTTCACTGCGTGAATTTACATTATTTCACTTTAGTTTTTTAAGCTCTTAATATATTGGGAGAATCACACAATGCTAGAGGATGATTTTTCTTCTTACCCAGCTTATCTTTGTTATTACTGGTTATTTATGGAAAGTAGATTAATAATAATAATCATCATCATATGTTTCATTAGTTCCTGATATTTCCCTGCTGTTTTTGTTAATAAATAATAAATGTTTCAAAGACAAAAAAAAAAAAAATCTGAATTAAACTAAATTAAATGTGTCACTTAGTAACAACCTGTTTTAGTGAAATTTGCATTCATTTGCATACACAAGCAAAATAGATTTCATAGAACAGTTTGGCCAAGTGCATTTATGACACATAATTTGATAATAGAACAAATCTTTACTTAAATGTGCTTATTTAGTATATGACTAAAGTCCATCCTGAGTATCTTTTTAGCTTTGCCCAAGAAAAAGTCATATTTGCCAATAAGAACAAGGATATACTTCATACAATATAATTAAAGTCTGGGGCCTTTCTGTGTGGGTTTCCTCCGGGTACTCTGGTTTCCTCCCACCATCCAAAGACATCATGTTTAGGTTACCTGGTGACTCTAAATTGTCCGTAAGTCTGAGTGTGAGTGTGGGTAGTTGTTGGTCTCTGTCTGTCTCTGTGTGTTGGCCCTGTGATGGACTGGCGACCTGTCCAGGTTGTACCCCGCCCTCACCCAGTGTGAGCTGGGATTGGCTCCAGCACCCCCCACAACCCAGAAACAGATGAGCAGACAGTTTCACCGATCAACCTAAACATGATGTCTGTTTGGACGGAGGGAGGAAACCAGCACAAGCACGGGGAGAACATGCAAACTTCACACTGCGACCTGGAAACGGATAAGCAGTTGAAGATGAATGAATGAAGAAATTAATGTCCCTTTTTCCAGCCTTTGAGTGAATATGATCAAATTACTCACCCAGGCTTTTTTCTTAAAAGAAGCTTTTGGTAAATTTGCTTCATATCGGAAAAGTGCTCTGTTGTCACGAGTAGGTGGTGATGATTGTCGACTTGCTTGACAATAGCTTCAGCCATTGCTGTGTTTACACAAAAAGATCTTATAGGAGGCCCCCCTCCCTGAGCAATGTTACATCTTCAGGGCAGATATGAGGTTGGAGTGCGATCAAGAAATGATGAGGTGGGAAGGAGCGAGCTGAAAAGATGCAAACATTATCAGTGCTTGGTGGTTAAAGGAATGAAGTTTGATGTTAATTTGTAGCACTAACAAACGGAGAGGTGTGGGTAAAACTAGTTCTGCTTTTGTTCCTTAAAGACAGCAGTCATGATTCGCAGCACCTCAAGTGGCGTTTGAACAAACAATCGGCTTTTATTTATTTATTTTGAGGTCAAACCAACCAACCTGGCACTTTTGGGAATGTCTGGCATGAAAATAGTCAAACATAAAGAAAATATTGGCAGATAATACCTTTCAGCATCTTCCGTCCAGGATTATCAGCATGTGGTTTAACCTTAAAAATGTCATATCTTTCAAAACAGAGATTTACCTCACAGTCGGAGTCTGTTTCCAGTCTCTTCAGCCCCTTAATTAATTTACTTGAAAATGGTCTTTGCTTGGGAGTGGGGAGGTGGTGGGAAGGAGAAGTGAATGGAAGTGAAGATTAATCAAACTCATCATGTCCACTGATGTCACAGTGTGGCACTATAATCCTTTCCAATGATCCACAGCTAATGAATTACATTCCTGCACTTGTCTTCAGAAGTGACAGTTAATGGCAGCTGAGTCTCTTGGCAGCAGTTAGAAAGCAGACTAAGATATTTCACCCTTTCCTCCATGTCACATTTTTATTCTCTCTGTTTCCTCACTGCTTCCAACCTCCTTCATTTTGTCCCAATTTTCCCTTTCTTCTTGCCCTGAATTCATCTGCGTGGGGAGGAAATGATGACTGTGTTTTGGCTCAGGTTTTCAGGCTGTGCTCTGTAAAATATGATTTGGTTCAGGTCAAAGCTCTAATCCACATTTCTATCTTAAATTTGGATCAACTTACTATGTTCATCTACAATATTTTTTGTTTAGATTGTTACACTTTAAGCCTCCTTTACATCGCATAGCTGCTATTACCTAATTGACGGGGTCTGAATCCACCTAACAAATTTGAGCGGAGTGGGATTCGAAGGGAGCCGATTCTTTGGTCAGGGGCAGTTAATGACAGGCCAGCACTCACCTACATGCCACTCAGAGTCACTTAGTAAAATTAAAAATGAGTTACAAAATAAAAAAGGTTTCCTTCTGCTGTTGGGCATTTTAACATAGCAGCCAACAAGGATTGACTCATTTCATGAGCCAGCCTCAGGTGGTCATTAAAGGAACTCCTGTTTTCTGTGTGGGCTGCATCTTTCAGCAGCAGAGTTTGTAGCTTTGGCTTTGAGGGATGTTTCAATTCTAAGAAAGGTTTTAGTCATCCCATCTATGTGAACCATCCTGGTTAAAGGATCATTCTAGCTGATTAAATCCTGAACTATACCTATGACCAATAGTTAAGATAACAGTCATGTTCACATGAGCAAGTCAGCTCAGAACAACTGTCAGTACTCTTTTTGTGGCAGCTGGTTGACTTTTTCTTGATCATTGAGCCTTGGCCAAAGTTATATTTAGTAGTTTATAGCTTCCGGTCCTGTCATTTCTGATCATTTGAATTAGAATACTGCTTTTGCACAAGTTGCATGACTGTCCAAAGCTTGCCTTTATTTCTATTTTTATTGTTCTGAGATTTTTCAAGGTGAGGGTTTGAAATTTTTCTTTCTCAAATACCTCAAAAGCATAACTCGGTGTTAACCCATCTGACTTTTGACTGGATTTTTTGTGATGTGGCAGAAGACTCAGATCTCATCTACTGGATACTGGAATATTGTTGTGTTTTCTATATGTTGGTAAATACTCTCCCCAGCATTTGGCCGGATACTGGCCATATTTGATGATTCTTCACTTCATAGTTTAAGTCTACTTGCAAATTCAGTGCCAGGGTAAGAAGTGGTGTGCTTCACACGCTGTGTAATAAAAAGGATTGGCTGGTTGATAGACTTGTAGCATGTCTGACTTCTGTCCCATCATCCATCCTTGCTCGTATTATTTGTGTGTGGGAATGGGATTTTGCTGAAAATATGGCATGTTTTGTTTTGTTTTTTTGTTTTTGTATAAGGACAAATTATTCAAGAGAGCAGTTTTGTCATTTTGTGTCTGCAAGGGCGCTGTGTTATTCGTGAGAAAAAATGTTTACTCTTGCCTTCTTTTATTCCTGACATTTTCCCACAGCGACCCGCTCCGCCTCCATTTTTGCTCGCCCTGTCCTCTGCCTCATTGCTCAGACTGTGATGTACGGCGTTTCAATAGAGACTCTCCTTCTATACCGAAACGTCTCTACAATGAGACATCCAGAGTAAAGAACCTATTTGTATCCATGCTAATGAGGCTGAGTGAGTCCATCGCTCCTGCTGAGCATGCAAGCACACACTCATGCGCTCACATTCAGACACACACATACACCCAACAGCCTACGTACAAGCCCTCCCTGCAGTGAGAGTCTACAGCACAAGGGGAATATAATATTCTCTTTTTTTCTCCATATCAAGCCTTTTGGAAGCTCTTGCTGGTATTCACTTTAGATGAGTCTTTTCAAATCGAGAGCATTGTCTGCTGGTGATAAGGCTGTAATTACAGAACCTCGGCAGTCATTCCAGAGAGAGATCCTCACCATTTCATCATAACTGCTACCTAAGACCAGAAAATGGCAAAGTGCATCGTGGAAAAGAGGAAGGAGAGTTTTGTCAATATTTGTGGTTATATAACTACCACCCTTCAAGACAGTTTTATTCAGCTCCAAACATTTTAAAAGTTGCGACTGGCACACAAAATAGTCTTCGTGGGGTTACACCAAATGTGTATTTTATAGTAATCAGTTCATTTTTTAGCAAACAATACTGGCAGATAGGAGGGATAGCAGCATTTCTTTTCTAAGGTATTAACACCATGATGTAAAATGCACCTTCGGTCCTACTTAATTGAAAGGACAGAGGAATTTTGAGTTAAAAGTATGTTAAGCCTGAAAAGGAAATGTTGCTCATAGTGATCAACTCTTATGACTTAGAAAGTAAATTATATTATCAGTACCAATGCATCACTGTGTGGCTGTTTGACAGTTGTAGCTGCTTATAATTAGAGCCAGTTTTCAATCTTATTGAAAGTAAATTACAGTTTAGACAATGATTTATTTCAAGCATGCAAGATTATAACTGATTGGTCAAAAGAGAAGGAACCAGTAACTGATGTCATCAAATAAATGTTGTGGGGCCAGAAGTCAAATATTTTACCTCGATATGAGCTGGCAGTGTGCCCAAGAGTCAGGAAACATTGAAAAAAGTCTATTAGCGGGTCTCGAGTGAAGAAATTAAGTAAAGTACTTATTTTGCTGTAACAACTGCCATCAGAGATACAGAGATTTTTTACTTTTGTGGGGATTGTACAGAGAATGTTTCAACAGGAGTCTTGTCACCATTATGAAAGCTGTTACTATTCTGAAATACAACCTCCAAATCCAGGCATTAAATCTCAAAATATTCCAGTCCATTGTGGCAATGCCGCCTGGTGAAAACTTAGACCTTCTGATTACATTAACCACATTTTAGTTCATTGCACTTGGCGTAATATAAAAGTCATGAATAAGACTTTTTTATTGCAGTTAGGTTTCATATGTTGGGGCACAGAACTAACAGAGAGACTGACAACCACATTCTTTCACCGCAGGGCAAACCCAATTATGAGTTTTAGATCCCTGCAGTAGAACAGTAAACGGCCCCCAAATCAAATCATTCATCCACTCAGTAAACATTCAGTGGAGATTCGGGTGAAATTTTGATCTCTTTGGTTGAAAATGTGGAAGGTTTTATAATTATGTTTTGGGCATTTTATTTCTAGAGACAGTTATCAGAGCTGGAGAACCGGGAAATAAGAAAAATATGCGATGAATGACATCAAAGCCCAGTTGGACACGAACCGGGGGATAATGCAAGGCAGCGAGGGGACACTTAGCTTTAAAAAAACCATTATATATAACCACATTCAGACAACACTTTTGTTGTTGAGTCTAACTGACCTCAGGTCACCTGCAGGTCATCGTATCAATGATCATTGGGCCTGTGGATATGAGTATTATGCTAATGTTTTGTATTAGATTAAGGCAAGGGAATTATTTTTGCACATTTTCCCTTATTATTGTAAATGTGTATCCACAGTTGATGCATACCCAAACAAAAGAAAGATTAAAAAGAAAAAAGCTGTGGAGCACATGAACCCATGCCAATCCCACAAAAACCTTCCCAGCAACGTAAACCGAGCAACTGATCTATGTTTTCACTGCTACCTCCCTTCAACTTTACGTGATTGTTACTATTTCAAGAAGAGGAAATTTAGGAATCATACTGAAAGCTCTTTACTGAAAACTGGCCAAACCGTCTTCTATAAAAGTGACAGAGAACATTAATATCATCACCCCACCGTCATGTCTTTACAAGCTAAAAGTATGAAGCAAAGGCCAGTAAACTCATCACTGGATACCAGAGCACAGCGACTGTGAAGAATTTCCATGAGGAGGTAGTATGATTGTTGAAAGTTGTTCGATATTCTAGCAAAGTCAGCTTTGACTGATTTCGTTGGAGCAATGGTGACTCAGTCCCAACAACATAAACAAGAGAATAAAACCCAACCAAAACATTTCATTTCAACTGTTGGTTGCAGATTTCTGGCCAGTGGGGAAAAAAGAGATAAAATAATCAAGAGAGAAGAGAAAGCTCTCAGGACAAGCTCTATAGCAGAAGGAAAATCATTTTTTATAGGCTGGGTTTTATAGATTTATTGTGCTTTGAAGTTCATTGTTGCATGGAAATCAGATATTTGGAAAAAAACAAAAACAAAAAAGTGGCGTATAAATCATAAAAAACACCAGTTACCCAACAAAACGTCCAGAGTACATCTGATTCTTATGTGAAGGCATGTTTCTTCAATCACTAGTGCGCTTAGACCCACACTCGTGGGTTAACAATTTTCACTTTTACTGTACCCTGAACACCTAAGTCTCACTTTTTCATCCGTTGAATTGATTGGGTTAAAGAGGATTGTGCTCAATTCAGTCTGTTGCTTCAGAAACTCCTATGTGCACAAACGCCTGGATAGAAAGAAAGAAGCCAATTTACACAACGTTGGAACTTCATGATGAAATCTGCACCGGTCCTGAATGACTTCACTTCAGTAACCTCCAGTTTCTTAAATGTTTTCACATTTGTGAATGGAATATCTATGGGGTTTGTACCACTGGTCATTAAATTAAAAAGTATGAATGGGTCAGGTTGGAGACCAGATAGCTAGTGTTTTTGTCCAGCAGTGAGAATGCTAACATTTTCTGTCTTCTTATTTAAAAACATAATTCATAATGCACTTTAGTGCTCCCTAAACTTGAAAGTGTGGTACATTACAGATGATAACTAAAACTACTATAGAATCTTTTGTTTGTACCACCTTTGAAACATGGAGACATTGGTAAGGCACAACCTTGAGCACAGGAAATAAAAAAAAAAAAAACAGAGCTGAACAGAAATCTGCAATCAGGAGCTGGAGCTTTACCACATGAGGTGAAACAATAACCTGGTGAAGACCGGAGCGGACGACTGAGCTCTTGTACTGCAGAGAGTAGTTTGTGCGGAGAGGGGAAAAAAATATTTCCTGACAAAATTAACATTTGGTATTCTTTGCTTTTGTCATGAGTATAAAAAGTTTAAATCGCTGTCAGCATTCCCACAATGGCTGCAGGTTTTCGCCCTTCCTCCTTCCATAATAAAAGAGCTGGGTACTGCAAGCTTAGTTAACATTTACACAAGTGAAGCATAAAAGATTAGAAATGACGGATCAATGAAGAGTCTGTTCGACACAGCTTTGAGGTGAAAGTTGATATCGGCATACTTGTGCACTAATAATGAGAAAAGCATGTGTAATATTTAACATTTGCTCGTTAATTGACACCAAACAAAAAAGAAAAGTCGAACTGTGGCCGCTGGGAAAGTCATTCCTTTCGAAGGTATTTGGTGATAAATCAAAAGCGTTTGACCCGATGAAAGGATTAGATCGAGTTTTTCTGTATACATTTATATACAGTAAAATGCAACAAATTTCATGGGGATCTGCCCAATGCTAAACCTGCTAATGGCATTAAATCACAGGGTCATGAAAGTCATTTTGATATATCGTTCAATCCATCAGGCTGGTGTTGAGACTCACAGGATGAATGAAAACTGTGGGATTCATCAACTGTGGACACTGACTGTCTTTACAAAATGACACGGCAATTCATCATAGTTATTGATTTTACTGACTGGCCGGCATACAAAGCCATCCCCTTGAGCCATAACACAAGCATGGCGCTACAATACACTAGCGTGTGCTTGTGTGATTGTGTGTTTCATGGAGACCATAGCATTTAAAAAGGGTTGTGTGGATCATTTTTAAAATTCACTATGTCAATGTCAAATTATAGTGTTATCTTGGTGCATTTACTGTGAACAAATGGCAACCCAGTGGAGAAGATTGGTGGGCTCTGCCTCAAAGTGTATGTTGTTTTTAATGCAGCCATTCCCTGAAATTATCACCACCTCTATGAACCCTGTTTACACTTTTGATACCAAGACATAAATTCTATTACTCAGTTTTTCTCAGTACTCTGATATAAGCCGCTACTATGCCTCATTTAAACTATGAAAGTAGTACAAACAAGCAAAATACCGGTGGTACTGATACTTTAAGACTTGTTTGTGCATGTACCGAATTGTCCTGTAGGATTCTCATTGGAATATCTTTTTTGGAGGGTTTGAAAATTCACGAATATCACATTATTGCAGCCCACTCATACAATTTCAATAGATACTATTATAACACAATGTCCCTGACGTATAAATCCATTCATCACATCCATAATCACACAGAAATGACGTTGTATCCATCTATGGATTCAGTCAAAATTCACAGGTATAGAAAATTGCCTGGGAATCATAAAGTTTTTATACTTACTTCAGTATAAAAGAACTCAAGTGTGAGATGTCTGTGCATTCATTGGTTGCATAAAAGACCCAATTATGGTTAATTTAGTATAATCTTAATGGTTCTAATTTGAACAAATGAGAAAACAAACACTGGAGAAAAGAATGTCGGTGGTGAAAACAAACCGCCTCCCCCTCGAAAAAGTAGCAAAGCAATGATGTCTTGCAAAAGGCTACTGACTTGGACCTGCAGCATCACTCTGGGGTCTGCAAATGAGATCTGTGACATTTTCTTGCCATATCTACTGTGTCATGTCAAGGGTTGCATGGCTACACAGGACAGGCACAGATTTTTTTAAACTCAGTATTTTCCAGCATTGTTTAACCATATCCAGCTCCCCCCCGCAACCCGGAAACGGATAAGCGGTAGAAGATTGAATGTTTTACCATAACTGCTCAGTAACATGTTGAATCTTTTAGGCTCGGGATACAGATGGTTTCGTCAGTGTTGTCACGATAAGATAGGTACATGAAAAAAAATTGGGAAATCAGCCAAAATGGGTGAATGCTTATAGAGTGATTAATAAAATGAGTTGTTTTTGCATTAAATGGCACAAACCTCAAAACTCATTACTGAAAATTGTTCATTACACCAAGAAAGGAATGTCCCTATTACCTCAGAGTACAAACAATGTGGTCTCAGCTCTGGATTTTAATTAGGTGTAGGATAGTTTTTCACTGAGAACGATGAGGAAAATGCTGGAAGTTATTATTTACTGAGAGAAATTGCCCAGTATTCCCAGAAAATCGACATTTTAAATTCATTTTTTCAGCCATTGCTAAATGTCCATCCATTACTTTCCCACTTGCATTCGACCTGAGAAGTAACTAAACTTGAACTGAAAAAATAGATTTGATATCCCTGGATGTGAGCCAAATTTTGACAAAAGATCAATTTGACAACATGCACACTCCAGATACAGACAACACAAACACATGGGCACACATTCACAGACTGAATGCCTGAAAGAGTATTCAAAACCGCCTCTTCTGTCTCCAGACATTTTACCATGAAAACGCACACACAGACAGTTAAAATATCACCAGTCCTGCTGATGCTGCAGGTAAATAATTAATCTATAATTATGGAAGAGCGATTGAGGACGTGTTTCTGTTTTTAACTATTTTTGAATGTCTTTTGAAACAGCCTTTGTGCTTGTGGTAACAACTGTCCTAAATGATGAACAGAAAAAAAAAAAAAAAAAACTGTCACATTTTGTGTGTAGAAACAGGCCTGTGCTAACATAGATATCCCAGTCCAGCTGTTATTGTCTTCATAGACAATCCAGTGGTATCATGTTCAGCCCTGTTTGGAGGTCTACACTTCCAAAACCATCTATTCAGTGGTATCATCCAGCACTACAGACTATCATCAACATTCATTTCATTCATTCATTCATTCATCCTGTTCTGCTTATCCGTTTCCGGGTCACGGGGGTGCTGGAGCCAATCCCAGCTCATGCTGGGTGAGGGCGGGGTACACCCCGGAGAGGTTGCCAGTCCATCACAGGGCCAACACACAGAGACAGACAGAGACCAACAACCACTCACACTCAGACTTATTAACCCAAGCATGATGTCTTTGGACGGTGGGAGGAAACCCACGCAGGCATGGGGAGAACATGCAAACTCCGCACAGAGAGGCCCCACACTGGGAACCAAACCAACAACCTTCTTGTTGGGGGCGACAGCGCCGCGCTTCATTATCCCTCTGCAGCACTGGAAATTGTTAGTTTCGTTAATATGGACTTGGATAGTTTAGCTTCACAAAGCTAATCCTCCTCACCTCAAAATTCAGAGAATGACCCTTTAAGTTTAGTATGACAATGAAATGTGCACAGGGTTAACCCCAGTTGTTCACATACAGTGCATTTATTTGCTTCCAGGCACCGCATTTGGTGTGGTGTCCATAGCAAGATATATTTGCTGTTTTGATTACCAGAATCCATCTCAGTGTAGTTTTAGATTAGCTTTCTCAAGTTTCTCTCTTGAGCTCTGCTAACAATAGATTGGTGAGGCAGATGGAAATTTCCCCTTCTAATTTATCAGGACAATGATGATGGGAAAAGGAACTGAAAACATTTTGGCCTGTGGCTGTAACATTAATGAAGCAGTCGGAATACATTCTGAGAAAAAAATACTGTATAAATATAGGAAATAAGTTACGAAGCAACAGATTCAGAATGCAAACAATATATGCAGGTATACGCGGGAACCAGATGTTCCGTTGTACTTTGAATGGCACTCTGAGTTTTGCTGAAAGGAGCTTCAGCTGCAACCTTGAAGCTGCAATAGTGACATTTACAGTACATAACTGGATTCGTGTGCTGCATTACACTGACTGCATTCTGCAAGTGTGTTTGTGTGTGTGTGCCTGCACAGTTTACCATGATCAAATAGACTATCATACGGCTATCACGCAAATGGTCTAAAATTACACAAACTCGCACATTAACACTGTCTTGCTCACTGCTGTGCAAGTTCCTCATGGAAAAGTCCAGATCTTGTTTCATCATCTCAATTTCCCCTGGCTGCCTGGGCTCTCCAAATCTCCATGTTGGGAAAAATAACATAGATTTATGGGTGGGGTCCTAACAATATCCTCAGTTATTGCTAGAAGCAAATGAATAAATCACCATGCCAAGATGCTTCGGCTCCACTGCCTGGGCCCGTAAGGATTGAGTGAGTGTGCAAGAGTTAGCGTGCATTTCTGTGAGGCGTTGTGTGTGTGCGCTAACTAGTTTGTGCCTCACCACAAGGATATGCTCTGTGCTCAGCATGCTTGTGCATTTCATTTGAAATGTGTTATGAACCAACTGCAGCCTCTTTAAACGGTCTGATTTATTCAGTTGATTGTTGTCGGTTTTCAGTGGCTTGATGAGGCCAGTGAAATGCACTCACTTGTAAAACAACAAAAAAAAACAAAACAAAAAAACGACTAAAAGTACCTCAGTTGAGAGAAATTCCCTTCCCTCCTTCACTTTCATATTCATCAAGTTAGGGCCATCGCTAGAATGTGCAGAACTGCTTGGAGAAACATGAGTCATTGGTGTTCAGCTTACTGGATCTATTCACATTCAATCCGAAATTCCTGAAGAACAATATTTATTGGTATAATAAGGGCAATATGAAAATCCATATTTAGCCATTCAGAAAGGATTAAAAGTTACTTGCCATTTGTCAAGAATGGTAAAAAAAAAAATACTGTAAGAGCATCAGGCTATCAGATGTAGCGAAAGTAAATTTTTTCCAGAAAAGTATAAGGAAATAATGAGTTATGGCCAAAAATGTGTTTGCTGAGAGTGACTACAACCTGGACATTTTTTTTTTTCTGATTTGAGTTAAGGAAGCTGCCAGTGCGTGTGTATGTAACACTTCTTCTTTGTCGGCCTTTTGTCATCCTCTGTCAACTGCGGGGAATCAATATGGCACACATTCCAGTATGGAGCGGCTGCTAAATAGCTTTGTGTATAGTCTTGTTTACAATATGACAACAATATGTAAATGAGGCTGAACACAAAGTAGCTGCAGTCGGAGCGTAAGTGGTCAACGGTGCAGATTTAAAAGCAGAGAAGTACAGTTATCTTTAGTATACGAGGGGGAAAAAATACATTAACAGGGCGTTTGCTGCTGCACATGTTAAGACTCATTCTGGTTCTTACAGTTGTATGCATGAATCAACGCTTTGTTAGAAAGATAGCAGACACTGGATACATCTTAATGCATAAATCTACAGAAGAATTATGTATAAAAAGGCTTAGTCTCACTGTTGACAAACTCAGTCATTCTATGATTTGAAACTCATTTTATGGAATAAAATTTTAGGCACACTAACATAATGTGTTCTCTATCCAAAGCTATCGGACCAGCTGTCGCTGATACAAACTTTGTAGCTCTAAAACACAATAGTCATGAAACATCCTTGAACACACACGGTGCTATCTTGTCTTTATTCTTGCATTTTTCATTGCACTGAGCCTCTAACACAGACGACTGAGGATAAAGGCCACTTCTGCTCTCTGGGCAGAAAGCAGGTTTTCCTTCTTGGAGTAATGAACATTCGTTTCCAACACTCATTAGTTTTCAGATTCAAGCAATTTTAGGTACAAAACCAACATTTCAGGTTAAGTTCTTCACCCCCTGCCTGTACAAACGTCTCACTGATGACATCACCAGGCTGTATTAGCTGTAGCATTCTGACTATATTACTTTACGATATATAAAAAAAAAAAAAAAAAATGCTAAAAGCCAAGGTGATATGACTACGTATGACGGATTTTAACAGCTACTTAACAGCAAGGAAGTAAATAAAGGTGAAACTGGCAGAATGTTTTAATATCTTGCTTTTTTTTTCATGATCTGGAAACAAAATGTTTTTGGGGTTTTTTTTCCACTGTGTGAACTTTGGCAGTGTTTTTATAACAGAATATATCAAATTTTATATCTAACCAGTGTCCTGAAGACTTTAAGGCCACAAATGATTATCTTTCATTCATCCAAAACACTTGTTAATTTAATGCTGTCATGAAAAAAACATGGACAGTTCATTGCCAGCTACAAAAAAGCAATAGGATTCCCACGCCTTGAAATAAATAATTGTGCAAAAAAAATCCAGACTTGTACAGATGGAATGAAAAGAGAAAGAAACACAGTTACATTGAGGTTAATTTATGCCACCAGAGAAGTTAACCTTCTCAACAAAATCTGCATTCACAACAGCTTGTTATGTTGCAAAAACATAACAGATCTTTCACAGACCATCCAGAACTTCTTGACTCGCGAGAGTCAAATGGACCGGCAGAGCACTCCACTCCAGTGTCACTTGAAGACGCGTGATGCTCCTTATTCTCACTTGTGCAGGGCAGCTAAAAAAGGCTCTTGCTGCAACACTGGCTTCAGCTCGCTGCTTACAGAACATGGCACATATACTGGATGTTCTGGAGAAACATAAATATTTGACTGAAGGTTTGTAGTATGCATAATATAATCATAATGATGTTCACAGCGTGAGAAATTGTTAACATGCAAATTGATGTTTTGGTGTCCAGACATACATAATCATAATCATAGACCAGACGACAGATAGATCATGAGCGTCTCCTGTAAATGAAGAGTAGATATTTTGCTTGTGCGACATTATTATGACCGCTTGAACCTGTTTTGTTGCTGGGTAACATCTAGTGATTGTAGTGATTATGATATGGAGAGGGAAAATTGTGCCGATAAACTTTATAGAGCAAAAAACCTGACCTCGAGAAGAGGTTAGGGTGGATGGACGGCTCAACAAAAAACTGGATTATGACAGAAGGAATGTGAAAGTTTATGGTGTTAGGGTTTTAAGAGGTTAACCTCATTATTACAGCAACTGTGAGCTAGAAATGTTGTCTAATGGGGAAGGATTTAGTTTCAACCAGTGATCTTAAGATCTTTTCATAACCTAACTAGACCTTCACCATTTTAACAGTAACCATGGCAACAGAGGAAGATATAAGTCTCTCGTCTCACTTGAGGTCATTGAGGTGAACTTTCAGGAAGCAATTGTGTATATTTAAAGCATTTATAGGTGTGAAGGCAGAGATCAACCAAGACTTGAAAGTATGAAGTTCTCACTGACAGTGAACACGAATAGTGACTGATCAACATAATTTTTTTTTTCCAAATCAGGGTTACTATAACGGCACAGTCATGACTTATATCAAAGTTTTAGAGGAATGAAAACAAAAATATATGGTGTGACCATTTTGACGTTGTGGTATCAGATTTCAAAGAGCATCCAGAAATTCCTTTAAATGCCTTTAAGGGCTGACTGAATGATTCTCTGAAATATCTTTGGTTCTTTGAACCGGTGGGATTCAGACAAATGTGTCAAGAAATGGGGGCTCAAAAGAAAGTCAGTTGATCACAAAGCATGGCGACGAAGAAAAGTCCAAGTCGACTAGAGCTCACAGTACAAACTGACCATCCTTCATATCCGCTGCTACCCCTAAAGCGGATCATAGTGTTCCCCCCACTCGCCAGAACTCACGTTGTTCTCAGTGTGCATCTACTGGAAAAGTTGTAATCATTGCTTCTCTGTGCACAAAAGCAAGACTTAACCTGTGCTTGGATGCCCAATAGTGATGTTGCAAAGTATGTGTACACTAACAAAGAATATTTAGATAGCTGGGTCCAAATTAGACCATATGACACACTGTGTTATATTTGATACAGGTTTTTCACATATTCTTGGCTTCTGTTCTTTTAATTAGTGTTTGAATATATTCAAGCTGTTGTTTTCTTCCTGTTTTGAAATTTCGCCCTATATTATGCCCTTTTTCACCTTTTTCTTCACAGGAAGCCTGTCAATGCACTTGTGTACAGCTCCTAATCATCCAGTGTGTAGGTCCTGAAAACAAAACTGCAAAACAAAGTAACTGCTAACTAAAACTCAGGAATGCAGCATAATTGAAAATGGCAGCTTTTCAAGCCCAAATGAAATCCAGAATATCAGAGTGGACAAGCACAGCAACAGAATTGACATCATTGTATTACATTATATTTGTATGCTAAAAACATTAAATGTGTGTATGACAGCTAAAGTAGACAAAGCAGCTTCAGAGGAGACTGACGGAGCTTTTCTCTCTGGCCTGGCCACATCCTTTGAGCACTGTGTGATAATGGTGTGATTCAATCATCTAACTCTACTGACGCCCTCTGCCACAGTTCCATTATGAAATGAAAATGTCTCACTATTTCACATGGCACAAGCTTTATTTCACTGTAGAACTGTGACCATCCCTCTGTGCCTCTTTCTCTCTTCCTCTCTCACTCACACACAAACGCATTGACAAAAGTTGTGTCTGTCCAGATGGTTAAAAAAAAAACCAATGTGGTTTTTTTGGGGGGGGGTTTTTGCATAAAAAGTAGGAAAGGGAAACAGATGTTCACTGACCACACATTTGAAAAGTAGGTATAAACCAACCTATTTAGATCCGACCACCATCTTGTTAATCCCAGATCTGTACAGGTCCAGTGTTAACACCCGCATACCAAAGCAGACATAGTCTTAATAATGTTTTGTGTTTTAACTAAGTCTGCTAAGAGTTTATCCTGAGGGACCAGATAAAATCATGCAGGTGGTGATATGTTTCACTCAAAACCACAAACGTCAACCTCATTTTTTGGGGGGAAGAACAGCAGTTTGAACAGTTGAGGCTAGTACATAAATGACCCAGCTCTATTTCCTTTTGTGCTCGTCATTACCTTCATTCGCACCTTATCAGTTGGCTACTTTCATTTTATGTTTAGTAAGTTTCGCTTAGCCTAAATAAAACTCAACAAGCTACATGTAACTAAACTTGCAGGCTTCATGCTTTGCAGAGGAAGTCCTGGAAAACGCTGTGAAATTAATCAATTTAGGAGCAAGTTTTATCTACAGGGCTTTTTAATGACATAACTTTTGTCTGATTTCTGCTAAACCCTATCCTTTGTTGATTTCTCCATCCATCCATCCATCCATCCATCCTCTACCGCTTTTCCGTTTCCGGGTCGCGGGGTGCTGGCACCAATCCCAGCCAACGTTCCGGGCGAGGGGCGGGGTACACCCTGGACAGGTCACCAGTCCATCACAGGGCCAACACACAGAGACAGACAGAGACCAACAACCACTCACACTCACACTCAGACCTACAGACAATTTACAGTCACCAGTTAATCTAAACATGATGTCTTTGGAGGGTGGGAGGAAACCGTCCTCCGACCCTAAATCCATATGACCTACCAAACTAAAAAAAAGAAAAGAAAAGGAAAAACTGAAAACCTGTTCTTTTTCCCTTTCGAGGGACGCTTGATGACATATTGATTCGGCAGTATGTCTGAGGAAATAAAATCCACTTGTTGTGCTGTATTTTATCCTTATTGTTTACTATTTGTCTTTATAAGTCAGAGTGTGTCGTATCTCGTTTCACATTTTTTAATTAAATTTTGATAGGTATTGCAATGATAGCCTGGGTTTGTGTGTGTGTGTGTGTGTGTGTGTCTTGCTGTGTGTGGGGCAGGGAGTTGTCAGCTTCAGCACTTTTATAAATGAGCAGAGTAATTCATCATGTGGTGCTGGACCAGCAGTCCAGACCTAAGAACACGAGGAGTAATGACTGGAGCGTCACGGGTAGTTGAGTTGCTCATTTCTAATTGATGTGTGTCTCCCCCTGATGGTAGAGTCGGCCTCCCTCTTGGGGTCTCGCAGTGATCTGAGATCTGAGAGTTGTAACTTTCCCTGTCACCGGGTAGTAACATGCATTTGGGACCCGCTGGTGTTAGTTCAAGTTTTTATTACATCGATGACAAGTATTGTTTTGGCAATAATGCATCCTGCAAGGATTCGACGTTGACATGCATTTCATTTCATGCTCAGCAACTAGAACTAAGTGATAGTTGATCTGCTGCTTGTTTTAACTAATTTACACTGTGAGTGTACAAGTTCATTATAACATTAACAACGCTAGCTGGTCAGTCATCACTGAAATCATACTTTTGTCGTATAGTTTACACCGATCTCACGAATGAAGCTGTTCAAATTTAGTCTTTTATTGTTTTGGGTTTATTTTTATTAATTTTATTGTTGCAGTTTTGATTATGATTGGCCATGTGTTTGACTGCAGGTCCTGGTTAAAAAATATTACATTTTATAATTTAAATCATAAACACTGTTATGCCACACCCTTGGGGGGGCACACAAAACATCTCTGTTACATCACAATCTATTGAATTTACGAACAGAAATATACTAAACAATCAGGACACAACAACAGTACAAAAAAACGAAAACACAAACAGAAGTTTCGGCTTTGCTGCTGTCATGGGGACACTTCACTCCCAGACCAGATGCCCTTTGTTGACCAACAGACAAGACAAGAGCAGAAAACAATGATTCCATATTTATTATTTATATATTTATCATATATAATTGAAAAGGCATCCATGTTTAATGGGAATTAAAGACTACTGTGAAAAAACACTCACACACTATTTTTGCAGAAAATTTTAACTTGCTACTTCAGTTGCAAAAGCAGACAGAACAAGGCCGTATGTTAACAATTCACCTCAGTCTACAAAGCAGAAGTCCACAGAAAAACCTCATCAAAAAGCAAATTCCACAACTTCTGTGACAATGTGACACAGTCTGGCACCTTACATTATTCAAGGTTCTTGATCTTCAAGCTTCAGTGTGGTGCAAACAATGTTTACAGGCTGCACTGCAAAAATTGGAACTGCTGCTGACAAAAGGTGGATCAAAGGTGGCTTAAACCTGTCCACACACATACAAAGTAGGGGGACTAAGTTGCTGCCATTGGATTTAAGAGTGAGCTGCCAACAGGCCAGCAGACATACAGTAACAAGTGTTTGCCACTCCCATTAGAAGCAGAATGCCATGAGTTGGCCAAATCCCACATATCCAAAGGCAACTGAAGAAGGCAGTTAAAGCTATTTAACTTCTTTAATTAAAGAAGCACCAGTTATGCTTCTTTCTTTTGCACATTTTTAGCCTCTGAAATGATCTCAGATCCTTCACAAGAAGTTGCTGTGTATCAGGTTGCAATATTGTAAAATTTCTTTTATTTTGGGATATTTGCATCAACTGAAAGGAAAGGACAATAACACACAAACAGATTTTAAAAAAGTGAAGACTCCTAGAGCAGCTTCCAGAACAGCTCAAGTGCTGAATTTCATAGACTTTGGTTGCAGGTCTTCCTGTACCCCCTCAGTCAAAGGCTGTGTTCAAAAGCTCTTCTTCTGGTCACACCATTTTTATAAAACCTAAATCCATCCACCTCTCCCTCCTTCAATTTCCCACTACTGCACATCACCTGGTCATGTTCAACTGTTTTTCAATCCCTCCATCAGATAGTTTGCCTGCTCTTAGCTGATCCATTGAGAAAGCTTGCTTGTTTTTGGTTTAAATACTGTCCCTGTCACATTTGTTTGCTGTGTTCTCTGATGTACTGAGATCTAATGTTCCAACTGCCTCCCGAGGAGGTTTGAGACTCATTTTAGCCAGATGGTGAGAAGATGTGATTGTTAGGTGTAATTTATCTGAACCCTGATCAGCTCAAGCATTAAATCTGCATGGGTAATGGAGACAGAGCAGTGAAGAAAAGGAAAACTCAGTCACAGTTAATAAAAGCCATTCATTCATTTATAATGAGTAATTGCTAATTAGCTAATGTTGTTAGCTCATTATTATTAGAACCTGGTTTTGCTCTCAGATTCTCAGTGGGACCCCTTTATGTCAGTAAATAAAAGTTAAATCTCATTTTAATTCCAAGAAGATTTGAGATTTTCAAAATGACAAGTGGAATTAGAGTTTAAGTTCTTAATCCTTGTTTATACTGACCAATATTCTCAGGCGCACTTTATTTAGCCTGCTCCGCTTGACTGTCTGCATTGTCACTTTCACTTTTGTTCCATACCTGAACTATTGTTTCTTCCATCTTGAAAAATAGATCCAAAAAGTCTAAATTAAATGATAAAATGCATCATCTCTCACAGTTTTGAATGTCTCCAAAAATCATTACAAGAGAGTTTGTCATCTATTACCGCTGTTGTTAGTTTTGTAGTACTGTGTGTGTAGTAGAACCACTACTTTTAGTATTGTTTACGCACACAATAGGGTCATTTAAAGTAAGGGAATGTTTGCAGTCTTGGTGCAAACATTGCTGAATAATGTAAAAGTCATCAATAAGCCTTTAACATCTCAGGCAAACTGTGAATTGAATGCATCTTATTCACAAAAACAACGCTCTTTCCTGAAAGGTCTTTAAAGTGAAATCTCTGTGTCCTTTTTCATTACAAAGCAAGTCTAGTTTCTATATTAATGTGGTGGAAATATAAAAGTGCTCAGTCCATCGAGAAATGACATGAGGACTTCTGTGACTTTGCGATGTCACAGCAAAACAATCAAAACGCACAACTGACTATGCTGCAGGATAAGCCACCTGAAACCACAATTCAACATTGCGGGATTTAGAATATTTACCTGAGATCTGGTCTGTTTTTATTCAATCATTCAGAAAACAGTCAGCTAATTAGCGGGGAGTCTCAGAAACCTGTTGCTGCCAGATCTCCAGAGGAAAGCCTGAGACAGGAGATGTAAAATTTCACTGCAGATTGTTGTTTGGTTCTTAACACAAGAAATACATCTTTTGGCATTTAATCAATAACAAGACTTCAGATATAACATGGAAAAAGGGGAAAATGCAAGCCCTTTTAATCTTAACCCTAATTCAGTCATAATATTTACTATACCTTATAACTATATACATTTCTTTAAGTGCAGGTAACAAGATTAAAACCAATTACAATTGGAAGCAGCTTTGAGTTTGACAGTCTGTGAATGTCTGTGTCCTCCTTAACAGCACCTCGGGTAATTTTGGAATGCAATGTTTAGAACAGCTAGCAGCTGTTGAGTCTCCTCCAAGAAACTTTGTGACAAAAAAGATATTTGACTCGCCTCAGGCCGACCGTCAGCAGCTCATTCAACAATAAAAGAGCCAAATAATTACTGTGCCAGAGGAGGTGATGTGTCTGAAGCCCCCAGTGGTGCTCCACACAGTTGTGACTGCCTACAGGCTTGAGGTATACAGAGATATGAGGGACTGATGAGGGAGAAGAGGTTGGTGATGAAAGTAAAGAAACTGCACATTACTAGTGTTCAGAAATTTTTATTTATTTATTTTTCTTTTTCAGGAGAACTATTTTCACTTTAAGAAGGTGTGTGTTTGTCTTCTTTGGGGCTTTGTGATGAGGAAAGTTTTCTATTTCCTGGGTGTTTGGTCTTGATTTAAACACCGGAATAAAATATAATTCAGGACATTGATTTCTTTTGTCAAGTGTTTTGTATTTCCACCCAGTTATACAGAGTAGATCAGCTCTGCTCCAATTCCCAGTAGCCGGTAAAGAGGGCTCAACTTAAACTTTACCTCAGAAAGCTATGACCTCCACATCATGTCTAGTGGTACTAAAAAGATGAAGAATGCGTGCTATCATACGAATTTGAGGTGCTGACACTGTAATAGAACAGCCAGACTGTTGACATCACTTCCTGTCACAAGTTAAAGATGCTTATGTCCTATTCTGTGTGACATGAATTGAAGTTTAACTGTAACAATCCAAACCATGAATCTGGCGTGATGTTTACAGCTACAGTGAACAATTCACTCACTTGTATCTGCTGGGGGCTAAATACACACACCTCTTAGTTCAGTGATGTTGGGACTAGAGTTTCATCCTCCATAAATGGCGTTTGGCTTACAGGACAGACAATAAACAACAGCCAAGTTATCTATTCCGCTTATCTGTCAGGGTTGTTGGGGTTCTCGAGACAATCCAAGCTGGCATTACAGAAGGGTATCCATCCTGGTCAGGTAGCCAGTTTATAACAGCCATTCAGGCCTACAGTGCAGGAAATTTGGAGTCACCAATGAAACCTAAACTGACTTTGTCTTTGGGCTGTGGGAGTGCCCAAAGGAAACTTACACAGACACAGGGTTGAGGTTAGGTACTGCATCCCTAACCTTTTCACAGAAAGGAGCTAAATCAAAACCACCAGCGTGTTACCACAAAGCAAATGCGTCTTTGGCCACACCTGCAACCTCCCGTTGTCCACAACTCCCCCCTCGCTTTATGCTCTCAGTCGTCAAGGTTACAAGCCTAGTGAAAGACACCACTAGATGAATATCAACAAGTTCAACTTCAGTAAAGCTACCTTGTGTGCAGCAGAGCCAATTGAGAACAATCCAAGCACAACTCGCTGGCAGTAAATCAGCTTGTGTTTGCAACATTTTGTGGAACATATTCAGAATATCGGTTAAAAAAAAAACCAAGTCAGCTACTCTTATAACGCTTTCTGATGCAGGTCACCATTTACAACAGATATAAGACGTTATGTAGCTATCAAGTTGTGCATCAAGGAAAAGAACAGTCGGTTCAGGCATGGCTTAGTCACTCATAGGACTCTCATAGGAACTGTCTGCATGAATGACACTGTCAGAGCTAATAAAAGCAGGTTTGGCAGCAGTCCCCATAGCTGGTTCTCCTGTGCCTGCTCTTATGTCATTCTTTATCTCAGGTTTCTTTAGACTGAAGAGGTGGTTTCTCTAGTGGAGGAAAACTTGGAAAGTCGTTTTCACTTGAAAGCTACGAACTATATTGTGCCATCTCAGGCATTTACATTCCATGTGTTGTTCTAAAAACTGAAGGGTCTAGCAAAGAGGGCCTGCCATTCCTGTACCATATTTTTCATATACATTTGTTGTTTGCTGCTGTATTACTGTTTAAATCTCATTTACAAACTTTCAATGCCAGCCTGTTATTAAGTAACTCAAGATTCAAATGTTATTTATTAATGACAGGCATGATTTGTACTTTTCTTTTATGCTCTTAACAATGCAAAGGAACAGGCATGACGATAAAACTATAGCTTTTGAAGATGTGACAGCAAAGGTACAATGTGAAACCTACAGTGACACCTCAGGAGCACAGCACCAGATTGTGGATGGATAATATTTGAAGAGCTTAGTTCTTGCTCAAAAAAAAAAAAAAATAAACCAACCTCTAATCCCCCCCTCTGAGGGATAAATATGTTTGCAGGAGAACATGACACAGAAAGTCTGGGCTCATGAAAAGAATAAATTGACACTGATCTATTTCTGCCCAGTGCATGAGATTATGTTTGATTTAATACATTTGAATATATTGCCAAAGAGCCATTCCCTTCCTTGCAGGATAAGGATCAATATAGTGTGTCAATTATCAATAACACTAACACTATATGTTTTGTTTTGTTAACAATATATCATGCCTGAAGGGATCAAAGAGATCCAGATAGCTACTTTGAAATATCCGAGCAGCACAAATCTTAAAGGACCAATTTAAAGGAGCAAGTTTTGCCATCACATCAAAGTTCCATCTAGAATGGAGGAAAGCAATCCTCTTGTTTTGCTTCTTCTATTTGATGTTAACATGCCAACCAAAAACCCCGGCCCAGTCAGACAGGGCTGTAACTTTCTAATACTGAGTCAGGTTAACGTCCAGTCTGCCCTGAAGAAGTAGAGCAACAATTGCTTCATTTAACTGAAAGTGCACTTAACAAATATTATTGCTGAAGTGAGATGAACAATCTTGCACATAGTGCCCTTTTTCTGTTTTCGCTTTGAGTAGCCAAACTCACTGAAAGTGTTTGTTTCACTTCATACCTGTCCAACTTCACTGGTGTCAGCTCCCAGTGACCCGTAATATTTTTCTCGCATCTAAGTCAGTTGCAAAGCGATTCATTGTAATTTTCACAAATCAGAGTGTTGTACTGGAGCCTTAGAAGGACGAACGCTATAGTGTACTGTAAACTTCAATTATAGAGATGTGCCTCTCTCCAAAAAAGACGATCTGATATGTATTTAGATGCATGGAGTGTGGTATGATTTTTTTTTTTTAAATGATTCGGTTCAAATCGATTCAGTAGGATATGATATGATTTGATGAGTTCCTTGTTTAGAATTGAAATCAGTCATTTTACATTATGAATTGACATAATACTGTTGTTCATAAGTGTCTGTCTCTGTTGGTCCTGTGATGGACTGGTGATCTGTCCAGGGTGTACCCCACCCTCGCCCAGAGTGAGCTGGGATTGGCTCCAGTACCCCATGTGAATGAGAAACGGATAGAAACGGATAGAAAAATTTATGAATACTTCAATACTAAAAATATGGCATGTCTTACTTTGGACTTCAAACTGCATTGTTAAATGTGTCGGCCGTTTTGATTTCTTTTTGCGGTTTTTTTTTTTTGTTTTGTTTTTTTGGCCTTTTTCTGCCTTTATTAGATAGGACAGCTCGAACAGTGATAGGAAAAAGGAGAGAGAGCGAGTCAGGAATGATATGCAGCAAATCACACCGGCTGGAACTGAACCAGTGTCACCAATGAAGACCTTGCAGCCTCTTCTTTATGTTGCATACACGCTCTACCCGCTACACTAAGAGTGAGGCTAGGCCTCTTATTCAGTAATACTGTTATATAACTGTTCATCAAATTCAGATAGCCTGCATACATGGAGGTGTTCAGCTGAGCTGTAATGAATAAAAGGATTGTGTGTGGGTGTTTTGTTTTTTTCAAACCTGTATACAGTGATCCTGTAGTGTCTTATAAACACTGCAGGAAATATTACAGCATGCAGGATTTCCTCAAGATCAAGCTAAAAGAGAAAAGATCCGATCTTTGAGCTGCTTTTCAGGTGATCAAGCAAACCTGAATGACTTCAGTTACGTGTTTTAACATTGCATGCTGGCAGCAGGTGTTATATTTGTGCACATTGAGGACGGTTTTATAAAATGTGTGTAGACCTAATGATTTCAGATTTTTTGCATTTAGCTGGAAAAATGTATCAAGCATTTTATTTCACATCTTGAAAGTCTATCATGAAAAATGGCCTCCCACCTGGTCTTTTTAATATTTGTTCCTTCATAGGCTTCACCAGAAGCAGAGAGGAACTTTCCACACTCTTTTTATCTCCCTGCCACACAGCCTCCATACAGGCTGCCCTGTCTTATTGGTGGCAGTTCTCAGGGCTGTACGCAGCCTTCAAAGATAACCTCCAGATGTTAGTGAGAATTGAAAAAAAAAAAAAAAAACTTCAAAAAACTCCTCTGTCACCGAACATGTATTTGATTGATAGCAAGCGGGGACTGTTGTTTGACAAGAGTTTTTGGCATTGATGCATTTACAAGACAAGAGGTTGCAATAAAATGCGCCCTGGCAGAGCTGTGTCTTCAGGGCAGATTGGAGGCTGCAGTGAGTAGCCATTGGAAAGTGATGAGATGGGCTGGGAGCTAGTTGTATCTCATGCTAATTTCAGACGAAGGAAAACACGCAGTGCATTTCAACTTCCTTAAATGAAGATGAAAGTATAAAAAGCATTACATTTAGCAGATTTTAATGTGTATTTGTATTCTCGCAAAGATACCGATCAAGAACATTTTATATTATTAAGCAGTCCGGTCGTTTTAAGTTGTTATAGCATTTCAAAGTGTTTCACAAAAAGGCAAATATTTTGCATGGGTTGCATCTTGGTGGTTACAATGGTGTGACGTCTCATGGTAAACAGCATAACTCCTCATGCTGTGAGCAGTCCTACGGCTCAACTGGAGGTTTTTGGGAGGAAACCCACAGCCCAAATCTCTTTTTAATGAAACATATAACGTGGGCAAAAATCTTAATGTCAACATAGATTTGTAAGAAAAACGATCCAGCTGTTTTGAAGCGATGTGCTTGTATTTGTCTTTCATACTGTGGAAGGGTTTCTGAATCTGTCAGAGTTCTCGCCATGGGGCAGCAGAACTAATGTCTGTGCACAGCATGTTCGATACCCACATTGTCCTGGATGTTGCTGCCTCACCTGACCGCGTGACAGCTGGGGGCTTTGCGAGATGGAGCCAAGGTCCTCAACCAACTCAGTCAACATTAAGCTGAAAAGAAATCTAAAGCCTGAGAGTGCTTCACACATCTGCCTCCGGTCTGCAGCCACTTAATAGAAGCAGAGCTATTCAGATTCAGTTGTAGTGTTGCTGTATAGTAATGCCCCAGCAGCTTTCAGACATCCTGCCCACCACAACTGTCTTTTCTTTGGTTTCCCCAGCTTTAGGGAGAGGGACTCCTGCTGAGCTTGAGTCAACGGATCCTCTTCTTACACCGCCGCTGTCATAATACCGCTCGTTTTGATTTTGTTCTCTGAGGTCAATGCACAGGACAAAATATTACATGCAAAATCTGAAGAACTCGCTGTGTAATATCCAAATGTGCTTTTGAGGCTGAAACAGAATGAAATGGCTCCTGATTGTCGGTCCATTCTATCACTCGGTTGTTTCATACATATTGAGCATCCAGATTATGTGCGCACAGCAATTATCCACATAAAAGAGCAGAATAAATGTGCTTAACATGGTTCAGAAGAAAAGAAATGAAATATTATAGTCTGAACCACTTCTCTGAGGTCCATTTACACAGTTTTTATGCAAAATACATGCACTGCTCACCAAACCAGGGCTCCTCCATGCAGGCAATTGTTGCCTTTATAAGGATGGACAGAATAGAAATCTGCTCAATGGACAAATATTGCCTCCTTTAAGACCACACACTGATCTGCATTTTTTATTAGAGTATTTTGTACACACTTATTATGACACGGTTTATTGGCTATTCGTAACTCCAATATTTGTCTTGGCAATGGCTGGTTCACGGCGAGGGGACCGGGGTATTTAGCCTCAATGGGGTAGTTATGAATGGCACTGATTGACCAAATGACAATGAATGGTTACAATAACACGTAACCCACAGAGGCTGGATTCTCCGCTTTTGTCCATCAAAACTGAAGAAGCCTCATGGATGAGAGGTGAAGTGTCTTCAAATATCTACAACCCTTGATTAAACTTTTATTGGATAACAACAGAGAAGTGCAGAAGTAGTGACTGCAGGAGATTTTACTGCTATGTAATGTCTGGACTGTCCTTAGTTTGACCGATGCCAGTAGACTACAAAGCCATAGCCCATGTAATAGCATTATTTGCAATGCCAGTGCTCAGCCATTTAGTCCTGATGCAGCAGCTGACATGTTTAATATGCCATGTTTTGCATGTTCATTCGGTGTTAGGGTGGGGCAGACTAATACAAGCCAATTTGGAGGGAAAAAAAATGTTTCATTTTTGTGCCTTCGGAGAGAATCATACAGCATGAATTCATTATACAGCAACAAGAATCTCTGAGCTTCTGGGAAAAGCACAAAAAAAAAAGAATCCTTCAAACACTACTGTTATTCTTTTCACATCCAAAGCACATGAAGGTCTGCTAAGGGGATTTTTCATCATCAGCCAGTGGTGTGTGTGAGGCTGTGGTGCAGACATCCACACACACACCATACTGCATATACATGAAATATGCAACATTTAATATCTACTGCCCATTTGCGAAACACGCTTAGTATCAATAAATGCATCCACTGCTATGTAAACATGTTGTCTATGGTTTAACTATTTTTCCCTTCTTCTCTTCCTGTGTTTCACGTCTCTGTCTGTACTGAGTGCCTTAAAAACGTTACAAGTCTTTTGTAAATTCTCAGAGAATCTTGAGCTGAAAGCGTCTGTGAACAGATAGATATCACAATGACTGTGGGGCTCAGAACTGCTACGCCAGGTCGTACACACTCAGTCCTTTCAAGGGTCATTGCTTGGTGACACCGGTGCTGCTAGATGAATAGACAGTTATGAGTTGTATGATATTACAGGTCACACAGCTGGCTGTCTAATGTCATACTGTGTACCACGTTGAGATAATGATCCCTTTACCATTACACAGCACCGCCAGAGGGTAAACTGAACTGAGATCTGGACAGCCGGTGTTGTTGTCCACTTTACCTGCAACCCACAATGGCAGATTTTAAACCAGGGTATATATATTATTCTTCTGAAGTGTGCAAACAGATCTTTTCACCTGAAGAGACAATCCATAGCAGCTTGAAGTACGACAGAATGGCCTCCCTCATACAGGCGCCAGCAGTCTCCGGCATACTAATGGAAGGCTGTAATTGGAATGTGTGACCTATCAATAGCACAGCACACTGGAGAAAACCCCTGTGTCCTATTATTAAAGTCATCAGTGCTCTGTGTTCTCCGGGGATTTGCAGCAGATAGAACAGGGGGCCTGGCTTTACCGACTTATTTTTCAACATGAATAATCTGTTGCCCATAACTGCATGCAGCGTGGCGCATTTTGAATATTAGTAAAACAGTCGTACTCTGTCTCACTGAGAACACAAACCACTGATCTGCAGAAAGAAGTAGCCGTCGCTGTAACGCCGTGACTACGCTGTCTGATGTGTCTGTGGCTAATCAATAATCCACTAGTGTACATTGACTGTCATGCATCTAGCTTTTATATGAAGAAAGTGGAAAAAAAAGAGTATGTACGGAAGTCCTTTGCAGCAGTTAGAAAAAAAAAAAAAAAAACTCCATAAAGAGCTTGGTCTAGACCTGTTCTATATGTAAAGTGCTTTGATATAATCTGATTGTCTTTACTATGATTTGGCGTAATATGAAAATATTATTTGAAAGTTGATTTGATTAAATCTTAGTCCTGAATAACACAAAAAACAGCTTAACTTAAGAAAACAAGCAAATGGACCAAAAAACAGGCTAATAAAATCATAAATCAATAAAATGTATTCTCTATCTAGCTAAAAAATTAAGAAACATTTCTGTCTAGTTGTATTTTCTCTTCTTTTTTTTTAGATCTTGCTTACAATAGATTGCGAACTATGTGAGGGCAAGAGAAACGCGCGCTCGTACTTCAAGGTAAGCTTGTGTTGCAGTATGGGTATAAGCCAGTAGGGATCCTTATAGGCTTATCATCCAAATATAGTTCTGGTTGACAAGGACCAGGAGAGGGCAGTGGTGATAGATGTGGCAATCCCAGCTGACAGTAACATTTATGATGAGTGAGAAGTAGCAGGAACTGAAGGAACAACTTAAATAAATGTGGAAGGTTAAGTCCAAAGCTGTTGCAGCGCTAATAAGAGTATTACACACTGTGACCCCCCCTCCCACCCCACCCCAGTTCTAGCAGATTACAGATGCAACATCTGAGGTGATGTGACTCATAAACTCCAGTTTAGCGACATGCTCATTTCAATCGGCAAATGGGGATAACCCACATGAGGCAACGTGAGAAAAGTCTTCACAGTTTTTAATTATTTCCCAATCTCGTCACCAGCTCCATGGTAAATAATCAGCCTCTGTTTGTCTGAGCTTCTGTTGCGCCTCTTTGTGTTTCTCTGGCTACTTTGTACTTTGATGGCTTATTTTGATATTTTATTTTATTTTGCTTTTGCTATTTTAGTATTGCAAAAGAAAAAAGAAAAAAAAAACAGTGCTTAAACAGTCATTTTTCATGAATTGCATTATGTAATTTATCCTTAAATAATCTCTTGCATTGTTCAATGCCACGTGTGTTCAGGTAAACTGGTGGCTCTAAATTGTAAGTAGGGCTGAATGTCAGTGTTAGTGGTCATAGGTCTCTGTATGTTGGCCTTGTGATACACTGGTGACCTGTCTAGGATGACTCTCACACAACCCAGACTGATAAGCGGAACAAAAAATGAATGAATCAATGAAATTCGCGGTTGTATTGCAACTTATACATTCAAAAGAAATTTGTGGCATTTGTTTCACAATCATTTCATAGAAGGCTGCTCTTCACTGGTGCTATTGCACAACAGAGATGAACGTGCTATTTTTGTGGAAAGTATAGAAAAGGCACCAACACGATGGCTGACTGTGCAGCCATTATGAAAAAATTAACATGGTTTTAATTACAGTCCTTGAAATAATATGAATAATCATTTTGTGAAGGAGGTCATTAACATAAATTATGTTTGTCTCACAAAAAATATGAATGCAGTCAGCCACTAACTATCAAAGTCTCCATGCTGATTGAAATTCATCTCTAGCCATTATTATGTTTATTATTATGCTTTCCCAACTTTGTTCCATAAACTCTGCTTCACATTTATGCCGCTAAAACCAACAGAGTACAACTGGAGGTGCTACCAGGGAGTGTGCGTGTTGCATTGTCTCGGTTCACTGAGGTCAGCACCTTGAAATGAGTAAATAAACAAAATCTATCACCTTCTCAGGGTTTAAGGTTACTTTATTGTCATTTGCATGCTTACACATGACATGAAATTTGTACTCAGGACCAGCAGCGTATAAAACAACAAGTCCTGTATATAAACAGTAGCCCTACATAGAGTAAATACACTTGCTAAAAATAATACATTTGATAAGAGACTCAATGTAAACAATACACTCAACAAATGCAATAACTCCATAAATACTGAAGTGCAATGGATTTCAGAGCATGTAACCGGCCCCATACAACAGAGCAATAACCTACAGAGCATGGCAGGATATGTTGGAGTTCACTGTTGATATGTGTGGTTTACCCGTCTGACAGGGTAACCAGGTAGAAGCTGCGTTTGAGCCTCTCGTTTTTATGCTCCGCAGCCTCCCACCTGAGGGGAGGGGGTCGAACAATCCGTGAGCTGTGTGGGTAGGGTCCCCCATGATGGGAGCCGCACTGCTCCTGCACCTGCTGGCGTAAATGTCCTCAATGTATGGAAGGCTGCTGTAAGCCACCTTCTGGGCGGCTTTCACCACCCTCTGCAGCGCCTTCCTTTCAGCAGCAGAGCACTTCCCATACCAGGTGATGATGGAGAAGGTGAGAATACTCTCCACCACGCACCTGTAGAAGGCTGCCAGCACTGAGTTGTTAAGGCCAGCCTGCCTCAGCCTCCTTCTCTGTGTGCGGTATAGTGACAACAAACATTAGAAATGACTCAGAAAGGATACAAATGTTTAACTGAAATTAAAATTACAAAGTTAAGTTGAAGACAGCTGTGAGTCTCTGTGTGAGCTGATATCAGCGGCGCTGATTGGAAATAAATAAATAGGAAGTTTAGCTTTTGTTGTCCTTTTTGTACAGCACCTCCCACAGATCCTCACTGTAAAAAGCCCTCCGATTATCGTCGGTGTTTTGTCTGCTGTTTTGTATGGGTTAGCTAGAAAATTAAAGCATATCACAGCCAAGAGTAAGGTGTTGCTATGGAAACTCTTGGTCACCCTGCCTTTTTTGTAAACCAAACATATGAGGAAATAAGTCGTT
The DNA here is from genome assembly GCA_034769265.1 of Remorina albescens. Classification (NCBI taxonomy): domain Eukaryota; kingdom Metazoa; phylum Chordata; class Actinopteri; order Carangiformes; family Echeneidae; genus Remorina; species Remorina albescens. The sequence goes on along the minus strand of CM068476.1, from coordinate 13,340,071 downwards.
GATATGCTTCATTATATCCCAGCTATGTATGGCTTCACGACCGGCTCGTGAGCCATGACAACTGGGATATAAAACTGGGAGGACACGGGCTTGTCAAGGATTTTCTCAACTTTAATAAATGAAAACTAATGAACATAATTAAACTAAACCAAAAGTTATGTCATGTGGAGTCAAGGAGATCAGTGTGTCAGCTGATGGGTGCGTTTGGAGTGTTGAGTGCAGTGTTGTAAGGTGCAAAAATTAAACCAAGCAAACAGGCCTAAGTCAACCAAACTAGAACATGACACTGGGGAATGAAGACGGCAAAATGAAGCCCACGAGCAGGGTGCTCCAGCTAGGTCTTATGTGCTCTGGCAGACTGGCCAGGTGCTCCCAGTTGCGCTAATTTTCTCCGCCCCCACAGGTACCTGCAAGACACTCAAGAGCAACACACACACACATCCACACAGGCAGCAGGCCCTGCTAGAAACAGGAGGCCGTCACACCCCCCAACCCCAGTGCCACGACTTAACCAAACTTCACTTCACTTAACTAACTCTAATTATAATAATCTATCTTTACCCCATAAAACCAAGCTGAAACCCTTAACCCTTTTCTTTTTTTCAAATTTCCTGTAACTTATTCACTAGACACTTCTTATTTACTGTACTCGGTCCATATACTTTTCACAGCATTTAAATTTTTTATTTTTTATTTTTTTTTACAAAACAGAACTACTGACCTGGCTCCCATTGTTACCTTGTGCATGCAGCTTTGCCACCACTCCCTCCCCCTCAGAAACCTGGTACCAAGGGAGTGAATAAAGGAAGGGACAGAGACACAAACTCAGATACATCATAATTTTAATGGGCTCTAGACAATGCATCTGCAACTACATTGTCATACCCTTTAATATGTCGGATGTCAAGCCAATAGTTCTGCAGAAAGAGGGATCAGCGTATTAACCTCTGATTTGGACACTGTAAAGAATGGGGGAATGTCAGGGGGTTGTGGTCAGTATAGACCACCACAGGCACAACCCCAGAACCCACATACACGTCAAAATGTTTAAGGGCCCAAACCAGGGCCAATGCTTCTTCCTTGATGGTAGAATAATTTAACTGATATGAATTGAATTTTTTGGAAAAGAAGCTGACAGGTTTGTCAAAGCCCAAGTCATCGGATTGCAAAGCAGCTGCTTCCAGAGCAGTTCCTACCTTATGATCACAGATGTGGGTTGCAATATTTTCGGGGACAGAATTTTTAAACTGCTCCAGAACTATCAAATTACTCAAATCCTGAAAAGTATTCACTTTCAATGCGGAGCACCAACAAGTAAAGTGCGCAACCAAATCACGGGCAAACTCCAAATGTGTCTGTTTATCAGTTTTACGCCAGGTACGGAACCGCTGACGGTAAGCCTCTGGGACTAATTCATACGCCTGCAACACTGCCGCTTTTACCTGCGAGTAATTTTGACTATCAGCAAAGGACAATGCAGAATAGGCCTCCTGTGCTCTGCCTGTTAGCGCACATTGCAACATCAAAGTCCAAGCAGACTCCGGCCACTTTCTCGTATCTGCCACACGTTCAAAGAGAGAGAAAAAAAGTTTCTGGGTCCCGTTCATTAAATTTCGGTAACAGACGCAAGTTACCCGGAACATCAAAACAATCATTTGCCACGTCGGGACTACACAATGAACTGTCCAACTCAACACAATGGACTTTGGCCTTTGTTGAATTTATCACACAGTATTAGTTTCAGTCTTAAATCCTTTTAATCGGATAACAATACATTAAAATGAACATTAAAAGTACAATCACATCACGTTACACACTGATTGGCTTAAAAAAATGTAATGAATCGTAACCACCACTGTGTTATTGGACCTCTCCCACACTAGAACTCTCCTCACCAGGCTCTTAACCAGACTTATTAAATCTTTTCTTCATATGCATTTCCTTTCACTTACAGTTGGATCTTTTTGCATATGTTTTGTTCATTTATGCTGTGCTTCTCTTTTTGCTATCGAAGCCACACCTCCACTACACCTTGTCTGTCCAAAGGACAAAGTTGTGAACGTTAAGCCTGACTTGACTGAGGTCAACTCAAATTCGTTGGGAGTTTGACATCATTCACTTTCTGGGAAGTTTCACACCTCTTACAAATTGAGCTCTATATAAAAACACAGTTCTTAATTTTAAATCAGATTTGATTTTAATCAGGCCTACAAATAATAAATAGAAAACCAATGAATGGGTGACAAGGTTTTAATGTTTTTGCTGCTTCGATCTGTTTCCAGGAGTCTTTCCCCTTGAATGAGTGAATTTATAAGATTCCTGCTGTTTTCATTCAGTAAAAAGATCAATACGAGCGTCTCTATTTAAACACGTGATAGGATAGTAAATATTTATACTTATTAATTATCCATGATTCTATGATGCTGTGGTAGGATCCTGTATATCAGATGACATTTTGTCTTTTCAGCTCTTTAGAAATTCAACATAAACAAATCCCAAGTTTATAGCTACAACCATTAGTAACACTGAGTTTGTCCTCAGAGAAGAGTCAGGACATTTTTGTTTTGTAACAATTTTATTTTTAAAGAAAGATCACATCTATTTAATCTGATGATCAAACTGTTTTTTTTGTCAGATGTTTTGTTATTTTCAGTTTGCAATCTTTCAGTGTGAAGTTTGCATGTTCTCCCCGTGCTTGTGCTGGTTTCCTCCCTCCGTCCAAACAGACATCATGTTTAGGTTGATCGGTGAAACTGTCTGCTCATCTGTTTCTGGGTTGTGTGGGGTGCTGGAGCCAATCCCAGCTCACACTGGGTGAGGGCGGGGTACAACCTGGACAGGTCACCAGTCCATCACAGGGCCAACACACAGAGACAGACAGAGACCAACAACCACTCACACTCACACTCAGACCTATGTACAATTTAGAGTCACCAAATAACCCAAACATGATGTCTTTGGACGGTGGGAGGAAACCCACACAGCCACGAAAGGCCCCAGCCCGGGAATCGAACCCAGGACCTTCTTTTTGTGGGGCAATGCGCTAACCACTATGCTGCTGTGCTGCCCAGACAGAGCTATATAGTAATATTAATTATTGGCTTATTGTGAGTGGCTCAGAAATCCAAATGTGTTGGCTCATTTAATATGTAGGGGAAAATTTGAGCATGTGCTAAGAACCCAGGCCTTTGTATGACCCCATGATAGAGGAAGAAGAGCACCACACAAACCATGCACATCGTGTTGCAGTATGTTGGTTTTGCCAAAGTCAATGTTAATATGCTCAGTAAGGGTTAAGCTTCAGATATTGGCTGTCAGTCTGACCTCATATGGCCTCTCAAAGCTGCTACTGATGTGAGAGCCTCATGAAATATTCAACACAGAGAGGACACACCTTAAAGTCTGCTTTTAGATTCCAGTAAGGAGGGATTTTCAGAAAATGGTGAACTGTATATTCTCAAAAAGACGACGCATTGAACTACACACAGCTGCCACAATGGGCACACCGTGACCTTCAGTTATTATTTAAATCCTTTTAGTTAACCCCAGGATCTGACTGTTAACCGACCTTGTGTGCTTCTCAGAAAGATTCAAAGTTTATATAGATTCACAGAGGAACAGAAGAGGAGTTTTCACACTTTATCATTTTGTTACAAGGTTTTTTAATTTTAATTTAATGGCACCTACGGCCCAGAAGGGTGCTGGATCACAAACATGTCTGGAAACGTGGGCCCCAACCTGTAAGGTTTTAATCGTAAAATATATAGTATGTACATGAATGTTCAACTGTTACTGTTAAATAAAAACGTGTCCGTGAAGATTGTGTTTAGCTTTTCACAAATCTTTTGGATGATGGAAAACTGTTTCGATCCATTGGCTTGTGGAACAGTAAGTTTTTAGAATGCTGTTTCATTACATGACTGGCATATCTGAATAGCTTATTTGCATCAGAAGAGAGTGTGAACTTTTGTTTGAGTTGAAAAAGTTGTCTATTTGCTGCAGCAGACTGCAGAATATACTGTATACACACACACACAAGCATGTGTATTTACAGTACGTATATCTTCTCTCTTCTCCTTGCTGAACCATACCATCCATTGTCTCTCAGGAAAGATCTTTCTGTCTCCCAGTTCAACTGAATGGCAGAGATCTGCAGCTCTAATGAGGGATTGTATCCTAAAATCATGAAAATTGCTTCCGACAGAGGAAAGTTGGATTAAAAGTGCCTCATCACATTTTTCCATCTCAAGATGAGCTTGAGATGGAAAAAATGAGCAAGATGCTGAACCCTTGGCAGCTCTTCATGTTGCATTATTAGCGCGCGAATCTAGGTGTGGCTGTGTATGCGTGAATCGGTGCATGAGGCATACGTTTTAAGGTGCTTTCAGAGGTTGACAAATGAGGAAAGCACTCTATGAATGCAGTGTTCAACTGTAGTCAAGGATTTCAGAGAATACAGCCAAAGAACAATGGCATGTTGTGAACAACATCGACGTACTGGTTCTCAAAGAAGCATCGTGCAGCGCAATAGATGACCCAACCTATGTAACATGCGAATGTTTTTCATTCAGCCAATCTCACGTGGCAAAAAAAAAAAAAAAACAAACAAACATAAAAGGGAAAATTTCATGTTGTGCTGTCAGTATCATGCACTGGCTTAAATGCCCATGTGGTATAACAATATATAAGACAACTAAAAGTCAACACCTTAGCAAAATCAGAAACTGTGTAAGCTAATTGTCTGGTGGCTCGACACTGCCAAGGTGAAACACTATGTGAGAACTGAGGTAATAAAACATCCATGGAGAGGGGACGACATAAACTCTGTGCCCTTATATCAGCCAAAGTTCACCTTCTGTACAGGGAACATTTTTTTGTACCAGGTTGTAAACATGTTTAATTCTGCTTTAATGGGAGTGATATGGGAGTCTACGGGGACTGGAAGAAGTGAAGCGCTAGACACTTCTGTGGTGACTTCTTTTTCTTCTGACCAAAAACATCTTCTCATCACACTTTAACATCTAAAGGTGACAATGGCAAGTTTGCCATTGGAACTTTTTGTGGCCAAATACCCTCCCTCATGTCTCTAATATACACACAACACTGTTGTATCACATGTTGTGTTGTTCATTTATTTTCTTGTGGTTTTTCTTCTCTCCCCATAGCAATGGATAAATAGACAGAGATGTCTTTAAAATGTGGCAGTCATTCAACAAGAGCCCTTAATGGAGTTCTCTTTATGCACCATGTCATGTCGATATTTATTTTTAATATATGTTTGTAACAGCTGTTGTAAACATGGATTGTGGGTAGTTAAGATGGCAGCTGTGTATTTATCACACATCTGAGGAAAATTATTGTACTTGAAACATCACAGCAGCACATCTGTACATATTCAGCTTCAAAACAAAAAAGATGTAAGGCAAATTAGGAGCAGGGAGCAGAGCCACTGAGTTCAGATTGTAGTATTCCACAGTTACTGCAGTTTTCAGAATTACAATGCAATGCACAACACTACACAACTACAATTCCATGCTACAGAACAGGTAGTTACACCGGCTGCCTGCATAAATGTATACAATATAGATTTGTTTGAAGTTTTTAATAGAATTCAATGGAGGTGCATGTTTAGAAACATGGTGAATGTTTTTGCCTGAATAAATTGTGCTTGTGGAGAGACTGTTGTGCATTTTATATTACAATATTAAGAAAAGAGCTGTGTTCTGATCAAGCTCCGAGCATGTACTCTTCATAACCTATGAAATTACTTATTAGTGAGAACAGAATGGAAGAGGTAACTATCATACAAGAGACAAGAAAAGAAAATATACTATTTACTTCAATGAGTCAACAGTATAACTACAAAGGCCTAAAATGAATTCAGGGTGAATATAAAGTGTTTTCCATTTCATTTTGCAAGATACGCAAACAGCAGAATCCCTGGAGTTGATGCAGCGAGCGTAATAGAGGAGAAGTGGAGACTAAGTCAACAAAAACTCATCTCAAAAGATGATTTTTGTTTTGTGTCTTTCTTATTTTCTCCTGCAATGATGACACACTTTTGGCTAAAGCTGTTGTCATTATGCAACCTGGTCTGGCCAGAAGGTGACGGTGTCTATGTGACCCACTCAACTGAATGTCTCTTTTATAGTGCATACAATGGAAATATCTTGCTGTAAATTTCTGTAACAATTCAGTAACTTTAAAGTAGGAGCAGGTCTGCGCAAGTTTATCATTTGTTTGGAGACAAAAACTTCTAGGCACCATGATTTGCCCCCCGCCCCTCCAAACTCCCTCCCTTTGCTCCTTTATAGGATAAAACTTTGTTTTAAATTGGACCGAGGATCCCAACCATTTCATTTGCAAGCTGACATCTTCACCCTGCAGTCCATCAAAATGGACAGAGTTCAAAAGCAAAATGCCTGACCCTATATATGGATGCATTCAAACATCAGAATCCATAAAATGTGACTGAAAGAAAAAAGTAATACAAAAGGTTATAGTACATATAAAAGTTGAAGTTTGTACCAGAAAGAACGGATGTGATCTGAGGACACGATTATAACAAGACTGAAGGATACTCCAAATAATATCTATAATCAATCTACAGGCAGAATATGCCTGCGTTCAGATGATGTATTACAACTTATAATGATACCTGTGACTGTGCAACTCTATAGGAATGTATTTCTTGAGGGAGCCAAGGGTGGTAAGAAAAGAAAGGTTGACTAAAGGGGATGGTGAAGTTAAAATTCTCATGATCATACTTTTACTTATTAGTATTTAAACTAGTAACAACATCATAGCTTTGATCATTTATCTTGTCTACAGCTGCAAAAATCATGGAGTGTCATAATATTACAGCTGAGTATAGATAGACAGATTCTGCTTAAAGGGGCATTACTGCCTGTGAAACATTTCATGTTTATTTTTCCTGGAAGCTCCTGTCACCTCGTCCTGCCCATGGCCACGCAGAGGCAGTTCCCGAGTGGGATAATGGAGGAGTGGTAATTAGCAGAATGAAAAGCACAAAGAGAACTGGAGGAAGTCCAAGGTCTTCTTGCATGACCGCAGCACCTTCCATTCTTCTTGTCTCATTCTCTGCCTCCACCGCAAGATGTTTGTCACCAGGAAACTTGTTTGAATGCTTTTGTGTTTATATAAGATTCATAATTACTAATTAGCTCCGTTGCACTTTACTCCAGGCAAATCAATGCAATAACGCCTCGTTGTGGTGTGAATCTGTCTACGGATCAGTTGTTGTTCAGTCCCTTGCTAGTTTGAACTGTACAAAGCAGGCCAATACAAGTATTATTTATAATAGTGTGGAGAAATTAATCTGAAAAAGACATTTAGAACCTCTCACTGAATTAATTTTGCCTATGATAATTTATGAGTTGCTAATTTGTTGCAGGTTTATGGCTCTTTAGTATTGGCTTCACTTTTCAGACCTTGACTCTACGTCCATTTTTTAATAATCTATGGCTGTAACACAACATGTGACAGTTGAACTCAATCACCACTAAAAGGAATTATAACACAAAAACACTCCTTATTCAATCACAGACTGTAGCAGTGACTCCAGTGCTTTAAATAAAATGAAGCAACTTGAAAGCCCTTGAAGATAAGCACGACAGTGGATCTGTTTTTTCATGATATGGATTGCTTCAAAGGTTAAACATATTTAATCATCAAGTCATTTTGCAGTTCTTACATGTGATGAAGTTTTTGGAATGAAACAGCCTTAATGGCTCATTCTGATTTATTTGGACTTGAAATTGGGGATTCAAGGGAGGTGGCCCATGAAATGGGACACAGCAAAGCAGTGTGAGTGATTGTTTTTCTATCAACGCGCTCACACAGGAATGACTGCGGCACACATAAACAAATATTCAGCTCTTCAGTGCTGGCACGCCAAAGCAGTCTTCGTGATTTCCAGAGCAGATAAAGACAAGCCACACTGCATGAATATCTTAGTAATGGGCCCAGATTTCTATCTGATGCGAAAGCCTTAAAGCCTTCAGTGCATCAGATGCACTGCACTGAAATAAAGTCTCTATCGCTGAAAAAAAACAAAATGTACATCAAATGTTTTTTCTTAGACAAACCATTACAACTGCTAGCCCATACAACTTTAGCTTTGTTGGTAATTATTTATCTATCTAAAGCTACCTTTACTTTCCCTCAGTATTGTCTTTTACTTTTATTCCTAATAATTAATTATAATAAAAGTTATTCATTGTTTTGAGTAGAACCTTTAGTCAAGTTCATTTTCTTTTAGTGTAATAAACCATTTGCTGCATTAGTCCTCTGTTTACCACAAGCAAAACTCATCTGTTGCAAAAAAACTTAGTGGCTTTTCTTTCAGCTTCGTATCAGGTGCTATGGTCTTTTTATTCTGTTGGTTCTGCGGCCAGTCAGCCATTCAGTAGGTTGTTTCAGACTCATCAGGTTCTGTTGAGTAATACAACGCTGTGTTCACACAGTAAACTGGAGTTGTGAATTTTGCCCACATCTGTTAGTCTTTGACCTCAGGACATCTTAAAGTTTGTTAAAGTATTCTGACAGTAACCATCAATTCTTTTTAATTTTTTTTATTTAAAATAAAGAGAGAGAGAGTGAAAAAGAATTTCACTGTTTTCTTTGGAGTCTTCCTCTGACACGCTGGACTCTTTTGTTAAGCCAGTGACAGATGCGTTGGAGAGGACTCCTTTTCTTCATTTCTGTTGTTGTGGTGGTTTGCTCCACCTCTACCTGTTGCTCAGGTTCTTCCTGGCTGCTGCTGATGTCATCCTTCACTGCAGTGATGATGGCAGCTTGATCAGGGAGGATCTGAGGAGCTGCTGGAGGCGGAGCCACCGCGGTTGGTGCTGGGTTGGACTCTGCACCTTCCCCTGCTTGCTCCAGACAGTCTGGTTCTCTTGCTGGTTCTTGTTTTTGTGATGGTGCTGGTTCTGGTTCTGGTTCTGGTTCTGGTGATGGTTCTTGTTTTGGTTTCAGTTCTGGTTCTGGTGATGGTTCTTGTTTTGGTTCCAGTTCATGTTTTGGTTCTCTTGCTGGTTCTTGTTCTTGTTTTAGTAATGGTGTTGGTTCTGGTATTGGTTCCAGTTCAGGTATTGGTTCCAGTTCTGGTAGTGGTTCCAGTTCTGGTTTTGGTTCTGGTGCTGGTTCTGCTTTTGGTTCCAGTGCTGGTTCTGCTTTTGGTTCCAGTTCTGGTATTGGTTCCGGTGCTGGATTGTGTTTTGGTTCTCTTACTGGTTCTTGTTCTTGTTCTTGTTCTTGTTTTGGTATTGGTACGGGTTCTGGTTTAGGTTCTTGTTTTGGTTCCAGTTCTGGTTTTGGTTCTTGTGTTGGTTCTTGTTTTGGTTCCAGCTCTGGTTTTGGTTCTGGTTCTGATGCTGGTTCAGGTTTTACTTCTGATGCTGGTTCTGGGGTTGGTTCTTGGACTGGTGCTGCTTCTGGTTCTGGTTCTTCTCCCAGAGGAGCTTTTTCTGTTGTCTCTGACACATCTGGGTGGATGTAGTCTTCCTGGTCTTCTTTGTTGGTGTTCAGATCAGCGGGTGCTGCTGCATGAGTTTTGGACTCAAACAGAGCACAGATCTCTCCGGATGCAGCGTCAGCGATCGTGGTCAGAACATCTGCTGCAAAGCAGGCCAGTTTGGTGAGGAGCCCGTGCAGCGTGTAAGCCTGTCTGACCTTCTCGCTGATCGACAGGACCAAGGTGTCCCTGACTGAGCGGGAGAAGCTGACCTGTTGGACCGTAGTGGACAGAGTGCCAGAGACCTGGTCCAGAACAGCCTTGGTGACGCTGACGGCCATCTTACTCAGCAGCTGGGAAGGCATGTTTAAGAAAGTGGTTGGATGAGGCTCCCAGAAGCCCTGCAGGACTCTGGAGACCACCTTAACCACCACGTCCCGTGGGCCAAGCAGCCTGTGGCCGGTTTCCTTCTGGTGCTGCTCCGTCAGCATCCTGGCATAATCCTGAGCACTGTTGACAATCTTTGCATCATCGAAACGAGGTGGCATGTTCTCTGGCCAGGTGAATAACTTTCTGGCTTCATAGCCTATGTCTCTCATTTTCATGATGGTGTTGACGTCCCAGACCAGCGACAGAAGATCCGTCACCTCAGCATCAAAGCCCTCCAGCTCGAACTCCCAGAGCTGGACCCTCAGAGTTCTTTTGCTTTCTTCCACCAGCAGGTCTGTCATGTCTTCCACAGTCACCTCAGCTGGAATCAGTTTCTTCTCTTGAAGTCGCAGCAGTTGTATCACCACCGCGGTCTGAACCTTGTACGAGCTGGCAGTCCAGCAGAACTGCAAGGCCTGTTCGTAGATATCTGTGCCGAACAGGACCCTGATGGGTTTGTATGCTCCATCGATGAATTCCATCGTTAACCGGTTGCTAACTTTCTCAGGTGAAAAGTAGATCTCCGTTGCTTCTTCAGGAACTAGTGTGTGTATCCAGAGTGAAGAGTGAGTGAGGTCTGAACACATTCTGACTCTGACTCTGTGTTTTATACCTGCTGATGACACGTTCTGCTGATGACACGTGCACTCATTTGCATATTAGATTCCTTTGATGTTCTCTGAGTGGTTTATTGGTCTTGGCATCATTTCCATCCATTATTATACAGATTTACTGAATTCAGCTTCAGCGCTCCAGCAGTCTGTGTAAACATTGATGTCTTGCATCACAATTAATGACCCACAAATACAGAAATTTATCAAAGTTTTTCTACATTGCTGCTTTTTGCCATTTGTTTATTGCGATGTCTGAAATCGCGATTTCGATTAAAGTTCAACTAATCGTTCAGCTCTGCTTCATCCCTTCTTAGAAGCCTGTTACGTTCATTAATGAAAGCTCAATTTTGATAAATCATGTGGTGTTCAGTATTCTGTTAAGCAGTCCTTCCAGGAAATCGCGACTTCCATTCACAATAATAAACCCCAAATTAAGGGAAACTGTGTGATATTTGCAGCAGCTTGCAATCTTTCAAAATCCCTGCGGTTTTTCTGCAACAAGTTGAAATGCATTGTGGGAACAAAGAAACAGAAAGTGACAGGAATGAAGTATCCACACCAGCCTACATACCAACTGTAATTATCAATACACTTCTGTGAAGATGGATGTATGGATGGAAACTGAAGCAGAGATTAGGTGTTTTTTTATTTTCCATTGCAAAGAGAATAAAATACACAAACTAGGGAATGTCTGCAGTGCCAACAATTTTAAGTGATCGTTTAATAATAAAAAGTTATAAAAACATTCCTTCCCTGTAGACTTGAAGTTCCTAAAAGAAGCCTGTAGTTTCTCTCACATTCAGTAAAAAAAATAAAAGAAAACCACACTCTGTCATCAAGCATCCCCAGAATATCTCTCATCTGACAGAGTTTCATCCTGAATGTTATATCTCCTCGCACCTCCCCAACAGGTTAGGAGTTCTCTGGAGCTCACAGCACAAGTATGAGCGCTTGTCATAGCTGAGAAAAGTTGATAAATCACAAGTGTGTCAGGCTTTTTGGTTAGTTAAGAGTTATTTCCTTCTTTCAGATGCTTGATAAAAACTGACCCATAGATTCCAAGGAGATGCAGCAATGCACACACACACATTCACAAGTGCAACAGTAAGTATTACAGTCATGTTAATAATGTAAATACAGTAAAAGCAAAGACAAATTAAAGGAGAGATATGCACGGATTAATGAATGTTATTTTTCCTGTTTTATTCCTTACTTTCTCTCATGTTTATATTTTCTCTTTCTCCCTCTCTCTTGCACACACACACACACACACACACACACACAGACACTGAGTCAGCAGTCAGAAGAAGCAGTAGTGCAGACCCTAAAGCCATGTTATAAGTCAAGAGAGGGTGCGGGGAGCATGTAGCTCTAATCCTGCAATTAATTTTCATTCCCCACAAGTGGAAGACCCCTGAGAGCATCTTGACACTTCCATTTAAAAGTAAAAATCAAACACAGCATGAAGGTGAAGCCAGAGAGTTGTCTTTCTTCTGCCATCTCCACGGAGAGCTAAGTTGTACAAATGTTCTTTTTTTTCTTGTCCTGATGAGTGGGAAGACTTAGTGGCTGGTATTCATAATGCCATACATTTCGCACAATGCCCAAAGATAACGCAAAGGCACAGCAGTTCAGTTTGTATAGTATTCTATTGTGTTTCCGATGAACGCAACAATAACAAAACACATGCTGCGATTCGGAAAGTGAATGGCAAAATAAATTACTGAAAATGCACCAAGTCACCAGTTTTGAAGCTCTTTATTAAACTTTAAACTCGTGTAAATTTCAGGAAAGTGGTGACTACAGCGAGTAGAGTCAAACAACATTTTCTAATGTTTCCTAAACCTTATTATCCTTTAAAAGAGATGCAGACGAGACGGAGCCTGTTCAGAGTATTCATTCACTGACAATCAGCCATTTTGTTGTGCTGTCTGAGTTTTCAGCTGCAGGTCTGATGCTCCAATTTTTCATTCCCACCCCTCAGTCTCCTCAGAGGTTTAAGGAGAAACATTCAGCAAGCTCTCAGATAGAAGTGGGATTCAGACTCCCTAAAGCTCCTTAGGGCTTTTTTTTTTTTTGGGAGCCATAACCAAGACATGAGTGAATTCAAAACGATACTAAGTGACAAGATCTCATCTGCTGCTTTCATTTCAATGATCAGTTTCAGTTTAAATTGCATATCAGTCTGTCTTGAGAGTCAAAAATGTATTCTTTCACTGAGTCATCTTTTTATTAGTTTTAGGAGCGACAATTGAGATCGAAGTCTTCTCGAAAAGAGTTACAAAGGAGATTTTACGCCCTCTCTCTAATACTTATATAGGAGACTAACTGAAAGCAAATCTGATCCAAAATTAACCAAAATTTCGTCTACTGAGGATGTATATCAAGAGAGGCCATCATTCATCGCATTCATTGTCTGTAACACGCTGTCAGCACCTGCCTAGAAAGAGGCTCAGAGTAGAGTTTAATATACAATCTAATGTGCAGTCTGAAGCCAGAAATCAACTAAATTAATGGCATTGACGACTTTTCATTTGTTACACATGAATGAAATCAATCACTCTTTGAAGAAGAAAACAAAGCTGGCCTGGCATCAGTAATTCCAGTTGTTTGTATTTGTATGAGAATAAATGAGAGATGTTTAGAAGAATAAAGAAATGACCTCCACTCAGTTCACACACCAACCTGTGTTCAGGGTCACTTTAGCCACTTTGTGTCAAAACTGCAGCAAAGGCTTCATTATATCTCTCATGCTTTGCTTGCTTTTTCTTGTTTGCCATCCTGCTGTGTTTGGTTACCATGGTTACAGATGTTATTCTTACTTCTCCCAGCGTTCGTGGAAAACGCAGCGTTTTTTTCTTGTTCTCACACACACAGCACTCATATCACTCTGCTCTGCCTGACACAACAGACTCATTCTCTGCGGTAAATCTAGTTGTCATTTGCTTGTTCGGGCAGAAACATTCTCTGGCCTTGCTGCTAACCTGCCATTACAGCAGCCTCTGTTTCCTTTTTGTAGTTCACTCACTTATCACTAAACTACTTTTCACTTTCTGGGTCCAGCTCGAGAAAGAAGCTGAATGCCTGGAGAAAGTTACATTTATTTGGGGAAGTACCTGGAGGAAGATTTAGATGGTTAGTGTCAGCAGTTTTATTAATTCCTTATGATGAGAACGTGAAAAGTAGCAAAATTAAATCGCTGACATCACTTCATATTGCACTAGTAGCTTAACTCTTTGTAGATGACAGCCTGCTTTCTGCATTTCTTATGGTCTGTCACACCTGTTTTGTTGCTGTTTCATTTATTTATTTATTTATTTATTTATAGATTTTTACTTGTAGATAAATCTAGCTCATAAATCTGTTTCTTCCAAAGAGCCGGTGCCATCAGAGACAGACAATCATTAAATATATCACTCTGCTTATGAACCACAGTGAAGCAGGTTAAAGAGCTAAATCAGCTTTTGACCTTAGCACATTTTGGGCATTGGTAGAAAAGTGTTTTATTCATAAAGAGGTTGCAGTTACTATGTCACCGAATTATCCACAATGTCAAACAGGTCACCATCTTTACATCAGACAGGATAGGAGTTAGTTTCCCCATTCACATCTTCATTTTATTTTTTATTTGTTGAAAAACAATGAAAACTTCTTATTTTATTTGGGATCACTCTTGCTTTCTTTAAAAAAAAATATGTATAACCAATAAAAGGAAGTCAACCCTTTAGAATTACTGGGATTTATTTATAACTTTGCCCTAAAATATGATCAGATGTTTGGAGGATCTGTCTGTATGTTCAAAGCGTCGACCATCTCCTGCCATGCACCAAGCCCCACTGACCTGGACTCAGCATCCAGCCTTACAGGGTTGGGCTTATCTCAGTGTTTCTAGTGTTATCTGGTTTAATATTTTGTATAATATTATTTGATCACTCAGAAAGATCTATCAGGCTCTCAGGGCTCCTCCTCTTTATTGGCTCACTGAATGCTCACTGAGCACAGTTTTTGGGGGGGGGGTTTCAGTAGTTTGAACTATCTTCTTATGGATATTAAAACTTCAAAAAACAAAAATCACCATAAAAGTTTAAAATATAAGACCTTTAATACAACAACAGCTTCTGCTTGGGCATCAGTGCTATCCGGTATTATCCTGAGCCTGCTTTTGACTCTGCTCTGTAGGTGCCTCAGTGGCTTACAACAGAAGAGTGTACCGTAATACCATCCATTTCCATTGTACATTGTCTTTGTGTTGAGAATGGATGGATTTCACACAGTCCGCTATTCATCTGCTCAGAGGGCGACAACTGAGTGAACTTGTTATATATACAATATTTAATAGGAAAAAGGATGTTTTCCTTTTTCTATTTTTGTTTCCAACTAGCTGACTCTTTTGAATGATCACAAAGACAATGATGATTATGAATGTGTTTGGGGTTTTTTTTCTATACCAGCTCTGTTCTATTTACAATCTCTCTGTGTCGCTACAATTACTACACTCTCTACTTCTGCAATTAAGCATGGCAGATCCGGTGGTGAAATTTAACAAGCATCAAACAGCGGCAAAACAACACCACCGCCTCCTTGTTTGTGTGCAAATGAAATGTGTCATTTTGGTGTTGGTCGGTGATGCACAGAGAAGATTTCACACCTCCATGAGAACCATAATTCAAAACAGGCTCAAATATTAAGGGGAGAGTTATTGTCCGACTATGACCTCCCTCTGAAAGACAAAAAATACCTCTGTTGTGATTCCTTTAATATTTTCTGGTGTTTAAAAAAAAAAAAAAGAAAATAATCATCAGCTGTCACATTACATAAATTATTGGAACACAAGGTCTGCCTTAACCAACAAAAGTTTAAATATCCATATAGGAGCAGATAGATAATATATTAAAAGTCAGTCATGATTATCTTAGATTATATTTTAAGTACCTCTTCCTGATTACATTTCTGTACTGAGTCCCTTTTCTAAAATATAACAGAATGACTGTAACATGCAATACAAATAGTGGACATAGTTTGATTTCTTTTTATTTATTTTTTTTTTTAGCAACATAATTGAAGTCTTTTTTTTTCCTCCTGTAAATATATTATACTACAGTGCAGCTAGCATTGGCATATTACACCATGGTTGTATTTGTTTCACTGAGCTTTCTATCATTTTGAAACTTGCTGACCTCTCCCAGCTTCCACTGATATGATCTTGCACAATCGTACTCTTGCACTCCTCCTTCCCTCCAATTGCACAACAAGTTTAATCTAATAATCTTCCCCACAATAATATAAGACTCTTCTAACTTTTCCCTGGCCTTGACTTTGCTCATGACATCGCAGAGAAAAATGGATAGAGAGACTCCTTATCCGAAGGAATTACTTTCTGCTCACACCCCTATTCATACTTGACAGCTTGATTTTTTTATTTTTATTTTTTTCTCCCTTCTCTCCTGCAGCACAAAGAATGACATAAATTTGAGCTTGGGTTACAATTTATCACTGAGCAGCACACAGGGTGAAATTTGGCAGTGGGGGTAGTTTGACAAGTGATCTGCCATACCTTAAAAATTGAACCCACGCAAGGACCAAACTTAGACATTGTGACAAATAATGGTGTTTACAATTGGAGCTGCTGAAATAATATGCTAACCTGTGCTTTGCGGTTGATCGCATAATTTATTTATTTGCACTTTAATCTTAAATAACAAAGTAGATCCAGTATACAAAGGAATGGTGTGTTTCAAGCAAAAGTTATAAGATCAATTCACTCGCATTTACTAATGTTTTATCACCTAAGTGTAGTCATTTTCATTTGCTACATTTGTACTAACTAATGCCCTGACTTTTCTGATGCCTGTAAGGCCCAAGTTTTATTCAGTCATCTCTATGAATTGAGGACACAGTGTTGTTGTTTTATTACACTGCATTTTACATTACATAATTAAGAAAACCAAAACATTGTTTAATCCAACACTCTTTATGTGAAGTCAGTCGGCTCTTACTGCATTTTACAGAGACATTTAAACAACAATAATGCTTAATACAGCAGGTGATAACGGAATACTAACATGCTCATAGTTGCAATGCGAATGAGCAAATGTGTTGCAGATATAACATTACTTTTACCTTTTTCTCCATCTTAGTGTAGCGTGGTCGGGTGATCTCATTTTCTGATTAGCACTTCCACACAAAGTAAAGCTGAGACTAATGTCATTATTTTTGCATAAAACTAAAGTACTGGACAAACTATGAACCCAAACTGATGACCGTGTGAGGTGAATGGTAATGCATTCATCCAGAAGGTGTCAAGATGTTCTGCTCATATTCTCAAATATTAACCTCTACTGTAGTTGGCACCCCCAAGATTTGTTTCGTTGTCTTTAGAACAGAGACCTCTGGAGGCATGTACAACCAAACAACATACTAAACTGAACAAACAGTGGGGATTTTTACTCTTTTTCACTACCTCTGCAAGCCTAAATCAGTTTAGCACTTTTAATTCTTTGCTATTGTTGGGAAAACCCAGATCAGTAACGTGAAATGTGGTCTTGTTCTCCGTTAAACATTAATATAAAAAAAAACTTTTATTTGAACTTCTATTCAAGCCTAAAAAAGAGACATTTATTTTGGAAGGGTGTAACAACCACAACAAGCCTGCTGATTGAAAGGTTTTATTTAATCAGATAGCAAACAAATGAGCCAAATCAAACAAAAATGTATTCATTCCATGAAGCTTTAAATCAATTTTCTTTTGTTCAGCTTTTAAGTTGCAGTTCAGTTTCCACGATTTATGCTAAATTAGACCATATAAACAAAGGTATTAAATCTATATTCTACAGCCACTTCCTCCCTCAGGATTTAACTGAGTGGTCGTCAGTGACTAAGATCTAACCTACTAAGACTCTGCATCCTCATGAGGACAATACATTCATTACCACTGCCACTCATAGCCATTTTTTTTTTAATATAAGTATCATTTATAACAATAGAGTCGTTCAAAGACAAAAATCATGACTCAATCATACATACATCACACAACATATTTGTGCCTCAGTAAGGTTGGCCACAGAAACCTTTAATCCTGCTGTAAGATAAACTGTATCCTTACTTGTATTTCATTACTCTGCACCTTGACAGCACTATCGCTTCCCTCAGCTGTTTTTGAAACCATGGTTTGTTGAACGCATGGCAGTAGTGGGAAATAAAAGGCTCACCTTTCCTAGGGATTGTTCGGTGTACTTTTCGTGGACATGCAGTTTTTACTGTATGGACTGACGGAAATGTGGTCTTTTAATTGGGGGAAGCGTTTCACCAGCATCTGTCTGAAATAGTTCTGGAACTTTTTCCCCACAAACGTGTATAAGATTGGACTGAAGCAAAAGTAAATGTAAACCAGGTTACGAGAGATATGAATTGCATAACCCCTCCTCTGGGCTTCCTCACAGGTCTTATCATGCAGAAGTTGTACAATGTTGAATGGTGTCCAACATATGAAAAACAGCAGAACAATAATGAATATCAGCCTGACTGTCTTGAACTTGGCTCTAAACCCAGATGATAGAACGGTCATTGCAATCCGGGAGTAACAATAGATTATGACAACCAGAGGGAAGATGAAGAAAAGGAGAAGCTGAAGGTAAAATCCATATGTTCTCAGTCGTTCTACATCAATATTCGGGAAGTGGCCTACATCCTCCTCACAGTAGATTTTGTCATCCAAAAAATTTGTAAATGTTCTGAAGAGAATCATTGGCTTGATGCATGGCAAGCTGCTGACCAGCCATATCACGGCACAGGAGGTCACCGCGTAGCGCCGATTCCTTAGCCGCATCGCACCCAAGGAGTACACAACAGCTATGTGTCGGTCGAAGGTGAGGAGAGTTAGAAAGAGGACAGAGCTGTAGAGGCCCAGGTAGTAGGTGCTGCCCACGATCTTACACATGACCTCACCGAAGATCCATTCAGAGAGCTGCATGTAGGCAGCCATGAAGGGAAGACTGCTCATGAAGATTAGGGAGGACAAAACCAGGTTCAGCAGCAAGATGTTAGTCACGGTGGTCATTTTCTCAAATCTGGGGAATAGTCATTGAAACAGCTATTAGAAAAGAGCAGATCATAGGGCTAAAGTTTTTTTTATCTGTGACATATCTGAGAAATCCCTCAATCTGTGGTTTGGTTGGTGGAAGTGTCAGATGGGTTGGACATCCACCGTTGACAGAGCTGTTGTAAAATCTGTTTAAAGTTAGAAGTGATGGTGTGTGGTAAGAGTGATAAGTCTACAGTTACATTGTCCATTTGTGACCTTGTTCATTTAAATGCGGCACGACAGCACAACGCTGTCCTTTTACTGCACCTCTGTCTGCAACATCGCCAGCAACGTGTCTTTTGACATTCGCACTTTGACCTGCAATCCTGCAAAATCTCCCCTTTGCCATGAGCCAGTGTGGACTGTTTGTCTGTTAGTAAAGAAGAGCCTTGCCAATATGTGTTACAAACAAGGTTGTGAAATTTGTTTATAACCCTGAGGGGTGTTAGAACATGATATCAATATATTACTGAGCATCACAGATAATGTACTGAATGTTTGTTCAACACCTTTACTGCTTGGCTTTTAAAAACAACACTTTTACATCCAGAACAAAAGTACACAAAATTTTCATTTGAGTTTTTAATCTTGAATAGGATTATGGTGATAGATTTCAGGTGAAAATGCTTTCTCTGAACGGTATTAAAGAAAGTCTTTTGTTCTTTTCCACTCCCAGAGTTTATACCATGTCAACCTGCAGCTAACATCACATCCTTTCAGGCCTCTGTTTATGCTGCATGATAAGTACATTATTTTCACTCCACAGCCCGGTGAGGTTTTACTGAGTTCATCTCCGGCGCTGTCATTTGTGTTTCCATGATCACCAGGAATTTTTTTTTTTTACATTTGCTTGTTCACAGAGGAAGTGAGCAATGACAGCAACAAGGGAGCAAAAGAGTTAGCAGGCAGTGACAGAGTAGCGGTAACTCTTCAGGGACTCAGAGAGGGGAACTTTACCCAGTGAGCTTTCTGCATACAATAATAAGAAGCTACCGGTACGGCTTCATCTTACATTCTCCCAGCCAGTGGCATTTTTTTCTGACAACCTAATGACATATTCAGATAAATCCAGCAGTGCCTCAAATGGAACTAGAACTGAAGCCTGTCATGGAAGTGCTTCTGTGCTGTGTCACGGACACCCTGTCCATTCAGCCTGCCATGTCAGCGAGGGAAATGGTTTCAGGGAGGTGTGTGTTCAACTTCATGGACATTCTGGACATTGTTGTTTGTGGCTCTGATCAAGTGTATTGCAACACACTGAGGGATGTTATTCCATATGCCAATCGTGGGTAGACAAAATCAAAGCCCATTTAGAGGCTGTTTATAGACAGCAGCTTTTAAATTTGCAGTCATTCGTTGTATTTACATTCTGTTACTAATGCTTGATGGTTATAGTGGAGTCCATCGCTTCTCTGTATTTACATTGCTTTCATGGACATGACTCAATGCAAGAATGCATAAAAGCAACTTTAACATTACTGTCTGTAGTTTATATAATTTCACTGACATCAGAGTGTGTATTGTTCACTCTGGCCCAACAGAATTTGAGTTGCATTAAGTTGCTGTAATGGAAACTGAACATTTCCTGCTGCCCCTGCTTCACATTAAAAGCATACAGCCGGTAAGGCGAGGCAAGACATTGTCATTTTCTGTCAGCATCTAATGCGTTCTGCGGTGATGGAGAAAGACAAATCATTTCTGTAATTCTTCATTAAAAAAAATAAATAAATCATTAGAAATATAGAAAGTACCTTCTTGCAATCACAATGGTAACCACAGATTTTTCCATATCAAACAGGACAAGAATCTTGAATTTTGCCATCCACTATAAAGTTTTAATTCCACGTTCGCTATGTGAGATGTTTTCATTTAAGCCTTTTTTTTTTTTTGCCATGAACTCACCGATGGATAATGACCAGGACCAGTACGTTGCAAAAAACACTGAAGAGAAACATGAAGTAAAAGAGGATGGATAGATGAGCTCCCAGTTTGTTGTCGCCATCCCTGCGACAAGGTTTGACCAGTGTATAAGGGTCAATACTGTAATTGTAGTCATAATCAAATGTCGTATTCTCCATGTCAAATGGCAGCTGGGGAACCTGTCAAACACACAAAAAAGGCCATCTTCATGAATTCTCAGAGAAAACAAAGCATTCAGTTGAAAAGAGAGACAAAGCAGATGTTTGTGCCAATAAGGATCATGTTAATCTGAGTTGATTTACCTCCTTCTGCTTGTTGTCTGACTCTGAAGGCCAAAGCTGTCTGACTCACAATGAGTTCAAGTCACTCAGGGATAAGTCAGCCAGCTAAAGTAAGGAAGTACCCATCCAAGTGCATGGGGGGGAAGGACTGGCTGAAAACACAACAGAACAACACACCCACTGGATCTGCCCCGATCTGACACAGGGTGAGTCTATCTCTGTGTGTGTGTGTGCATCCCATCTTACAATAACAAAGACATTTAACCAACACTTATGACTATCAAACAAGAATATACAGGAAGCACTGCTGAGAGGAAAATTACTTAGAAAGAATACAGATGGTGCATGTGGACGTGCCTTAATCAGGTGTTCAGATCATGGGTCATCACTGTGTTTACATGACAGATCCATAAGTAAGCAGGTGCCAAACCCTGCACCGCAGTTTATAACACAGTGAAGGATGACAGGTGTGTACAACTCGATAACTCACCGGGAATGTGCAATGGCATCAAACTGTGACCACAGTTCATTGTCAGATTCAAATTTTCTGCCGGAGCCCTCTGTGTTAGTGTGTCAAAGTCATTTATAAATCTGATCAACAAACACCCTCCATCTGTCCATCATCTACACTTCTCATCCATCCATCAGAAAGAAAGGTCATGCAGAAAAAGAAAGGTCCCAGCCACAGGAATCAAACCCAGAGTCTTCTTATCCAAACCGTAAGAAAGACCTGCAGAAATTCTCATTTTCTTTCATAACAGGCTTCAGAGTTAAGGTTGAGGTCATTCAGTAAGCTTTCAGTTATGGTATGACTTGTGCAACTAAAACACTTGGTAAGAGGGTTTCAGTAATTATGGCTACAGTAAAAAAAGAAAACTGAATGTGTTCACTAATGTGTCATTCTGTACCAGTACACAGACACAAAGCCTCCTGCTTGAAAGGCTGATATGCCTGTATGAATGAACCACCATGACCTCCAGGTTTTTATATCACTGCATTAACAACACGGCAGGAACGTACTTCTGTTTTGCATATAAACTGCTTTCTGAAGATTACAAAATGATAACACTGTGAAAATTTATTGCACCAAACTTACCTTCAGCTTATCTTATCTTAACATATCCAACGGATTTCATTAATTTTATAATCACTCATTTACTAATCTACTGCCTGTATTTCTATTTCACTCAGTACTGAATGCATGTATGGTTTATTTTTCACATAGCATGAGGACAATGTTATGAGGGTTTTTGTGTAGTACAGAGTCGTTTTGCAAGCAAATAGGATCAGCAAGTATCACATCTGTAACGAGGTGGCTTCAGTGGAAAAGCCTCACTGAAGCCAGTGTTTCACTGGGGGGAGGTTTTGTGATGCCGTATCTTGTCATCTACACTGTATTACACAGCAGACAGCTTTCATAGGAAATCTGGTGTATGATAAGAGATAAGATAAAATGTACCTTTATGGATCCCCGGAGGAGAAATTCAGTTTCACGCTGCGTCACAAGAGAATGTGGTTAACATCAGAAATTTACATTGATGCATACTGTGTATATCAAATGTTAGAAAAACAAAAAAATTAAATGAGGTAATTGAGGAACAAATAGTAGAAGAACCTAGATCTGGGTCATGCATTGTTTTTCAAGCCTCATACAGTTTCTGGAAATCAATGTTGTCACTGTAGTGATGGGAGGGCTGAGTGGTGTGTGGTCATGGAAATCAGTCAGTGGAGAGAGGAAGTGGTGGGTGTCCATTGCCTGATGTTATCAAAGCACCACTTCAGCACTTTCAGCTGCGGTTGGATGAGCGTGTGACTGAATGTGCTCCTGAGCTAGGTCTAGATCAGCATGAGTCCCTTTAACCCAGCCTGTTCAAATGTTGCACCTTTATTGCACCTTGCTAGTCTGTGTTAAGGTGAAAATGAGGAAGCAACAGAGGAGGGCATTGCTGTTGTTCTGCCTTGATGTTAGCAGCTG
The DNA here is from genome assembly GCA_034769265.1 of Remorina albescens. Classification (NCBI taxonomy): domain Eukaryota; kingdom Metazoa; phylum Chordata; class Actinopteri; order Carangiformes; family Echeneidae; genus Remorina; species Remorina albescens. Next base: position 13,317,294 of record CM068476.1, on the reverse strand, counting down.
CAGTCCAAGTCAGATCACTGGGACGACATTATACCAGCTTGTTTGGTTAAGTGTAACCAAGCAAAGGCATCATAAGAAGAGTTTCCTGACTTGAAGCAGAAATCAGAGGTGTAGACGGTGAACTACAACTGCTAGAGTACATGAGCCAGTGTTGCTTGTCACCATCAGACAAGCAGCAGGAATGCAGACACACTGTACCCCGTCAGGAAAGTCTGTAGTCCAGGCTACAAGGCCCGGTTCCAGCTGCATCATAAAGCAGAAGGCGTCTGATCTTATCAAAGTGGATGATTCAAAGAACACAATCAGTGCAGTTTCCTTCATTCACTCACTCAAGTCAAAGATGTACCCAGTCCCTGTATGTCACACACTGCAGTTGCAAGATCAGTTACTGTAAGAAACTGAACACAGTGTGTCTAAGGATGTGTGTGCTGCTGATGACTTAGCTACAGTCATCTCACAGTTGGGAGGGGAGGCATGTCATGGACCTAAAGTTATTTTACAATAAAATGTTCAAAAAGAGCTGTTAACATTAATAAACCCAACAGGGAAAGACCAAAATGAACAGTCAGCAGAGTTCAGAACTGAATCTATTGTTACGATGATCTTTACCACCAAAACCAGAAACAAACAATACCAAGGGAATATTTGAAAAGAGACTATGAGGGTTGTCAGGTGTAGAGCGCTGAAGTTGAAGTATAAGATCGCTAAAGAGCCACCAGGTTTATCTCTACTTCCCATTTATTTTCCATGTCTGACTACATTCCTTGTTTCTACTTGCCACATGGGTGTTACCACATAATCATATATTCTAACAATTTCAATATTTCTCTCTCTAACATATTTGAAGTGATTCTTATTTAGAAGCGGGATAACATTCTTCAGTTTCGTTCTTAAGACTGTCAGTTTTATGTGATAATTATATTGCCAGTCTTTCCTTGCTCCAGTAACTTCTTTTTTTGCTTTATCAATCTGATGTTTAGGGCCCCGGTGGTGTATCGGGCAAAGCCACATACTGTAAACAGGAGGCTTCATCACCGACCCTGGTTTGGTTCCAGCTGGTGTTATTTGCTGCATGTCATTCCCAGCTCTCTCTCCCATATTTCCTGTCACTCTTCAGGCTGCCCTAACTTATTAAGCCAGAAAAAAATCTTAAGGTATCTCATGCCTTGGTCTGACCACAATTAAAATTCCTCCAGCAGTGTGTTAGTTCCTCTCGATACTTCCTGACTTCATTATCTGGTCTGTGGCCCATTGGGTCCTACTAAGGATGCTACGCAAGCTTATAAATGTGGTCTTTCTGTCATTAATAACACAGTAATATCCTTAAACGGCAATAACTGCAGTTATTGACAAACGGCACCCAAACAGGAGGAAATAAAGTATTTTGACTGTTTTCAGTGGTGGATTAATACACATTCGTTGCTCCGCCACAATGATTTTCAATTACTCACTATCAGTCCACTCAGCACTGGCTTCAGTTCTACAAAGATGTGAACTGATCATCCACCCGCTCCACCTCTACTGCTGCAACCCCCATGTCAGCATGAGCAGTGAAGGTCGGATGATTACGAGGGATGGAGTGCATCGAAATCAAGTGAGGGTTTGCAGCAGCAGCAGGTCGTGTATACAGGCTTGTGTCAAAATAAACTGCAGTGCCTGCCTTCATGGCTATGTAGGAACATGTAGCAGGTTTTCAAGTTGCGTTTTGCATCTATCATTAAATTGGATTAATAGAATTATCATAATTAAGGTTGAGCCATATTCATATGATGGCCACTTTTGTAATGAGATAATGACAACTTTATTTATATACCGCCTTTTCAAAACAAAGCTACAAAGTGTTTTGACGGAGAAATCAGAAGCAGTACCAAACAATTATTGTACCCAACACAGAGGGCACAAACAAGGCCAATATTAACAACATTAAGCAGGATGTGATAAAAATATCATATTAGAAAGAGAAAAAAAGATACAGTAATATAAAGTAAACGAATATTTAAGACAGAAACAATAAACAAATGGCATTAAAACTATATTCTGAACAGAATGAGAGATTCAGACTGAGACTAGAAAGGAGAAAGGAGACTGTGAAAGCATAATGAAAGCAAGCAAGCATTTCCGGGTCAGACCCCAAGAGGAGAGAATGTGGAAATTGTTTTTAACTGTGGAACACCACTAGATGAGTTTTTTAGATGTGTGGATTGAAAAAGATTTGAATTAAACAAGCGTGGGCTTCGTGCTGATGGACAGGGGGCCATTGAGGGCAGTGGATTTGTCATTTGACACCTTTTTCCTGTCTTCCCTTTAACATCAGGTCTAGGACTTAAAAAAAAAACAATTATTCTCGCTTGTTCTTTCTTTTGGGATCCTCGTTCATGTTCATAAATAAATAAATTGTGTATTGTGTGTTTAGGTGTGAATGGTTGGTTGGGTTCATCTATAAATGTCAGCAGGGATTGGCTCCTCCCGTGTTGTGTTGAAGTTGTGGGCAGTAAATTGTTTCATTGGTTTAATTTGATTTTCAAGGAAATTTATAGACCATTCAGGCATCTGTGAAAAAAAAGAGATTTTAATACTATTTTCTGTTTCTGTGTGCTTTCGGAATAGGACTTGGGGGGAACATTTGTAATAGCTTTGCACAAGGAAGTCACTGATGAATTTGGACAAGAAATCTTTACACCATTTTTAAAGCAATAAAAAATAAAAAAAAAACATGTTTAGAACCAAGACTCAGCCTGACAAGATGAAGGACATTGGGTAAAGCAGTGGTAAATGTCATTTTTGAAAACCTGCGTGAACCTGCTTGTGTCTCAGTGGTGAAGCTCTATCCAAAGAGATGCTGTAGTCAGTGTTCATGTCCAGAGAAATTTCCATTTTTGTCAAAAAAAAAACCAGATGGATACTAATTTGTCCCCATAGAGAGTAGAGTGGTGTTTATAAGCAAAGAGGATTAAAGCCAAATGCCTCCCTGGTGAATATTATTAGCATTCCTTTTAAATGCCAGGTTTATTTAAAAAATCCCAGTATCAGTGGTCGGTGGTTTCACTTGGACTGAGCTGGTGAGAGATTTGTACATGAAATGTACTTCTTTGAGACATCTTAATAAACTTCTACAACAGCAAGGCTGGAGTGGAGATAAAAACCAGCAGCATCCGACCGTGGATTATATGCATATCATTTTGTCGTTATAGTTCAACTGTTATTTGCACGATGCAATTGCAAAATATGTGATTTTACATTATTAATATAGTAATGATGCTATTTGTGAGAGAGTCAAAAAATCTGAAGCAACTCTTAAAAGCAACTTCATAAAATTATATTCCATACAAGTCAAAACACACCGACAAGTATTAGGATAACCTACATATAAATAATAGAAGTATCTGGTGTTTACTGCCCTTTAGTTTTGCAGTGTATTCAATTGTAAGTCTATTTTTCACACTCCAATCGATAATTATAAATGAGTTGTTGCAGAGAGCTAAATTCAGTGGACTGAACACCAGTGGCCTGGAAGATTTGAACTGGGAACACAAGCCCTGAGGATATACATTAGTGTATATGAATATCTGATGAAATCAGGGGAAAAAATGACGCTAACATTGTCCGACTAAACAAACTCAGACCAGCTTCTTGTCGTCTTCTGCCTGCCGGCTGCTATACAACCTGGCCAGTAAGCAGAAGTAGTTACACTGATTTTCACACCATTTAATTCAAATGTCTACAGAGATAAAATGAAGGGATGACATTTTATATCTAAATGGTCAAAGATCAACTTCACTGTGGCATTATAATGTTCTGCAAAAGCACTTCTGGCCGTTACTCAGCACCATAACTCAGGAGGTTGGGGAGTTGTGGCCATATTTCTTGAAACGTGGCTCATTGGTGAAAGCAAGTATACAATGATGTTACAAAAGTGCAGCACTCAATCTGAAGCGTGGCTAAACTGAGCCGCCCTGGTTTATAAACGCTAACAGGCTCCGCTGGGAAAGGTACAGCATTAAGTTCATATTGACCTACAGAGCCGAACCCAACTTTAAAATGAGTCTATAGGGCAAACAGCTACAGGGGGTGCAAGGGTCCCAGACTGTCGGAAAACATCTTACAATGACATCAATCTTTTGAGTTGAGGCTTTCAACATCACATCCTGAAAGCCAGACTGATAGACTGCATATAAGTCATTCTTTACATAGAGCAGTGGATTAGAAAAGCCTCTTTACACACATAAAGGGACATTTGCAAAAAAAAAATAAAAAAATCAGCAGTTATCGGATATTCACGGTTGCCAGACCACCCTGTAAAAATTCATTTGAATTACAATTGTTTACATAAATACGTGCGTCATTCATGCTTATTATCAAATTATACCTGCTCAGTTATAAGCCGTCCTCCGTTTCATGCTACAAACGCACCAGAGCCTGTTTTCACGAAGTCGGTTGTAAATGCTTTTTGAGGATTATTAGCATCTTATGGTCTGCAAGCAGGTGTAGTTTGAAGAAGTCAAAAAAAAAAAAAAAAAAAGTCCAATGAAAACAGTGAAACATCAGTGTTAAAATATTTTTACCATAAACTAAAAAATGAAAAATAAAAATGTTTTCATAGGAATCATGTGCACATAAATGAGTATTACAGTCGATATTAATTTGATGATACAAATGGATGCTTCCCAGAATACAAAATACAATTACAAAAGATAAAAATGCAAACAAATCCTACACATCAAATTGGCTTTCGTTCTCGAGCAATGAAGAAATCATTAAAAGGCAAAACTAAACTCACAATTTCAAATGAGAACAATCTCTCGCCATCTGCACTGGAAACTCAACTTGCACACTACATGAGCTACTTCGTCGTGTCCGTACCCAAAAATGACAGATCATACAAAGAATCTCACATAGAATATACAGTATGTGTCTATATATGTGAATTTCATGACATAGATGGTGTTGTGTCAAGAACAACTACAATTGAATCCGTCAGACTAAGCAGACAAGCAAAAGCTTAGGCAGTAACAAAAACGGAAGTAGCGTGACACTGATGTAGTGCTGCAAAAGGCTTTAGGTAGGAAGTGGACGTGTGCTTGGGTGGACATGTGTGACTCTGAAGCTGTAAAGGTCACTCTGTGTCCTACCAACAGCCATCAACTTTTCCTAATCTTGGTGCTCTTCATCCAGATAGTATACAAACCGTATGTCCTCAATTTGTTTAGTCTACTATGTGCATTATCAGTCCTGCTAATCTTCTGCTTTGCCAAGGTTGTAAATTTTCTTGTACTGCTATGTTTTAACACGGAAGGTTGGTTCGATGATCAGGACTTAACACCAGAGACCTTGGTTTAGGTTAATGTGTTTGGGATAATAATATATTTGGCAAGGGAGGTACCCAAATAATTTAATATTGCAGTTTCATTAAAAGGAACACAGGTAAAAAAAAAAAAAAAAAGCTTTATAGGTCTTAGTCAGGGTATGGTAATAAAAATACACGGTGTAATATTCCCATAATGCATCACTGCATTCTTCATCTCCTTTTTCAGAGCTGACTTCTTTCAATACCTCTAGGACAGACCATGTGTTACTAAGGCCGAGCCAAGGTAACACTGATGATATTTTCAGGGGCAAATTTTGGATGAATTGCATATTTAAGGTATGGATTACATTTAAAATGTTTTTTGTAATGCTCAAAATGTGCTTAAAGTCAATTATGACGCTTTCATTGGCATTGTTTAATCAATAGTAACATCTCTCTCGCCTCAGGGTTACCAGACTAGGACCATAAAAACATGAATCGCGATACTTAACCTATTGTCAGGAAAGCAAAAGAAATGTGTTGACAGATGTATTCAGAATAATCAGCCCCTGTATATTAAAAAAAGAACAATAGTAATAATTCTACTCTGAAATCTGCAACTGAATTTCTGACTGACTCACTTAAATTAGCTCAACATGTCCATTTGTACATAAGAAATGTCCAACAAGCAGGTTGTCATGAAATTTATTGCGCAAATTCATGCTCCTCAGAGGATCATTGAGTTTCCTTTATAAAACCCTCAAAATATCTTTGAAAAACAACTTAAGCCACATATTGCAATATACAGCTGCAATTCAGTTTCTTTAACACATTCACTGTCCCCAGGGAACAAACCCTTATGCTTTTAATACATTAACACTGATATGTAGGGAAAATTTACACTATTAGTACAAAAACAACAAATAACAAAAGCATGAATATGTTAGTTTCATTGAACAAAATTGAGTGCCAAGCTGTTGTTGCTGTTTTTTCTAGCGTTGATGAAACATTTACGAACTAAGAAACTGAAAAGTTTGAGAAATACAGCAAAGGTATGTGATATCCTCACACAGTCACATCACATCATCATTTCCATGAAAAAGACAAAACATATGCACTGCAAAAAAAATGATAATAATTAGTAATAAATAGTTGGAGATTAGACCTAAAATCATTATGCTGTTGGTTTAATGCACACATGTACAATCTTACCACATGTGGCGATCTCTGTCAGAGATAATCTGAAATGTTCCATCTAAAAGCAAAAATTGAACAACGCTTCGGAAACTGTTTGTCAATTTACTACTCTGCAAGAGATCAAGAAGGGTTCCCAGTTTTTGACAGAGTTTTGTGAAGACATATTTGTCTCATCAGTCCTCGCCATACATGGAATTTTCTCTTTTCTCTGGAAACTGACACAAGAAACATTTCTTATAATAACAAGCTTTGATTTCTGTAAAAGGCAACAAAACAGTAATACAGTTGCTTGAACCTGTGTCTGTGCATGTAGGGGGTTTTGGAGATGGGGTGAGAATAAACATTTTTTGTTAGCTATGTTTGCTTGAAGCAAACATAGTTTCCCAGCTTTATCCCGCAATTACTGTATGTGTTTATTTCTTTTTGTTACTAACTGCTAATATGGTGCCTGTAGCAGCATGTTGCTACTAAAATCCACTGCCTGCCTGATATTGGTGCGCTTTAACTATAAAGAGTAAACTGGGTAGGGAGAAACCATAGATCTGAATATTTCTTAAATGTATTAATGCCCACATAGGAAATGTATTATTTTCTCCATAGTTTTTAAATTAAAAGCTGAGTAAAGTACAAATCCATTGATTTAATTTAATTGGCCAATGTATGATGCTGTGGCGCAAGTCTTTGTCATTGGCCCAAGGGATTACTCATAATTTTCCACAAAAACACAAGTGGAATTACACGTTTCTATGGCGACAGGTTGAAAAACCTTGATGCATTTAATGAGCAATGACCATGAATTCCCATGCGTTTCTAAGGGATTATTGGGTAAGTGTAAGGAATCATGTATTATTTCATTCAATAAGATCGAAGAAGGAAAAATTTACTCGTTTACTGAGAGTTGCCAAACTAGCTATAATATATGTGTAGATATTTAGATGTGTTCATATTTAATTGGTTAAATAAAAGTGAATGGTTCAACACACCTGGTGAGTTCCATCAAAATAGTTTATTATTGTTAATGCCACAAAGTTTATATTTTTAAATTTATCAGTGTTGAACTTGATGCAAAAGATTTGTATTGAGTAAGCTAACTGGATTTAATCCACCCCTAAAAGTGAAAGGTTTAATGAAAAAATGTTTAAAATCTTAACAAAATTTTATGTTAACTACCATTTTACTATTTAAGCTTGTTGAAAAGAGCCCAATGATAATTTGGCATCTCGAATGGCGCGCCATCAATTCTCAAATAACGAATAATGAATAGATGTTGAAACTCCGTGTTTTCTGGTTAATCTTTGCGCAACTTCAAGCCTGCAGATTCAAAGCCTACTGTGAATGGGATGGCCCCTTTGAGCCAAAGGGATGTTTGGAAATGATCAGTGAATTAAAACAGCATTTCAGTTTTCTGAAACTCAGTGAAATGAGTGGCGACTACGAAATAAACATTGGAGGGATTTTTTTTTTTTGTTAGATTAAACAGCAAATTCAAATGACATCCAATCAGGATGCAGGAAGATTTCTTTACAAAATTGGATAAGTAACACTAAAAAAAAAAAAAAAAAGCCTGTCAATATTATTAGCCTGCATGAATCTGCAGTTGAGGTAAATAAGGGACACTTTTTAGACATTACGGTAATCCACACACAGAGAGGAACAATGCAAAATATGTCTGTATGATATTGATAAACAAGCGAAGGAAGATGATGGGTGAAAATAGACAGTGAATTGATTTTTACAACCCTGTCACAGTGATGATGATAATTAGCAAAGAAATCTGTACATGTAGACGATACCGAAAGCAGTTTGAGGGGTAATTCATCCACCCCTAACTGTTGTCGGGAGAATTTCATCTGTGAGTTTGTTGTTGTTGTTTTGTTTTTTTTTGTTCTCTTTATTTGGGAATGTTCACAAATTTTAGGTTCTCATGTTTGTTAACCTTTCACAACATACTTGTGTGAAAATAGTCTCCCATACTTTCCTTGCAATGTAATCAATTTATCATTACAGAATTTTCTGTACTTTTCACATAATTCGACAATACAATCACTTTTTCTGATTTACAGCTGCACTGAAGGAAAACCTGACCCCAGTGGTTGATGTATTTCATTCCCACAATTTGTGCAGTATGACAATCAGCCTAGATTTAGGACTCTGAATCTGGAATAAATTATAAATAATCAATTCATTGAGGAGGGCTCAAGAAGTTCTCTGGGATGTCAGAAGAAGCTTTCAAAGTCATCGGTTTTGACATATTATGTTACATGTAAAGAAAAGACTTAAGCCTGATTCAGGTCTATGTTCACGCGTAATATATATATTAAAAAAATATATATTTATATTATCTACATATTGTTGATTAGATTGGTCTGTTTTGTTTTGTTTTTTAACATTTTGTCTTGTTAGTAAAGCTGTCTTTCTGACTTACTTGAAGAGGAGGTAGCTATTTTGTTATATCATCCCAAATCCCAATTGTAGTTCCAAGAAAAAAAAAAACAAAAAAAACACACCACCACTCAGTTACGAGCACTCACTCAGGATTCATACTTAAACCTGATGTTGATTCTTGCAAGTCTGAATTATGAAGTAGCCATGTTAGCCTGGTATCTCAGCAAAGCTTCTGTGAGCCTGCTGAGCATTTTTCAACAGGAATCAATACCTTGCACAACTCAAATAATGAGATTAGATCTGCCTTCAGCGCAGCTGTTTACCACATACTCAAATTTCAGCATTCACACACATCGCTCTCAAACAGCAATACAGTAAATCACTTTGTTGCGACGCGGCGGCCTCTCCCACCCTACTGTGTCATCAGATGTTCGGCCCTTTGCTGTATTGTTCCCTGAGGTTGTAGGTCTGATAACACATGGAAACGTCACACACCCCTGGGAGTCCTGGGTTGCCCCGTTTTCCAGGTTCTCCCGGCAGCCCTGGTGTTCCAGGAATTCCCTGGTTGCCTGGATGGCCAATTCCGTCAAAGCCACGCGGACCCTGAATTCCTGCAGAGGTAAAGAAAGAAAAAAAAAACGTATCTCCAAAAACGCAATCCAGCTCATTTATGCAAATAAAGTTAAAAGTTCCTTTGCGTTTGATTCATAGTTCTCTCTGTGTGAACTAAAAAAACATGTGCTTTATCAAAAATGGTATTTAGTTAATATATAATGAGTTAATAAGCTATTATGGCTTCAACTGAAAAATGCTACACTTACTCTCTTAAACTTCCCCCTCGTCTCCTTCACCCAATCTACCAAGCTGTCACTAACAGTACTCACTGAACATTAAGTACACACAGGACCCACCCACACATCTATTAAAAATGTAAGATAAACAGCCGAGATGCTTTTGTGTTAAAAGTGCACTCATGCACAGATCTGAAAGCTCCAGTGTCAGAATACTGCGGTTGCTAAAATAGCTACAACTCTAAAAAATGGCATAATGGATGAAGACATTACAGAGAACATGCTGATGGGAGAGCTTTGTGCTGACCTGGCTGTCCAGGTGGTCCCGGAGGTCCATGGTACCCTTCTCCTTTGCTGCCTTTGAGTCCTCTTGGTCCCACGTCACCTGGGGACATAATATAAATTAGTCTGCTTTTTAACTACAATTAAAAAGTCTATAAATGAGCTGACAGCTTTAATAGAATGGAAATCCATTAAACGCGTCTACTTCGAAATGTAGTTCTGATTCATTTTATTTCTGAAGACTGTATAATGTAAATATCCATATAACTTGTTTTGAGGGGAAGTGCTACTGTTATTTTCATTGCGGTAACCTCCATTTTAAAAAAACACCTGAAGCCCTCTAAGGCAATTTAGTGGTTTGAGCTAAATGCTAATGTCAGCATGCTAACCTAATGTCAGTCACAAAGGAAATATGATGATTGTTTATTGTTTATTGTCAGGATCCCCATCGGCTGATGCCATGATATCAGCTACTCTTGGTAATATGGTGATGTTTAGTAGGTATAGTGTTACACTGCAAAGAACAACTGAGGCTGATGGAAACATCATTATTTTTGCAGGAATTCAATCATAATCTAGAAGGTTGAACTGACCATTACTTGGAGCTGATGATCGTGCAAAGTTAACAGGATCTGCTCTCGTGGGCATCATACGTATCTGTACAACAACATAGCTTAAAAACCCTCTTCTCTGAGCCAAAATCTGTCTCTTTTTGTCTATTTGGGATATACAGATCTTGAGCGAGGTGGGTGTGAGACCAGACACACTTTGGTGGAACAAAATTCTAGAGCTGGCAAGCTGTTGCCAGTGAGCCAACACCCGTAGGCCCAAACTCATAATCTTTATTCTCTGTGGTAACAAAAGTAAACTGAAATAAAACTTGAAAGGATTCTTTACTGATGTAGTACTGCAAGAGTCAGATTAAAAAGTAAAATGGATGAAATTAGTGGAGGAGAGGCACAGATATATTGACGTGTATTCCCCATAGAAGCTTTAAAAATGCTGTATAAGACATTTCCTGTGACCTGCTCTGCCTGGACCAAAATGAACTCACTGATAAGACAACCCTAACCATGATAAGTGTAGTTTCTCAGTCTAAATGTCTAGAAGATATCAAAGTTATATTCTCTTTAACATTGCACTCCAACACCTGTAGAAAATCTGCAGAGTGGCCGTTTGATTGTGTAGTATTGGACAATACAGAACGTTATTCCATTTATAAATAACTATAAATTGCATAAGTGCAATTACTTTAGCATGAATTTCAGGATGGGTACATAATGTAAAATATCATCCAGGACACACACGGCGCCTACAACCTTCCCTTCCTGCCTTCAGTCATCTGTAGTTCTCACTGAAACAAGCCTGAGTCGAAGCCTTGGAAAGCTGCCTGACCCAACAAGTTGAAATAGTTTGCAGGAGTGGAGTGGCGCAGTTTGGCATCTTTCACAGCTGATTAGCTATTCCCCGTCTTGAAGTAGCGATAAATCAAAGACAGCTCATTGAGATGCATTCAGTTTTTGTTGTCTTTTGCTCTGCTGATTTTCACTGATGTTCACTCATTTAATGATCTTGTTTTATGGGGCACAGTGAACATCAGCACATCCAATTTGTTAGTTGTTGACACTGTTTTGATTTTAATCGTTGACAAAAGCAACAGTAAATTTTGTCCTCGCTCTTATTCATGACGTCGTGCTGTTATTTATTGTCTTGTTTTCACAGGGTAAAGAGACTCATTTTTGTTACAGTTTCAGGCAGCGGTTCAAACAGCATCTAGAAAGGGAGCATTGCCAAAAAGATAATGGAAATCTATCCTAAGGTGTTGAATAATCCATTAACAAATTCATACATTGTTAGTCATATCACCTTTGAGGCCGGCAGGACCCTGCATTCCAGGAGGTCCGGGATAACCAGGAGCGCCACTGCGGCCAGGGTACCCTGTAGTTCCCGTGGAGCCTTTGGGTCCCGGTGCTCCTGGTTCACCCGGGGGTCCCTTCACACTGTGGCAGGGTTCACACCTAGCTGGGGGGGCCAGGGACTGAAGCAGTGCGGGGAGTTGTTCTGCAAGGCACAGCCAGAAGGTGCTGAGTAATCCATTATAGTGGAATTAAATTATAATACCTCCTGATTAACTAAGTTTGACCAAATAATCCTCTGGTCTACTCACTCAGTGTTTAGTGCTTAAAGTCAGGGGTTGTTCAGGATTTCAGCTTTCTTAGTGTTTCTCTTGTTAAGTGTCACTACAAATATTTCTGAATATGACTCTTTCCTCGTAATAGGTTTAAAATGAAGGAGTTGTGCACTATGAATCACTGCACACACACACAACAGAAAAAAAAAAAAATCATCCATTTGGTTGATGTCATCTCTCCATTCTTGCATCTGTTTCATCTTTGTAGCACCAGCTAATGCAGTACCTGAGTACCAAACCAAGGAGGCACAGTAGCTAAATGATTTTAGATAAAGGTTAAAAAGGTAGACGGACACTTTCACAGTTACTTCAGTTATTTCATTGTTCACATCCACACTCATGTCACTGAAGGTAAAAAAGGAGTAGCCACTTAATAGGTCTAGCAGATTAAACAGTATAAACCCAGTTAGGACCAACGGTAAATTGATGAAAGGTATTCGGACCCCGGCTATTTCTCACCGGTTCACAGAAAAGTGTCATAAAAACAAACAGATACTTACTACGCAGAACATCAGTGCAGAGTTTTAAGAGATGTTCATCTGAGGGAGGCTTGCCCTGCAACACACAATTATCTGTTTTTCATTTGAATCCACTGCGGGACAGGAAAAAAACAAGCTCAAACTGTGATTGAGTACGCCTGCAGATTCATAAGGTCTCAATGCTGCTCTCTCCGTCTTCACATAGCCCACACACACTGACAGTTGCACCCCCATTACTCCCAAACATATCTTCCCCCATTCCAGACAGAAAATCACTGACTATATCTTTCAGCCCATTTAAGTTCTGTCTTTTTGGTTAACCTGTGAAGAGGACACGGGCAGGAGGAGAAGGTTCACTCACAGGCTTCCCTGGATATCCCGGCTGGCCCGGCTGACCTGGCAACCCATCCTGGCCAGGAAATCCCCTGGGACCAAGAGCACCGAAATGGCCCATGTCGCCTTTCTTTCCTTCCGGTCCCCTGGGGCCCTCATCACCTGTCACACCTTTCTGAAGAATCCGAAGGGGGGAAGAGAAAAATCTCACATTGCCAGAGAGAAAAGGTGAAACTGGCTTTGCAGTACCTAACGAAATGATGTCTCATACATAAAGATCATTGGACTAACTGCTCAGCATTGTCCCATGGCTGGGCTTTGAGGAAGAGAGACAGTCCATATTCAAGACTTTAGAGAGTTCTGTTGTCTTTTTTCTCTTTTTTAAAGCCAATAATACAAAAGCTAAAATACAAAACATTAATTGTGTATTTGTCTGCTCTATTTCCATGTAACTAGGCGTAAGCAATGTCTGTATTAATACCAAGGCTAAGAATATCTATATCATTAATGAACTAGGTTACATTCGTTTTTAGGAAGACTTGTTTACAACTAAAACATCAAGAGTCTTTCCACCGTGTGGAAGCCAGTCCTGGAATGCTAACCAATTTTGAGACTAACCTCCATGCAGCTCTGCCCTGTTCTTTATTGAATTTTGGGTAATTTCAAACTCAACATCACCAGCCAATATTGGATCAAACCAAGACTAAAAAGCTTTCCTCCTGTGGTGTGAGAAGTGAAAATATACTAGATGAAAGCATGAGGCAAGTGTAGTAACTACAAGCTGCCAAACACAGTTATTGCACAACAAAATAATTGTCTGTTTGAAACATTTTGGTTGTGGTTTTTTTTTTTTTTTTTGATGTTTTTTTTTTTATCATACATGCAATTTACCTCAAGAGGGATGTTAGTTTAATCTACATGGATCAGCTGGTGAGGATACAAGCCACTTGCCTTTGAAAAGCAGCATTAGCATGAATTTTAGATTAGTATTATGTATATGTTATGTTATGTAACAAGTCCATTTGCAAGAACATTTAACATCTTTCTCATTTGTAAGAAAAAAAAAAAACAAACCTCGGTACGAAAGCATAAGTCAGCCAGAGATGGTATTTTAAACTGTCTCATGGACCTACGTGAGATGAATAGGCTGCTATTTTAATTATTTAATGTTGGCCAGGAACTGCATTCATTTCAACTAACAAACATCAACATCAGTTTCTGACTTAGAGATTTCTGTTTTTTGGTGAACTCTCTGACAGCTCTGGCATCAGGAATCCATTGTTTTAAAATCTTTATAGGATTTTTGGAAGGTATGGAAGGACTTACTTAACGGTTAATAGGAATGAAATACACACACTGTATTCTAATGTGTTGTGCACCTTTTACTGTTTATTTTTTTAAATCAGTGATCAAAGGTACGCTCTAGACGGCTGTTACAGGATAGCATTGAAACACCTAGCACCAGCTCAACTGAGAGATGCTACATCTCTATAGATTGTGATTCAGCAGACAGTACAGTAAGTGTTTGATATTTAGGATGAGTGTGCCTTTAGAAAGGAGTGCTTTTGAGATGTATATTTTTGCCCAGGGGGCCAGATTACCCCAGGCTTGGAGGTATTGGCTCTGTAAGACTTCTATAGCAGCCCATGCAGGCTTGACAGGGCTTCTCAGTGCGGTGCCGAATAAGACAGAATGGATTATATCTAATACCGCAAAGTCTAATTCGACAAACCTCTCCTTTCCTTCCCCTGGGTCCCACTTCGCCCTGATGGAAGAGAGAGAAAGGAGAGCAAGAAGGGTGGGGTGGAAGAGGAGAAGAGGGAGAAATAGAGAGAGACAGTTAGAAACTTCTGCTTGCATATCAAAGGCTGAGACAGTATGTCAAGAGGAACTGTCCTCGCTGCTCTGCATTGCTGATGTAGAACTGCTCTCTTCTTCCCGTCTAAACCAGTGGCTTACAAAACATTTTAGATTGGTTACTATAATGCATTCTCAAAGAATTTGGGGTTTTTTGTTGTTGTTTTTTGGGGGGGTTTTTTTGGATACTGTTATGTGATGAAAAATGCATCTGTGCATCTGTTTGTCCTTAAAAGTAAACTGCTATGCAGTGGTAACACCATTGCTGTGAAGCTTTTTTTCTATAATGAAGTACTGGGACATATATCTGAGGCTTGTGGTGAATTCTTTTCCCCTTCAAATCCTTCCTGTTTTCTCGTACGTGTCCTTCAGGGCACTGATTTCAGCTGTCTCAGAGCTGAAAGACACAAGTTAAGTAGCTTGATCTTTTCTTAAGAAGCTTCATCAAAAGAAACACCAAAACATCACATCCAAGCACATAAACACTGCAACTAGCATCTGCCAGCACCGTATTCAACTCACACAAGGAGAAATGTGACAGGCTGTCATTCATTGTGAATTGAGCTTCCAAAAAAAACAAATGGCAATTCCATTACTACTCCAAAACATAAAAGGCATCTCGTAGGACAAGTTCAACTTTATGCAAACGGCATAACGAAGACAACCAGTTAAGTTTCAAGGAGTCCAAATTCTCCATGATGGGACTTCAATGCATCAAACAGCCCACCCACTAATGAAACTGTCACATTTTAGCAGTGGCAACATGAGAAAACGACTGTCTGCAGGTAAATATCAACCCTGATTACCAACAGAATAGGCTGTCATCTTTAGTCCCAATATCCTTCCATCCACCTCCTGTCTCTGTCAGCCATGTTCCTGTACAGCTCTTCTGTCTTTTTTGGCTCATTCATACCATTTTATACAGAGCTAAAGAAACTACAGAAAAGGCAGGTTTCAGTTTCACACCTGACAGAATCACACCATCATTGCAATGCTAGTGGCAGTGATGGTTGAGAACAAGTGCCAGAAAATGACATGCATTTACATTGACCAAAACACAACCATCGTAATTATAGTTAGGTGGAAGTCTTGCGACATTACTATTGAAGAACTAAGTCTAAGAGGGGAGGCCTGGGAAAGAAACTGTGTTCACAGGAAATTACTGACCATTTCTCCTTTCAAACTGACAACTGTCCAGCCCAAACCTTCCTCCCCTTCTTCCCCTTGTTTCCTTTTAATTTAAGCTCCCTTCAGTATCCCCTGTCTATTAAGTTACATTTGGTATCTTTCCATTTCTTGCAAACTAAGCATCCCATTTCTTGCACCTGAGATGTGTCAGTCATTGCAAGCAACTTTTTTGAAACAGAACGCACCCTCTCTCCTCCTGAGCTGCAGCTCAGATTCCCATTCATTTTACCCAGTAGGAATTAGGAAGTCTGGCTGAAGATAAGAGTACGTCATGCTCATTTCAGCGGTGACACACAGCCATGAGAGTGAATCACATGGAAGTTGGGCCACTGCAGCGTGTGAAACTTAAGCTGAGAAATACAATTGCTTTATCTTCCTCAAGTGTCACAGATAGGACTACACAATTCTGTACCAGCGTGATGCAATGTGTATCCTAATGTACCAACACCTACACACACACACATAGTTCAAATAGATTCATTGTAAAATCCCTATCTAGAGATGTGACGATCGATGCCTCTGTAATTGATACCTACTGATCGATCCTTAAACGCTATTCATCTGGTATTGTTCCTATTAAAAAGCATCAATTGAAAAGCTTGGGTGCTGCAAATTGCAGCTCGCACAGCAGTTTATGTCATCCAGTTTGTTCATTACCAATTATTGTTGATGATGATAATGCTAATCCCAGTATGGGTACACAGATAAATCAGATGTTCTCCTGCTTTCACCTGCTAAAATCTCATTTCATCTTGTTGCCAAGATCAAATCCTTTTTCACTGCCAAGAATTTGAAAATATTTTATTTGTATTTGGGATCCTCGTTTTTTTTTTTTTTCAATATTCTTTCATTTTTATCTGCTGAGGTTAGACAAGAACACATTTGTGTTTTTCCTCGCAGTTCCAGCGTTTTCATGAATATCCCTATGACTATAACTCTGACTACAACTGCTAGTAACGTTGGTTATAATAATAAAAATATTATGATTTTTAAGAAATATGTTCATTCGCCTCAGGGCCAAGGCTTGAAACACCTTAGGTTAGCCAGACAGGAGGACACAACACAATTTACTGGGCTCAATGTGTCACAGCTAGTTTATTAAGTCTCAATAAAAAAGAATGTGCACAAACACCAATCAAGTGGCTGTTAACCTCCTCTATCTGACGTGCAGGTGAGAACCTGCCGCACCATGTTTGTCAGAAGAGGCCTTTTTTACAGAAGATGTTTTGACATTTCCATACGTAGGATTGGTCATCAATGATGTCATTAGATGCATCTACTCTTTGCAGCATGACGACGTCCAAATTCAAATGTCCCAAAGGATGGCATCTATAAAGATGTGGCTCTTTATAGCCACTATAGACTGCAAACGCCAATTAAAATGTGGCAGTCTGGAATGTGGAGGATTTTCAATTTGCGTCACCAGTTTTTGTACAGCTCTCACATAGCGATCCACAGAGCACATCATTTTTTTCACAAAAACTTAACAGTGTAACTCTCATGGTCCCTGTTGTTGGTGTTAGATGCCACGCTATTTTAACTATCAGCACACAATGATTCTTTCGATATGTCGGGCAATTAAGGGCCCAGCCGTTGGTTACTGTGAGGTCTGTTGAAGCCATGAGCCATTCAAGCTATTAATTCAGCCTGCAAACCTGCTAGCTCAGTCACTTCCAGTACAGCAAGTCTGTTCAGTTCATTCAAGAAACACATTTTGTTTTTTGTGGAGCAGATTTCACCCCAGTGAACAAAAAAAAAAGTGACTATTGCGACACAACAGCTTCCTCCATGTTCATTAAATAACGTGTTATTAGTTTACGGTAAAATTTTCTGTGTATTGATTTTCTTTACCTTTGTGAGGAAGTCCACTGTTCATGGTAATTCTGGTGAAAAGAATCCATTTTGCAGTGGAATATTGTTGTTTTATTTACTGGTGTCACTGAGACCTGCTTCCTCTCTCTGACTCACCATCCCCCCTTCAGAATTTGTTTGCTTACTCTGACTCCCTTGAAGTTGCCAAAGCTTTAACCTGTAAGGTGACCATTGATTTTCAGTTAAATGTCTATAAATCAACCTGAGTGTCTTCATTGGAACCTCTTTGCTTTTGCTAAGAATCCAAACTGTGACACTGCAATGCTCATATTGGTGTGAGGTTGAGCCTAAACACCAAAGTGGATGATGGTGTTGCCACGAGGAGTCTGAGCCTCTCGAACAACCCTCCAAAACAGGTCAGCTCAGCTCACACATTTACCTCTTTCTGAGTCCATGATGAAAGTTTGCTTTTTCAGAATATACCTTATATGATTTTATGATTTTTTTATTGCTGTCTGGAGCTTCCGTTTGATTTATTCTCTTATTTTTATTTTGTCTCTCTCTTTAATCTGTCTTCTCTTTTATTTTATCTAGCTCTACACTGCTCTTCGCCTGTACTGTTTTCTGTTTAGACTTTTATTGCATTTTTATGTGTTCTTATATGCTGCCTGAATTTAATCGTGTAAAGCACCCTGTAAAGTCACTTTCAGAGTGGTGTTATATTAGTTAGTGAAGAGTTAATTATTATATTTATTTTATGGTAACGTTTTTACGATTACTTGCATTAGAGGATTTATCCTATTAACTATAGACACAACTTGATATACAGTATTATATAAATTCTGACACAGGACTAGTTTGATTATGTTTTATCTGTTTGGGAATTTAATTCAAAACCTGCAGCGTCTTCCGTACCCTATTTCTAATCTGAACCCCTGTTAAAACCTTATAGAACAAAGGAGCTACAACCCCAAATTAGCTTCTTGTAAATGAGGACTGGCCAACATATAGTTCCTCCTCCTCATGCCCTTGTTGGGATGTTTGTTCCTTGTGATGACACACATACTCACAAACACACATGTGCTGTAAACCCCTTTTGTGGGGCTGCTAAAGCTTTCTTCCTGTAAGCTTTGCTGCCACCCAGTGGATGCAGAACGACCCTACACTCACCGGCACACCAGGAGCCCCCACATCTCCATCACCACCTCTCTCCCCCTGCGGAGACACAATACATCGTGATTAGTTGCAGGCTTACGCAAGTTTGTTTATGCGCATGTTGGCATATGTTTGTGTGTTTATGCATGTGTATTTTGGAGGGATCCAACTATTTCGTGGGGTTTGAGCAGGGTTTAGACTGCAAACTTTCACTTGTGATGGGAAATGCTTCATGTCAAAAATGGGTCTCCATGAATACAATTAGACATGGATACATCCACGTGTGTGTGTGTGTGTGGGGGTGTGTGTGTGTACAAGTGTGCAACATGCGTGTGTCAGTGTACTAACGTGCACGTGCTAGTGTGTGCTGATCCATGTCTTCATTCATTGCATGTGAGCAGAGAAAAGGTCATGATTACCACCAGCAGCCAATAAGAGAAACCCAGGGAGAGGGGAAATAGGAATTGGCTAACAGTGACCTTAACAAACCTGACTTTTTATCTTGTGTGTGGCTTTCCGAATGCATCCCGCAGCACTGTAAGACACAGATCTTCTTTCTCTGCCTCCTTTGGGCCCTCACACTGTTTTCCATTAGTGCATGTACCAGGGAGCGACTGATTCAGGGCATTCATCACATGCTTTGATTGTTCGCTTTGTGATTGATGCTGTGTTCACAATAGTTGAAGTAGAGCAGCTAATGTAAATCGGTGTAACATAACACTTTTCAATTTGCCAGCCCCCCTGAAAAAAACAATATTGCTGAATCAATTGAATAGTTGTCTAATATATTGTTGGTTATGTATCATCAGATTAATTAAAGAAGTGTCCTATTGTAATCAATGGTTAGAAAGTTAGCCTGAGAACAATCCTATGGCAGATTGTTGTTGTAACAGTTATTCATAACTCAATGAAGGACAATCCTTCTAAGATCAGTGGAAGTGAAATCTCATAATTGATTTAATTAAATCAACTAATCTTTTATCATTGAGTCTGTGTAATTAGGTTTTTCATCAAGAAGTACTTTGTAACTGTGATGTGTTTTGAAACGTTATAAAAGATCATTTCATTTCAAATTTCAACAAAATAATTTGTTTCTTAATTAGAAGACGTGCCTGATGGAGCCTCGTGCCTCTTTACATTTGTGACTTGGTTGACTGCCATTGTTTTCATTGATGGTGAAGATTGAGCAATTCTCATGACGAATCTACTTCAGCTGCTCAGCCATAACTGTATATTTCTTTGTAATGGATCATCACTGAGCCTGGTCTGAATGTGGCGACTAGACATATAGAACAGTAATAACTGTAATCCTTTGGCCAGCATGCATGAGTTATCACACATGAAACTTAAAACCATTACAAATGGAAAAAATAAAGTTGGATATCAAGCATAACAAGCTGCTCATGTCAGTGGAACTGAACGGTGGCTGACTAAATTAATTTTCTTGAATGAGTTAAAATATCTGGCTCCGAAAATTGTTTGTCAGACTGGTTTGCACCACACAACCAAAAGTAATGTTGTAGCTCATTGAAATTTGCAGCTTTGCCTAATCAGATGAGTTCAAAATAATAAACAAAAATCACATATTTTGTGATCATTACTATACAGTAAACTGTAATAAATAAGGGATTTGTTGAGTTAACTACATCATAGTGGAGGTGATTTTTTTTTGTTATCAGTAATTAAACCCATATTTCTGATTGGACATAAAAGCTGTGGACTCTTCTCTAGAGCTTTTAAAGGAGATTTCAATTGAGATCTCATCAACTGGTTAGTCTGTTTTATTAATTAATAACAAAGTTGTGCCCTAACACGTCTCCAGTGAAAAAGGAGAATCATTTGTTTTTACTACAATACCTGAAATCCTTTGGAGCCAGCTTCACCGCGCTCTCCCTAAAAGAACAAAACAACACTGAACATTAAAAGTTGTCTTAGCACTGACATCATGACATTTTAATAGAATTATGCTGATTGTGGAATACAACTTGATAAATAGCATCAGCATGTCATATTGACACTGTACTCTATGGAAAAAAAAACAAAAAACAACCCACATGTTAAACAGACCGGTCTGGATTATATTGTTTGTACTGTATTTGTATCTGGGCATGCTGCTTTTGACGTGCAAAGGACAACCTTCAGCATCATTAAAATTATTCATGTCATCTAAGCAAAAATTAATAATTCATTGACATATGTATACAGTTAAACTGTCAACATTTCCACAGTACAACATGTAAATCATCTAAGCCTCTGACAAGTGAAGCAATAAATCATTCATGAAGTGGCGCTTGTGTAGCCAAATATAGAATTCATTTAGTGAAAACAAAATGGTGCAAGTCATTCATTTTTACTTTTCTGCTGGGTGCTGTTATCTGCATTGATTCCTTTTACGTCTTCTTACCTTGTGACCTTTGAATCCCGGCAGCCCCATGCCTCCTGGCAGCCCTGGAAAACCCGGCTCCCCTGTTGAGCCCTTGAAAGGTGAAAGGTTATTAAACTCTGGAACTCCATAAATTGAAATAAAATGATTAAAGAAAAGATGAGAAGAAGCAGCATTTCTGAATTAATTTACACTGGATGGTACCCATCTGGAGAATCTTTTTCTTCCAGATGAAAAGGAGCAATAAAGTGAAATATTTAAAAAGTGGTCCAAAGTATGAATTTGAGCAGTTTTGGAGTGTGCATGTGTGCTGTCACTAGCAATTCATTCCCCTGGAATAATTTCCCAGGCTGCTGAAGTGAAAAAGAAAGAAAATCTCTTAGCTAGTAATCAAGGCTCAATAAATATGGTTTATAAAGATTCTCATGTAAAAAAAAATTTCAAACGCTCCATGAAATCACCATTTTTAAAACAGCTCGAGTGACATCTGCTTTGAAGGATGGCACATTCAAATAACTAAGGTCACCTGTAATTAAGTAGCACAACAATGACAACTCAGAGCCTTATTTAACATCACAATGGTTGACATTTATAGGCGTAATTTCTCAGAAACATGTCGCTTAACAAACAAGTGGCCTTAAAAGTGTAAGCTGTTGCTCAAGTGAACGATTCACACTGCGGGCAAGTGAAAAAGTGGCTGTCAGGGTGGGAGGAGAGAGGAGAAAAAGCTGTCACCGTGCTCCCACCCTGAGCTATCGGGGGGAGTGCCTTCACTAATCTCACCACCATGTTGAATTCTCTTCAAACACTTTTATGTAGATGGCAGTGCAGAGTAGAGACAAGGGAATACATTTGTGCAAATACTTAATGTACATGCTATTGTGAGTGCTGGTAGAGACCCAACTCATTTAACTAATTACACAGACTTGTCATATCTCTATTTAATGAATTTTTTTTTTAAAAAAAGGAAATTTATTCCTGCCCCCCTGAACCGACTCTGGGACCAGTGTCTCTGATTTCTTGTCTAAGAAAAAACGTGGGATGGAGAAATAGATAAAAAGCTTTTTCCATGTGTCACTGTATTGTACAATGCTCTGATTTTGTTTACTTTTTCCCTTAAAGTAGCTATTTTTACGTTTTACAATTAGGTCTACCATATAGCCAACATTAGCATGACCAGCCATTTACTCACCAACATTTTTACATTTACTAGAGATACAGTTATATCGCGATCAGCATTACTTTTTCAGAGAAGACTGGACTCTATAGTGACTCAGTATCAGGAAGAAACAAAACAGGCCAATCAGGGTGGAGCAACCTGCTTAGCATGCTAAGTTCAATAAGAAAAAAAAAAAACAAAAAAAAACTGGTAGGTAAATTGCTGTTGATGGTAACATTGGCTATACCAACACTTCTAAGAACAGCCTAATAATCCATAGAAAAAATGCAGACCATGTATCCCCTTGCCTATGCAATACTGATGGTGAAACGCACTAAATGAGAGGATCATCATTGTGTTTCTGCCCCAAATTTGGAATTTTTTCACAATAACTTAGGTCACATTATTTTTTATTGTTCACACATAGTTTTTTAAGAACTATTTAAGTGTTGGGTCACATTGTGCTGTATTTCTGTGTCGGGTGCTGCCCTGGATAATTGACAGGACACCAGGATGTTGTGATTATATGGACAATTCTCTTGACATACCATGAAGACACCCTGCGGCAAAACATACTGGTTAAATAAATAGCATAGGCATAGTAAATGGCATCACAGCCTTTGGCTTAAAATGAACGACTGACTCATTGTGATCTGTGTATGGATAAATTGTAGACTGCTGGTGTTGCCAGGTCTCTATTCATATTTTTGACTCCTTTATTATTACACAGATGTCATTGTGTTAATTAGCTGCAATGAACTTTTCCCTTCAATCTGTCTCAGTTTACTGTCTTACTATTGTTCAACTTCGTAATCACATAGAGCAACTACCCATTAACCAGATGCACAGCAACACTGGTTATGGTGAAAATCTCTTTAAACATGTAAAGTGAAAATAAAAAGAAAACACCAAGGCAGGAGAATCGACCGAGGTAAAGCAGATAACAAAGACAGTGAAAAGGAGGTTGGAAAGGAAAGGAAGAAACGTCTGTAGTCGTCTGCTCCACTCACCTTCTCTCCTGGCGGGCCAAAAGTACCAGCAACCCCTGGATCTCCACACTTTCCCTAAATAAACCACACACACAAACACACCACATTAGTCTGGCAGCACTTGTGAAAGCCCTCCGCTGGCAACAGAGGGCTTGAATCGAATCTTTAACAAGTCTTGGGGTTATATTTAACAATCACAGAGAACCACGCACAGGTCATTGAGGCCATATCAGAGTGAAGTTGCTATTTGCATTCATATAGTTACAGCACACTTTGCACACAGATGTGGAGTGAAGAGGATTATAAATCACACTATGTGATGATTAATCATTATTCTCTCAACCAGTCACATTATTGGGCTCCTTCCTGTTATTCAGCCATTCTCAATACAAAATACACTTGAAGACCAGCCAGGCCAAATCTCAATCCCCACTTCTATTTTGCACACACAATACATGCAATAAAGCCCATTTGAGGCAGTAAGCAAAATACTATAATAAACAGGAAAGTGGTTTTTGTCAGTAACTTCTAGGATGTTTTACATCAGTATAAGTAGCCTCTAGGCTACTGCATAATTGGTTTTGTTAGTTTATCATTACTAGCACATCGCTGTTTAAACTTTATTTCAATGTCATGGTCAAAAAAGACGCTGATTATCCCTATTTACATACCATTGGTTAGTATGTATGTATGTAGATGTATGTAAAAGCTGTCAGATAAATGTAGAGCAGTAAAAAGTATGAATATAAGTAATTTCCAGTGAATTGTAGGGGAGGGAAAATATAGAGTAGCATAAAAAAATTCTCAAGTGAACAATGTAAACTACAAGTATTTATTTAACTATTGACACAGCTTTTGCTGACTTTGAGACTCTTGTTTGCTTTTGTGACTGTGAATCTGTATTGCCGCACACCGCGGATTACATTTCATTTATATATTCATTTACATTTATACAGAAGCAGGGGTTTTCTGTAATTGCCACTGCTGGCCACCATGGCTGCTTTTTAACAAAAGTTACATTTTCCCCTTTTATGATAATATAAATAACTATCAACCTCAAGGCCAGGTGAATGAGGGTAAAAAGTAAGCAGGATGAGCTGCAGTGGTGAGCACCAAGAGGAGAGGCCAACTCTTACCATAAGACTATACAACTATTGAAATCCTGTTTTCAAGAATTAAAGCTAATTGCCATATTTGTTGGTAAAAATGCAGGTATGATGCAAGTTGGACCTCACTCCAGTGTTTGTGTATGTGTAGAAAGAGTGAATATGAACTGTGTGGACTGTTATCCGCTTGTTAATTGTTAACTGCTAAATGTTTAAGTCGATCTTGTGTAAACAGGGATCCAAGTTCTCTACAGAAAGGCGAGCAGGTTTGTGTGGTTATTCTGCAGAAAGCTGATATTTGTTCATAATTTAATCAAGGTAGCGCCAGTGGACCTTTGTGTGTTACAGTGTTTGTTGTGTGCAATTAGCCACAGATGGAAAACACAGCCTTCAGACTTCGGTGGGGATTTAATCAGCTGATGGGGAATTTTCCATACAAGTGTGAAACCAGGTGTGGATACAACAGATTGGTGAAAATCACCCAAGAGTCCTTAGCTGGGCTCAAAAGGCTTCACTGGCATTTAAGTCGCATTTAAAATCAGCAGTTTGCATTCCAAATGTCAGGTTTAATTCAAGTCATGTGTTTGTATGTTTATAAGTCTTTATTTATGTTCACTGTTTATTTACTGACTGATGAAATCGCCAAATGATCAAGAATCGTGCTGCTGAAAAACAGGCCCCATCCTCATTCTCAGCACTATGTCAAAGAGCCAATTTTCACCTTCATATGCATGAAATTCCCATCTTCCACCCTCCTGCCTCTCCTTCCATCTTTGTGCTCTGCATGCTGTGCTGAGTATACAAATTCCAGAGGGACATTAACTGTGCATTTCAAGGTCAGGCAAATATGAATCTGTCCTTGGGCCCCTCATGCCAGTCTTTGAGAAGACAGAAGGAGAACCCCTTGAAAAGGCACTCGACTGATTTTACATATAAAGGTCAGTTTAATGTCATTTGTGGAGCTTAGAGTCTCTGGTGCTTTGATTAAGACCAGTCTTGGTTTAAAGTGTCTCTTGCGTCTTTACAGAAGGCCATGGAGTACCCCTTCAGTGTGTAATATTGCCTGCCTGATTTGTAAATACTGTAACACCTCAGCGTGCATGCATGTCTGAGAAGAGTGAAACCTAAACAAATTCTTTAAATGAGAGAAATGCATACACAGTCTGAATGAGAAATATCCTTGGCAGGATGCCATTTATCGCCTCTGCAGAAACACCTACAATTTGACTAAAAACATGTTGACTCCCTCAGAATACAGTTTTCTCCATGGGAACATCAAGAGAAAAGGCTGGGAGGGTACAGCATTATAACAGGCTGAAAATAGCCAAGCAGTTGGGGAGAAGCAGACCATTAGCATAATAACTAATTATAACGTTCAACACACAGACCTTGGGACCATCTTGGCCGATCTCGCCGGGCGGCCCCTGGGGCCCCTGGATTCCCTGGACAGAGAGAGATATTGGAGGAGAGTAGAAGCGGGAACGGGGGGGCGGAGAGGGAAGGGATGAGAGAGGAAGGGAATGTGAGGGAGAGGGAGAATGAGATGAAAGAGACAGACAGTGCTTTGGGCTGAATGTGACAGAGTGCATGACGGCTTGGTCAGGAGGCACTGAGGGAGAAATGAGATGGCTCAGGTCCACACACACACACACACACACACACATAGACTCAAACACATCCAAATTTGCACGCTTACAAACACAGGGTGCTTTTGCATATTCAACAAACCATTCTGCTATATCAAGAGCCCAGCTTGAAGCCATGTGTTAACCACTTTATCTTCCCACACGCCTTCACGACGGAAAGAAAACACAAATAAATCTGCCAACATGTAATCAGACCAAAGGGAACACACTGCTGATATGAGGCTTTTTGAAAAAGAAAATTGAAAACAGAAAAACTAAAAGCACCTGCATACTGAGTATGCGGCATGATGCGTCACATTTGGCTGTCTGTGGCTGAGCTGATCAAGCATGCTCACAATGGTACCGGTGGCAGATTTACCACTTGAGATTCTTAGCAGTTTTCAAATGATTTGGACCTTAGTTTCAGACGGAGGTAGAGAAAATAACAGGCTTCAGATTTCATTACAATTAACTGTCTAGCTAATTAAGCTAAAATGACATCAGTCAGCTCTGTGAGTTGGTTGAGAATGACTTTAGCAGTTTTGTCATTTTAAAACAAGTCTAGTGGGAACAACAAAAAGGACTTGATGACAACATTAAATGACATCAAGCTTAAAGACCAAGGCCAAACGTCCCAGTCAGCATCTTGACGGGTTGATGAGCCATGGAGATGAGGAAATAAAGAAACACTTTCCTTCTTGTTCTGCAGTTTGGAACAAGTTTGTTTGTTATGCTCTCTTGAGCATCGTCTCTGGGGTTACTGCCAACCCTGCGGTCATTGTGATTGGGGCTTTTTTGACATTACCTGTAGCCCCAGACAATACTTTGGTATTTTATATGCTCATTGGGTTTGGAAGGAAATTCAAAAATGCATTACTGTGGATGCACACATTATTTAATCCATTCCACACGGGTTCTATTCTATTGTTTGATTAAAAAAAAAGGTGAAACGGCATCATCCTCAGTACATTTTGTATACTGAGTATTTCTCCTCCTACAGGCCCAGGTACACTAATTCAACATTTTGAAAAATTCTAAGTTTCTTAAGCAACACAAGCAGGTCTACCGATGGACGCTATAGCTATAAATCTGTTTTTGGAAGACTTTACATAATCAATAAATTCTTTGTCTCATCTAGTCTCAGTCTAAATCCCTTTGTCTTCAACAAAGGGAAACTGTTGTACAATATAAATCTAAAGTTTGTCGAGCCTTGAGTTTTCCATGATTCAAGCAGACCTCTGCAAATTAAAATTTATCTTCATGCAGAATTTTATGCGCATACAATTCAAAGAAAGTCATCAACACGCAAACCGTCAGTGGTAACTTTGGATTGATGTTGTTGAAGTCAACTGACAGTTATTTTGACCTCTATGCATATTTATTATCACATGACTATATGTGGTTGCCTAGATACAAGGGGTGGCTCACACTACATCCTCCCAACTGTGTGTGTGTATGTATGAGTAAGTCACATAAGTCAGAGGCCCACTGCAGGCATAAATTCCTACCAGTTCCTCTTTCTACTGCCAGGAATAGAAAGAAACTAAATGAAGAAGCTAGTGGCTGTGCACTTGGATGCAGGCAGTAACCAACACCAGCTTTTACCAGCTCTTGCCTTTTATTAATAAAGTGTTGCGTGGCATAGAGGAAGTATGAGCCAAATGCAGAGCAAAAATAACGACAAAATTGAAATTTAA